>CM026166.1:1361486-2040236 GCA_014825975.1 Bombus haemorrhoidalis | reverse complement strand
TGTCAAGAGCACCTTTCTCACCTACCAATCTAGAAAATCAGCCAATTGACAGCGAAGTCTATTTCCCTGATTCCCTCAATGAAAGATTATTCTTAACAAATCAGCTCTGTTTCGTGTCCTTAGACCCACCCATCGCTAGCTTTCCTACGCCACAACATCGTCACTAAACTTTACTGATACTTTAACTTTCGAACAGTCAACATCCTTTTACCGCGTTTCTACCCTTAGTGTCATTTATACGTGTCAACTCAGTGTATACGCGATTGTAATTATTAAGCGCATAATAAAGTGCAATAAAAAAAGAAAGTTAATAGTCGTGTTTCGGCTCAACCTTCTTATATTTTTTTGTAATCTGAGTTGTGATTTTACGCGACATATGGCCAGGGTCACGTAGATCTTCTCCGCGTAATTATTCGATAGAAGGACCGACGATACATTGTTGGACCTGTCGACACTTTGGCTTTCTCGCGATATTGTTTATAGTTCGGCCGATATCTCTTTGGCCTTTCCTTTAGTCCACGATACTACAATATGAATCGTCGTTAAAAAGGTGCATAAGAAGAAGATGGAAAGATACGAATTTATAAATTGTTCGTTGATTTCTGCAAACATACTGCTTGAATTTTCATAATACGCTGTACACGTACAATGGATAGATGGATAACATTAGAAAGCGTTAAAGATCGTTTGGCGGTTTTTTGCATCGTATAGTCGTTTCACGGTTACTGATAATCGAGCGGGGAATATCGTGGCCGCTTTCAAAGAATCGTTAAAGTCTGTTTACATCTAGCCAATGTGAGTGGGTATTAAAATCCTTATGCACGCATTTACGAGCAACGTTGATAGCTGGCAGATCGCGATGGCAAACTGCGCCGCGTTGCTGCCCTCGCGGTATAAGGACCATAAAAATTTTACGTTGGTTAAAACTCGGTTACCAGCGACGTTTTCAATTCCATTCTTATTTGCTCGCTTAACTACCCAGGCGATGAAATCTTCCAATGATTTTGATACAGCCATGAACATTTTCGATCCCCATATTTTTCAAATACAAGGAAAATAGCGTAATTGGCTCTAGAACCAATTAGTTGGAAATTGAAACTGATTGGTTCTAGAGGCTTGTTCGTTGTAGTCTCAGTTTATAAACAAAAAAAAATATTTTTTTTAAATATACTTATCGCATTAAGTAATCTCCTCCTTTATGGAATCGGTTAGAAACTCATAAAATTATAGTTAAAGTTTACAATTTTCTAATATATGAAATGCATTGTATTCGTTAAATGCGGTAATAATGAACATGAAATTATAAAGATAGGACTGGAGAATTCAAACGTAGTAGTCGAATTAACGTTGAAATAAAAGATTTTCTTTTTTCGATTTTGACTCATTGCATTGTTTCTCCGAATCGATTGTTTCAATAGTTCGGTAATTGCAAAGTGTATGCTTGCATTAACACTAGAGCTACCGATGATTAAGACGAAGCTATTTCTACCAAAACCAGTGAAAATGACTGTTCTTTAAAAATACGTAATAATGGAATATTTTTATATTTATTGACTTATTATTTTCTTACAGAAGGAATTCCATGTTATGTAGCAGATTTTTGGTATTATTAATCCATCTGGGATCCCCAAACGAGGGTTGACACATTTATAAAATTGTAGAGCCAATCGTTTTGACTGCTGTGATATTTCTAGCGTTATCATCTAGCGATCTAACGATCGATCCGGAGTTTTCCTGATAACCGATATCATCGTATCGAATGATACGCGGTAAAAATTTGAGAAACGTGTGACAAGTTGTAGAAAACGAGGAAACTGATTAATTGAGGTTCGATAAACAGATTGCAGGATCTTTCTACACTTTGACAAGTACCAGTCATTCTGACCGCTATTGGTATAAGTAGCCTTGAAACAAAATTATTTTCAGTTTGAATACATAAAAAACAAAATAAAATTCATTATATTGTTCTTTTAGTTATCGTTGCGAAAATCATTACGTCATTGTGGAACAGAATATAACACGAAATACAAATTTTAAAATAAAGTTGTAAATCCAATCGATTTGACCGGTGTGGTAGTTCTAGTGTTAAATATCTTTTAATTTCTATATACAATTTCAGACCTGTTTCTACCAATTTAATCACGATGATTGTATCCCGTCATAATGTCAATAAAATTTCAAAATATTTTGTATAACAAGTATAGTGTATTATATAATGTAATATGTTCATAGAAAGTTTGTATAAGCGTTCACTTTAGCGAACAACTACTATAATCTTATCACAGTAGATAATAAAGGATAAAAGTGAGAAAGCCCGGTAAATTTTTATCGAGTTTCAAAAATCGAACTAAAGCTTGTTTCGGTATTCCGCGTGAAATATAAAAGCCGAATAGCTATAAAAGGTTACTATCTCTTCACAATACCAAAGACTGTTCGGGAAGTACACGCGCAATAGGAAATTATCGAATGCACTTTTCCTTTGTACTTACAATTAAACAATTTGACAAGTTACGACTTAGGAACGTTCAAATCATCTTATTGAAAAAGTCGCTTAAATCATCGCATTAAAAATATACATGTTAAACTTTGCGTGCATATTCTTGCTATTTACCAACGATCGACATTCCAAGTCACAATACCGCGAATTTTGACGATTTCGTTCTATCGATATTACAAAATATTTATATTATATACATTTATTTTATATATTTTTAATACATATTTTTTATACCAGTCGTCGTACAATGAAATTTCAATTATCAAGTTTAGCCGACTAGTTGAAATTAAAATTAATTCATCTGATTTAATTTTGATATATACATAATTCTAGGCTAAAGCCATGACTACGAACTGTAAGAAAATAATTCGTCAAAGTCTGTTTCATACTACCATATAATCGATAACGACATCTAATAATTCCAGTTTGCTAGGAAATTCTTGAAGGAATGAGAAACTGAATGTAAGGAAATCACTTGAAGTAAAGCGATTCCATCGTAGAAACGCGTGGAAAACTGAGTGAAGATTTAGGGAAAGAAATATCTGGTTTAACGGAAGAGTTTTATCAAGGTTCGTTTGGCCGAGTTCCAACAACGGAACGGTAACAGTAACAACCGTAATTCCTTCTGTCGCGTATCCCCGTTCGTTCATCGACCATTCTGTCTCAGCAGGTGCGAATCCGGCCACATAAATTTCTGCGTGAACGGACCGAGATACGAGGGCGTAGTGACGTAGGGCGTGGACAGATTGCGGTGGAAATCGGATGAGAGAAGAAGAAGAAGCGGAGAGATCGATAACGGATCGGTTCGATCCGATAGCCATCCTTTTTCTCGGTTAACACCGTGAAACTCGATTTTCTTTCCAGCTGATCTTCCTCCTAAGGAAGCGTTGTAAAATGACACGCAACAGGTGTTTAATAAAGTCACAGAGCCGCGATATTATGTATTATTCGCACGCCATCGACGGGATAACGCGCGAATCATGCTCGTTGTTACACACTTGTGTATTCGAAATCGCATCCGAGTGGAGGATTTTTTTTAAGGATCAGGGCAAATCTCGGATTGAAAATTATTGCGGTACGAGTCAAGATTCTTGGAATTTGAATTTAGTCACGTATTCCGCGCAATTTTTTTCAAACTATCGTTTCGCATAATTAATTTCCTTATAATTTTATCCTCCGCTGCGAATCATTCTCGAGATTGAACGAGGTATAATGAATTTTTTTCAAGGTATAAATAATTTTAGAACACTACGTTATGAAAGACAGTGGCGAATTGACTTACAGCAAGAAATTCGAGTCGATAGTCTTTAATTTCAATTATTGCCCTTTCATCTTTTTGCGAAG
This sequence comes from Bombus haemorrhoidalis, assembly GCA_014825975.1. Lineage (NCBI taxonomy): Eukaryota > Metazoa > Arthropoda > Insecta > Hymenoptera > Apidae > Bombus > Bombus haemorrhoidalis. The sequence goes on along the minus strand of CM026166.1, from coordinate 2,036,395 downwards.
CTATGCTCATTGCGGATAATCACTTTTAATATTTTTCTGGAATAAACTGTCCTAGTTAAGTTACTGTAGGAGATTTCCTTGTACAAAAATTAACGATGCATCGACCTTAAGAAATAAATAAATAATGTAGTAAATAGTAGTCTGATTTACGTGTTACTTTTCTTTGTACTCTTACGTCGTGTAGTTCGATACAGGTTCTCTGTTTCGAAATCAGATAATCTACGATTATGTATATGTTGATAAGTTTCGATTTCTTTGTTTTGACTCCCCAGGTATATTTATGGGTGTGTTTGTGTTCGTAAAATCCATTTGTTATTCTTAGTTCGTTAAGCATACAGATGTCTATTAACGACTTGCCATTGTCATTTTCTTTGTTATTGTTATCATGAAACGGACCACTTTATCACCGTCTTTTCTACTTGTGTGGCTGTAGGAGCCACCTAAAATTATGACATCTCTGGTATATACAATGTCTACTAATTCTTTATCCAATTTCTCAAAGAATTCTTCTCACGAGTCTTCCCTACGCTCATACGTTCCACGTCACCCTCTTGACGAAGTTAAAACGTTCTGTTCAAAGCGTTTAATTAATCGTTACGTTAACAATACCTGTCATGTACATGTATGATTTATTTCTAACAATCGTATGGCCTGTGAGTATTTTTAATAATTTAGTAATTTGTAATAATTAAACATTCTGTAAGCATTTTTTAAGCAAAGAAGATCAAGGATGGCAGAAAGAAAATAATAAGACTTCAGTTTTCCCGGATATTTAGAAGCGGTAAATAGAATATTTTACCTGAGAAAATGTAAACGTGTTAATATGAGTACAGATTTTTAAATAATATTCTTTGAATATCATTTCGACAGATACGTTCGGGGAATATTTCCAAATCTTTTTAGTTTCGTTATTACAACATTCAGGGACAATAATGCGATACGATGTAATCGTTGTCCAAATATTTATTTTTATTTCGTAGAGTTTTCCAATTTTAAGTGCATAAGTATCGTTACAATTATCGCATTTACTTTTCAAGTTTATTTACGTTAGACAGAAAAACGACGGTCTAATGATGCGGGAGAATTATCAGTAGAATAACTCACTCTACTCTGTCTCGTACAATTCGCTAATCGGTGTATTACGCTCGACAACGCGAGATCTTATCGCGTTAATCGCAATCGTGATTATTCGTACAATTCAATTACAATTTGATAATATATTGACCGTTTGGCTGTAATTTTTAAATACTTCGCGCTGTTCGATCGTCACACGTGACAGATACATATCACTTACGTAACATATTTGTACTTCTTTGAATCTCGATTGTATTTTTAATAACTCGTTACGCTTCGTTCCAGTATTTTCAACGAACATGGCAGTTCACTTTTATAGAGCAGATCCTGAAGTTGTTTTAGTTGAAATCGTGTCCGTCCTGAAGAAGCGAACTATAACGTTCATGAAACACGGGAACAAAGTACAACGCGCTATTAAGAACGCGATGAAATTTGGTAAACCAGAAATGCATCATCGAATAAGCTTAAAGTCTAAAATTTACATATCACATAAGTCTAGGAGTAAGTACAAAGCAGACAAACAGTTTTTATGTTTTACCATGGGAAAAGGGGAAACAACACTGCGAATACAAGAGATATGATTGAGTAACTGGCTAAACTAGCACCGGATGAAGTCAGAATGACGGCTGAATATCCAGGAAGTTCGATTTGCAAGTCATCAAACGAGGTGCTGAAAAATAAATTATTGTTATGTCACTAGTGCTGCATTCGATGAATGAAAAGAAATTAATATACAGCGTAAATAGTGGTCTGAAACATGTGATTAATGCCATAGATGCCCTCGTTAAATTGACTTACCAACGTAATGAATAATTACTAAAGTCATTCAAATTGTAAACGCGATAAATATTCCGTAATTTCTATAGACATTTACAGATACATTCAAAATTTATCGATGTAACAACCTACAAGTGTGTCCCATTGTCATATTAATGAAATTTCAAAATGCTTCATATGACACACATAATATATTTATAAAAAGTTTCTATAAACTCTGGAATATTTTCATGAGCCACTGCTACTTACATTCGTCGAGAATGTTCTGTTTCTACGGACTTAGATCATGCTTATACTTTATTAAAATTATATCGATTGACTAGACTTAACTCAAAATGATCTTAATGATTGATTAGAATATACAAGCAGAATTCGATTCGAATAATTCTTTTCACTTACCCTGGCTCTTTATCGAAGTTCGTGCTACCGAGTTGTACCTTAGTTGGCATCTTATTTACTTTCAATTTCGTCAAGTCCGCCAAAGTTTTGTTTTTTGAAATATTGATCACAAGCAATACAGTTTCTGTTTTGGTTTCTCGCGTGACAGTTAGCACATATTTTGATAAATCTGTCGTTACGAGAGAACCATGTTTCAGCGTATCAGTCTTTCGTAAATCGATTAATTTAGCGTAAAGGTTATAGACAGAATTCTTCTCGCTCTTCTCTTTCTGCAAATTGACGTTTTTGTAGTTACTGTTGACGGGTAGCCATGTCTTTGTGGTGTTACTGAAACCTATAGAATAGAATTTGAGCTTACCAACTGTTACATACCTACGTTAAGTATAATATCTAATGATTTAATCCAAGCTTCCTGGATTAAAGTATTTGCTATGCTATATATTGTTTCACTCGTAAATCTCATTATAAATAAATAAAATTTGACAAATGATATTAAATAGAAACGAATTAGCTGATTCTTAACAGAAAATGTCACTGCTACGTAACATTGAAATAATTAAGCAGTTATACGTATATGTAATTTTCGCCGATTTGTTTACGAACTTGTTTGGAAGCGAAAAGGATTGACTGGTAAAATAAAAATGCAGCTGCATGTTCCAGTAATTTAAATAAATCGACAAAACCTAATTCGAAACGTATTATAAATTCACAATCTACTAACACAGTCTACGGTGATAAAACATTCTGCATTTATGAATATGAGACCATCGAATATGCAAGCTATACCTTTCTTTCTCTTGAAATGAACACGATTTAAATATTGGAGTTACCGTTCGATTGTCATTAAACTGTAGAAAGGAATTTCAAATTCATCGCTAATCCTACAAAAGTAAAAATTCTCCAAGTAAAAGGTAGTAGATAAAAGAAGTTGTATCACTTCGTTTCTAGATAGTTTTTAAATTAAATTTGATCATGAAACGTTTCATGTCTCAAGAGTGCGTTATCGTAATAAAAACTTGTTATCAAAATCAACCAAAAAGTGGTAACTAAGCTTCATTGAGTTTCTCGCCCGCTTGATTTAACAATTCTAGATTCTTTCTATGGAAGTATTCAGAGTGAAGGTCTGTGAAAATAAATTCATCGCAATTAACAAGTCGAGGGACAACATCCCCCAGGAAATTGAACGAACAACACGAGGAATATGTGAAAATATTATGGAAAATGTAAATGAAAAAAAAACACGTCTGATTTTGATATCATACTTTGCACACAAATACAATGATCCCATGATAAAATATTGAAAAAGATATATTAGATATAAGTTCCATGAAATTTTTAACTTTTTATCAAAATTGTATTTATGTAGAAATATCTTGCTGTTTTATGCTATACCGATCGAACTTATACTATTTGTAAGTGAAGTATATATATATATATATATATATATAAGAGATGTTTTAGCATCGTTTTTAAATAATTTTTAAACGAAAAAGGATACATATAAATACATATCTCATCCTATCTTCTTTACATTATCACAATACCATAGACTAAAATGTGTATTCACCTGCGCTGATAGTGTCATCCCATTGGAATGGTGATCGACAGCCATCGCGAACGTCGTATTTTATAGGGCCAGGTATATCCACCATGCCGATTTCTTCTCCGTAGTAAGTAACCGCAACTCCGGGCAAAATCATCTCCAGCATTATCATTTGTTCCGCCCTATTGGGATAACGTGAACCGAGACGAACTCGATCGTGGTTTCCCATCTATGGAAATATAATTATGTAAATATACTTTCAATAGGAATAGACTCGCGCACTAAATCCAACCAGATATTTAAATTTGTTGAATATTCTTTATTGTATGATATTTATCTTAGATCCCTTAAAGTTATACATACTTTTCAGTGAAAAGCGTCAGTTTCATTTCTGATTAGACGCAACAAAAATTTTACATACATAGTTGATATTCTTTTATCAATAATTAATTCGAAAGTATTACGTAGTCGGAAGAATATTGTTAAAATGAAAATGTTCAGGATTCTAATCGCCTTCTTATCCCTAAATTAACAGAGCAGATTTTCCTAATTCCCCAACGAATCAGAATTTTTTCTGTCTTATTCGTTAGAAACAAGACGCATGTTCAACATTATTAAAGACTCTTGCGTGACTTGATTAAAAATGTACGTACCACCCAATTTGCCACGCCATCCTGCGGCATTTGCTTTATCCAACTATCTATAACGTTCTTCAACTGAACAGCGTTGGAATTTGCATCGGCGTCCGTTATAAATTTGAAATTGAATGGCACGTGCGAGCCGTAGTTGTAATACTTGATCGTGTTCGATAAAGAAGTATACGCCTCCGTCAGAAGCACCTGTAACGTTAAACGTTAACGTGGAGACGGACTACTTGGGTAATAAGATTTCTGCGATAGGATTAAATTTGGATTAATGGTTTTAAATATTGAAAATTTTATCCGTGAGGTGTTCTGCGTTTTCTATATTCTGTTGAAGATAAAAAGGAATATTATCGAAATGTCGATACCAGCGAAGCTATCGAATTTCATTGACACATTCAAAGATTAAAACTCGAAAGATTAAAACCCGAAAGAAGAAACTGAAATGTTAAATAAGTTTGCGACTTGGCAAAATTTAAATAGGATATAGTCCTTAAGACAGATAAACTTATTCAAAAATATATTTGCTTTCTCTTACTATCTCGTCACGATTATTTTTTTCCGCATATTCGTTCACGAATGTTCGCCAGCTCTGTACTAAATTATAAGTTTCATTCTGGTCCTTTGTATAAATGTGATTGTAATAGGCGTGATGAGTTTTATTGAGCTTGGGGTCCACGTTATCAAGCTTTGGTTCGTTTTTGCTTGTGTCATTCAGCTCAAACAAATGTGGTACAGCATCTATGCGGAATCCGTCAATTCCTTTGTTCAACCAAAATTCCATTATATCCTGCGAAAATAAGACAATCGTACACGTTTCGCACTGTTAGAAATAATTTTTAAATTTAAAGATAGAAAAATAGATTCATTGAAATAAAAACGGTACGCTTATCGCAATGACGCGATCGCATCGTTCTTGCTACATAATCTAACAGATACTAATGGCCAACGTGAAAGATTCTCGATTTTTCATGAAAAATATGTTGGATAAAATAACGTAATGATCTTTCTCAATTTCTAAATCTGTGCGCAAAAATCAGCCCATCGATCGTCGATGTCGATGCCTATCGACAAAGTTTTTTTTTTTTTATCTTATTTTTCTTTAGCTTTACTTTCTTTCTATAGACTATAGGATATCGTAAAACATAGAAAAAACAAACACCAAAGAAAAACGATAGTCAGAATGGAAAGAAATTCGCGGTCTCGTCGAATCAATTTGAATTATATTAATGTAATCGATCGAACTATACCTTCATCTCTTGCTGCACGGCCGGGTTTCTGTAGTTCAAGTCTGGTTGCGAGTCTAAGAATTGATGAAAATAGAATTGTTTCCTTTCCTTGTGATACGTCCATGCTGATCCATTGAACACGCTGACCCAGTTGTTAGGTGGTGTACTCGGGTTTGATCCATTGACCCATATATAGTAATCCCTATAGTTTTTTGTATTATTGACGCTTTTTGTGAACCAGGAATGCTGGTCAGACGTGTGATTAGGAACAAGATCTAGAATAACCTGAAAAATGAGAAAAAAATTATTTGTATCTTTTACGATCACGATTTTGTAAGTCCCTGTGAATATATCAAATCGACGGATGGATTTTAACGGATTATATTGGAGAAGCTAAAAATCGTCAAGTACTAACTATGATAACTATAACGGTGCACTGTCTTATATCGCGCCTATTATATTATACCGTTATATTTTATTATATTATTTATTATGTATTATATTATATATATTATTTACCGAACTAATTTTGAATTATTTACATGGATAAAGTACGGCACAAATCGGTAACCGCGATATTTCAGCGAGTGCTAATAATTGAACAAACTCGACTATCAAAGAAATGCTTATTAGCATTGAGACAACTGCTAATCATTGATATTATTTAATATTTTATCTCACCGCTATGATAACAGGTATTTTCAGATTTTTTCAACGTAATTTCTATGGTAATATCGTTGCTTTGTTGCATTACGGTAAACGTTTATTATTTTCACGTTGAAAATAATAATGTTGATACGCATCGTAATTCGATGTTATACAAACAAGTAACGAATTACAATTGTTAACGTAACTTGTCTTTAAAACAAACTCTCGTTCTCCACGTTCTTCGCGCGTGTTGTTTAATTGCTTAACACGATTCAACGATGTCGCACGATTCGATTAAGATCAACGATCAAACGTCATTCATTTATCGTCATTCGCAAAATTTCATTTCGCTTTACCTTTAAACCAATTTTATGAGCCTCTGCCAGAAGATCCTCGAGATCTTTTAGGGTACCGAAGAGTGGATCGACGTCTCTAAAGTCTGATATGTCATATCCGAAATCTTTCATAGGGCTTTTATTGATCGGTGACAGCCAGATCGCTGTTATTCCAGTAGAACTAAAATGCTCAAGTTTGCTGGTAATACCTGTCGGAAAACCAAGTACAATTTTCTATCAATTCCAACGATTATACGAGTACAAATGGAGGATGATATTCTTTCGAACGGTTCATTGGTAATCGATCAGGGTGAACTTTGATAGATATCACGGAATGCGATGGATTCAATTATATTGATCGATTACATTATGTTGATTAATTAAATGAAATATTAACATAGAGACTACATTAATATCATTCGGTCTTCGAGTTTATCAGAGTCTATACCGTTCTAACGTGAAAGTCATATACTCGTTCAATGATATAAAAGTCAGAAAACGAACTTACGATATTTTTCTTCTGTAGTCTTCAATTAATATCAATTACTACCAACAATATCTACTAATTTTAAGTATATATGCATGATTGTTTGATGAATGTAAGATCAAAGGTAAAAATGAAATTAAAGAACTTCGTTTGAAATACATTTTATATATTGGTAATAATTTAGAAGCGTGGAAATATTTATGAACAGTAATGCATGTGCAAGCAATATTTCGATAAATATTATGGATAATATGATAAAAAAATAACATTGTAAAATTCCATCGTTCGATAAGCAGAATAGTATGAAATCTTTTACCTTTCTTTCTTTTTGTATCGTTTTGTATCGATTAGATAAAATTGCGAGATACGAGATATCGATGGATGTTCATATATACAGCTATTCGAAAAATGTCATCTTATCTATAAAAATATATTTATGAAATCGATAATATTATAGGTACTAATACAATAACCTGTAGACTAGAAACGAACGATCGAATACATACATATAGGGAACATTTTTTCGAAACGTTGATCTTCACATTACATTTTCAAGCTTATCAAAATTGATAACATGTACGCTATTCTAAACAATCACCATTGAATAGTTTGTCTATCTTAGTGTCGACTACACTATTTGTGTATGCATACAAGGAGAAACTACGTTATAATAATATCTTTCACTAAATTTTATACATTTACTATGTTAGTATTTTACTATTAATCATATTGATTGTAATTTGTTACGATTCCGAGTATCGTTCTAATATTTAAAAAGACACATCCAAGCATAATTTATTAATGTCGTAATCGATGTTGTTACAGGTAAGTGAAAGACGCAAATAATCGTGGCGTCATACGGCAAAGTAAGTAACAATTTAACGTAATCTTAGAACTCATTAACGTGTTCTCATCTGTATATAAAATTAGAAACGAACCGATACTTCTGCGTTGTTAGTTATATATCGTGAAATCTATCAAATATTATACTTGAAAAATCGAAATTGTAGTATATTAGAAGAAAATAAATTGCCTTAAAACGAATAAATTTCGACTGTAGTTAACAGACATTTCTAAATAAAATTTGCCACATTTTATTTCACGTTTTGTCCATTAGCATGATTTACAATTAAACGTCGCACAATTATTGTCGCGTAAATCTCTGAAAATTTGCAATCTAAATATCAATATTAAATATGTAAATACCGGAAAGCTAGATATTTCATTAATAGACATTACATATTTATAGAAAAATGAAAATGGGAAAAATGCCAATTATAGTCTGAAACGCGATTATTTAAATTAATTCATTTTTTAAATAAATAATTATCGATCCTACCACTATCCCATTAGTTCACCATTTTAATTACCATCGAGCATTCGAAAACCGCACGTTACATCACGTACGTCAAAGAAAGGAAGTATGATGCTAGAAGTACAATTAAATATTACGGAACTGTTTTTATCTTTTGTTATCGTACGCCGTGCTATTCTTGCGAAACGTGTACAGAATTAAAGAATTAAAAGTAAAGAACGTCGCTTGAAAAAATACACAAGGATGTTTGCAGAGTATTCTTTCATTTGTCTAATAAGAAAAATTGTTCTGGCTTATTCTTATTTCCTTCATTATTATAGAAAATCACTGTTACTTTTTACTGTTAACTGGGAATAACCGCTGATATCATAGTAATTAGGCAAGGAATTGAAACCTTGGATTGGTTCCAAGTTTGCCAACACTGTACACGAGATGCCCAAGTGTTTTATGCATCACTTAAAATATCGTTAACCACTAACGATACTACCGTTAGACACTATAATTAATTTCAATATTAATCGTACGATCAGATGAATCGTTAATATATTTGTTGGTTAATTAAGCGGAACTAACACGAACCATTAACAAAATCATCATCGCTATTTATATCAAGAATTCGTAATGTAGATTTATACAATCTTACGATTTCTCTGTTAATTTCCTCCGACAATTTTTCAAAGGAACACGATTTACACCTGTCAGCTTCGGCCATTGTAGTTTGCAATTATGACGATACGATCCTTAAGAATCTCGTTATTACACTTTGCTAGATGTACATGTCGCGTTACGAAACTTCCTTCCATGAATGCTTGAATCGCGATCCTTAAATGACCATGTTTTTTTCACAGTTAATTACTTTTTTAAGTAGTTTGCATGTAGTATTGTACATTTAAATACATTTTCTATGGCTCAGACGTTTCGATTTTGGCCTTATTTACCAGCTTCGAATCTTCTACGAACCTAATTCTTATTCCCTGGCCACACTGTGTAGATATGCTGTGAGTAAAGCTAAAAGATATGACAAGAAATCCGAAATTTTAGTTGTCCAAGCACAGATCATGAAAATGATCACGAGTGAACGAATCAAACATTACAAGAAAGAAATCTATAGAAAGATTAGTAAATAAGATCGTCTACAAATTTCAGAATATTTCACACACCACTGTGTCCGTATCCAAACTTTTCTACCAGTCAGCGTATATTTCTCATTAATGATAATTAATAATTAAATCACGAATTTATTCAAATTACATCTTATTTATTCTAGCTTTTCTCAATCGCAATCATTTCACATCTGTTTCGTCCCGATATTCCTTAAACTGTCTCGAATGATACAACGAACGGTTCGCGTGTCACGGAACGTTATCAGATACCTGAACATCCTAATGTTTCCTACGGATTTCCTACCTTTCAAGTCTCCGATTCCATCATTGTTCGAATCCTTGAAACTCCGAGGATACACTTGATAGAAAACCGCGTTCTTCCACCAACCCTTGTTCCGGATCTCGGCGGCAGCTAGGCCGACCGCAACGAGAAGCACAACCACCACGAAGCTGATGTTCTTCATGATTTGAATGATGCGGCGCGCAAACACTCGGCTTCTTATATGCCAGATTCGATGGTAAAAAAGAGCAGCGTATCGCGTGCCCTTATCAACAGAGCATTGCGAACAATCGCGATAAGTAACATAGTACCGAAGAAAAATCGCACGATAATCGAGCAATTTGAATTGAATGACTTTCTACCTTTTCACAGTACAATGAGATATTTTTAGTAATTACATCGATTAAAGTTCATCGAATATCGTCTCCGTCACGATTCTGAGTAATTTCACTTAGAATTTGCGCTCGGCTTCAGTTTTCGAGATACTCGTAAATGTGTTTTTCATGCCTTTTACTTTGCTGTGTAGCAGGGAAGCGTGTAGGGGCTGCTGGAGCAATCGAAAATAAAAAAGAACGAAAGAAAAGGAAAGAAAGTTAGAGTGAGGTTTATAAATCGACATGAATATAGCTTACATATGTTTGCGTTTAAATATGTATGAATTATTACGCGTTTGTATCGTTTCGATTTGCAAGTACAGGAAAATAAAGAAGAAAATCGTTGTTCAGATTGGCTTAGCTGTTCGATAATTTGTACAGTGATTACAGAAAGTATTTGTACACCACTGCGCTTATTATCGCACTTGTATGCTAGTTGATTAGATCCAACTGCAATAAATTTCGTATCATTCGATAATATTTTCATATAATTGCAACAATTTGATAGCAATTGGAAAAGAAACGTAGAACGTAAGAAAAATAAGCGTGTGTACAAACATATTTTTTAACCACTCTACATACTTCAGTAATCTATACTTTCTTTATTTAATATTTTTTAGTTTGGCTTTAAGTTTCGGTTAGCTTGGGTTAGCTTGAATTAGTCTTAACACTAGAACTACCACACCGTTCAAATCGACTGGTTTTACAATTTTATTTTAAAATTTGTACTTCGTGTTATATTCTGTTCCACAATGACGTAATGACTTTCGCAACGATAACTAAAAGAACAATATAATGAATTTTATTTTGTTTTTTATGTATTCAAACTGAAAATAATTTTGTTTCAAGGCTACTTATACCAATAGCGGTCAGAATGACTGGTACTTGTCAAAGTGCAGAAAGATTCTGCAATCTGTTTATCGAACCTCAATTAACCAGTTTCCTCGTTTTCTACAACTTGTCACGCGTTTCTCAAATTTTTACCGCGTATCATTCGATGCGATGATATCGGTTATCAGGAAAATTCGCGATCGATCGTTAGATCGTTAGATGCCAACGCTAGAAATACCACAGCAGTCAAAACGACTGGCTCTACAATTTTATAAATGTGTCAACCCTCGTTTAGGGATCCCAGATGGATTAATAATACCAAAAATCTGCTACATAACATGGAATCAATATATATCAATAAATGTAAAAATATTCTATTATTACGTATTTTTCAAAGACCAGTCATTTTCACTGATTTTGGTAGAAATAGCTTCGTCTTAACTATCGATAGCGTCTAGTGTTAAACATTTAAAGATTATTATTAGAAATTAATCGTAAAAATAAAAAATTTAGACATTATTAAGTACGAAGTACGTAAGATGTTTGAAATGTTAGAAAGTTTGAAGGCTGTTAACCTGTGACTGTTACGTCAATTGCAAAGTCGAACAAGCTTCACATTGTGCACGACTCTGAGAATTTTAGTCGCCCGCCTTACGCTAAATTTCGCAACGAGGAAACAGGAGATTTTGAAGCGGGATTCCTCGAAATTCGAAAGAAAAGTTGTGTTGCGCGGAGATTTTATAAAACTCGCTCTTGTTGGTGTGTGCCAAGAAAATTGTCGAAGGCGGCAAAGAACGAGAAAAGAAGTTAGCAGCTCCTTTTGCGCGCTGGATAATTCGAAGTTGTACCAAAGTTTCCTCTGTACATATTGCAACGAAAGAAGATGTTTTCTATTGCAACCAACGAATCTCGCGTCAAAATTGAAAAGAATATTCGGAATTGTTGAATTTTACAAATAGAAACGAGTAGCGAGCAATTAGAACGTACGGTGGGGAAGACTCGTTATATCAATTCACGAGCAAAATGCTATTTTGTTTTAATTTCTGTCGTTGACATCAGTTGCAAGAGGAATGCGGCTATTTATGAATTTATGGTAAATTGAAACGCGTATACACATCCAAGATAAAGCGATTACTATAATATTTACTGTGTAAAACAAGCCTCTATTTAGATTCTATTTCTGTAGGATTATAAAGATACGAAATTGCACGGACATCTAGTTATAAGTAGTTGTTGATACAGATGGACGTTTATGAACTTTTTTAGTTTCCAGTTCTTACTTACGATTATGTTATTTTTAAAAAGTCTAGCTCGGATTGGTCAAGTTACTTCAAGCGGCTTGAAATCGAGTCACTTGACTGATGAAAACAAGCGTAGAAACTTGAAAGAATTTTTTGCGTCGAATAAACAATAATTTCACATCGATAAAGTGTCTTAATAATTACTTCACCTCACATTGCTACATTATCGTAATATTATTAAGAACAACGATCGGTGTTTACAGATCAAGTAGTTGTAGATCAAATAATAACATAATTTTTTGTACAATTAAAATGAAGAAATCAAAATAGGATATTCGTCGTAGGATATTCTGAGAATCCTAAAACATATTTCGTCCTGAACATATGATCAGCCTTCAAAACGAACCTAAACCGGAGGAGCACGAGCTAAACGTTAAATGGATCAAAATTCAATAACGACGATCGTGTACAAGATTTTATATAAATTTTCTTTTCGTCAAAATGAACAAATTCTTTTTACGTAAGAAATTTCAAGTTACTAAATACACAAGGAAAAGTTATATTTTATAACGGGCATTAAGTTATTTTCTGAGCTTCTTTAAAAGAGCAATGAAGTTGGTGTATAAAAACGGTAATTGCTTATGACTCGATCGAATGAAATGCAAAACTGAGATGAAAGAGAGAAAGGGTAAAAGTTTTTGCCGCTATTCTTCTTTAATACGTAATTCAGAAGGTGCTAGTTATCTTTAACAACCGATCTTGCAGCCGCCGCAAAAACATATTATACTCTGGAACAAATTGCTTCCTGTTCGCTCTTCTATTATAATAACTCAACTTTTTAAACTGGCAATCGGCTCCAATGATATTTACCAGAAATGGCTTAATAACAAATCCTATAAAAGATAAATGTAAACAAACAAACTGTGAATATTTATACGTTTATGAGCAACGCGAAAGTGCGAGAATGTATAGAAAAATGAAGAAATGTACATCATTGTTTCAAAGTTCGCCACATGTTAGGATTTCAACAGAAATAACGGCTTCCTTCAGTAAATAAATATCTTATTCGTAACATTATTCCTTTACAGTATTGAAACTGTAACTGTGGGATCCTGTTTTAAGATTAAACCTTTTGCTGATAATATCTCTTCTTGCTCAGGAAAATGTACAAAAACAGTTGTTCGGTTCGAAAAGCAAAATAAAATATTTAAAGTAAAATACTATTGTACGATATCGATTATATTTAGTGTGTGAAATAAATCCATCTTGCATTTCTTTAGCTATATTCAAAAAATCTGTATATATGTAGTCCAATGATAAAGATGACGTCAGTCTGCAGTCTATATCTTAAAATTCTATACTAAAAGAACACGTGGCAAGCATATTTATTCGTCTATCTTGGCTCTCATTACCTAGAATACACCCTATATAGATTTTACGCTTCTCCCCTTCTTATTAACGCAGAAATGTAGTAAGTTTATTGGTTTTAAAACATACTGCTGATGTAATATTTAACCATGCTTGTGCAAGATATTATTTTTAAATTATTAACGATCAGATACGTATAAGCTTTATTATTCCAATTTCTATAAGATGCCCTTTAAACGTTTCAGATAAAAGACAATAAATGTATGATGGTGGAAAATGTACTGTTTGAGATGTTTCCAGAAATATAATTTTTACAATGTTTCTAATGGACAAGATCGTTAGAACAATCTGATATTTAGCAACTTTTACGTGTACGATATTCACTTATATATTTTTATTAGGCTTGAGCATTATTTAGACGAAATATTTGAAAAATGATTATTTAAACGGTTATCGTGTTACTTGGGCAGATTTCAATGAATAAATAATCTTTCTCCGAATGATTTTATCGTTTAAGACGAGATAAAAATCGCACAAACGAATTAAACGTATAATGAAATTACACGATTTTTTATCATAGTCTTCTAGGAAATATACAATAATTTTAAAGTGGATTTTATATCGAAATGACGAAGTCGAACAAACACGTAATGACGCTTGTAAAAATTAATTACTGAAACGTATAAAATACGATATATTTAGTATTTACTATTGTCGGAAAGAAAGTAAAAGAAAATTATCTGTATAGATAACGATCTATTAGATCAATGTACAGATCTACAATACGTGTATTATAGAAAACAGATACAGATCTTGCAAAGTATCGAGCATTCGTTGTAAATAATTCTGAAGTTACAGCGGTGCAAGCATGTTCTTCGTTTTAGTTTGAACTTGATACGATAGATAAAGAATTAAAACCACAGCGAGTGGTTTTCTTGTTATAATTTTGAAAGAATAAAATATTAATTAGGTAATTATTAAGTAAGTAATTATAAGATATTAATTAGACAATTTTTAATAATTATTAATTACAAATATTTCGATCAAATTGTACAATGTGTCAAAATACTTGTGCCTGGTAGTTATTGTTACTTTTCGTTGATTCGACGATATCTTATCATATCGTATCCTTCGAGCAACGTTCATTGATATAAAGTAGATATCGAAAGTAATCGAGAAATACGTACATGGAAAACATAATCCAACGGCACATATGAATATTTTGGCAAATTACGTAAGTTTATTAAGCAGCGTACTGAAAGTTTGTAAAAATCAGAAAACCGTATAAATGTTCGGGATTACGTCCTATACAAACCATTCGTAGCGAACAGTGATATTTTTTAGGTTTTAGCCGGAGAGCAGAGGGATAAACAGGTGATCCTGTTACACGAAATAGAATTTAAGCGAAAATATTGGAGCATCGCGCATGATTTTATCTCTGGCTGGCGAATTTTAGCTTCTGAATAAGAACATTTTCGATTTGACAAGCGTATGCTAGCAAAGGTAATGAATATTTATTTTACGACGAATAATTTATTATGTTATCGATAAGTAGAGTGTGCAGATTTTTGCGCATTTATGTGAAATTCAAAGGTATGAAAATACATAAAATATGCAAAGTACAATTCTTAAGTGAAATAAATATTTAACATCTATCTATCTGTTCATTGACTTTGATGTAAATATTTCAATCGTAACATTTTCCACGTTTTCTTCTAAACGTTACTATTGAAGTAGCTTTTAACTTTCGCCGTTTAGTTTAATTTCTCATCGAAAGTTTAAGAGTTCCAACAGGCAGAAAGAATCGATACAATCGATAAATACTCGATTCGTTACAACGTAAAAAATGCGTACGCGCGAGGAATGAAACGAAATTCAGATTTCAAGATCGAATCAGTTGTTGCAGCGACTTGCTTCCAAAATTCTCTGTGTTCCTTTGCCAAACGCATTTGCACGAAAGAAAGAATCTACTATGTTGCTTACATTATTAAATTTTTACGTTTTCGACGTTAAATTTCCTTCAACGAAGCACCACGCGAATACAACTCTAAAATGTCCTAATTGTGATTTTCATTTCGCCCTGCGATTCATCCTAATTACGACTCTATTTTGAAGGTATACTTGTCTGTATTAGAATAAAAAATAAATTTTCCTTTCTGCGATTCTGGTTTGTTCTCTCTTTTAAAGCTTCTCTGGTGCAAATGAAAATGAGAGGGAAGAACTCGTTTCATAAAACATAAGAAGCAATTCTAAATAATCAAACAGTCACGGCAACTCGATACATAGGAAACTTTGATACGTACACATTGAAGTTGTGATGACGAACGAATGTTGCGTCTTTCGCTGCACAGGCAAGTTATATAAGAGTTTCGGAAAAATCCAGGCCCAAAATTGGGACATTCTTTGCGTCATTTTTTCTTTTTTTTTTTTTTCTTAATTTATCTTCGTGTGTCCAAAAAGTAGTTGGGAACAAGCCATTTTACAAATTCAGATCAGCGAAACGGTATCTGAAACAAAGTATATATTACGTTATGGTAAGAAAATTAAGAGGAAATTGTCGAATCTTTTGAAATTTAACTAAAATTATTTATATTAAGCGTAATTAAACGAAATTTTGCGCATAAAAGCTGTGTATGTATAAAGAAGAGCAGAATGTTGTATAGATATAATTGGCTAAGATTTGTATTAAAAAGTTATATGGAACATGGAACACCTTAGAAAAATGGAACCTTGTTGCGAAAAGTCAGAAACACCCAGTATAGAATTATAATATCGCTGCTCGGCAGTGATAGCGACACGACTGGAAGTATTTCAAATTCACTGTTACTGAGTTTACATTATGTTTGTACTCTTATCATGTAAAACGGTATATTTATAATTCCATCAGCTTTGCATCAGAATGCAATATTATTGCAAATGTCACTACCAACGTGGTCTTAGTCTTACAACAACACCGGCTTATCTTCAGTTGTTTTGTGACGCTACAAGTGGAAGGTTGTACCGCATTGGCAAACAGTGGCATACCTTGTGTTAAGTCAGCCTTACAGTGTCGTTGAAATGACTCACGAAGATTTCTTTGTAAATTAAATAAATCCCCTAAAATTTACGTATTTTGAATTGCGCCGCTATCAACGACAAATAGCGACACGATACATCGATATAGATATACAAATTTCGATCGACTTGAAAAATTTCGTTCGTTTTCCTACTCGAGCGTGTTCGCTTTAGGACAGCTTTCTTCGTCGAAACGATGGCGCGTTTTCGAGCACCCAATTTCGCCGGTTGTTTCACCCGGCCTGCATGCGGAATGAAGCTCGAACGGCGAATTTTTTAACGGTGAATTGAAGGAAATGCCCCAAAGCAGCGATCACGGCCGCCTCTCGATCGGCCAGGAATTTTGCGAAAGTTGACGAGTGAAATTCTTACGGTCTGAAACACGAAATCCACCATGGATATCCAACGACGATTATAATTGGCAAGCTGATTGACGTGACCACATCGATGGGGGAACCGATACGCGGCCGCTTCCGTTCACGCTCTTAGGCCAGTTTTACCTTCGGGTAAAAAAAAGTGAAAGGCCGGTTAATCGAATCTGGTCCTCGATTCGTATCGTGAATTTCGGCCAATTTAACCCGTGGCTGTCTCCTCGGTGAATGTTTCGACGTGAACGTTGGCTTTTTAGCACGTCGACAATTTGAAATTCAAAGGTTTTTGATTTAATAGAGTTTGGTTGCAGATATTTGAAAAACAATTAAATGACTGAAAGGGCAGGCGATACGAGTAAGAATATTTTGAATCTGAGGAAATCTTGATCAAAGTTGAGTTTTATCAGAGAAATCGAAAGTATTTGAACATTCATCGAGGAAAGCTTTTATGAGTATATAAGTGGAGATCCGTTTCACCTAAGAAATATTTTAACGAGTAATTTATTTCATATATTTCTTTATGTTGCGCGAGTCCTATATATTTTTCCATCTTCGATGAAATTTTTATATTATTCGATTTAAATTAACGTTAGTTTAAATTAAACATAAATTTCAATAAAAGCGTAAGCGATCGCAGACTATTCGTAACAATATTTTATTAAATAAATCTGTATCTATTGTTTTCTTCTTATCTCTTTTCTACTTATCTCGTTTCTTGGAAAAACGCACTCGTATCGCTTTTCCATTTAGTATCACGATTAATAGCAGGATTAATGGTCCTCAAATTGTGGCTGTGTGATAAGTTATTACAACTGGATTATTTTCGAAACGTTGGCCATTGTACTATTGTTATATGCGATATTGTTGTGTATCGGCACGTTCATTTTAAAACTGTGCATGTCGAAAGGGTATAATTAAGATGTAAATACAACGATTTGCGAGAGAAGAATTATATTTTTAAATTATTGATATTTATAGGTACATATTTATATTCGAAGCTAGAAACAGTGGGAATCTGTTGTAGATTTAAATCTATTTAAATTTGGCACCTGGGGTAGTAAGGATTATCACCGCCGTGGCAGGAACCTGTACTTTCTTCACGTCCTTGACCTTGTACCTATATTCCCAACAAACAAACAAATTTACAAAATTAATATCGTCGCAACAATGTTTAATAAACGGATTTTTAAAGCATCAATTTAAAGACATCGTCTCTAAAGATAATGCAATAGGAATTTATAAAGCAAAGCAAATTTATAAAGTAAAGCAAAGAATTTAATTTGATAAGAATTCGGAATAAACGTTTCTACTTAATAAGGTAGCAAGTAATAGGATAATTTAATTAGAAGAAAAAAAGACAGTACATGATAGCAGAAACATGAAATAATTCAGTGGATTAAGAATTTAACAGGGAACAGAATAACATCAGAATCGCTTAATCCAACTGCGCTCCTCGGATTTTCATATTACGATCTTGCTTTCATTTCAGGGAACAGAAAATATTTCGAACGTTTCAAGAAAACGTTTAACATAAAATTGTTTAATATAAATCAGCAGTTTCTCATATTTTCTTCGAACTCGAGATACCTTTTAACATTAGAAAAGTACAATTGAATCGAAGATGATTAAAAGAACGCAGCAAGGGTTAAGTGAATCTTTTTATTCTCGAATCTCAACAAGTTTGAACGATGTTACGTTGCTTATTTAATCAATTATTGTTAAATATGCAGTTTTTCTTCAAATAATTGATGACATCTTTCTGTCATTCGTTTCCTTTCTACCTTCTCTTTATCTTTTTCTTTCAATCTGAACAACGACGTTACACTTTGCGAATTATTTCCAGCGCTTTTCACATGTTCCACCGTGTTGGAAGAAGAAAGGAAACTATGAAACGATACTCGACGCAATTGCATAAATTTGTCATGGCAGCGACGCAATTTAGATAAATAAAATTGAAGAAATTGTACACTCACTTAGAAAGCATAGTAGATTTAGCAGTAGCGTAAAACACATCCAATTTCTTCGGTACGTTTTTGAATGCTGATAAATCCACTACGTCGTCCTTATCAGAGTAGTTTATTATCGTGTAGACGGATCCATCTTTCTTGGTTTCCCTGAAGAAATTATGATATTCCATATATACAGTGTATCGTTAAAAAACGAAGGCACTTTTAGTACCATGACTCATCGTATTGCAAACGCCGATGATCGCGATCAAGCAATTGTACGCTATTAAAGATACTTGTACAAATCAAATGTATCGATTAAATGGATAAATTAAACCTTAAGAATTTTATATTTCATAATCATCGAAGCTACGCACGGCAGAATATTCTAACGTGATCAAATCGATTTTCAAAAATCAATACGCGATCGTAAAGTCGGCGTTTACAATCGTAGAACTAATTTATTATTTGGCAAGCTCTCTGTTCTCAGATTCTTTAATTTCTGGATTCTTTAAGCCTGACGAAGAAGATTCTTAATGTGGTAGAAAGACTTCCAACGTTAATAGAACCTGTGATATTTAAGTAATAAATATTACTAACAATATAAAGTAAATCTTAAGTAGTAAATGTAGTAGTATACGTAATAAATGCTAAAATATATTCTTCTTGTCTTTTAATAGATGACCCAATCGTATAGTCTGGTAATTCCATGAAAATTACTAAATATTACTGCTAATTATTAATTCAGCATTAATTTGTAGTAAAATTGAAATATTCTTACTACAAATCGGCCAAATTTTATTATTCATAATTATTTAATTTAATTATTAATCATAATTTTCTCGCGTTTAGCAATACATTCGACGAGTGAATCATGGTAGTATATAATCGTCGTAGTATCATCTTCATTTACATGTACACTATCCTTACCTGGCAAACGCAAAAACGTTTTCACTCAACAGCATCGTAGTTAAGTCGGCCCGTTTAAGGTACGGTGACTTCCTCAGCGTTGAAACTTTCTTGTAGAGGGTATAGAACGAGTTCTTGTCCTTCTTTTCGGCAGCCAGATTGACAGTCTTGTAATTATCGTTGACTTTCAGCCAGGTAGTGGAGTTCGTGGAGAATCCTGCAAATCGAAATACTTGATTATAGTTTTTGCGACTACCGTTTCTTTTTTTTAATCGATTAATTGTAGTTAGTTAACTAGTGTTTCTGGAATTGGAGCCTCCTTTTTCGAAATCTCACACGAGATTTATCTCAAACGTACCAGTATCTACGATATTTGTACAGGCAAAGGATACAATCTACAATTCGCATTTTTCAAAAGATAACATTTTCTTTACCATATCGTGAGTAATAATTATGAGTTGATGAATAATTACTATATTCTGTGTTATTATTTTGTTATCGTGACACGATGAAATTGATTTTAAGATAACTGATAGATATTGAACGAAATAGTTTCATCTGTGAGAGTGAAATATGTTACGGCACGATGGAGAAATAATACCTCAAAAATGATTCGACAAACGTATCAGGCTTAAAAATGTGAAAACCAAGGCTCGTTTGAAGATTTGTTCATTCGCGTGAAAGTTACATCTTATTGGAAACTCACCGGCGGAAACGGAGTCATCCCATTGGAACGGTGTTCTCGCGGGATCTCTAGACGAAGTATTGTACTTTAGTATACCAGCCAAGCAAGCCTGCGGGTCTTGTGTGTCTTTCCAAGAGATCCAAGTGTCCGACATACCGATTTCGTCACCGTTATACGTCACACTTACGCCAGGTAACAGAAGCGTCATTACAACGAGGGCACGAGCTCGTGGTTCTCCTAATTTCGACACTAATCGTCTTTGATCGTGGTTTCCGACCTGCACGCAAAATTTTCAGGTATTCAAAAATTTTAAATATCCGTCGTTATTTCTTTTCTTTTCCTTTTTTTTTTTTTTAACTAACGATAATCGTATTGAGTCGAAGATATTTTAGCTTAAATACATATAATGTTTGGGCATTTTCTGCTTTTCTCCTCGACCGCCCTATTTCTTCCAACAAACGCGTTTCGTTGATTTTCCTCGACATAGAAATATCGATTTTAAGGCTTGAAATTTTAGGTTTTCGATCGAATGCCCGATGCATACACGAGCTCGACAAAAGCTCGATGCGCTCGTGGAATTCAAAGAACGCGAGCGGAAAGAGGCTCGTTTCGTTCTCTTCCGGGCGTTTTGTGGACATTTTTCAAGCTCGTTCACGCGTTGCCTCTGCCGTTCAATCGCGCAGCCTCGAATTCGAAACAGTTAGGTGTTATCAAGCATTTTTCCAATCGAACGACGTTCGAGCAGTTTCGTGCGTTTGCTTCCAGGATAATTTAATTTTCCTTCGATCTGCAATCACGTCGTCCAACTTCCCGGCAAGCAAATACAGACGAAGAGAAGTGAATCGAGGAAGAATTTGGCGAAGAAAATTTCCAGATCCTCGCCGAGGTTGGAGAAACTAACATTCACAATTGTATGAGCGCGCGTGTACGTGTGTGTGTGTGTGTGTGTGCGACTGAGTGAGAACATAGAAACGCCCAACATGGAAGTTTGTCATCCTGTTACGAATTTAGAAAAGTGCGATATGAGCGAATATGATAGGAGTAAAATTATTGAAATAAAAGAAGAACTAGTTGCAGAATTAATAAACGATATAAGTGCTGAAGAAATTTTAAGAAAGTAACTGTTCTAATGAAAATTCTTCTTCTTGAAATAAGCTAGGAGTGATAGGATACTTTCTTGTAATTTTTAGAATTATGATTATAAGGATTAACCAGATTATCATTGAAAAGTACGAACGTATAGTATATAAATAGATCATTTTTCCTGATCGTACAATATTTTTCCTCGCTTATTCTTCCTCTAAATTTACGAAGGTGATAAACGCTGCAAGTTCGTTATATTTCAATCTTTCGGTGGATGAATTATTTCGAAAGAAAATGTTGAATTTCAACATTAATAATTTTGATAAATTTGAAATGATAAAATCACTTAGACATTGATAAAGCGCATTGAACCATGTAGAAATCATTTTGACTGAATGCACAATATTTTGAAGAAACTATGTGCGTAAAGTTTTATGGAGATAAATGACAATCTAATAGAATGAATGATAGCGACGATTAAGCAATATTAATTATAAATCCAATTTAAAAGTTCTCTTAAATATGTTAATCGGCTTTCTAAAAATATTAGTAACTTACCACCCAGTTAGGAATGCTATCTCTCGGCATGTTCTTCATCCAATTATCAACCACACTTTTTAAGGTTGTTGCGTTCGTTGACGAGTTGACGTGTTGAAGCAGGTCAAAATTGAAGGGGAAGTCTGCTTGATATTTATAGTACTTCATCGTCATCGACGTGTTCGCGTATGCCTCGGTGAACATGTATTTTGGTTGTTTAAATTCATTCAGGACGTTTCTCCATCCAGGGATCAAATCGTAATCTTTTTGCAGATGCATGGTATATATCCTATTGGTATAGTCAGGACTAGTAGAATCGTTGGTTACACCTGACAAGGGTTCATCCGGGAATTTCATGTCCTCGGCAATAAATGGCAAGGCATCTACTCTGACACCATCAATGCCTTTCTTCAACCAGAATCTCAAAATTTCCTGTAATATATCAATAAGCACACAGTTAGATCATGTTATTTGAGAAATAGAAGTTCTTCCCATCGACGATTATATTAATGACTGTGTCGTACTCTTGAAAGTCATTTATAGTCCGTCGAATTGTTTCAGCGAAACGATTACGTCGAGCCAGAGAAAAAGACGAAAACAAATTGGCGTAAAAGAAAAATACGAACCGAACGAATGTTCCTTACCCGTGGAAAATGCTTTTAGAAGCATAAGACGACGATTGTTTTACAGAAACGTGTCCCCTTGGAAATAAATCTGCTTTATAAAAATCAACTGTATACATATTTCGAAGCTACAATCGTATTCAGCTGCGTAAAAGAAGATTCCGATATAAAGAAATAAAATTCTTTTTACTTAGTAAATTCTGTAACTTTTCTAACGCGAGCTGATTTTCTCTTAACACGGCTGAAATTAAATAAGTCAGGTTCTGAATTGACAGGTACACGTGCTTACCATCCGATAATTCGATTGATTTCGTTCGTTTCTACCTTTGTATCAATACATTTCTCCTGGTATACTTTTATTATTTCTGATTCATATGGCTATTCATTCAAGTTCAAGTCTCTACACGTTATATTATATTACTTCTATGTTCGTATGTACGTTCGGTGCTTTGATAAATTTCTTCCAATCCGTACGTACTCGTAACGTTTCTATAACAAAGATGTCAGGTTCGTTAGATTTCCGCGCTAAAATGTCAATATCGTACTGTTGGACTCTACAGGTAATCGTAGGTGAAAGATATAGTAACGTTTGGTTGATTCGTATTAGTCAATGGTTGCGAGAAATATGTCAATGTCCGAAAGATTTCACGGCGAAATTGGTCATAAGTATTTCTATTATAGATTGCCATTTATCGAGGCTCTCGTATAATATATACTATCGTTTATGTTTGCTTTTTTTATTATATCGAACAATTCGGTCATATTGATCTATTAACAAGTTAACATAAATTATTTTATTTTCGCTAACGCGTATAATTAGCTAAAAGTCTTTGAATTTTGAAAGGACAAATAAATAATTTCATGTACGAAAGCTCAAGTATAAATTCGTGCGTCTGAAGCTAACAAGGATAAATGAGATTACGCTGTAATAAATATTATTTCTTATTCGAATATCATAAATGATCAATTTCTCATTTAATTACAGATATTGAAAATATTTTTTAGACCATAGTTGAAAAACCCAACTGTATAATGTTCTTGTATGTATTCTACGACTTCTTTCTCGCAATCGCGCCGTGTTTCTCCCTTCGGTTCATTTAAATTCGATGAAGCAAGTACCACGTATCCCTCGATTTTGCATATTTTAAGCCATGGTCGTTCAAACACGACATAGGTATAACATTCGTAACCGTAGTCAGATTTATATTTTGCTGGATAGTGGAACGAGCGACTTCAGCCCTACTTGAATTTTAACCGTGGCTGACTGAATTTAACCGACCGTGTTTTCGTGATGTCCGTCGAATTTCATCGAACGAATTTGTGCCCATTAAAATTCAAATTTACCGCGGAATTCCGAAAAAAAGTCACGAGACATCGCCGGAATCCTGGATGGATTCGCATTGATCGTGGATTTCATACCAAGTTCAAATATTTTTCCAAAGATTTTCTGACGTTTCATTCATGAATACTGAAATGGCAGACGTTGAGATATAAACGACTGATGAAGCTAATTAGAGCAATTACCAACATTACCTACGTGTATTGTGCGAAGTTGTTTGAAGTTTGATTAGCAACGCAATAGGACACGACTATCGTGATTATATATGGCAAAATTTTAGATCAATTTGGAAATGCATACAAGACATTTATTGCAAACGTACGCTTAATAAAATATATATTTGAAAAATTTCTGATTAAAAATTCCTAACAATAATCATATTCTCTGATAAATTAAAATATGACCAAATGTTAAATATTAGCAGGAAACGCGCAATAAAGACGGAAGAGAAATGACTTGGTAATCCTATTGAATTGACATAAACGTCATGAAATTCCACGATGTTGACGAATTGTGACTCATATTTCTTAAAAATTGGTTCGGTTCGTTCGATAAAACAATCGTGATCACGTTGAACCAACGGGTAGCGCGTCGAAGCAACGAATATCTCAATTTCTCTTCATTTTCTTTTTTTCGTTTTAACGCGAGATCGAGTGATCGTGGTTCGAAAAATCAGCAACTTCGACTTAAATGATTGAAACTTCGATATCGTCTCGTGGAAAATGATGAAATCAAATGGTTCGACCGTGTCTTGGTCCTTGATTTATTACGATGTTAATTGTTGGGTCTCTGGTTAACGGTTAACGATGACGTTGAACGAGATCTAAATTTTCCACGCATTAAAACAACGATAAAAAAAAAAAAAGGAAGAGACTAGAAGAACGAAAAATGGAAAATATGTTTGAGGATAAGATCGTCAAATCGTTTTAAGTTCGTATAATCTTCATACTTGATACACGAAACATCGTTCGAAGAGATTGGAAACAGCTCGTGTTTATCGTTTACAAACGGATTTACTTCTACGAATTTAAGATAATACGATAAAACCCGATATTGTAGTTTCGATGATGCAACATAGATAACACTATCTATAAGTAAATATAGTTATGAAAACGTATACAATAGAAAACTTCTTATAACTACAAGTATCGATAAAGTGGATAAAAAATGCCTTTATCGGCGTAACAACTTCTGTTTCAGCAAAATTAAAATTAAAATTATTAGAAGTGTAAGAGATAATGGGATACATAGATAATGGGAAATTTACTCAGATTTAAACGCAGGTTTAAGGGAAATTACAGACAATCTACAGTAGTCTACAGTCTACCTCTATAGCAAGAGAGACACAGTCTTATTCCGTACCGTAGACTACGTATAATTCAATTAAAAAAAATATTGAATAAATTCGCATTAAATTTGTTTTGGAAGTTGAACGTATTGAAAATTTTGTGTTTCCATGTGTTTCGATAAAAAAATGTTACGATCATTTAAATTGAGAATGTGTGAAACCTGTAATTAATTTATATTAATTATTCCTGATAGTAACACAGTGTTTTCTGAGATTTTTGAATAGAGGAATTTCATTGACGTTTTACCGTCAATAAATATATTTATCGTTTAGATAGTTGATAATTTGTGAAAATGCATTGTTATGTATAAGCTTCGAGCGTGAAAGGGTTAATTATATTTCATAGGTGTAAAGAGATGAGTGGAATCTGAATAGAAGTTTGTTCCAAAACAGGGTTCAACAAAGTTAAAATAAACACTATTAATTGAACTAAAGATATCTGTGATCAAAATAAAAAAATATATGTAAATCCTAGTGAAGAATATCGTGATTACTTTAGTAACCGAGAATACTTTATCAATAAGTTCAACAATTTTACCTATACCGATAGATTTAAATAGAACTATGTACTTTTCAAACGATACTCACATACATCTCCTGTACCACTTGTGGATTAAAGAAGTCCAGATCAGGTTGTTCCTTTGAGAATTGGTGCAGATAATACGCCTTACGTTCATCTCGCCATGTCCACATCGATCCACCGAAAATGCTCACCTGCGCGAGAATATGTGTTTGTAAATTTACAAAGTGCATAGAGGATGAACAAAGATTGCATGAGCTTCTACCACGTTGTATCGAAACGGATTCTCAAAAAATTGTTTAATTAAGTTAAATTAAGTGTAAAAAGTAATTTAAATTTTTCGGGCAACGCCGTGAACATCATAGCCTTCAGCTATGATGCGAGCTTGCCTTTCTCAGAACATGAAATTACATTTTTAAACAAAGATGGAATTCTAAATATCATACTTGACGAAATTCCCGAATCGCAGTTTGAAAGTAGAGCGAATTAAAAATTCTGGACAGATCGTTCAGAATTACGTTCGAAAAATATTCATTCCTACTTTCGAACGATGTTACTTCCGGTTCAAAGCAATTATGACTATTATCGTTGAAACGATACGCATAGTGTCAGAAATAGATATGTACAGAGATGAAATGTATCGAAACGCTGCGTGATTTATTCAAAAAACGGGAAAGTAATTACGATATCGCCGAATAAATATTTTGTTTATAACAATATCATCTTGCTCGCTAAATATTTTGAAGTAATGAAAGACACTGCGCAGTGAGAGTCATTGTTTACTAACGACGGATATTATTTTCAAGATTGTTACAGTGATAGATCAGTGGTATTGCACGATCGTAACGTTATCGTAAATTTATCGTTAAAATCGATTATCGTAAAGTTGATCGTTCGAAAGTAAGTAGATATTCGTGCCATTGAAATGTCAAATGCCTAACAAAAGAAAGATTTAATTGTCAGTTTCAATTTCTACGTTGTTTGACTATTTTTCTCTCTTTCTTAAGGGAGACACGGCCATTAAATTTCATAACTGCAGGTAACAGCGATACCAATCGATTTGTATCAGTTTTGGTTGTTGTTGAATGATCTTTTCTGATCGATAACGACAGGATAGAAACGATTGGTGGTTTAATTGAATTCCTTCTGCCTTAACAAGCGAACAAGAAATGTAAATTTCGACGGAAAAAGCATCGTTTACGCGACGAAAGGATGTAAACAGATCTTTTCACGAGGAAATAAAGCGCAACGCATTATGTGCAAAAATTTCTGCAGGCTATCGGCACGCAACATTGTTTTGATATTTTACCATTTCCGTTCCGAGGTTCTTGATATACAGTGTACTATTTCATACTCTTCACCTACTACGAGTCTACCATAAATCGTGAAATCTTTGGAAAAGTTTTGCTATAAACTTACGAAATTCTCGGCCATCGTTTCTACTGTCACTTCTACTTCCATTTTTCTCTGCCTTCTCAAGATCATTTATATTCAGCTATTCGAAAACTTCTTTACGTTTTTGACAGTGAATATATTCTACGCTGTATTTAATAGAAACGAAAGGGAATTAATTATTACTAATTTTTAATATCAAAATATCAAAATATTAATTTCAACCAAATAGTACTCTTGATTCGGTTCTAGAACTGATTAATTAGAAATGTTTCGTTTAGCCTTTAATGACACGATCAATTTCACTATGAAGTTTCCGAACAACCAAATAATATCAACCAAATAGTTTCATCTCAATGAAATTGTTAAAAGTAATTATCCTCTAACTTTAATGGATCGTGATAAGACCGTGAAGTCCATTTCTAAATGAAATTATAACATATTTTCACCTCTGTTGAAAGCATCGAATGACTAGACTCTATCTCAAACTTTTCTCGAGTGTACTTCAAGTTCATTTCTAATCATAAGAAACCCTGGAGATCGGTAAAACTTTTCGACCAAGAAGGCACAAAGGTATTTTTTTATATCTTTTTATGTATATTTTGTCCCGTACAGTTACTAACATTGCTAACGTTCTTTTTAAAATTCTTCGCTACACGAATCGTACAAAAAGTCTCATGAATATTGTTTGCGCGGAAGTAATAGGCGTATCGACGACCGTTTCACGTGAAAATATTTCGACCGCGCTAATTAACGGAGAATGCGACGCAGAAAAATTCGAGAACTTGCTTCACTGTTTTTCTATTGAAATAATATTAGATAACTATTTATGGACATTGTGCAATTATACAAACGAGATACGTCGGAACGTGAAATATGTAAATACTGACAATTTAATTTTTTTCGAGTAATTAAAGCGGCTCGGGCATCGAGCAACGAATACCGGCAGTTGTATTTCACGAGGTATTCCAATGTAAATTACGAGCGCAAAGGTGAGTCTTAAATTGAAAAATCTGAAACAACGGGTGTGTTTAAAATTCAGCGGGTTGCGTATCATTATGATAATAAGAATAAAGAAAAAAAAAAAAAGAGCAGATGGTACATAATGATAGACAATATTACTATTCGCAATGGTTATAAATAACTTTACTATGGCATTATCACGGAACAGTAATATTCAAATAAAATTTGCGTGTGGCCTATGCGAACCATCGTAGTTTTCGAGGGTTGAAGAACGTTTTATGTAATTTAAATCATACTTACCCAATTGGATGGTGGAACACGGGTGCCATTTTCCAATACTTTTCCTGGATGCCACATATAATAATCACTGTAAGGCTTAATTCCCTCCAAGCTCTTCTTGAACCATTCGTGCTGATCCGACGTATGGTTCGGGACGAAATCCAGTAAGACCTTTATACCCACTTTGTGTGCTTCTCGGATCAGGTCTTCCAAATCCTTTATCGTACCAAATGTGGGGTAGATGTCCCGGAAATCTGAGATATCGTAGCCGAAATCTACCATAGGGCTGCTAAAAATGGGTGATAACCAAATTATGTCAACATTCGCGTCGACTAGATGATCCAATTTCTCTATGATACCTGTAACAGGAAAGATCTCGTTTTCTTAGTCGAATTCCTTCGGCGAATTAATTATCTTCGAAAAGAAGGCAATTTGATCGAAATGTGTGTTTTTAAGTAAATATGATTGAACTATTAACGCATGCAACGATAAATCTGCTACCGTTTTCAAGTTCCTTACACACAAATGCTTGGTACTTTATACGAAAAATATTTGACTTCA
This sequence comes from Bombus haemorrhoidalis, assembly GCA_014825975.1. Taxonomy (NCBI): domain Eukaryota; kingdom Metazoa; phylum Arthropoda; class Insecta; order Hymenoptera; family Apidae; genus Bombus; species Bombus haemorrhoidalis. The sequence goes on along the minus strand of CM026166.1, from coordinate 2,007,140 downwards.
AGTTTTCTAGAAAGAATTATAAAAGCTATAAGCAAAAATGTTTCCTCGAGCAGAATCGTTTATAGGTGATACACGTAGAGATCAATTTCCAATATTACCGCAATTCAAGTTACGTTTGAAACGTGACATTCGTTAAACGAAACGTTGGAAAAATGAAGACTCGACATATCATTTAAGCAGAATGTTTTAGCAACTTTAGGACATTGCTTTTAAGAAAGAAGGAAAATTTAACGAGGATACTTATTAATAACTGATTTCTTTTCCTATATAAGTAAACATCTACCATGCTTTTACATTATTTCTCTCTTGATTCTTCTTTTCTAACAAACTCTCGACTCTTTTACTATACAGAGCTTCTGGTCTTGTTATCTGACAGTTGCTCGTTATCAGTGTAGCTTATTTTCCTTTGGAAGATCTTCATCTCAAGAAAATATTGTAACAAGAAACATTTCAGTCTACATTTATAATCGTTATTGTTGGTTAAAAAGGAGCTCAGACATACTGAAACAAATTTATCTCAAATTTAAGTTATAATAAAATGTTTTTAAAGTTTATGAAAACAATGTAAATTACTCAGATATCTAGAATAAGAAGCTGAGCTTTGTAGAAAAATATAATCGAATATATATCGAATGTTCGATTTATCGATTCTTTCAATTCTTATCTATCGCTTCGTGAATTGAAAATTAACCCAAATATGCTTGAATTCTTTGATGATCTTCGATTATTATCCTTTTCTCTTCGTTTGTAGTCTAAATTCGACGCTTCGATTAAATTCTAGTCTTGGTGTTAATCACTTTTGAAATTTTTTTCCCTCATTAAATTCTTCTCTCGACTTTTTCTCTTTTTCTCGAAATAATATCTTCGTCGAATTATCAGGATCAGCTTAAATATTGTGACAACCAATTCGTCGAACAGCATGTATAATAAAAATAAATAGATTAAAAAATTAACACAGAAAAATATACGTCCAAGTTTCGTATATGTAACATTTCATTTAGAAAAATAAAAAGAGAACGTGTTCGTTAAATTTCAACTAACGGCAACTTGAAAATTATTTTCCAATGACGTTGCTTGCGACATTAAGTCACAGAGGTGTAAATCTTTCGTAATGGCTCGAGCATTACAAAAAGGCTGGAACTCTTTTACGGAACACGTCGCTCTTAAGCCGTGTCAAAGCGACCAGAAGAGGCGAACGCAACGGAAGTTTCGTTAAAATTTATTTTCGCGTTTAAGCGACATTAACTTCTTCCGCAGAGTTCTCCACGTGCGATTGTCGCGCTTCACTTTCCTTTTTCTCGGCTAACGTTTACATTTTTAGATTTCCTTGTTAATTACATCCGTACCGTGCTTGCCTTTGTTCGTTGTGGTTACATAATCGCGTAAACAAATCGAAAGACGGCGCGAAAAGGAAAAGCAATTATGCATCTGTTTACGAGGCGTGACACCGATGTGGATCGACCGCGTAACAAACGTTTCGCGTTCAATTATCCTTTGTATCTAGGGGTACATTCTCCGAGTAAAAAATCATTTGCTACGATTACAACAGTTAGATTTCATTCTCGCTTCGGTAGATTTATTTTTACTATAGTAATAAAATAATACAAAGCTCAATAATCGAAACTTTTTGAGAAAATAAATTACTAGTAAATACTATTAATTAATTTCACAAGTTCTACCTTGTAAAACTATATATATATCGAACAAACGATACTTATTATGTGACCACAAATTTTCAATAGATATTATCTATACATAATAAAATGATTGATTATATACACTTGATTATGATTTTTCAAACTCTTCTAATATTTTCATAATTAAGTATTGGCATTAAATATTAATAAGTCGGTGAAAGATAGAAAAAGAATGTTCACTTTTTTAAATATACAACGATGCACCGAGACAGTACCACTGTACTCATTTTCTAAATGGAATTTTATAAGCTTTTATTAACCATTCGATACATTTTTTAATTCCCTAAAAAGAAAAATGTATCGAGGCATTTGGATCGAAAGATAGTTGCTTTTGTGAAACTTTGTAAAACTTTGCATACGAGGAACGTATTGTCTTTCATACGCTAAACTTCGTGAAATTAAAACTGATATATCTCTTGAACTAAATATCTTTCGGTTCAAGCCTACTCAGTACCATTTTTGTAGCGAATTAAAGAATACCTAGTTAATAAAAAATTGTAGAATTCCATTTAAAAGCAGATATTAAGAAAACATGGCAAGGAAAAAGTATATACGAACATAGAATCTTATCGTATCGTTCAACTTTTCCCTCTACAGTTTCTTTTACCTTTATGTACGCCTCTGCATATTAAACAATCGATGGGATACAAAATACAAGAACATCCTAAAAACTGAAATAATCAAAGAAAAAGAGGAACGTACCTTTAAGATCACCAACGCCATCTCCATTGCTGTCCTTGAAACTTCTGGGATAGATTTGATAGACCGATGCGCCTACCAAGCTATTGCTCAGATATTTTTCGGTCGGTTTCCATGAGTATGAAGCGACCAAAGGCAATGCCGTTAGGCAGAATGCTATTAGCGCCCTCATTTCCCTAAGCACACAAAACGTTGAATATGAAATTAGTCGTCTAATCATTCGCGTGACTTCGAACTTGGCGTACTCTGCACCACATCGTAAACACGTAGTTCGATATTCGTAGCGTGATACCGGTTCCGGTTGTTCTCGCGATATCGAAGTTTAAATAGTTATTTTTCAGAATAAATTACTTTTTGCAATTTGTAATTTCGATATGGTGTTATTTACCTTATTTTGAGGTAGCCACAGTAATTAAGACACAATCGATTATGTCCGCTTGGAATATTTCGCCAGCGTTATAACGATCGACTGCGATGTAGTGGATGATAGCTTCCCTTTTTATACCACTTCTTGTTATGTAACGCGTAATTGTCTAGAGTTTCAGTAGCAGGGTACACACATTCGACGATCATTCGTCCTTGTTAACTTTTATCGAAACGTGGTCGATTTGCATTTCGTGGAAACGTCATCTTATCGTAGAGACACATTTCGTCAATAATCGAAGTAAGTAAAGGATATCCACACGATCTATTTAATAAAATGTTTAGAATGTAAGCTTCATACGATAAAAGGGTCGGAATTTCTCTTCGTTTCCTTTGTGTTGCAACGAAAATGTCCGAACATAATTTACTTATACCGCCAGTCAATAAACGTAACATTACGATTAGAATTGGCACGTCTATTGGATATATTTATTGGAGAAACCTGAAAAATTGTACTTGTATTTACTTAATATTTCACGTTTCGAGTAGTATTAGAGCATTGCCACTACTTTTAGTATTTAGTATGCATAACAATAGGAGTTTTGTATAAATGTCTGTACTCTATTACTAATGATCCTATTTAAATACGAACAAAATATGTGGTTTAATCGGTGTTTTCGTTGCTTTTAAAAGAATGCGTTAAAAATATTCGTATAATACTGATGCCTAAAATCTCGTTTGTAGGATGATCTTTGACAAGACCATCAATTTATTTTCAAAGTAAAGTGTATTTAAATCACTGTTTTGTCCGATGAATGAGCGTACTAATTTAAGAGACAAATCTGTAGCATTAATGTCGAGAGTATTATTATTTCCCATAATATTAAATTTAAGAAGCTTGTTGTATCAAAGTGCACATCTATTATGAATATTAAATATAAAAAATATACATTTTCTAAATGAGATTTTTAATTTACTACGATATTAGTATTATAAAAAAGAAATGCAGCATAAAACCATACACAGCTGTAATAACGCAAGATCAGATATGAAACATAATAAAGTACCTTAAAAAAACAAATATATTCCCCAAAATATAAGCCATACAGATGTAACGTTATCGGTCATGACTTTGCGTCGACGTACGTAAAATACGGAAGAAAAAGAAGAAGAAGAAGATGTAGTATTTTTTAAATAGATTTTATCTATTTTTCATCTGTATTCATTCATATTCAATACTCTATCTACATTCGATACAACAACCCATTAAATATTTTTTTAATCTTCTCATTGTGATCGTAAAGATTATGTTAATTGTACGAATATTCACATATTCTAAAATATAAGTATATGTAGACAAAAAAACTAAAAACTATGAATTTTTTATACATACGTACACATAAATCCGATATTTTGTACTATAGACATCTAAATATTATTATCGTACGATCAAATTGTAAATCAGTCAATTAGCATTTATGATACGCGATGGTCTATGCGATCCAAGAATTTCGTCAACATGAATTGGAACGACATTAAGATGAGGATTACCAATAGCATCGCGAAATACATTAGAACCATCGATGTATGCGATGCGTTAGCATACGTTCTGTATTTCTAATAGGACAATTCAGAATTTAAGAGAGTCCCGATTATTTATTATATTAACACCGTACGTCAGGTCATAAATTTAGACTGGAGAAATCACAAAATTTTAAAACCTAATTCGCTGTAGAACTCACCAAGGAATCGATATGTTAATTCTATTCAAATTAGAATTTTATCTTTTTTTTTTTTTTCTTTTCAATTTTGCGAGTTATGTCTTCAAAATTTCGTTCTGTCGGCGACGAAAGAATTTTGTAAATACAGTATCTTAAAAAAATATTATTGTTCGTTTATCATAATGATATCGATCATTCTAGTAATTAATGAAATTAGGAGTACCTTATTCGATAATATTTCATTTACAAGTTGTTTTCCCTATTAATTAGAGATAACATCTCCAAGATAGCCAATTGTCATAAAGAAGAGTACATTTCGACAATATTGTTCAAAAATTGCGTTAAATATTTTCGTATCGATAACGAACTTATTCGTTTAATTCATTTAAACTTAACATATACATAGTATTATTTCTAAAAGAAGATAAAATTGCAAAAGGGAAATTCGTATTCGCGAGAGATACGTATTGTACATTAAATTTTTCGTATTGCATAGTCGCAAGACTCATATTTCGTAACGAAATAATATCTTCTGACGATAATAAACTTTATTTTCATTCTTTGCGTGGTTCGGTACAATTATGAAACAACGAATTGGATATATAACGTTTTAATGATACAGTTAATTACGTAGCTAACACTTGGATATCTTTTATATCAATTGTGTTAATCTCGCTATTTCGATTATAGACAATGTCTCGTAATGTTCATACTTATTGTCAACGCAATTATATTCTATAATTGTGTCACTTTTCTCTTGTCGAATTTCAATTTGCCATTTCATAACAATAATGCTTTTGTGTTGTACGAAGTACTTTAAGACTAAAGGAATAACATATCGTTCTTCGCTTACTAAATTTTGCACTGTACATGGACAAGCAGTCTTACGCTGTATTCGTGTTCATTATGTTCTTCCTTACTATTTAACATATCTAACTGACCGTATTAGAGGTACTTTTAACGATAAGTTAAACGTTATTTTTCAATAATTTGTCTGTTATCTAAATTACAAAATGTAATTCTGAAGAATAAGCATATATGGAATTTACGATAAATTAATTATTGCTGTTTAGTAACTTATCTGTTCGTACAGAATATCTTACTTACCTGTGTAACATAATTGTTCATATATTATTTATTTATTTTTGTAGCAGTTTTTATAGCAAGAACATTGCTTAAGGTTATTCGGAATTTTTTCAGTATGTTTACAAGGTCGGTTAAAGAACACTCGTGATCATATTAAAGTTACATTAGATAATACCTTAGCTTTAACTGATAAAACATTGAAGAGCATGTTGATCTCCATGTAAACGTGTAATCTGATACATTTAGAAAAGAAACAGAGATCATAGCAATCAAATCTGTGTAATACTATATAAACATTTTCTATCACGATTAAACCGCACGAACTTAACGAGATTTTCAAGATAATAATTCTAATAAGTGTTACATATCTATGTACTCACATATGTACCAAAACTATTATGCACGCAGATACAACATCTAGTTCTACATAGACTAGATATATAGAATATATACCTGATTTTCTACATAAATAAACGTACATATACGAACGACATACAGTATGGTACAAATATTTGCAAGCAACAATTGGATTATGCGTACAGATTGTGTAAGTACATTTTGTATAACTGTGTAGCTGTGTGTCCTTATACACGTGGATGTCCCACCAGAGACATCCACACAAAAGCAATACCTTCAGAAGTCCCCGCTTAACTATCTCGCCCATACAAATACCTTCTCTGACCTGACCTTTATTGTCCAGCATTTAGTGTACTCAGATGTTTTACCGATAAGCGTACTAGTCGTACGAAATGCAGCTTCGTTTCATTTTTCTTATCTTCGTGATTCCTGCCCTTTCTTTCTGCGTTACGAAGCTATATATTGTTTAATTTCATCGTTATTTAATCTCATAAGTGGATAATTTTGCAAATTCATATTTTCGTAAATTGTATAATTAGAAAAATGAAAAAGAAAAAAAAAAAGAATGAGACTTCGGTGAAGTGATACTTATATCGTGCCTATATTATTAATTGCCAACACTCTCCTGAACAAAACGAAAATTACATAGTTGATAATTGGAGATGGAACGTCAGTGTTATTACCGAGATCAATTCAGCATGATAACAGAAGAACAAAGGATGTTATGAACCCGCGCAATACATCAATCCTTTACACCAACGACAAAAGGAGTATCCAACGGGCTGTTCATAGCTTATTTACCTTAGCTGTGAGCCTGTTTAATCGAACTGTACGAATGGAGAATTAATTAGACTAGACGCGTTGTCTGCAGTACCCAAAAAACGTCACAGTAATAACTAATGGTGAGTAACGAGTCATGACTCAACGCGAATGACAAATAATCGAATTTTAAGCCTGCCCCGTTAATAATGACTCATATTCTGGGAAAATAAATAGCTGGAAAAAGAATTGGAAGTTAGAATTCAGAAATATATTGAATACAATCTTGTTGGTTTTCTGAATTTTATGTTATTTAGTGGTTTGTCTGTAGCATATAACTTTTGAAGTTATATTAAAGATGGAAAGGGAATCACCCTGTCCGATGATATTTTAGCAATATCGTATTTATAACAGTGTATTTACAAACTATAGACCAATTTGTATCATGTGTGTCAACGTTGATAATTTTTAATTGGCATTGTTGAATCGCGCTTCAGTTAAGTCTTAATTTAGCTTGTTTAATTTTACTTCATCTATTGAAGATTGTTGGCTACATTTTTCAACTAAAAAGGTAGGCATTGAACGATTTGAAAACTTGCGGCTTCTTAAAGAAAATTGATCTTCTAATTTTGAAATTGACGGAAATCGATTTTTTAACGTCTATACTTAAGTCTGAAAGTTTTGAACATGGAAAACTCAGAGAGCTGATATACTTAAGAAATTTGTTAAATCCCACGAGTTTCCCAGTTTCATAAACTTCGGGATTTACGACAGAAGGTTTACGAAACAGGAATGAGAGAAAATAACCTATCTTCGACCCCGCTGTTTAAATCTTCGATCTTCAGGCGCCGAGATTGCGGGAACAATGCTCGGTCTGCTCCGTGGTAAAGCCAAGCATTCGCGTATCACCCGAAGCGGTAAGATACGCCACAGACCACCACAATGACCTAGCAATGTCTTGGACAACCCGAGATCGTGGAACCGCAAGCTCACTATCTACAGAGATGCGGAAACCACTTTATATAACTCAGAAGTCGTCAGACGCATCAGTAAACATCCCTATCCATGAAAGTTTGAAATCTATGACTTAGGAGTTTGGTAGTCTTGGAATCTACATTAAACTAAGATCGCACAAGAACCTATGGTAAAGAAATTAACAAGTTACCTTGAAGCTATAAAATCTGCTTTAGACAACAGCATCTATGAAGCTGTAGAACCTTCAACTTTATCGTGTCGTGAAACTCGCCATAATTAATCCAAGGAGCCTGTGATCTCAGAATTTATTACTTAGAGTTAAAGGACATAGGACATGGTTATTTCAAGATGAGAAATCCGCCTGAAATAAATCTAGGAACGTAATATTTCGTGTTTTACTATAGGAGAATTTCGATTTTCCGAACGTTCGGCTCGAAAAATATCAGGCAGTAAAAAAAAACAACATACTTAACTATATCGTATGATATATAATACACTTAGAATCTGCACCGATATACCTACATGTATTATTCAAATTTTGAAGTATTTTCAGAACTACGACTGAAACATTTATCATGCTTGACGCTGATCGTACATTATAACATCATTGGTAGCTTGATCTTATTATTCGTCCTGATTTCAGATTAATAATTGATGGATACATTACTCGATATTATTTGGCAAAGTGATTGCTATTTAGCTTTAGAATATCTCGTGACGATTATGATTATTATTACAGGAGATTAATAATAATCCTTTCGGCACATTACTGATGTATCTTCTATGGATATAGATTCTCACACGGTTATGGCGCTAACATTCGTTCATCGACGAATAATCAAATTTGCATTTTGATTATAAGCCCAATGTTTCGGCTATTTGAAATGGTTTGCTTTATAAATTAAACTTCCAGTGAGCTGTCGTTTTGATCGAAAAGTTAACGTATTCTTTTTGTATAGTATTTAGAAAAACAGAAATTGTGATGTTCACAGTCATTTTTTTATTAAAATATGGATTTTATTGTCCGTAATTACATCCTAAGCGATGTAAGAGGAAAATTAGTAACGGGAAATGTTTGCGAAAGAAAGATTTTAACGGTGATTTTTTATCAATCAAAAACTTATTTTATCTCGCTGTTGTGATTAACTATTAAGAAATGTAAGAAGGAATTAGTGAAACGAAATATTTATAAAGGAAAGTTCACAACGATTATCTCTCCTAGTAATTACAAATTTATTTCAATTCATTACATGGTGTATTCATATTAATACAACCTGCCAGTTGTTCTACTTTAAGCAGGTTTATATTAAAATCGCCCAGACTCAGTTTCCATGTGATTGTAGCAGAAATACGACGTTATTGAGGTCGGTTGAAAGTTACATAGAACAGGCGTAATTAGTTAATCTCATTCGCCGTGTCTATGAAGCATGGTTTGTCTATGGCTATGCGAACACCAAGTAATAAAGCCTAACATATTACTTGTAAATTATCTTTTATTGCGTAGCAGTGATTCACATTAAAATACGACCAACAGCTGTTTTATTAACCCCTATAATGCTCTGTGACTTGAAAGTCACGCATATATCGTCCATACATCAAGAATACTCTACAAATAAGATAGGGCTTTACTTTTTACGATTGTTATTTTAATATATTTTGCGTTGTATCTCTTCCAAATTAATTTCTTCTTATTTCCTTTTCTCGTGTTTCTTTAATACCTATCGACACTCGTTGATATCGTAAACACCTAATCTATCAAAAAAGATTGTCTTATATTAATTGCCTTATTTGTTCGATTCAATATCTTTCATAATTCTTCTAATACAGTAAAAAATATTTCAAATTTAAAACATGAATGAAACATAAACTTCAAACTGAAGATGATCAAACTGGAATTTATGTGTTTCAATTTTCTCATCGTTATATGTATTGTTACTATTACTTGTGTGTGTGTGTGTGTGTGTGTGTGTGTATGAGTGTATATGTATATGTATGAAGTTTCTCATTAAAATTTTTATCGGTCCCGTTTCATTAGTCGCTGAAAACCGGACTGCGATTGGAAATCATCATAATGGAACTACCTCTCGAAACATTAAAGTCGCTAATATCGGCCGTTAAATTTTTGTGGTACAGTTGATATTCTTGAATTCTATTCAGTGTGGAACAATGCATAATGTTATTGAGTTATAAACTCAATTCTAATTCCGTTAACAAAATTGTGCTGTCAGTTTCTATTCGTACTGGCAATAAATAAAATGAAATTTCCATGAAATTGCATTAAAGGAAAATATTATACAGCAGCATTAAATTAATATGTAGATAGATTTGACGAGCTCTACGTTTAAAATCAATTGTGTTTATATGGTTCCCGCAGTGATCGACGTTTGTGATCAATATCAAATGTACTATGAATTTATGTATACTTATTTTTAAGAGATTTCTGTTACTTTTAATTGAATAAAAATAATTTCAATCTTCCAGTTGCTTTCAGTATTTAATATCTCTTTTTAAAAATCATACGGATAATATAGTCTTTATTATCCAATAACGATATTGTAACATACTTGGCGATTCTATTATGTAATAATAAGAGAAAATAATTTCCATCGTCTGATATTATTGACCTCCGATATTATTAATATTAAATTTCTTTTTATATTTACCTGTATCGGTCCAATTGCTTGCCTCATATGACAACTGAATAAGGACATTGAAATGTAATATACAATTATATCTCTATTTATTTTTACATATCTTCTGTTTGTCATATTTCAACCATAGTGTAATATCGGATATGAAGCACAAGGTATGAGATACGATAAATAAAATAAACGAGCTAAAACGTGAAAAGTATGTCGTTCGAAACGCTGCGCTGTTGGAAATAATAATTAATTTTCAATTACACAGGCAATGTTGTATTTGCCTGCCAAGCAAGCAAAATTCGATAAAGCTTTCTTCCGTGCACGCATCGCGAGCCTTAAAAACTTTTCGGTTTTACGAGACATTCAGCACTCTCAAGGGACATAAACGCAACTGACGACGATCCATTAAATCGGTGGACAAACAGATGGGGATACAATTTCATAGTCTTCCTCCTGAAACTAAAATTGAACGGTGGAAGTAAAAGAGAATGTAAAACAGCTATTTTTGAAAAAATTAAAAAAGAATTTTTTCCTCGAAAAGATAGTTTATATGAAGATCAATATCAGTAAATATGAAGAGAAGTGTTATCGCAGTGATTTATACTTTAGCATTTCTCATGTGATATAGGACGTATATTAGTTAAACGATCAGTTTCCTAAATTAAGCTACGAATGCTATGTGCCAGCGAACAACCTCCCTCGTGCTAGAACATGTTTGTAGGTAAATTATCCATTTCGATTATCCCATCATCTAAGAAAATCTGTACTGACACTTACAGCCTTTTTAAGGAAATTAAATGAGCTACATTCTTGCTTAAAATATATAATTCCTTTTATTGGTTTTTATAATTTTTTGTTGTCAACAGATCTTTGAAATATTGAAATAAAAATATCGTAAAGCTGTATAAAGTAATATAGTACAGGTAATAAATAAGTTTTGTAATAGTTTGTTAATAAATAACATTTTGGTAAACGAAAACATTGTTTTCTATAAAATTTTAGTTTCGTCATTTGTAGCCTTGTTTATTTCCATTCTTCAATCGTATTTCATTTTCAACGATCATCAGCACCTTATAATGCAATGGATAATTTTATCTGCGTCGGGCAAAAAAGTCCGTTCGCAAGACGTTTGCTAAATTCTCTTCAAAAGGTATAAAGTATAATGCATCTCGTCCTAGTTACACTTTAGTATCCTTTTAGATACAGATTTTTTACGCTGTATTTCCTGTTGAGATTATTAGATGTATGTGAATACAAAGGAACACGTGGATAAAGTGTAAGGTAGAAAATATATTTTTAAATACCGAAGTGTAAATACAAGTCGCAATATAATTGAGCTGGTCCAGATCCGCACGCTAGCAGCGTTATCCTGTGACTGAAAACCCTGAAGCCATCGTCGCCTGTCTACAGTTTATGGTTTGCCTTGCACACAATCTTTTGTCTATACGCTGTCGATGGCTTCGGTGCTTGACAAAACTAAAAGACCAGATGTACAGTTTTCTTAGAAGTGGTGATCACTTCGACATTTCCAACTAACGAAACGAACCAAGATTTGGTATTATCAAAATATACTTTTATTCGAATAAAAGTTTTGTTGCATCTGTGAAATGAATTGTTACTTAATCTTAAATAATATTATTTGAATAATATTGTATTTGGAGATTAAACTGTCTTGACCTTAAACTTGTAGAGATCATGTTCTCAGGACTATTAGCTATTTAAAAACGAAACATGAGAATTTTCACACATTTTCGTTTCACAAAATTTATTAGTCAAATATGTAATTATATTCGAGCAAAAATTGTTTGTTTCGATATAAATGACACTTTTCTCAATTCTACATAATATGTGTAGATATGTATACACTTTAGCAAGAAACGCATTTTCATTTATATTGTCCGCTGAAATGATAATATCGGGTTAATTAACGTAACACGCCGAAAGCGCAAATTGTTTAGCATAATACAAGGACTAAAATGTTTTCGACGCACACGTTATCGACTGGTTCTACGTGACGCGTTGAGCTTTAAACCAGATTCACTACGTGCCAATGCACTTTTTTAAACCGCACCTTTTGACAAGATTCCTCTGAAGCCGTACCTTTGAAAATTCAATTTCCTCGGCTGTAAAAAAAAGTTGGAAAGAAATACTCGTTTTTGTTTAACGTTCATAAAATGCAAAAGCGTATCTTTCACGCGTGCTATGCCGTTGACAATATAATTATTATTTAAGACTTTGTACATTCATATATTACAACAGAAATTAAAAATATCCAAAATTTATTGTAATATATCTGTCAAAAATTTTGAATTTTATGCAAAATTTCATCGATCGAATAAAGAAAGTAAACACCGGTCAAAAATTGCAATTTCATGAGGTTGAGGGTTGGCCAATAGATACAGCCGATTACTTCATGCTTTTATGCGCAAAAAGTGACTGCAGAGAAGCGCAAGGTTAGTTTTAAAGTAGAAGTGAAGTGGCCGTCTCAAGAGTCAACATCCAGCAGACAGAATGTCTGGAAACCATCTTACTTGTCTAGAAATCCTTACATTAAACTCCAACTAGTATAAGTTCACGTTCACATTTTGTCTCTTCTTTCTCTTAATTATTTACGGCAGAGTGATAGACGTGATATAAACAAGTAACGCTAAAATAATTTTATTTTATGAAGATGTAACGGACGAAGTTGCATAAATTAGATTCTATAATAACGCTGAAACTAAATGAGCGAAATTATGTTTATTTAAATTTTAGACTTCATTATATAGTCGAATATTTTAATAAAAAATTTATACGCCTTAAATTCGAAAAATTTGTATATATTTTTCCCTTTCTTCACAATCTTAAATCACTGTCCAAAGATTTGCAGATCATTTCAATTTTTAATAATTTGTATTTAAAAAAATTCGAATGAAGAAAATCATTTTATTTGTAACAAATTCCGATAAGCACTAAACAAATGTCGTCTGTTTGCATGCAATTATACGATTTCAATCAGCGATACTAACACAGTCAGTATTGAGAACGTGCATTGATTCGTGATAACTGTAACCAAGGATGCATAATAAGTACTATAGAACCACATAATTGTATTTTCATTACACGTGCCGTAACGGACAGAAATTTGCATGGATCGACGATTCATTGGAGCGCAACTTGATCAGGTCACTATCGTCAGCCATGAATCACGAAATTCAAGCGAGCCATGCTGGCGACTCAATCTTGTCGATTTCCAGTTGGTACAATTTATTGGATGCTTAAGTCGAGAGCGACCTACTGCGTCTTTCCAGTCATATGTTTAGATTTAAAAGCAGTTTGTCTTGATCGTTATCGTGGAAACAATTAAATGTATTTATTACGGTTATTTAAGCGCCGATGAGAATTTACGAAACCCTGGAAAAAACACGACATCGATAGAAATGCGACGTTTAATTGCCCAAAAGTAAATCTTTTAAAATAACCAGATGTTTAAATGCTTATATTATTGTCAGCATATAGCATCTTTTTGAACTACTGCTTGCTTTTTCCATACCATAATTATACGTAACTTGATACATATTTTTTATTGTAAGTACTGAAATAAGGCCGAAACATTTACAAAATGAAAATAACATATAGAAATTCACGTGGAAAATCTTCGAAAATGTTTTTTATCGTCGAATAAATATTTTTCAGATTCTATAGGATCAAAGGATATCAGGTTACGGGTTATCGATGTTCGCTGGTTTAAATTCAGAATTGATTTTAGAAGAAACTGAAAGAATAACTTTCAAACGAAATATTAAATTTAGAATAACTTACGAATCAAAATATTAAAACATAGCGAACGAAGAGTATTCTAAAAATCGCAGGATCCTTCAGCTTATTTTTAACCACTTTATTAATAGCTTAATAAAGGAAGATGAATTGAATTACATCGTATACACATATAGCATATAGAATGTTCGTTTTAATTCTATAAATCTTAGCTTCGTAGAATACGCGTCAGCTGTTTTCAAAATCTCATTAAGAACAAGTTGCTTCAACCTTTCTATTTAGGCATTCAGTTTCGATAGAGCTGAATTAATAAATTTATTCGTATAGAAAATTTTATTGAAATATCGAAAAGAGTTTCGATTCAACTCAATTTGTAGATTTACATGAGATGTAAATTGAAATGGGCGCGTTGCTCGTCGACGATCGCACAAAAATTAGATCGATGAAGATTATACTGAATTTTGAATAGGCATCAAAGTTCATACACTCGTTGAATCAATGTTAGTATGAATCAAGTGTATCAGTATAATTTATTCATATGAAAAGTAATCAACAATCCTTCTGTCATTTCTTTCTGTCAATGTCAATTAACATAAAGCAGAAAGAAAAAGGAACTTAATTATCCAAAAATTCCATTTTTCAAACACTCCTGCCTCTACTATTAATATTCTGCTTACAATTTTCACCTAATATCCATGGCATGTCCATTTTAAATAACTTTAGACCAGAACCATAATCATTGGAACTTTTTTAACTTTTTGAGCATTCCTTTTTGCTCTTCTCCGTTTGAAACAAAGTAAAGCAACCTAAGACGCTGCGATATGTCAGAGCATTTCCCGTTACTTTCTTTTAAAAGTTTTGGCATCTTCCAAAATTTATTAAAAAATTTTTATTAAAGAAACAGGAAAGGATTAGTTGAAAGTAAAATGAGTTCGCGAGAATGACTCTGATTAATTAGAAACGAAGTAAACGTTATTACGAAATAGTAATACTTAGGTTGATTAGGTATTCGGTGCGATAAAAGTAACTACACGGGAACCTGGGAAAGTAAAACTGTTAATTAGGTACAGGTAATACACCGCTAGAAATGACGCTAGAATTTCATTTCATTGATAGCACAAAGTAACGGCGTAAAGTGATTCTATTTTGCGATACGGTAGCTTTTTCGCAGCCCTAAAAATAATCCGGTTATAACGATGTGATCAATTTCTTGTTAGCGCAATAAATTTCCTCTGTTTTCCATTGCATTGTTGCACAAAAGAAAAATTATTTGTGAAACGGATGCCGATTTGTCATCATTGTATAGAAGGAAATTACATGATATAACATGTTAGATATATAACACTTAAGATAATTTCTATATCAAAGATAACAAGTAAAGTGTCACTAGTAATTGTAATAATTCAAAAATATTGTAAGATACGATGATGAAAAGAATGATAAGAATAATACGATAAAAGATTGCTTTAAAGTGTTATATTGATTTAAAGCATTATACCATTCTCAAAATTTCCTATCTAGTGTTTTTTCATGTTTAAATACGTTGAAATATTTAAAGTTACAAATATTCTAAATTAAATGAAGAAAAAAATGCACAAAGAAAATGATAAAACCTCAAGTTTCCCCAATTTCTATCATATTTCTACCTAATTTTCCCATAACTACTACTAGATGCAATGTGATAGCATTGTAAGCCGAGCACAATTGATTGAACTGCTGCAGGCCTAATTTGTTATCCACAGACATCCAGCACGAATCGATAGCTCTTCCACCGAATTCCGCTATGCGGACCTGTTGTTTTCACGTCTGTGTTTGATCAATCAATTAGAGTGATTATCCTGATGCTTTGTCGCTTTCGAAGGGACTCCGAATTATCCTTACTTCTACTTAATCATCATTCATTCCTCGCGGAAATATTCTCATTAATTATAATCTTCACTGACTTGCTAGAACATTTTCCTCTTGATACACGCAACGACAATAAAATGTCCTAAATATTCGCTTTCATTCACTTCAAATTCTTTTCTTGATGGCTTGATATCTAAAGTGCTGTTTTACTTTACGCCTTTTTCTGCTTTAAAGAACTGTATAAGATAAGAAGATCGTATTATTAAATATGGGAAATATCGGAATATCATGGGCAAGAGATTTTCTAATTATTCTAATAATTAGCGCATAATATATGAACTCTTATAGAAGAGAAAAAAAAGTAAATAGATCGATATAACATCTTGAAGCAATCCTTCATTGTTCAATGATAAAATAAAAAATAGTATCTACGATATTACGATAATCGTACAAATTTCAATTTTAAAAGTATTAATTTTCCCCGTCTTTAAATCATCGAGGCTACTATATATATATATGTATATTATTCCTGAATTATATAAAATTAATAACATCTCCCTCTTGTTACCATTTGAAATAATACTACATACATAATCAATAGGTAACAAAACGAAGACTAAACCGAAATAAATGTACAGTTATAAATTGACAACAGGTCGATGAAAATTTACATTAATAGATATATTGTTACATTAATATCGCATTAGTAGTAATTTATACTTGTTCATTGAATTGCAGTTGCATCTCCACCGGATCGAAGAGTCACGAGAGACGATATTGCAGTGTCCTCACCCGGTGCATCTCCAAACGTTAATGCAACTACAAGCTGCACTGGTACAACGTCGTCTCGATTGCACAACCCTTCCTCGCCTGGTCGGAATGGCCAGCTCTCGAGTAAGTGACTCTATAACACGATTGTTGTATAGTATATTACGACCTTTATAGGATTACTTTACAAGGTTAGTAACATTATAGTGATTAAATAACGAAAATTTCAATAAATCTTGCGATGTACATAGAAATTTCCGATGCTTTAAATTGAATCGGAAATTTTATATGAAATCTACACATTTGATAAATTTCATCACATATGTTAGAGTCGTAAATTTTATTCGATCAAGTGTATCGATAATAGATAGATTTTTCATTTGGAATACAGCTTACAATCAGTCCTATTGGATTACAATAATTGAATTATGTAATTAATTTCAATATGACTATTTCTATATACGTTGGAAATTGCGATAAAATATATTTAAAAGTTTGGCCAAGTTTCAACGAAATTTTTATAGTCACATTATCAGAGCTCGTGTTAGATCCAGAAAGGAAAGTGATCTTCCTTCAGCGATGATGAAACGTTTCGAATGTAGAATTTTTTTCTTTCTGGGATGTACGCAGCATCGTGTAATTATTTAATATATTTTGTTGTGTCTCTTATGTTCTAGAACAAGGCACATTAACGATAGTACGTCGAAGTTCTGGTAAGAGTAAGAGTATCGGCGGAAGTTTCGAAAGTTCTCCGCCGCCGCACAGTCCTGACACTCTTTCGTCAAGCCAGTCCGTGGACCTTGATGAGATCCTTGATAATGTCGATTTAACGACGGACTCGCTTCCTGCCGTTGACACCCCCGATGCTTGCGACAAGGCTGCTCTCAGGTATGGCTCCCGCGATACTATTTTCCTCTACGCCGATGTTCTTCCATCTTTCTCGAAGCGTATCTCATGTATTTCTGTTCCGTCATTTCGTGTGAATTTGCATAATTGCATACGTTCGTAAATATCAAAATACATATGGGAAACGAAATAAAATCTAAAAGGCCATTAGAGGTAGAATAACAATCGAATTGAAAGGTAAAATAATATTTAACCGAGTACTTGAAAAACATACAAAAATCGCGTCCTGGAAATTGATGGATTTAATTTAAAGGAATTAAGTTGGAAACTAAAGAGAAATAAAAATAATTCCTTTTTAAGATGATTTCAACATTTTTTCGTTATTTTAGTATTTCGTTATTTCAAGAACGCAATTACTAGAATATACGAAGTACGTTTCGATGTAAAATAGAAATGAATTCAATTTCCCTTTTCCATTTGAATGCAGTATTCTTCTGAAATATTATGGTGCGCGGTTAATATAACTACGCGTTGTTTCGATGATACAAAAGTACGAATTTCAAAGCTTGTTCCCACTCGTGCAAAATATTAAATAACGCAACATTTTTCAAGCTTTTTCAAGCTTTTGTCTAGAAAATGATTATATATTTTGAAAACATAGCTAGAAATTTATGAAATCACAACATTGATTTTTACATTGTGTAGAATTGAATTCAAAATATAATGACGTGTTACTTGTGTTTCTATTATTATTTCCGTCCTTTTTATTAAATAGATTAACTCGATACGTTATAGTATGCGTTAAATACGATCTCCTACTTTGACAAAATATATTTTGAATTAAACCATCAGGAGCAAAAAAAGATTGATATAATCGTTTGAAATCTTATCTTCTATAACAGGGTAAATTTATTAATAGTAATAGCGATTTTCAAATATTTATGACACGTAAAATATTAATTTCTGTTACAGACTGAGATGCTTACTGAGGCAGCTTCAACATGGCGAAATATCTGCAGAATTACTTCAACGAAATTTACACTACGCGGCACGCGTACTCGAAGCTGTCTTCCTCGATGAAACCAAGTAAGTTTCGTTCAAAATGTTAATTGATAATCTCTTCTGTAAATTTCACCTTTAATAATATATCGTGTTAGTTGTTTTCGTTATAGCTACATGCAGACCACGACTTCTTCGCAAAGATTTATATTTATATCTTGTGTGTAGCATCAAAATATTTGAAATTTGATATTTGAAATTGCGCACATCTACCCCTAAGTATATTCATCTAATCAAATTTAATAATTTGACTTCTAGGCAACACGATTAATCGATCATTGACGAATTTGTAATTTATTCGTTATTATTGCTATAATTATTATTATTAATGTCTAACGATTAATAATATCTTTATCAGGATTTTGTATGATATATGGCCTTTTTGTATGACTCACGACCCTTGAAAACACGACATTATATGAAAAGTAATAAATTATATCGTTGAATACGTAAGTGTAATGTATTATATTTGTATATTGTATATATTATTTGAAACGATAAAAATAACTATGTATTGGTAATTTTGATAAAAATATAGAATTGTATTATGACTACGGATTCGAGCAGTAAGGATAACAGAAATGCCTCTTTAGCTCAGTGGTAGAGCACTGGTCTCGTAAACCAGGGGTCGTGAGTTCAATCCTCACAGGAGGCAATTGAATTTTTTCTTTTTTTTCTTTCTGTATATCGCAAAAATTTCTGAATATTCGTCGACAAAATATTTATCATTTTTCACAACTGTTTTAACAATTCTTTTTATAAATGTTGTTATCATTAATTGAGCTATTGGTGCTCGTATTTCTCACGCAGTTCTATATATCTTTAACATTCCAAATCGTCCTTTTTACGCTTATATTTACTTCGCATTATCATTACATTGATTTATTACATTACAACGATTTATAGATCGAAGTTGTTTCTTCATATTAGTCAAATAAAAAGTCAATATGTCTCATACTCCTGACGTTCTTTTTCATTCTTTTCTTTTATCATTTTTCTCATTTCGTTTAAACGTCGAAATTGATAAAGCAACAGCGTTATCCACGTCGACAAAGCAGTCAGTCCAACTTGAGGCTCACATTATCGTGAAAGCCCATTCCTGCCGAGAAACATCCGCATATTTTTTATAAACGATCTATACAATTTTTCAACACATCCAAGAAGGCGAGAAAACCATAATACGACGTGCAAATTATTTTTTAATGCGACGAATTTTCTACTAAAATTATCCACAAATTCTTACCATAAACTCGATACTAGCTGGCGACTACGATATAAAAATACTCAATTTAAAATACAGCCATGATAATCTCCGATCTATATCAATTTCAACTGACCTTCCTCATTTAATCTGAATATTTGCGTATATCACGATTAACATATTCCAGCAGCAGCGACCGACGAGAGGCTTGAAGAATCCTTGAATCTGCACGAGTCTACAGTTCGAAACTACATAATCCATCTAACCGTGATCTTTCCAGAGTCTATATCGGCGCGACGAGATTCTTGTTAACCCCTCGACCGTGTAATAATTATTTCTTAGAAACAGGTGTCCCAAGGGAAATAGCGACATCGATCCGTACCAAGCTAATCGGCTTGGTAATATCCTCTCCGTATGGCGGCGCTATAATGCTAATGATTATAAATAAAGAAAAAGTGTAATATTCTACTGTTCTGTTCCCTACTTGACACATGCACTAACAAGCAGTACCGCAGGGTGAATTCAGGAGGGGTTGAGTGCTCTCGGTCATCGCGTAGGGGTGCGAGCCTGTCATCTGCATCCCTGGGAAGCGGCTTGGACTCGGATGGACAACAGGGCCACGCGGTGGTAACCCAGAAACGGAAGCTTCGCACCCCCGTATGGGCAAGGTTGCGAAATATTCACATTTCCGACCTCACACGACTTGTTCACCGCCCCTACCCCCGCCCCCTTCTTCGACCTTTCGAAAATCAAACATCCTTCAAGAACCTATCAACCTAGACATCCGCCATGTTTCTGTCGTTCTCTCCCCTTTACGTGTTGACATCTTTTCTCGATCTCATGGAGCTCGTTATTAAGGGTCACGATCATGCGTCGTCTGCTCTGATCATTAGCGTCTAAGGGGAATCGAACCTTATCCCGTGAACCATACCGAATTCCGGACCGATTCGATCGACCGGTCTCTGATAGTGAAAAATGACAGCGACGAGGGGGGGTGAAAGCGAAAAGCTGACACGGAATGTTTTTCTTCGGTCGAAGGGTCTTGAGAAACGATTTTCTTATGGATGTAAAGTTGACTTTGTTTTTTCAAGTTTCTCTTTTTTATTTTTTAGTGGTATTATAACTATTTTTTTTTTAATTATTTCCCATTATATCTTTATAATTAATTTTTATAATTATTGTTTCTTATATATTTCTCATAACTGTCTGATTTTTTTGTAACTGATTTTTCATTACATTTTTATACGGTAGTATTTGAGTTCTCGTAACAGTGATTCTTCATTTATTTTTTCGAACTTAAAGATAAAAATCCGTAATATATAGAATTATATTTATTTCTCGAAAAGACGTTTATTCGATGAAAGCTGATTTCAATGGTGAAGTTCGCGTTTAAGATATTTTTAATTTACCGCCCGATAATTAAATCTAAAGTGTGAGATTTTCTAATGAGATTTCGCTCCCCCAGCGTTGCACCGCAAATCTATATACATACATACATACTACGTTTTCTTCTAGTCAACATATATGTAGTTTTGGCTTTGTACTAAATAGGTAGTGTAGACATTTTGCACAGGAATTAATGTGTGTCGATCGTTAGTCAAGTCTATAGTATCTTTGGAACTATCGTATCGTTCCTTACCAATTTGCACACATCTGCAATGCACGAATGTTAATATGTGATAAGTTTAGGTTTAAATAGGTCTAGCGACTATATAGCGAAACTATATCATGCTGCGAAGTTAAAACTGATGACATATTAGTTTTAGATTTTTTGAATGAACACACGTGCAAGAAATTACGCTACCTCCTACAGCTAAATTTCGATATCGAAAAGAGATCAGTTATACGACAATTATAATTTACAGACAAAAAGTAACGATAGACGCGATAATTTTTTTTAATTTCTTTCATTCTATATCAAAATTAACACTCGTTCGTACATCATTTTAAATAGGATCTCATCGATTTGCAATCGTGTTCAGACTTTTTTTGTATTAACCAAACGTTCGCGAGAACCAGAAAACGTATAAAATAGCTTCTCGAAAATTCAGAACGGAGATACAAAAAAAAAGAAAAACAACTATTCGCTAGTTACATGGTACACATAATTGGATTGCGAATGATCAAAGTCGGTCTATCACGAGCGTCAAACACATCAAAACACAGCATGATGACTCTCTCTACCTGCCTGGCCTGTCACTCCCTCTTCTCTAGCCTGTTTTTAGATCTTTCTAGGTGTAACCTGCTCACTTCTTGGATATCTGCCTGTTTACCAGCTGTATGCATCGCTATCTCAAAAAAAAAAGAAAAAAAAAAGAATATACGTACAATCGAGTTCTTCCCTCTGTCTCTATGTATGTGTTTCCTGCGCCCATCTATATGAGAACGTGCATGCGTGTATCTACATATATACATATATATATATATAGGGTGGCGTGCGTTGAAAAATCACTTGTCATTTGAAACGAGCTATTTTAATGGAATGCTCGAACGTCCCCTGTACAAACTGGATGACGAAATCGTCATCGAGACGCGACATTGTGTAAGCGCTTCTCAACCGTAAGAGATAAAAAGAGGAAAAAAAAAAAGAAAAATGAGAGAAAAGAACGAGATGTCGCTGATAGAATGGAACTGTACAAACTTTTGTCATTTTTTCTCTCTCTCTTTCTCTTTCTCTCTCGTCTTCTATTGCCATTACTCTCCTATCTTTCTTTCGTATTTTCTTTCTTCCTTTACTTTACTTCCATGTATCGATATACACGCACGCAGGCGGACGTTCCGTGCTTTAGATACGGCCTGATGAATGTGATCTATCGTTTAATGTGACACACGTTTTTTTCTTCATGTTTCGAATTATAGAGACGCCGAGCGTGTGGAGTCAACCGCTACTCGCCGTCAGGGTATACGACGTAGGTTCGTTCAAATGTTTGAATACAAGAAATCGCTAAGATTTCATTCACGTTCACGATGTGCATCGCTGTCAGACACGTCTTTTCCTTTCGTCACGTTTCTTTTACGTTTCTCGTAGCGCGGAGACACGGCAATCTTCAAAACTCGCGGTAAGAACGCGTTTGAAAGGGTGACACGATGCCATTGTCTGGATAAATTGAATAGTTCGTTCGAGAACTCGGTTAAACCGCCGTTCAATTTATTTTCTAATATCTTCCTCGGTGCCTACGTTTTTCAAGTTTGCGATTTTTTGGAATTTGAAAGAAAATTTCTATTAATATCTTTATTTTTACTACAGAATATTTCATATTCCCGATTAGTAGAATATTTAAAGATTAATGTCGGATTTGTTTTAAAAATGACTGTAGTATAAATATACTTATAATATATCGATATCACAGAAATTTCGTAAAAGAACTATCAAAATGATTTGACGATAATAATAACAGTAATTAGTCTAGTATTCACCAAAAAATTACATTCCAAGTACGTATAAAGATTAGATATTACGAAATAAATAGAAGTTTCACCGTCGCCCTTTCAATAACTATTAAAACACAGCCACGATCCATATTCTGCATGAATCCTCATCCATCACTATTTGTCTTGTTTCAGTAATAATCGCTCACGTTATATAAATATACTCACCAAAAGCTTTAATATCACAAAAAATTACCATTTTTACCAAATTACACGATTACCACTTGTTCATGTTAAATTATAGTACGCATGAATGTTCCAATTAATCGTATCTGATAAAGGAATCTGTTTCTCTATTCGATCAAATGTAAATATTTTTTAATCGTAATATTTCGAACTATCGTGAGAAACCTTTACGCGATAAATGTTACCAGTATTGATAAATCAATATTTTATTGTTCCAACGTTTTCACGCGTCGATACCGTGCAATATGACGTTTCGTTCGTCGCATTTTTCTAATGGCCACAGCAATAGGAAATTCCGTAGTTTTATTCGATCTTAGACAACAGCATCGGTATTTATTTAGTACAAAAAGATTTGTATCGATCCGACGCAAAAGTAATGGGAATCAGCACTCTAAAAAATGAAACACTGAATTGAAAGATTGTTTTTTTTTTCTTTCAAGGCAGTAACGAGTTTGCGTTCGATATATTTTCCCGAGATTTTCCTTTTATCGTTGATTCTTGGACCTAACGAGAAATCGAAAGTGTTTCTAGTGTACTTAATAAATTAAAACTTTTTACGGAGATTGATCGTTTCGAAGTACAAAAATTTCTTTCAAAAAATATAGCTCTCTATACTTTGCGATGTTTTCTCGAATTTTAATTGCAACGTTAAATTAAACGAATTTTAATTGCGTCAATTTCATTACCTAACAATGAATAACGCAATTTAGGCGTAAAAATGTGTGCAAGGCGTGATTATAATGAATTGTATCGTTACAATTGATCCAGCATTATTCGAACGGACTGGTATTCTGATAAACGAAGCAGCCGAAGACTATGATACACTCGTAAAAACCCATATACGTACATATTTGATTACATTGACGTATTTAGCTCGTCAGAATGTCAATTCGTCGATATATGCACCCACCACAACGATAATCTTAGAACAACGAAAAAAAAAAAGCAACGTACTGTAGTGGGGAATAAATTCTATTATTTAGGATATAAATTCGTAAATTATTGTTTTCAAATTGATATTTTAAAATGTTGCGTCGATTTAATAGAAATTCGATTTTAATCAAGGAATTTTTCCGTTATTAAACGCGACAGAACTCTTATTCCTTTATCAAACATAATTCCTCTCTGTTCAGTGTTATATTCTTTGGAGAAGATTCCATCACAGTTCCTATTAACTTTACCGAGCTCCCTTTTAAAAGTATTAAAGACATTAACGACCCACTGTATATAGCACCAGTAACTTATAAAAACTTGCGAGGACTTTCTAATTCCTATAGCTCCCTTGCTGTTTTTGACGTTGAAGAAAACTTCTTATGCCTTAAATAAAACGAGTAAGATTCCGAAGGTTAGATTCCTAATGCAGTCGATGCAGAAATACATCATCATCGATATTCAGACGCAGAAGTTTCGTCAATACCGTACGTTGCTCAATTTACACGGATTCGCATCGCTACTTCATTAAAAATTTATCACTATACATACCATCTTTTTAGTCACTTTGAAACACTAGTGTGTTTGCTTGAACCGCTTTCGCATACTACCGTCTTTTCCTCGCTGCACATTTTCTCTATTCTACTTAACTATTCAAACAGTTTCGACTGTATTATTCGGAACAAACTCTAGAATTATGTATAAATAATTTGGATCACTTTTGGAAGAGAATAAATAGAACGGAATAAATCTACAACCTTAGAGGCAAATCCTTAGTACAATTAAGCACACTTTCGTTTTAATAATAATGCTATCATAATATCCAAGAGCGAGATAATAATCTAGATTCATTGATCCAGATTCTGTAAGAATAATAAGTCGTTCGTAATAATAGAGACGCGAGACCGTATTATATCTGCTTTCAATGTAAATCCCATTATAACCTCGAATTTCAAAATTAGAGTTCCGAGCTGTATCTACTAAAGAACACTTTGTTCATGAAACAATACTCCTAGCTTACATTCTCCAATGAATATTCGCTAAAAATCCAATGTCTATCGTCACGGAATAATTCGTTGTCACATCGATCTTCCTCAATCAATATCAAGCACGAGCAAAAGTATGACAGCAAAAACTAATATCTTTTCAGTTCGTTCGTACGCACGTTACGAAAAAAAAAAAGGGTAACAAAAAAGCGTAAAATCTAAAAAAAAAAGTCATAAAATCTCTCTGACAGTAGTTTCCAAAAGTACGATAAAACCGATAGAAGTACCCAGGGGATAAAACATTGCGTCGTGAACAAAGACTGTAAACCACGATGTTCAGTGTATATCTAACACCCTGTAGCAAAATAAAAAATAAAAAAGAAATAAAAGAAAAAGAAAAATTGTGTCATTCACAGCTTCGCACGCACCCTGTCGAACAAGCCTCCCGTCACGATCCGAGGCAGAGATAAACGTAACCTACGACTACCATTTGCTGTTTCTTTGCTCCTTGACAGAGTCCGTGAATGGTCGTATCCTTTATAATAATCCAATCGTACGTGTTTCTTATTTTCCCTTTCTCATTAAAGCTACTCGAATGACACATGCGATAAAGAAGCAGAAAAGGCAAAAGGAAAAGGTACACGGTAGACGGTAAAAATTCACCAAACAAAAAAAGAACAAAATATTTAACAAAATATTGAAACCACAAAAATAGATTGGTATCTAACAAATTACGCAGAAATTAAGAAAAAAAAAGACAAAAAGAATTAAGAAAAGGTAGGAATTACTAGCAAAAGCGATTATTAGCGGATGTTCGAGCGTAAGCCTACTCTTTGTTCTCTTATAAAAGATTAAAAAAAAAAAAAAAAAAGAAAAGGAAAAGAAATTGTAGGGAAGGTAGGAGTTGTCCACTGTGATTCCAAGTTGTTTCGCGATCGTCTCTGGTCTCGCCGCGTATCACTTAATCAGAAACATTTTCCTTAGGCGGCTAGCGGACGAGGACGACGAACTGTCGGAGGTACAGCCGGACGCGGTGCCGCCGGAAGTTCGTGAATGGCTGGCTTCGACCTTTACCAGACAGCTTGCGACCACGAGGCGGAAGGCAGACGAGAAGCCAAAGTTCCGCTCGGTCGCGCACGCCATCAGAGCAGGAATCTTCGTCGATCGGATTTACAGGCGGGTCACCAATATCGCGTTCATGCAGTTCCCGCCGGAAGTGGTTAGAGTGCTCAAGGTATGCCGGGTGCATTCGATACGAGCTTTATCCGACGCCTGTCGTGCGAAATTTGCGCGCAAACATGATTAACGATGAGTAATATTTATACAAGACGATATCCTTCGATCGATGAAGTCAGATTTGTCGAGATTTTTATAGACTTGTACGGACTTTTATTCGTAATTTTGTCTAACGTGTAACGTCGTTTAGGGATCCTTTTCTACAACTTCGGATGGTACGAAATGGATTTTTTATTTTTTAGCGAGTTTTGAGTTTTGATTTTATAACGCGTCTTTGAGCAGAAAGCAGCGTTTTTGAAGAGACACCAATAGATTCTAAAATTTTGTACCATGATGTATTACTCCAATGCTTTAATTTTTCTTTGCTATTTAAATTAGTTAGTGTTCAAATTAGTCATTTACTAAAGCGTATATAGATAGTATAATTTCACGGTGTAGCAGAAGAGAGATTCAGACAAGCCATTATTAAATATTGAAGATATAATACATAAATACGAAATTTGACAGCTTCTTAGCATCCTAAAACTGATCTCACTAACTGATCATAGCTATAGGTCGCTTGTCTCTGGAAGAAGTCTGAACTTTTATGTCGTTACCAGGATCTGGTAGATGATATTTATTTTTGTGCCGGAAATACCCATTAAAATTTATATATCTCTGTTTAAGACTTTAGACGATTGGTCCTTTGACGTATTTTCATTAAACGAAGCCGCAATGGGAGCTCCAGTGAAATATCTCGGCTATGATCTATTGAATCGATACGGCATGATCCACAAATTTAAAGTCCCTGCAACAGTGTTGGAGTGCTTCTTGGGAAGAGTCGAAGAGGGTTACTGCAGGCATCGAAATCCGTATCATAATAATCTTCACGCAGCTGATGTCGCACAGACTATGCACTATATTTTGTGTCAAGTAGGACTTATGGTAAGTCAATCAATTAAAAAGTGTATCAGTGACTTAACGACATTCCGTTGTTTATCATTATATGCTGACTAGGTATATTGGTATTTAAATTGCGATGAAAATAACTTAGATAACTATTAGTTGAACCAATGTGAATTATTGAAAAAAAAAGATGAATTATTATTATTTATTATATCGTTCAAGATGAATATTTCAATATGAAATGAAATAATTTTCGACAGTTTTGTAAGTAGGAAATTCAATATCGCTACTTTGCTTTGATATGGACGCAATTCAAAAAATGTAAACTTTGGGGAAGAGGCATTTTAAAATTTATAAAGAAATTTTCGTGAGTGATTCCAACGACGCTAAGGTTGACTTAATACAAACTATGCCACCGATGATGAGTTTCTGTAAAAGTAAAGCCATGTAAGTTGATAACGATATAAGTAATAACATTGTCGTCTGACGTAAAACTAGCGGAATTACAAGCGTATCGTTTTACACGATAAAAGTACAAACATAATATAAACTATAATGTAAATTTTTCGGTTGTGCCACTATGAAAGCAAAATAGCAGTATGACGAATTATTTAATTAGAAATCGCGATATTGCAAACTTACTTCAAGTGGTTTATCGTAAACAGCTTTCCATGTCGGACCTAACAAAAATCAAACGTAACTAATCAAAAGTTGAAAATCCGAACGAATTCACGCTCGAACGGAGGAAACCACTTCACCCGCTAGTTTTCCACCCCCGTCGAGTTTTCGAACCAGACTACCACTATATCGAGTTGTTTGTAGTTTAAAAGTTAGCTGGCACTTGTGCCGCTTGACGCGCGAGTCACTCGAGAATCCGCGCGCAAAACGAATAAATCGAGGTTTGCGAAGGGTGAGAAACGAATTTCGCTTTCGCTCGATATCCTCGATAACGATTTTCAGACCACTTTCTAGGAAAATTGTTCATTTGCCAGGGATTACACGCGCGCGAACAGTCGAAACGCTTGCTTGTTTGCAGAATTGGCTGACCGACCTGGAGATTTTCGCCACGCTGGTTGCGGCGATTATTCACGACTACGAGCACACTGGGACCACAAACAATTTCCACGTAATGTCCGGTAGCGATACGGCTCTACTCTACAACGATCGAGCCGTTCTGGAAAATCACCACATCTCCGCGAGTTTCCGGTACGTACGCGGAAAACGTTGGTCCCGTGTGTACGTTCGATCCCCTGATGATTGTCGGCCATTTTCGTTGTAATTTGTGCGCCGTTATACCGCGAACAACCGCCCTCCTCTCACACGTAAATCTTGCCATTCGACGAAATTGTAATTGATGCACGACACGAAGTGCGAAACGCTTTGCGGTTTAAATTCCACCGGATGCTTTATGCCGATCGATTTGCGTGAAGTTTGACATGACCTATGGGGTTACGCGGTTTATCGATATTCAAGTATAATTTGATATTTGATTCTCTTGAATTATGATTTACCGACCGATAATACAGTAAAGCTTCCCTTATCCGAAATAACAGGAAACCAAAACTGTTTGGACGATAGAATCTAATAGAATCCGAATTTTCCGATAACGTAACAATCGGTTCTTTCGTTTGAAATTTCATTGATTCGAATGCAAATTGAGATTAATGATAAATTAAGATTAGTATCTTTGGATATTTGTAAATTCCTTCTCTTCTCGGCCGCTAAGTCACTCGAATATATTTTCTTGTTATAAATAATCGAATAGGGTTATGTTCTTTTTGTACTTTGAATCATCGCAACTCTTTTTCAAATGCCACGAACACTTTGGCACGAGAAGCCAGCTTTTCATTACCACTTTCGCTTGCTGTTTACATTTATGTAAAATCGTTCCTATTATCGTCTTTATCGCAATGAAACCGTTTCATTACGCTGGTATATTTAAACTTTTTCTACCGTTGCCAGCATCAGAAAACTACGTGCTTTAGATAACTTTCAATTTTTGTTTTGTAATATCTGTAACTGTGCTTTTTCCAACGCCGTGTATTTTTATTAATTTTGTTGCATTTACAGCGCCTTCGTGTTTTTAATCATGCCGTATTTCGTTTCATTTGTCGTATTACCTTCATATCGCATCCTTATAACCAGAATTCATTCAATGTATTCAGAATAAAGCAAAGCATACATTGTATGTGAGCACTAATAAAATATGCAAATATTTGAAACGGAACAAGCCGTTCCTTTACTGGGAAATATTATGTCCGGATATTAGGGTGTTCGGATAAGGGATGTTCGAATATGGGGCGGAGACAGGCTCTACCGTATTAGCTAATTGACAAGTTACAACTTGTAGATTATAGATTTCTCTTTTACAATCTTCTAACTTTTTACTAAATAATTTTTCTTTGTTAACTATATCACTGTAATGTAAGGGTGATTCCTATTAGTGGTAAATTACGTAAATTGTGATTTGTAAAATTTTATTAATAATATTGTTTCAATAACGCAAAAGAGTTCACATTGATATATATTTATTTGTATTCTATGGTTATTGATATAAAAATTTTAACGATTAATGGGATGCGGAGAGAAAATTATGAAACGTGTTTTAATTATTTTAAAGTGTATTTTAAAGGACAGGATATATTTAATCGCTGTCGATAACGTTATAGAGGGTTGAATATCATAATATATTTTCTAATGTATTCAAATTTTAATAAACGCGATATTATTCCGAAATTGTATTTTATGGTCTTCTAGCTACAGAAATATCTATCTGAATTATTTTTATCAAGGCTATTACAATAGAACCGCAGTTATCTAAACTCGTCGCTCGCTAAACAATTTATACAATTGCAGTTTATGTAATAGGAGTTCACCAATTTTCCTCGCTACCTATTATCTATCGTTCACATAATAATAGTTCACGTTTAGATAAATAAATTTAATTGGCCATTAATTAAGATTCTGTTCCAACAAATAGTGCTGTATCGTATATATTTCTTTTTGTGGGAACAACATTTTGGTTGTTGCAAATTTGTCACATAAATCAAATTACTCAGAAAATGGCTTAAACATTTAATTATTTATTTTCTTGCAATATCGACGAATTTTTGTAAAAAAAAAAAAAGAATTAAAATGGATTAGAATTCTCATAGAAATCAAGAAAAGTAATGCAATTTTGCTGCAGCTGGAAGGTCAGCTAATGATACCAAGAATAATTTAAAAGACAGATAAGTTTATCAAGATATATTTCAGGATATTGAGAGAAGATGAATGCAATATATTACAAAATCTATCGAGGGAGGAATTCCGAGAATTTCGTTCGTTGGTGATCGACATGGTACTCGCAACCGACATGAGCTTTCATTTCCAACAGCTGAAAAACATGAAAAACATTCTGAGCTTGGCAGAGCCTAGCGTTGACAAAAGCAAAGCTGTCAGTCTGGTTCTCCATTGTTGCGACATTTCGCATCCGGCCAAAAGATGGGATCTTCATCACAGGTAGAACTTTTGCTCCTATTGTAAGCAACTGAACGATTGTTGTACAAAAAATTCTTCCCCTGCAATGACACAAAACTTGCGATACAAGTTCTATGTAATCTACCACGTACAAAACATTATAATGATAGAGATAAGTGTATCCGATCCGATTAAATTTTATTTCTTCGTTATCAATGACAGAAAAGTGCATCTTTTTCGCTATCTCTTACACAATTGGTTATTTTAAACGGTATTTACAAATTTTCTTTATCAAGAACTGCCAATAGTTAATGGGAAGTTTAATTTTTTATCTAGTTGAAGAATTATTTTCTAAATTTCCGAGAATAGAACGAGAAACATTTTTTATCTTCAAAGGTTCTAGCGTTGCCTAATATTCGACTGTGAAAAAGACCAGTTACTACTTTCAAATATATAAAGCTTAGTTTCACGTTACTTGTTTTACAAGTTCGATCTTTTCTAACAATATTATTTAAATCATTCATGTTGTCGAAAATTGTTTAGTCCATAAAAATTATCTTACTTTAATCGTTCTAAGAAACTTAGTACTTAACGTGGGACACCGATGACCATCGCGGCAGCCAACGTGTTAAGCAATACACAGTCGCTTTCTTGAAAATTCCCTTGCAATTCGCTGTTATTTACGAGGGAAGACGTATCGAATAAAATTTTAAAGCTGGACAAATAAAAAACGACGACGTTGTTTCTTTCCACTCAGATGGACAATGCAACTATTGGAAGAGTTCTTCCGGCAGGGGGATAAAGAGAATGCTCTCGGCTTGCCGTTTTCTCCGCTATGCGACCGTAACAATACCCTGGTAGCTGAATCGCAAATAGGATTCATCGAGTTTATCGTCGAGCCCAGCATGCAGGTGTGCAGCGACATGTTGGAGACGGTTCTCGCTCCGTTGAATATAAAGGAGAATGTGGACGAATCGAACGACGGTGAGCGAAAGCCTATCTATGTCACGCTTTAATGCGTTTCACTTGCCCCACTCTGTGAAATCTATTCAAATGACGAATAATTCATAGGATCCGTTGGAGAAAGCAAGAGATTCAAGATCGGTAAACCTTGGATTCCTTGCCTCGGTGACAACAAGAAAATTTGGAAGGAACAGGCTGTTCGAGGTATCTTCGTCAAGATTCCTTTTACATTTCTGAAATCTGGAGGAAAAGAGCGGCCACGATATCAGGACACGGAGAATTAAGCTCTCTTGTGTATTTTCAAATATTAATAATTAAAGTTTCTTCGTGCAACTTCATAATTTTATGAACGTAAAGGAAAGAAGGGGTTTCCCCTTAAAGACAAATTTTTTCTCCCTCTAAATATTGTAACGAGTAATTTACTTTGAGTATTTTTGTATACTTATGCACGTTATACATGATGTGAAAATTTGTCACGTTTAAATTTCTCGTAAACATTCATAGTATATCAATAGTAACAGATCTTCTGCGAACACATATTTCGTGAGATTGGTGTCTCAGTAAATACAGCATCTATTTATAATAATACTTTTCTTTTTTCTTTTTTAATTTGAAATAAATCAAATTTATCATTACTATATCGTTTTATTTGTTATTTTATCTGTCAACAGATGCCGAAGCAAGAGCGCAAAAGGAGCAAGCGCAGAAGGAGCAAGAGCAAAAGGCGAGCAGCGAGAGCCGCGAGGACAGCGACACGACGCAGCCAGCGTCCGAGGAATGAAAAATCCAGCGGGCCGTTCTATTTTTCAAGAATATATGTAATTTTAGGCTACGAAGAAGCTCGTGATTCCACACACAGCAAAATATCCACCGCGTTGTGTCTGTCTCAGTGACACGTGTAAACGAATCGCGTGTCACCAAGAAAGTGATCTCCCTCGACGATCGAGCGAACGCGCGAAAGGTCAAGTGTACGATTAAAAAGAATACTCCCACGACTATTTATACCGTTTGTTCACCACACTACAAACAATTCTTCACCGATTTCGCTGTATTTCGACGATCGCTCCACCTTTTTATCGATCGACCAAAAGTTATCGATGTCTCTACGCGTCTTCAATCTCTCGTCTTGATTTTTCTCGCGGTCGAACGTAGCCTTTGCATAATCGATGCCATCGATAGTCCTTGCTCTTATTCTTGCTCTTTCGTTGCCGAGAAATCTTCGCGATTTGTAAATACAACAGAAGCTTCGCGGGATTTTTCTTACGCTACGCTACTGTCGAGCAGGTCGCGGTCTTTTCGTAGCTTTTAAGCTTTGAAAGTGACGCCTTAACCAACGATGTTCGATCGTCGAACGCGATGATACTAAACGTAAATCGTGATCGAAAGAAATTCAAATTTTAAGATGGCTCAAAATCTTTTTGTTTCGTCTCTGTGAGTGTCGTTCGTGGTATTTTCTTAAAAGTTTAAAGCACATAAATATCATTCGTGAATTCGTGAAAAATTTGCATTAAAAAGGGGTCAATAAAGGGAACATTCCTTCGAAATTGCTCAATGAGAACGAAGATTAATTGTTGACTTTCGATCGATGAAAAATTCAGTAAATGTAGGTCATAGTTGAATTACAATACACACTGGTATGACTTGTACATTCTTCATAAAATTAGCATACTATTCGAGGATCGTGAGTTGTCGCTTAGTCACATCAGCTTTTCACAAACGATATCTTCGCGATTTTTGTTGCGTCATCATACAAGTAGTTTGTACTATCTTTTGATCGAAGATAGAGCGTGACGCTCATCAAAAACATTATGTCAATGTAATTTTACTCCTAAACAAACGTATAATTAAAATTAGAACATTGTTAGGAATATAAGTAACTGTACGATGCGAGTCTATAATGAAAACAGGAAACCTGTTACTGACAAATTTCAAACAATTTAGTAGATACGTGTTGAATTATAAGGGAAAAAAGAGGCGAGCAAGCGATTAAGGCGTTACTTTCTCAGCTTACTTTACGCGTAAATATTACTATGAAAACGTAGAAATATAGTTGATCGAGTTTCCATCGTAAGCGTAGCCTAAAGTTACCAGCTGCAATAGGCGGCAGAAATCAAGCACACGTTAACACACACATACATCTATACATGCAGCAAACAAACATACACATATATACAGAAAAGAAAAGAGAAAGAGAAGATCGTAAACGTACTTACAATTAGAGGCACAATTGTCTGTTCGCGATGAAGTGGTAGCGCGTGTGAAAGGACGCTAACATCAACACGTCGACGGGTTTTCCATAGCGTTTCGCCATTGGAACGCTGTCTTTGTCCGTACCTGTTTTTTCTTACAATTAGTGTATAACTAAGAGCATACGTTTTTTCATAGGAACGAAGACTTTCATCTTTTGGGGAAGAAAAGAAATAATACTGAATTCGATCATTTAACGAGCTATACTAACTAATAATTGCTCATAAATTCCTCGTTTCTCATAAAATCCTTGAAATTCGTAGTTTCTTAAAGCATCGATCATTTGCTACGAGCACTGAGCCAATCTCTTGTTCGTAAATAATATTCTACGTTTATAGGGAGGCATGAAATAAAAATTATTTGCTATTTTCATCTTTTTTTACAAAATCTTTGAAATTTCTAATTTATTGCATTTTTTTTTTTTTTTTTTTTTTAAGGATACTATAAACCCTGACTTAAACTCACGAACATCCGTAGATTTGTAAGTGCGAGTGTTTTGCGTATAACATTAGGGTATCTGAGAAATATTACGTAACATCGATCATTTTACTCGAGTTATTTTCACATCATCTATCTAAAAAAAAAAAAAAAAAGGGAGGTAAAAAAAACTTAGGAGGCTGCTCGCGCTAATTCTAATGGCATACGTTTCCTTCTTTGTACTTCGTGGATTTAAAGAGTACCACGAAATCTCTCTAATCGAGATTCAATTTATTAATATATAAATCTAATTCTAATCGTGTTATATGTAAATTCTCTTCGCTAATGACCAAGTCATCGTAAGGAAGAATTTTCTTTTTTTTTTTATATATATATAAATACGTAATATTTTTAACGCTGGAACTACCAACAGCTAAAGTATAAAACTCGTACCAAGCAAATGCAGGATATATAAAGATAGATATAGCGCAGAAAGATCACTTTATCCAAAAAATCATTCAAATCCTTCGAAATAAATCATTTTAGATCTATGTATAAAACTATCGTAAAAAATTATGAGCCGATCATTTTGACTACTCTGCTAGTTCTTACGTCAAAGACACCCTAATATTTGAGCAAAACATATTTTTCATAGCTTTATCACAAATAACTTGATCGAGATACTAGTACGAAGCTTGTAGGATTGATAGACGCAGGCTGGCTGTCGCACAAGTGTCGAATTCCTGGCGAACTTCATACGAGGAGAATCTGACATTCTTTTCGAGGGGATGTCGCGAAGTTAAAATCTTTCGCGCTGCGTCGAGCCCAATCTTCGATACGCTCGCGCAATAGGTTCCCGCGACCAGAAAAGCTTACACTTGCCTTCTCGGAACTTCGACCGGCCGATTGGCACGAAGAAAGGCGAAAAGTTGCTTCTTTTCCAAGAAGGTCCGATTTTTCTAGTTCGATTCACTCGCGAGCTTGCACTTATAAAGTTTCCAAGAAACTTAAGATCCCTTACGAGATTTCAGATTTGAGACAGATCGTTGCTTCGACTCGACTTCTGCAATATTCCTCCTTTAAAGTAACTTTCATATTATTCGATACATTGATTAATTATCTGTACAAGTTGAACCTTGTAACAAGCTTGTAACTAACTAAAATCGATTAATCGGATCGCGTTTCACAAGTTGGTTGCGTCGAGGAGCTTCTTAGCATTTTCCAATCTTTGCTTCAGTCTCTGATATTTACTTACGCTTTACTCGAGAAATTTGAGAAAAAAAAAAGAAAAAAATACAAATCCTAGCGAAATTTACACGATGTAAACGACGATAAAAAATCGAACATCATTTCGAACGTGACGTCCAATGGATGAGTAATAAATAAAGCAACGGACGCTTAACAAAAGATAAGAGAATCGATGAAATTGGATAAAAGAACCGATTTTTAAACGCAATAATCGGGTAAAAAAGCGTAACGAGTAGAAATCGGCGATCGAAGGAAACGAACGAAACGAGAACGGACGAGCATCGAATGAGGAAGAATCGGACTTAAATCTAGCTGTGTGAGTTAGATTCATAGGGGTGTAACGTCGTTGTACATACTTACATTAGATGTGTATTCGTATACACGTAAAGGTGCAGCTTTAATGTATGTAAATGTAATGTAAAAGGATATCACTAGCGTCTACTTAACGTGTGCTATGTTTCATGTACATATACATACATACATAAACGAGAAAGGGACAGAGTAGGTATGTTTCTGCACATTTCAAGCGTAATGTCGCGAGAAACGCGAACTGGTAATTACGAACGCGTCTAGTTTGTACGTTCGATCGAACATATCGGGGAATCGCATCGTTTTATCCTGTTAACTTTGATCGATTGAACGATAAGCGAAGAGAAGAATCCTTTGAAATCGAGGCTCACGACGTTCGTCGAGAACAACGTAATGCGACGTGAACTGCATTATAGGATTTAATAAACGGAGGAACCTTTAGCGCGCGTACATTTGTAAGGAACATAGAGGATGCATAGGACAAAGTCTTTCGCTCGAAGATTAAACATATCCGTCCTGTATTTATTTGATTTCTCTCCTTCGCGTACGTGTCGTGTTTCATTGGCGTAGAATTTGATGCCGCTTGGCACGGATGAGATATCGCATCGCATTCTACTGAATTTCTGAGATACTATGATCTAAATTATTCAAGATAGCTTGTACCAATTAAAAATAATAGAATACGACGATATGGAACTAATCGTATGTAATTTCTGAAAATGTACCTGCTTTACAATTCTACAAATGATTTTTGAAATTTACAATTGAAAGTGCTTGTACAGAATTGCATCTAAGATAGTTGAACTAGTGCAGGTTACGATTGAATTGAAAATTTCGATCTCTTTCTATTCAAACGTGCTGATAAACGATGAAATCTTACGGACCTCCTGCTATAAATATATTTCAAGCGAAAACGCTTTAATTTAAAAACTTTCTCGAGGCTTTTTCATAAAGTTTCCTCTTACGACTGTATGGATAAAAAGGAAAGAAAGATTTAAATCTCATCCAAGCAATTAAAACTAATCGCCGTCAAAAGAAAGAAATGTAACATGTTCCAGGAACACGACCCGTATCTCCTTTATGTGCGAGTAAGTTAATTGTACATACGTGGAACAAATCGTGGGCGAGATCAGTTGCCTGTTCGTAACGCAACAAAGGAACATTCGCGTGTTTTTTTCTTTAGGGCGATTTCCCAAGTAAGACTGTGCACGAGGTTCGAATTCGTTGCAGCGGATCGTTTCGAAAGCTAAACACGCTGCTCGAGCGATTTTAATGTGTTTGCATTCATCGCGACGCGAACGCGACCACGCACTTGCCACTTTTGCGTTACGTGCTCAGCACGAAGGTTCATTTTCCTTACTGCAGCGGACGAGGGGCCAAAACGCGTGATAGAATTTAAAGAGAAACAAAAAAAAAAAAAAAA
Source organism: Bombus haemorrhoidalis (assembly GCA_014825975.1). Classification (NCBI taxonomy): domain Eukaryota; kingdom Metazoa; phylum Arthropoda; class Insecta; order Hymenoptera; family Apidae; genus Bombus; species Bombus haemorrhoidalis. The sequence continues at coordinate 1,969,645 of CM026166.1, read as the reverse complement.
GACAAAAAAGAGACAGTACATTTGGAACCGTGCTCGTACCAAGAGAATATTTCGATAGGAAACGCGCGAGCGAAAACGCTGTGTTAAGTAGGTGCGCATCGTACGCTGTCTACTCGAATATTGGTTTAAAATATTAAAAAAAAAATCGAAATATTGATTTCCAATTGATCGTAGTACCACGGTGAACAAATTATGATCGTACAAAAATGAATAATAATGGTAAGACACGTAGTTTGAGATGGAGAGAGCTCGATGCAGAAATTATCGCAAGAGGAATTAACGCTATCGAACATTCACAGGCATTGTATTTCGTTCTCTCTGAAAGGTGCGTAACGTTTAGAAGGTTAATGTGTTTTAATAAGTAAATTTGTAATGAAATTAATATTTCGTTGATTACAATTTTAAATGTACTTCAAATATTTATTTATTCTAAATCTTTAATCAAATGTTCAATGAAATTGAATTTACACTGACGTTACGTTATGACGAATACGATGTACGTTTCGCTAACAGCTGTTTCAATTTCTGACAATCGATTCTAAAATTCCAGTACAATTTTACAAAATTATTTATTTACTTACCGCAGGTGAACATTCCATACCTACTTAGTTTCATAAATTATGATTCCGTCTGCTAAGAATTTGTCAAGACTTTCTTCCAATTCAGATCAACTTATTTCACCGCGATACAACTATATCTGCGCGTTAAAACTTCCCGCCTAAATCTATCCTACAGAAATCCATCCCGTTCTTTCGTCAAGTTATCGCATGCACGTTTCTCTATCGAGCTCTTCGAACTCTCCTTTCCTCTTCAACGTCATTCGTATTCGCGTATTCGCTCGCGTCACTCAGTCTCACCTTAATCGTCTAACTTTTTTCAAACAAATACTGGCCTTTCCTAGTAGAACAGTGAAAAGAAATACGTATCAAGGCCACCTTACGATTCAAAACATAAAACTAAGAGCCGCGTAACGCGTACTTGATACGTATAACCTATTGTAACGCTTCGCTCTAGGTGTACCTAGTAAATAAAATATAAAAAGAAGTATAAAGAAAACAGAGAAGAAAAAAATATAATAGCCTGAACGCGACACGTGGCTCGTGTACAGGAGGTCGCGAGAGAAGGATCGATATTACACGGTAAAGAGGCTTGGAACAACAATATTCGACCAATAATCGTAATTCATAAGATAAGCTAACTCAAAGATACACGTACATAAACACTCACACGCATACATACAATGTACACGTACATCGGATGTGCGCATAAAAGAGCACCACTTAAGCCCTGAAGTGTGCAAAAGTTCGATTTCCATTGATTTTCATAAAGAAGCGTTATACAATCGGCGATTATATAAGAAAACTCGTCGATTAAACATACATTGTAAGGAGAAAATATGGGAATCGAACGAGTATTGTACGCTTTTCGTTCTTTCCTCCAGTTTTTTCGTTCGTCGTTCCTCCGTTCAACGTTCGTTTAATCGGCACAATTAACCGCAACAGATGTGTACATAATCGATAAAAGAAACCATACAGCACCGTGTCCGTTTGATGTGATGTAATTAAGTAATAACGTATAAGTGAAACAAAGATATGGTACGGGAGAATATATATTAATATAAATACAAAATATAAAGTATAAATACACGTCGTGTATAATTAGTACTGTATTCTGCATAAATTCACCGAGAAATAAAAAATACTCGATTACTCATCGTAATTAGTTATTCAGCCCATGAGAACCTTTTAGCCTTGACTCTTTTTTTCACACCACCATCGGTCACATCGATAACGTGGAAATTTTTTCTTTGTCGTTTTCGCTAGTAAAATATGCAAATACGAGTATGGCGATCGTGTCGGTAAATTAACAACTTTCTATAAAACCGTACCGGAGTTGCCAGTCGACGTCAATAATGTTCATCAAAGTGTGAAAGATTAACACGCTATTTGCGGACGATTTTTTTCATATTTTCCTGTACAAAACCGTGGACGAAATTTATATTTTGTATAGAGAGTCTTGCACCTGTTATATTCGAACTGGAGTTCCACCGAGTTAACTACCAGAGGATAACGAGCAAGATGAAAAGCATCATTGTCTTTTAATTAGTTCACTCGACTTCCCCAAGATGTCCACCGTATCTCTCAAACATATCCTCCGCGGAGGAAAATAAAAAGCAGATAATTCTTCCGATCCTCTTAGATTTTACTTTATCGGCATGGGTAGAGGCGAATGAAACCCTATCCAATGGAAGATAACTTTTATATGGTACAATTCGCTCTTTCGTCTCCCGAGAGTAATCCCATGAATCCCAGATAACATCGCGTGGAGATTAATGGATATGGCTAGAACCAACGTTGAAGTTCCTCGTGCTAGTTAATAGCAAACAAAGCAGAAACATCGGTTGTGTATCGGTTTTTAACATACTAGTAACAAGTAGAAAATTCTGCACAGCTTGCCTGACTAATTCTTTCCATGCATTTACTGTGTATACGTTATTCGTGGAATTACTTAACAAAGAAACCAACCCACAATCGAAATCCACAAAGAAATCATCTTTCCTCTATTACCAATTTCAAAGATACTTATTAGAAAATTAGACTTCGCTATCAAACGAATTGTTCAACGTTATGACTAAAATTCTATTAATAATCAGTGAAAATGCGCTTTAAGATACGTAGCTGGGAAGAAAATGTATGAATTTCCATAAGAACAGAACTCTCTGTCTTTGCACTTTATAATAATTTATCATCTCCGGTGATCGGTAAAATGTTATTTTCAAACTCGGTACCGTTAGTCGGTGCATTGCTATCTGTTACTAACAGAATAAGCACTTCGTATCTGTTGTACCGACCATTTCGAGCTACGTAAGAAAGGTAAGTAAAACTGTATTGATCGCGCGGTACGCATGCGTACGCGCTAATCGGATCACATGTTGGAAGAGTAACGCAAGTCGAACGGGCCAGCCAGTGCAAGCAATTGCGCTACGTTCGGTGTGTACGACCGAAAGCTTAAGTAGTAACGGCGTAAAGAACCGTTCGTGATCAGACACGTGTTTCGAAGTGATCGCGGAGGGGAACCGCGTTCGATCAGCAGGCCTAATCCCTCGTTTTACCACACGGTATATTATTCATTTATTAAATCGTTGAAATATTCGTCGGACACTTCATTAACGCAATGAAAACATTCTTGATGTGGGTGAACGACTAGGCTGGTTTCAACAATCCATTGATTCTCTCTTCAAATCAATGCGAAGCTCTCGAAATCCTATCCTTTTTCATTTTCATTCATCTCGCGCATCAGACATTCTTCTCATCCTCGTTGTTCATGGCTTGGATAATACTTCGCCGCAATTAGAGAAACAGTAAGTAATTGTTGTTTGACAGTAGATAGTCGATCATCGATGGTAGAACGCTTACGATGTTCGTTATTTAGCTGCTTAAATGAAATCGTTGTAGTCGAAGAGCTGCATTATGGTACACGACGAGTAGGTCGAGCTTCGTGAACGTATGTTTTCTGGAATCGTAAATCGAGCAATGGCCCGTATGGTGCGGAACAGCCCGGTATAGATAAAGCTGCATTGCGGCGATGTCCCGCCAGAGTCTACTCTTCGACGTGCTTTCACGCGTTCTTGAAATTCTACGATCGTTTGTTCTCGATACAAATACGTTTGACGTAACGTTGAAGGTGAATCGACGAGCGTTTCGTTCATTCGTATCGATCAACGACATATAGCACCACTTGATCTATACGAATATTCTATAAATGAAACGCTTATTGTTAGCCTACATTTTAAAATAGCGTTTAACATTGCTTTATGCGTTTTAATTTACATTGTCTATGCTTGAACAAATTTCATTTAATTTTACTGGTCAAGTTAAGGCGATATTTTAATAACACGAAAATAGTTTATTTCGTCTTCAATCTATTAATTTCATTCTATTGTCATGTGATCTCGTATTGATAGTTGAACAATTTCGAGATGCTGGAACAAAGGAAGCGTCGATCTAAGCATTGGTGAAATTACATCGCTCATACTCCAAGAACCTTGGCGTGCTTGTTGCTCGATATTACATCCGCTTGCACCCCCGCAATTCCTGCTACCAGCTTAATTTCAAATTCTTGCGGCATCCAACTTTCGATGGAGATGTTGACACGATCGATGATCTACTTTCGCATTCTGAAAGTGCTCTACCTTCTTTGTAGTATCACGATTTTCAAACAAACTTCACTCGACTGGTCTATCAAAAGATACACAGGACGATAATAAAGAAAAGGAAAAAAGGACAGCGTTTATGAATCTCTATTTTCTATAGACGATTCCATATAGATACAGATTTAAGAGAAAGATCATTTTCTCCGATGTAGAAAACTTAAATTTCCAAAATTCTGTTACACAGCCTCTTCTTTATAGAATAAATTTAACAGCAAAATAGAAAATTTATTATCGCTTGTCTTTGCAATAAGATATTTCTACATTTAAGGCAACAACATTTTCTACAGATATCGAATATATATTCTTAATTAGTGTTTCTTTCTCTATATCATAAACCCTCTCCGATTCGTTAAACATATCATTAAACATGCGAAAGATATTACGCAAACGATAGTTAATCAGTTTCCAGATGCGGTTTCGGTCAGAACGAGCTATCAGCAAGGACATTCGCTATTGTTTCGTATCACGACCGGTAACGGTAAAACGTCTCGTTTATTGTGTAATATCTGTGTACGCATATGTAAATTTAATGAGAGCGTGATAAGAAGATCGGAGTAACAGATGCTTGCGAATCTTGCAAGCGCAACACCATAAGCGTAAATATTAAAGGTTAGATCATGCCACGTATGAAACGTTAAGGATGAGAAAAAATAGTTCCTTCGAAACTTTAAAACTGTATGAAGTTTTACGTAAGTTTTATCGTCTCACCTGTTCACTCGCATTTTCCCTCGTTATACGGTTTCTATTTAGAATGAAATCTTACTTGCATTCGTACAAGCAGAAATACGAGTATCTACTAACCAGAGGTAAGAGAAATACTAACGATAAGAACTGTTTGCGCAGATAATAAATACGTAATGTCCTTTTCCTTTGCTATATACAGATATAGTTTTCTACTGTTTTCACAATGAAGCGGCGTATTAATTAAATCGTTTCAGAAGATTTTCATTCATTAATTAAATTGTATTTTAAATCAAACGTGTAAAATCGAGTGTTTGATATAAAGATAGCGTCTATGGTATAGTACGTGGTACGAAATAATTTTGTACAAATCAATTGGTATAAATTTTCTCTTTGTGAAAAATCTGATTCTATAGGTTTCTATCAAACATTTGAATTTTTCCACAAACTGTTGTACGTCATCAATCATTTTGAGAATGTATTTACGTATTGATTACCGCGATATAAATTGCATGAATCACTATATATACGTTTCGTATATTAGTGCAATACATGTTACGAATAATAATAATAAAATAATTTATGATAAAAATATAAGTAATTGATAATACGACGTTTGTTTATATTTTATTTGTACATTTTTCTCCGTTTATCAAGTCGTACACTTATTTTATTTATGTTTGCTCGCTTCACGTTCGAAGGTAATTTATCGTGAATTTCAAACACATTTGTATTTGTCCACGCGCATTCAGTTTGCTTGACGTAAATTTCTATTCAAAGACCTTTCCTTCTTGCAGAAACGATAAATACGTTTATCACCTTTGCACCGATACGATTGATAAAACGATGCTTGTCAATATTCAATATAATAATGTTTTTTCAGTGTCACTTGTCTGACTTTATACGATACTACCAGGTGCTATTCCAAATAGAAAAATCAATAATACAAATTATCGATACTTATGTACATATAGGAGCATAATTTCCCTTCAATGATGGATTTCTAGCGAATTTTTTACGGGACACGAAATTTCAATAACCATCGAATAATAAAAAAATATATTAAAATATATTAAGATTTTGCAGTTTATTTGGAATACGTGTTGAATAATCATATTCGAGGTGTTACGTGATTTCCACTTATTAACATGGACACTATAAGACAAAGTGTTGCAACCAAAAACTTGTTATTACGTAACTATACTAAAAAACATGGTTGCATGTTTAACATAATCACAAACAGTTATTACCTTGACATACCTTGACATAAAATGTGAGAGAAATTCTGACAACCATTAACAATTCGCAAATTATTTTCTTTTCCTGGTTCTTAGCGATAGATAATCATTTTATGTTTTTAATAATTCTTCTGCGTTCCATTTTTTATAAATTATACACGATATCTCTTATTACGTTGATTTTATAAATTCCGATGTTTATCAAAACAATGTCGATTTAAGAATAATTTCATTAATCTCAAAATTTTATTCGTTACCAGCTGATCTTACATTTCTCGTACGAAAAGTGTTTTACGTTTCTTCGTTTCAGCAAATGTTTTCCTGCAGACGTTTATCGCTTTGCGTACGATGCTCTGTACGTACCTCGTTGACCTACATACATTTTCAATGAGCTTTTCACTGCTTGTCAAAATCGAAACAATGCTCATTAGGTGACAGAATTTTTGTCGAACGGAAGATAATACGCTCGCACGAATTTGCAAATAACATATTCTTGATTTGAGTGACGAACTTCATTGCTCATTACGAACGAAGATGCTTTTCACTGATATTACGTCAAATTGACTGCAATACGGCTCGATAGAGGCAATGGATTCTTTTGATGATTAGCGATCAACCATCTGGAAAACTGGTATTGATTAAAGTTCCTTATAATGTTCAAATTTAGACGAAGGGTTTTTTGAGTTGTTACAGTTTACTATATCGAATATAGAGAATGTATTCACCTGGTTAATGACACCTGATGGATGTAGATTAATAATGAAAATAACGTTTTTATTTTCGATTTTATGTACTTGATACTATGCATTAGATTGTTCAAAAAGTTTCTTTCGTTTTATCAGGTAATAATAGACGCACAACGTTTTTTGTTTCATATTATTTTGTCGAATTACGTACGATCCATTTTGTTACGTTGAGATAAACACCGCGACATCTCACAAACTTGGTTTCACTTGCTTTGTTCGCATCGTTGTCAAAAACACGTTTGCGAAAGAAAGACACTTTTCGGACAACCTGATATTATTGTACAACGTTGTTATAAAACATGGCATTATACCAGACATCAGAAGAACGAAGTACATGCTGTTAAACTTATGGATAGAACCGAAGAACTGTAATTTTCGTGAAATTTGATATTAAATATATAGAGCGTTTGCTGCAAAGAAATCGTTTTACTTTGAAATTTCGACGATTATTGAAAAACGTCTACAAGAGAATCTGTTATTTATTTATTGGAAATAAACATTCGAATACTATGAAGATCATTTATAATTCCGTTTGTATGTACTTAATTTCGTAAATCCTGATACCTACTATGTATCGCTTCAAATTCTTCAGGATAAATTTTTCTTCTACTGTCGTTCGTTCATTCTAATTCGCAGTTTGCAGCCTGCGAAATCAAACTTCTGCAAAATTGAAGAAAAGAGAATTTTCATAATTTTACGAATACAGAAGCTGACTTAAAAAACAGAACAAAGGATAATGAAAATTGAAAGCACAAGCTTCCATCGTTATACTCGTTGGTAGAAGCTGAAGAACTGCAATTTGCATGAAGTCTAATTTAAATACTTACGAGATTGTTGTACTCGTCTGTTACAGAAGATGGTGGATGTAACTACGGCTCTGCCATCCACCGGTGGAGCGTCTCTAATTGGACGTACCAGAGGTGCACTCAGATCCGTCAAGTCTGCGTTAGGAGGCAGCGGAGAGTATCTTCAGGGTTTGGGTAGCCGAATAGGATCCGTTCTAAGTAGCAGTTTAGAAGAAAGCGAGTTGACCACGACGCCGTCGACGTCGCCGTCTTCGCCGCAAGCACCACCTCAGACTTCTAATCCGGAAGAACAGTTGGCTAGAAGAAAATTAAGGCTCCCAAGGTAAGCTCCTGTCTCGTGAATCTATCGCTAAATAGTTCTACAATAGCACGAGTAAAGCGCATTGGAGGTGTGAAGAGTAATTGGGCATCCTCTAAGCTTACTTTGATTTTACTAATCTTATTATACGTGAGAAATATATATTTTCTTTTACGATCTAATTAATATTCTTTAAGTTATGAGTTTGATGAAATATCGTTCACGCGTATCGTTTACTATCGAAAAGTAATTACGAAGGCTACTCAAATCTGTGCGATATTTTCCTCAATACCATGATAATCGACTGCTTTGAGAATGTATTGCTCGTAAAATCTTCAGACACACGTATAAATAATAATTTTAAGAAACGTTCAAAATAAATGAAACGATATAAAGATATTTTATTGTTGAAATAAAATGTCACTCTTTTATCTATGCTATTTTCACTTTAAGTGGTTCGCGCATTAACTGAAATGCAATTTACGATACATAATAGATGATCGATAAGGTGCACTAGTTTCATATACAAGAAAATACGCCTGGTTATGTTTATCGTTTCTTCTTTACGTGACAGTAACAAGTGACAGCTGGATAAGTATTGCGAATTTAATGTTTCGTTCATTTCAAACAGTACCTTTGCTTTTAACCTTCTGAAAAAGTTGTCTTGTATCCGAGAGACATTCTTTAATAAATTCCAAATAAAATTCTCACGTATTTGCATTCGCATTTTATATATCGTATATCGAGGTCATGCGAATATCGATATTTTAGAAGCTTCCGTTCATATTCCCGATAAATATTCTTGATATCTTTGAAACGTAAAATATCTTCGAGAAATATTCTCGTTCTTTTTTAAACCTAAAATATTCCTTGAAATTTCACAATTTCTTGTTTTATACAGGTTTGGTACAGGATTATCGTACGAAGACTACGAAGCAATCGCGAGACATAAACTGGAGCGTCAGGGTAGCGCCAATATGTCGAGGTGTATGAGAAAATATCCTCCGGGTATGACCTACGAGGAAATAGCCTCGTCTAGATCGGCCGGAACCAAAAGACAAGAGCATAAAGCAGAGGAAGATAACAGCCCCGATAGGGACAGTGAAGAAAGCATAGAACCTCTCGAAGAAAGAGATATCAAGGCTACAGGGCCTGATCCTTTCGATAAATTGAACTACAGGGGAGGTGAGCAGCTAGAAAAATATCCTATTTCGTTAAATATTACAAAAAAAAGATTGTATACACGAATGTGCGTTAATTACGTATACTTATATTTTTACGAATTCGGTGTAACATTGAAATTCCCTTCTTTCTGAGAGAATGCATCTTTAGTATTTTTTTAATCCTTAAAGTAACATAGGTATCTGTTTCTCTAAATTTCGTTATCTCCGATACGTTTATTTTCGCATGAATACATATGTAAGTTTAACAGTAAGTTTATTTTTAGAAAGAACGTTTTTATATAATATATTTTTGTTTCTCTTTGTCATGAAGCGAGGGCCCCGACCCGCTATCAGACGGTCGTTTTTCGTTTAGGTAAATGAACGTTGATTTGTATGTAAATATGTATGTGAACCGTCACAGGTTTCGTTCGTTTTTCACAAACCCTTCGTTTCCTTTCGGTGTTTTCACCGTATCGACGGTAAAGTTGCTATCGAAAGCAAGGACGAAAGCTAGGTTATTCGAACTAAGAGTACTACACGCTATTTGAATTTTTTTTACGATTTGATTTCTTTTTCAAGAGATTACTTACTTTTAATTATTTATCTCGATCGAACAGAACATTTTTTGAATAAAAATATAATAATATCTTTCAGTTCCTCTTTCGTTTCCAATCTCTGCTGCGCAAGACTATTCTCAAATTTTCCATTAATCGATATTCCGATAATCGATCGTCCCGTTAATCGGCGTTCTGATAACGCGGGTTCCGCTGTACTTCAAACTGTTTTACGCTGTTCCGCGGTTCATTTTACAAAATACGTATAAGAGATATAGGAAACACGAACGAATAACTGACATATCGCAACTTTTCTGTCGATACAAAAGCAACAATACAAATAGACCCCTGGCTCCTAAAGTTTTGTGTTTCTCGATGGAAAATCGTATCGTTGTACGCTTTCACGTGAATCTCCCTGTGTGTAAATATTTGGTGTCATGTGATATAAAATCTTAGACAGAACCTCGTACGTGCTTTCTAGTTTCCCATAAAAAACTGAGTTTCGACTTTAATAAATTCTGAATATATTAACGCTCCAGTGAAAATAGGAGATAATTGTTTCCTTTGTAAATTTAGATATCGAATATATATTATTTAATAATTAATAATTGTTTACTATTCAAGCTTTACCTAAGAAACACAAGATACATAATAATTATCGAATACAAGCGTTCTACTTTTAAAAAATTATTTATTAGAAACTTCTTGACATTTTATTCTTCGCAATAAAAGAAAAAATCTGCTATATAGTTTTGATAGAAAATTTAATAAAATTATCTCGAGAAATAAACCAAAGAGACCTTCGTTCGTAATTAATTCTAAAAGTGCGCCTATAATCCTGTTACTTACACGTATTAAATTAAAACACCATCTAACCCAATTGAAATTTAATTGCCTCTTTATTACATACCCTTGTATAACTTACCTCTCTTAAAAGCCAGAAATTTAGCTTGTTGAATCAGGTTTAATCCCTATAGTACACGTATACCTAATTACAATTTCTAATAGTACGATAGCATCACTGTATCATCCCTGTATGTTCCCTGTTTCAAATATTAGATTAGACATATTCTCGGAGGTGTTGAAGCAATACAATAACGTGGCACACGCACCAGTCTCGAGTATTAATTAGGGGAACCGTAGATACATTTCCGCCAAATTACGCAATTGTTTCCTGTAGAACATTATTTCAGATATGCCGCCTTGTAGCAGCGACTCGATGAGCGATCAGGATGGTTACGGACCTAGTACGAGTTTAGACTCGAACATGGACGGTCGCAGATTATGGCAGAGATCAGGTAAAATTTATTTGAATACCAATCTGTTGATTTGGTCATCCGTCAACCAGAAATTTCTATAACAATGTAACATGAAAAATTAGCAAGGACAGATCACCATCGAATAGGGTGTTTTTAATAATTCTTTCAAGCATAAATATAATTACAATTTATAATTCAGTATAAATCTAATTTATAATATAATGTATATACAGTAGACGAGTTAAAATATAGAGGAACTACAAATAAAGAAATTATTATATCTAAGAAATTGAAAATTCGAGCTACGAGTTAACTTACTTTCGTCATCAAGGTTTACGAGTTAATTGTCCGAGTTAATAATTTGAAATTTGGATAAGAAATAATTTTGGCTCTTGTAATTTAGGTTCATCGGGATCTGTCCAATCTTGGGCTTCTAGTTTATCGGCGGATAGTCAATCTGAGGAAGCTGCGGCGGATTTTATGAAAGCTTTCGTACCTCTTTTATTCGATGCACCGAATAGCATCGATCAGGAGCAAAAAGCAAATTTCGGCCAAATGGTTCTTGTACGTGTTCAAATCTATTACGTGTATATATGTTATCTGTTAAACTTTGTATAAATACAATGGTCGTGAAAGAAGAGGAATAACGTGCCGATTTCATCTCACACAGACAGAATCCGGTAGGATATGGTTCTCCAGGGTGGTGAACGCGAGAAGAGCACGCCCCTGTGTAACAGAAGCATCGTTTTATTCTTTAGCTCAACACTTCGCGGTGGCTCTTTTCGAATGTCACGAGGCGGATGATTTCGCACCTGCCAAAAGTCTCATGAACATGTGCTTTACTTTCTACCACGAAGGTATTTAGATTTGTCTTTTATGTAATTTTTTATATTACAGACAGCGTAGATTGCAAATAATGAACGTCGTAATTATACATTTCATATATATTAAAATATACGTTGCAATTAATTTAATCGGATTCAATTAGTCGAAGTGCCAGGATTGGAGCCATATCGCGAATACTTGTACTTGTTGTTGAATTTTCTATATTGCAGACAGCGTAGATTGCAAACGTCGTAATTATACATTTCATATATATCGAAATATACGCTGCAATTAATTTAATCGGATTCAATTAGTCGAAGTGCCAGGATTGGAGCCATATCGCGAATACTTGTACTTGTTGTTGATTTTTCTATATCGCAGACGGCGTAGATTGCAAATAATGAACGTCGTAATTATACATTTCATATATATCGAAATATACGTTGCAATTAATTTAATCGGATTCAATTAGTCGAAGTGCCAGGATTGGAACCATATCGCGAATACTTGTACTTGTTTTTGAATTTTCTATATTGCAGATAGCGTAGATTGCAAATAATGAACGTCGTAATTATACATTTCATATATATTAAAATATATGTTGCAATTAATTTAATCGGATTCAATTAGTCGAAGTGCCAGGATTGGAACCATATCGCGAATACTTGTATACACATTTGCGAGTACAACCCATATGGACGTCAATGAGATTCTGGACGGCGGCTTTCTTCGACGCGGTTCAATGTGAAAGAGCTTCGAGGCCAGTTCCTCCGAGGCCTAAGTCTCTAGATCAGGAGGCCATCGCTATCGAGGATCGAAAGTTTCAAGCTAACATCGTCTTTGGACAATTAGGGTAAATAGATTCAACAGAATGTTCGATGAACTTGCGTTTTATGTTATCTTTAAACAATTTCGTTTTTCAGGACGTTCACGTGTAACATGCACGCTTTTGGCCTGTCACGTACTTTGTGTTTAGAATTTCTCAGGAAGCAATGTGTAATCGCTAATCTAACGAAGGGTAAGTTCATCAATTAATAACAACAAGGTAGAATCAAAGGACGTTCGTTATGAGTATTCTTTATCTGAATTCTAACTTTACAAATACCGGAGGTGTATACTTTGTGCAATTATCGCTTTGACATTATTATGCTTTGAAGTATTACTATTAATAGTACTAAATACCGATGTATGTATATGTATAGTAGCTATTATTACTATAGTATATTACTGTATGTACACGAGTATTTATTAGCCACTATATTAGACGTCAAAGCTATGCGACAATGTAGTAGTACGTGTTACTATATATGCGTGCTGCTTTATGATAAATAAAATAAAAAATTACCTTTTTCTTTCTGTTTTTCGTAAAAATAGAATCTTTTTCATTACGTTAAGCAGAATGTACATATTTACAGAACAAGAAAAGATGCTTCGTGACAACATAGAGAGAATGTTCGACGAGACAGAGCCCTGGCGGTAGTTTTGCTGAACATGAATCTAAGGAACCATGGAAACACTTTGTTGAAAAGGTATCTACTTATCGAACTGCGATTCGCAAGAAAAAATCATTGCAAAATTGTCAATTAAAATACCGAATTCAGTGGAGTATAAATGAACAAAGATGTCAATTTTATCATACAAGAAACACCAAAACAAACGCGGTTGTGATACCATCTGACGCAGCTAAACTAAACCATATATGTAAATTAATGAATTTAAGCTGTATACTGTTCCTACCATTAACTAAACAAAACTTGTAAATCGAATTCTATGAAGACGAGAACCTCCGTGAAACTGCGAGAAGGATTCCGCGATTGCAATAAAATTGCTGCAATTAAAAATGATTTGCTATATTTAAATATCAAAATAATTCTATTACTATTATTATTATTATTATAATTATTATTATTATTATTATTATGTTATTATCATTGTTATTATTGCGGAATCATACTTGCGATTTTGTTTCCAAGTAGCCTCCGAAAATTTCAAATTTCTTCTTCTAGTTCCGATAGGTTAAATCTTTGTGAATATACATATTACAAACAACGTATTCTCGATTTCTCCGCGAAAGTAGAAACAAAATTATTGAATTAGTTTATTTGCCAAGCTTCTATGTCCAAATCGAACTTAAGTCATAAGCGTAAACGGACAATAAATTACGTGGACGAATTCGTGTGATATTGATAATCGGTTCGTAGCGATGATCGACGTGAACGTTATTTCTGCACGAGCAAAGAGTAAATTTCGTGATCTTTAAAGGAGATTGCTAAGAGCGCGACATTTGCAAAGCGAGTTTTTTTTCAAGTAACACGATAACGATAAAAGTCTATTGGAAGCAAGACGCTTTTAATATGGATATATCGGTCGTTTTATAAATTCAAATAGCATTTCTATATGTTACAAAATATCGGAGCTTGCTTGCACGCACACAACTGAACTAATATTATTAGATCGTAATACCGTTAGATTGTCCTACTATATGAAAAATGATAGGCTCGTAAAAAGAGATATTTATGATCTAGAACTTGCAATTTATCAATTTAATAATATTATCTATTAGTTGATAAATAATTGTATTAGTTGACAATATTATTATACTTGAACTAATAATACAAGTTACGAGTCATCTGATCGTCTTTTTTGATGAAAAAATATAAAACCTATATGAGTACACAAGTTTATAATTTACTACTTGTCACTTGTGAATTCACTGATGTAATATAGCTAAATTGTGCAAGAAAGCTCGGATCATAGTTAGCACAGTATCCATAGGCGACGCTTGTAGAACGTTTGGTGAAAAATGTTAACAGATTTCTCAGTTAAAGCTCGCTAATTCTATTCTAGAGTAATAATGTCGCAACCGACGATGAAACGTGTTAAAATGTGAAGATACTTCTCGCTTTAAAATTAATCATACGTTGAGACTACTTTACACACGCTATCTTGTATCATTTATTTTATAGATCTTTATGCATAGAGCAAGCTATTAAAATTTCGTTCCATGATATCTCATGTAAGTGTGTTTGTATTTAAAAGGACATATCATTAAATACAAGCATCGCTCGATAATTATTTTGTATATCTGTCCGCATTTCCAGTGAAATTGTTAATGCGAGAAAAGATAATGACTAATAAATTACTTCAACATTGAGATGATTTCTTATGAAAACCGTTTACTTCTACCAAAAACATCAAAGTTCGATACCATAATAAAACTAAATTGATTTACGACGCTGATCTCGAAAAAAATCTCATAGAGGCAAATACGTATAATTTAGCAATTTAGATAATTGGCGAGATTCGATGTTAATTGCTTCGAACGTAGTAATATTTCTCAAATTAAACGCATTGTAAATAAGAAATCATGATTTCTTCCTATTCTATCGTAACACGTTTATAAAAATTCATTCGTATAATAATTCCTTCGTCTTGAATTCGTATTATTTGCCGTGTAACAGATTATCGCGCGGTACAATGCTTTTAGACGTGCATTTTAACTTTCGCTAATATTTATTTTATCAAACATATACACGTACAATTGTTACAATTTAAAAAATATTCTCCGGAGAACGCAACGACAGTGAACACACATCAATACTTATAAACGTTATCGATCGTTTTCCTCGATTCGTATCGATTTACCTCAGCCGTTGAGTTGGAGCTCACGCTTTTACCACGCAAACTTCCCAGCGAACGTAGAATGCTCATCTTGTCCATTTCCTTTGCAGGAGGCGACTTCTTCTGTTCTTTATCCGGTAACCTCGGCGTTGGATATTTGTTATAAATTCCATATCTTTCAAAGTATTCTGCCTTCTCCTCTGGCACGATAACGTTACGATTCTTATTTAACTCTGTCGATTTTTTCAATTCTGAATTCAACGACATTAGAGCATAGTTGGGCGTGACGGATCCATACGATAGTTCGCCTTTGTTGGCAGAATCTATCGATTTCGCGGTGACGGGCTCGGATTTCTCTGATAATCGATCAAGAGCCGTTTTAATGTGACCACTCTCCAAGGCTCTCGGATGGTCTGTCATCTTGCGACTAATCTCTTGCACGGTCGTGTCACCGCCGCAAGATTTCGTCTTTTCGATACAGCTGAAGTTATAATCGAATATACTTCTTGGACTACGAATGTTTTTCAAGCTAGCCTGGATCAGATCTACCAGATCGAAACTGTCGTCCTTAATAGGAGAATGATCGTTCAAAAGATCCGCGCTGGTACTCAAGATCGTGGACTTGCTATGACCGATTTTCTTCGTTTTCCCCTTGGATTTTGGTTTAACTTGGTTCCCCTGGATCGAACGCGGAGCCGGTTTCTCAGTTTTATTAACCTTCGGTGTTGTTGAACTTTTCGATTTAACGTTATTTAATTTCTCCTCCAGCATTTTGAGACTTACGCTACTAGCCTTCGTGTCGATCTTCTTAGCCATTTTATTCTGAACTTTGCTCGACTTTGTTTCGGCAATCTTGTTACCGATCAAATCTTTGCTGTCTACTTTGGCGTTGATCTTAGTAGCGACCGAGTAATCTTTCAACGCCTTTATATTCTTCTGTCCGGTTACTTGCAGCGATTTAATGGCAGAAGTTTTCCTCTCTGAGATTATTTTTTCTTTATCGATTGTAATTTCGTTAAGACGATTGTCGGACAATTTTCTTGAAACAAAGTTCTGCGCGTTCTTTCTACGAGATACCTCAGCCGTTTTCTTCGTCTGATTTTCTGGCAGAACGATCTTCGATGTCAGTTTAGTACTCGAACCGGAGATTTTCATGGAATTTTCGATTTTTTGATGCGCTTTCGATGAATTCTCCGATCTCGCATTCGCTTTCGGTAAATTTTCAATTTTTGAGTTTGCCGGCCTCTGTTTTGCGTTCGCGCGATTTCGCAGCATCTGGAACAACCGATCGTTGCATCGATGATAAATCAAAGATGAATATCGCGCGCTTCAAAATCGGTAACAACGACGAGATTACTTTTTGATCGTAGGTTGATTCTTGCGCTTGAGCCAATTGGAACAATTGTTTCCAGTTATAGGTGGTATTAAACCTGTCGTATCTATTCCTTGTTAGTGGTCTGTATTTTTTGTACAGTGTTTCCCACACGCGATTGTCATCGAAGATCTAAATATTTGGCAAGGGGAGAAGCAGGAATGATAAGGCCGAATATTAATTTCTTTGATTTCTGTTACCTCTTTAGAGACACGCGACAGGGATGTTAATTTGATGATGTCTTGTACCGAGAGATATTTGATTAATTTATTAATCAGACACCTTGGCAATGTCAATAACGTATTTCTCCCGGAAGCGATGTTTCTTACGTGCTTTAGCAAATATTCGCCTAAAATATCGTATATAAATGGTAACATATAAAATTGAAACAACATGGACAATTGAACGGAATTCTACGATAAAGTCGTAGCGTGGCGTTTCCATAATGAAACTAATATTTTGTAAGAATTGTCAGAAAAAAAGAAAACCGAGACAACAAGCATTTTACTTGCTTAATTCGCCGCTTTTCAAACGCTTTTCCAATAATATCAACTTAAACTTACGTGACATCTTCGCGAACAATTCAATGAAAAATTTCACGCTCCTAACCCAATAAATATTATTCAACGTATACAAACATCAAACGTCAAACGTTCAAAAGTGTGAAAAAATTAAAAAACTAACGGAGTATTTGCAGAGAATAAAAGATTTTTGAACGAATTGTTCTTTTAACAGTTACTAAACGTATCGGATAAACATTAAACGTTAAATAACAAATATTCCGCAAAAAGTTACTCAATAATGATTCCTCGACTGTGTACCAAAAATACGTCGAATTTCGTCCTGCAATCGATGGTCTTGCTTGAAATCAACGAAACCGGAGGTTCGTACGATGGGTGTTTTGTGAGGACCGTGCGAGATTCGCCAAAGATAGAGTGTCACCTGCAAAAGGAGCGAAGTTACGAGGCAGAATCGCGAGAACGCGATTTATTCGTCAGCACCTGGTCGTTCAACACTCTTAACCCGTAGTAATCTCTGCTTGGCGAAGGCGCTACCGAATACTTTTCCAGGTATTCGAGCTTACCGCTCATACTCGACGTGTCCGAATCCGAAAGGCCACCGCGTTCGCCCTGAAGCTGCTTCGTAATTGACACTTTGTCACGAGTAAAGTTGCAGTCAGAAATAACAATAAAACGAAATTAACCAAAACCAATTCTTTCCTTCGTGTTTCTATCCAAAGAAAAGATATATCTTTCTGACGATATTTTTAAAAGATTCGTTTGGCAGGGTGATAAGCAAACAGAAACTTTTCGTTGGAAATATTCAAGTAATTTATTTATTTTGTTTCATCTTATCTCGTCTTCTTCAGCTCTTGTAAATATTTCTGTAAATAATGTTTCTGTAAAGAAAGTGAAGATTTCTCGTTTCTCATATTTTATTATTTTCGAAAATTATTGATCAGTGATATCCCATCAAATGTATTCGCGTGAAGATTATTTCCAGAAATCTCTTCTATAATTTTGTTTTCTTTTTAAAGCGATTGATTAATGTCATGCCGATTATAAGGTTATAGGCGACATTTTGTTCAGGTAGAAGATTGGCCTACGTTGAAAGTCGAACAAACCAGGTCAAGGTAAAACCAAGTATCCTCGAAACATTTTGATTTCATCGATATTTTTATTACAATAATTCCATATGAAGAGATGAAGATAAATATAGAAATGTCGAAGTAAAAATGGAAAGTTGCGTGACATTACATACTATTTTGTAATATTATATTATAACAATATACAATAGGTAGGCTATACGGTAATATCACAATGCATGATTCACAACTTCGTAAAAGTCTAGAGAAGAGAATATAAATTTAAAGATACCAGGGACACACCATTTCTGCCCCATCGATTTTTTTTTTTTTTTTTTTTCTTGAAGACGAAACGTTACATTATTATTATTATTATATCGATTAGAAAACGTGCGATGAAAAAAAGTTGTTCTCTTATTCCTCCTCGTCTTCGTCTTCTTCTTCTTCTTCTTCTTTCATACTCACACATACACACATTCTCGAGTGAGAGAAATTGGAAATATATACGTTAGGTGTATGCGTATCGAATAATGCCAATTTCGCAGTCAATTGTCGTTATTCGCTTTCGATAATATTATTATCGACGATGCTAAAAGCTAATAGTGGTGTACTCGCTTCATAGTGATAGTACTCTTCTTAATTTGTAATAATAATTAGAATAATCATAATAGTAATAATAATAATATTAATTCACGATAACAATAAGAATAATCAATTATCATGGACAACAGACGCGTATGATTCTTTTCTTTCTTTTTCATATTTTCTTATTCTCCTTTCTTCGTTTCTTCTGTACGTTTGATTGCATGACTGATATGACGTTCCCTAGCTCTTCTCATGATCGTTATATGTGTCTCTCGAATGACGTTTAAAAAATCGCATGAAAATAAATTACTATACGCTACCGTAGTCGAGAAGTCTTATGAGCGACGGAATAAACTTAAAGGCTCGTATTCATAACACTGTATTATTACTAAACGATACGCCTTTGTTTCACAGGCAGTTTGCCACTATTGGAAAATCACGTTGGAAATTAATCGTTAAAAATATTATACTCTTGAATATACTCTTCAATTATCGTGCAACGACAGAATAATTTTCAGCTTGGACGCAAATTACATTTTACTCGATGAGAATAGTTGTGATTATCAACGTTACGCTTCTAATTTTGATTAAGAGATAATTATCAATTCTCAACGATTGCTTATAGTATATAAATCCTCTTTTTAGAATTTCAATCTTTTTCGACAGATTTTTATAAATATAAATCGTTACGTTAAAAACATCAACGACGAGATATTGGAAGAAGATTTAGTTGAAAGAATTTCGTGTTAATATTTATGATAGATTATATTCGTTTTCTTCTTCTTCTTCTTCTTTTTCTTCTTTCTTTTTTGTGGAAAGAAAAGGAGTATAGTTTGTTCTACTAGAGCGTTCTGAATACAGGCCGGACAGTATAAAAAATTGAGTTTCGTGCCACATGAAGAGCGCTTTGCCACATAAACTGGTCGTTGTTGCAAATTCCTTTTCAACAAGTATGGCTCATTACGAGAAGCTGAGTGAAAATAGAACGTTCCACCTAAAATTTCTCGTTTCTCCGAATTTAACGTCACCTAGATCTAACTCGATCGCTATATTTATCAATTTTCCTTGGTATCTATCACCATGGGACGCGTAAAAACATTTCAGTTATCAAACATCATTGGACCCCTTAAACGTTAATATAAGTACAAACAGAATATATGACTCATAATAATTAAAAGATCATTTATTCAAATAGCTCTACCCTTTAATAAAAATTCTATAAGTTTCAAATTATATTATTACTTATTTAATTCTCTTTTCTTCTTGCCATTGAAATTTCTTTCGTTCTCTAAAATTGTAAATTCGAAATTCCTCGGAAATTTTATACTCGGGCACATGATCCTTTAATTATTTTAAGCAACACATTCGTGCTTTCTTTCTCAACGTATGTCTCAAAGTTCGTCAAGTACAGTTTGCTTACTTCTCATTTAGATACTACAAAAATCCATTTTGCATAGAAACAAAAATAAGCCGACAAAAATTATTCAACTTTCGTAAATATCGAAGACAAAAGCTCTTTACGTCCCAAAGCTCAAGATTGGCCAATTCGAACGAGCTAAAACTGGATGAGCGCACGACAGAGTCTAAAACACGCTGATCTAATCGTGCGTACATCCGACGAACGTTTTGTACTCAGCAAACTCACGACGAAATACATATGTACGTCTCGCTTCTCGTTCTATCATTGTACCATCGTTATGAGTATATATTCGCGCGATTCGTTTCGAAGATAAAAAGTTCTCGTCGGGTACGAACAACATAAGCGTAAACGACGACGACGTGCGTACCTCTGATTGCAACGTATAATATGCTCATGTATACATAAATGTGTGTGTATACATATAGATGTATGTATATATAATATTATCTGGAAGAACAGATTTGCGTATTGCAACAGCGCGAAGAACACGGTCACGCCTTACCGAGGTAAACGATATCCCTCCTTTCATCTCGGATATGTGACTCTATCGTCTACTTTGGTCGATTCATCGATGATTGGCTAAGAGTTTGAACATTCTCGATTCGATATTCCTATCGACGCTAACGACGAGTTTCGAATATAAAACGTGTATTTGTGAGACCCGATCGGCTATCGATGATCTAGCTAATTTTGTAATAAATATCGAGAATATGGTGATCCTGCGTTATAGCTTGCCCGAAATTAACTTATCGTTTAAAAAGTAGGAATGAGTCTCACCGTATTGTTTGACACGTTCCGTGTCAGCTACGCTATCGATGGCACGCGAGAGATACGAAAGACGAAGGCTTCATCAGCCAAAGAAGTATAATTTTTAATTTATTGCTAATAGATAGATTTAAAAGTTAGGTAAGTTTAGAAAAGATTAAAAGATTAGGAATTGGTTATTATCTCTAACTAAATTTCCTAGTATAATTTTACCAGCTGATTCTGAAATTATCGTACAGCACGGAACGTGTCAACTCCGTGTTATTTGGTCTATTTGAAAGAGACCAGTGAGAAATCAGTGCTGTCAAAGAAACTGAAGCGAAAGCTGTCGCTTCGTTCGTTGCTTCTCCCTTGTTATATGCAGTATAGGAACAATAACTGATACCATGTTACACGTATCGTGATGCATACTAGTAAATATAATCGATTCCCTTAATGACATAGTGATTTTTATGCGCAGAGAAAAGTACGAACATGTTTCGTTCATTGACAGTACCGGTCCAGCTACACCGTCATCAATCTCTTGTCAGAAAACACAAACGTCGCAAAATGTGTGTCGAAGCACGTAGCGAGATTGTAAAAGAGCGGGTTGCTTGTAATATTGCTTAGAATAATCACACGCACGATCGAATTAATTCCGGACGAGCTATAACGCGCAAATCGACGAGATCAATTTCTTCGTTTACATCTCTCGCTTCAACCCCCCGTTCTAACTAGGTTCCGTTAGTGGAACGTAACGACTACTCGAATGACAACGACGTTACCCTTCGTTCGATCCTAGTCTCGCTTCTTCTAATTGCACCATCATCGTTCCGTCGATAAGGCGCTTGGCTGTGTAAGTTTAACGAGTACCCAATAAAGAGAGAAAGAGTGATAGTACTCGAGTTAAAACGCAACTAACGGGGTTAAGTATAAGAAGAAAAGTGGGGGAATCGATGCACACGGAGAACCTGGTTGCCGATCGACCGAGCTACAGGTTTTCCTCGCCTCACTTCCGGATATAATGCGTGTATATTAAATACCGAGTAAAAAGTAGTAATCTTCGATAAGCTATTCTCCAAGTACTTTGTACATCGAATGAAAGTCGAATCCCATTAAATCACCATCTCATGGCGAAATGATTTGAACGAATTGTCCTGAATGGACATCTTTCCAATTTCTTCTTATCCTTTGTTCCTTTAACGTTACTGTACCACCGAGACTGTCGTGTCTGTGAGGCCACCCTCGTCTCGACATATGCTGGATGAAGTGGTGGTTTCTTCCGATGGAGCTGGGGCGACAGTTAATTGCCTTTGCTCCATATGGTCGAGAGTCTTTTCGATAGCTCTTAATCTCTTCTCCAGACTCGTCGTACCGAGAATCCCCACTTGCAGCTGGGGACCAAGCGGTAAAATCGCCAACAACCACCAGGTCCACGATGGACCGTCCGGCAAGCGTGGCCAATCTTCTTCGGTGTCTGGCATTCGACCGAATACCCGCTGTATTTCTAATTGCTGGGACAATGGTACCGTGTCCCACCATCTTCTTCCTTTCGTTCTCACCTGGAAATATTAAGTTTTAGTGAGCAGAGGCAGTCAAATCCTAATTGTCACGATCTATATATTTTCTAACACCGGTGATAAAATGGCAATTCGAATTGATTTTAGGTTAATTCTAGAATTGAACATTTTATTGAAGATTGTATAACGTTAGTACGTGTTATATATTATGTGCGTTATTACTGTACGTATATTGTATTATTATATGTGTATTATATTACTACGTGCGTTAAGTCTTCGAACTAACGTAAGTTATTAACTATGATCGATTCGAATATGAATTATCGATGTTTCACCTTGTCGTGAAGCTCTAAGAGATTCAAAAGTTGATCCTCCTGAACCATCGCATCCCTCAGGAATTCCACTTGAGCCGTGTCGTAACCGTCCCTTTCTCCTCCAGATAGAACCCTGAATCTTCTGCCCCCGACTGTGCTAAGAATGCTGCAACCATCTTTCAGCAGAACTCTATCTCGAATCTCAAGCATAGTGCCGTATTCCGCGTATCTGTTACAAACAAATAATATTAAAATTAAGTTTTCAGTATCTCAGAACATAGACAAGATGTTTCAAGAACGTGAATAGCAGTTTTCATTCAAGCAACAGCATTTCTCAGCTATAAATTACTGCCTCCATACAATATGTACGAAACATCAGCGACTTATAACTCGATCGACTGGCCTATCTCTATATCTTCGTTATCAAACACGACAGATCGAACGGACAACTTTGTTTTTCTATTTTAACAAGGACCATCGTTATCGAACTCAAGAACTGTCTCATAGTATGACATTCTTAATGGCTTGTTAAGAGAATAAAAAGGATAAGAAAAGCCTCTTACTTTGTAAATAAACAAAATGATCGTTCCACATTACCACCTCTACTTTTTTTAAGAAAAAGCGAAAAGAGGAACTAAAAGGACGATTACCTCTTCGTCCCCGTCGCTTCTCTGTTGAGACACGCCGCGATACCAAACTGGCGAACGCCACTCTCGACGCATCTCCTCACCATCAGCCTGTATCTCGGCTCGTAGACGAACAGGGGACAAGCGACACAAGGAAACGCCGTGGTACAAACAAAAACCGCGATCTGCTCGCTGCCCAGGAGGCCAAGTCCCTGGACCAGTTCTAATCGGTGGCTGGCTGCCCTGGAGGCGTATTCCGCCGGGGCCACGGTTTTCAAAGCCCTCTCGACGAAGTCCGTCACCGTCTTCTGGCTGCTGGCCAAGTACTGAAAAAGCAAAGGACACTCTGCTAAGTCGACCAGAAATCTCGTCGTCCTTCTCGAGAGATGCCTTCAACATCTCGCTGCTGAGATTCGTGATTTTTTCATAAGAATTTCTCAGCACCTTCCTCTTTCCTGACATGTTTCGTGACCATCTCCCTGAAGAACTGGCATTAATAACGAATAGGATGTTTCAGAGAGTTGCACGTGGAGTGTTTTGTTTGAAATTAATCGAATCCTGGTGTCTGATTTTGATTAGACTGACTACGTTGATTCGATGCACTGCATCGTTCGTATTTATGAAATTTATATTGAAATTATATTTATTACGTTGCATTGCGATAACGGTCGTGTATTAATACGCACGTTGTTGGATAAAGAACGTTTCGCTACAGTAAAGTCGTCGATCGAACTTTATATGGATTGACGATCTCGAGGGTGTTGTTAAATTTCATTACGTAACAATGTAATAATAGGAAGAAGCAAACAAGTACCGCATAATGAAACGGTGTATAATTAGAATGATAGAAATCATACTATTCATCAGTGAATGAAATAGCGTTCGCTAAATTGTCAATCGATATAAACACATTTAACATATTTGGATATAAAATCACATTCGAATTACAGAAACCCAACAACCAGTGATATCTTAAAACATCGTAAGGGTATTTCTAAAATATTCATTCGGCGTTTTTTAAATTCCAGAATTTTTCCATAAAGAATTAATAACTTCTCTATACATAGACTATAACAAATATAGACTGTGTTCGATTCTATTAACTCTTCTGAATTACTTGTGTAAATATCACGTAAAAACTTCCGCAAAAAATATTTATCGTGAATCACACCGACCAATTAAATAAAACGAAGCAACACTGATAAACGTTTAGCGTCGCGTTAAGGAAGAAGGAAGGAGAATATGAAAGAAAAAAGCAGTAACAATGCGGGAATAACGGTCGCGGTGCGTTGTGTAATAATGTAACGTAATACGAGGGAGGAGGGGATCCAGGAAAGATACGGGATTGCCAGCCGCAAAATTTATTTAACGTCATTAACGACGATGCTCACGGGGACAATTGGTAATGATGCCACGAACGCGGAAGCTCCTAACGGCGGCCATGGCGACCACAAACAATAATCATTTCAATCTGCAGCATCGTTAACCGCTAGGAAGCATTATATCTCATTTATGGACAGGTGTTCCACGTCCTGACGTTCTTTTGTTCCACGGAACATAATTCGAAATCAACTTTTTGTCTTATGATTCTTTGTACTCGTTATATAGGACGTTTCAAATTTCGCTAGGCAAATTTGTCCAATATGTTCTATAGAATTAAACGAGGAAGAACATATTATGCATATAAATACAGGGAAAGAACGACAGTACATCCGAACCAGCTGGCTGCAAAACTCTGATAGAAAGAAGACTAAAAAGAAAACACCCCGCTAACCTCGTTAAAGAAATAAAATAGTGAAACTCGAAGATGGTACTCCACGTGTTATTTAGCGATTAAGTTAGAAAAATTTACCAAACGTCCAGCTGGACAAATTGTAAAGTACAAATTAAATAATAAAAAAAATATATTATACATATATATTCATACTATACTTACGTCGACGAGAGACGTGACGCACAAAGGGCAGGCCGAGGAATAATCCAAGCAACGATCCAAACACATCCAGCAATACGTATGCCCACATGGTGTTGTTACGGGTTTCCATAAGAGTCGACAGCACAGAATGCAATCTAACTCGCCTGCCGTGCCACCGGAAAGGGGCGGTAGGAGAATTTCAGCGGGTCTCGCTTCGAGCCCTGTGAAAAACAAACGCTTTAGTTGATTATCGCGTGTCTAAAATATTTTTATCGCGTAGTTCTACGTTTTAAAAGAATTCTATTATTGAAGTCAGAATTATCCACAAATGAAACGTTATATGTAATTTTAGAAAAAAAAAGGACTTAAATTTCAAGAGAAATTAACAGTATCGTATTATCGTACTATTTTATATTATTATTATTATTACATCGTACATCATACGTTTGTTTGAATTTACGCCACATATTTGGATATTCACGTCAGTGTGAGTTTCTGCAATATTTATCGATATCTCGTAAGGATATAATAAAACTTGGGTGGGATCAAAATGGTAAATGTCGTTAGATAATGAAGTTCTTCGAATCAATCTTATACCTTTTAGTTTTCAATTTTACACGATAAGAATTGAATCTTTTAAACATTTTCAAACGAAAAACTAAAAAGTAAAAGTTTTCAAGATAAATTAATTAGTTAACAAGACAAATAAATTATGCACTTCTGAATCTTTAGACGTGGATAAATGGTAAAAAAAATTTGAACGAACAGGAGGGGAAAAATGGGAACTTTGCACAGGAAATTAACAAGATCGCAGAAATAAATGAAAGATTTCGTTTCGCGTTGCTCAAGCGTTGAATGAACTTTACTTTTAAATAGCTTGGGGATTCGTTTATCAATGGTACGCATTCAACCGCACATATCGTGGTAAATGTGCAACGTTAGTTATTAATACGAAATGTCAGATAGAACGTTATCGGGTAACCTTTTCAGACTGCAATTCATCTTTTATAAAAACATAGCTATATTCGACGATTAAAAATCTGCTCAATTTGTAGAGCATTACAATTATGTTTCAATACTGACAAACATACTTGAATAATATTCAATGCAAAATATTTGGAGCATTCGAACATTTTAAATCTTACGTAAATTTAAATAATTCGAATATTCCGTTTCTTTCTTCTTCTAGTCGATACCTCTACGTATAAATACTATCGCTACAAATATTATTGTAAATGCTCGAATAATATAAGCTATGAACATTCTCATTTAATTATTTGAAGTGTCATTATAAAATTTAGATACCACAGGATTTTTAAATAAGAATTTAACTATGGATACTTATGAGAAATTTAAATGTATATAATCGTTTGCTTATTTAGATAAAATATAAATGTACAAAAGGTAGGAAATATTTAAAATACTTCAAGCTCTACATAAAGCACAGTACTTGCTTACACTATGAAATATGAAACAAGTTTCTATTTAGAATTCGCGTAAACGTTCGCAGCCTATTAACGATTTTAAATCTCATCGTTCTTCCGTAATTTGTACTCGATTTAATGCTACAGCCTTTTCAACTTACTTTTCAGCTTTTCTATGTCTTGGTAGAGACGATCTAGGCCAGCCTGCAGCTTCATGTTGTTTTGTGGTGCTGTGGTTGACAGGAGCCTTCTGCTAACAGTCTGCAATGAATCAACAAGGATAATTGGATTAAGCGCGAACTTTAATCTACAATTATTAGGATTGACACGATTAGAGCTTCTTTTCTTTGAAATACAATTCATCTTTATTCGCAACGGGACGCCGTGAGCTTGCGTAACATTTAATGGATCGTTACGCAACCCGACAATCTGTTCGGAACTTAATTCCTCGATATTTCGTTTCGCCTGTTTTTCTTCTCGCTGTTGCAATTACATTACCATTCGTGCTTAACTCGAAAACCGTGTTTTTCCCGTATTCACGCGTTCATTATTTTTATCGAAAATTTCGTTATTTCGTAATCTTGAAACAAAGCGTAGTAACAGAGATACAAGAAGGAATGTTGGTTTTTCCTTATAAATTTCAATAATAGAAAGAATATATATTTTTTATAATATCAAATTTTAGTATAATTCATGTTTCTTCTTTTCTTTTTTATTTTCTTCTGTATAGAACTTTGTCCTTCTTTAGATCTTTCTGCGAAATATATAGTGTATTTTACATTTTAACATACTATTTATCGTAATTTATACAGATCACTATACAAAGTGAGAAAATTCGAGGATCCGTAATTAAACGTGGCGAACGATTATTATTATTGGTTAGCGAACACAGGCTTATCCCGGCCACAAGATTAATAGTAATTGAAACGTCGGATTTATATAAGTTCCAACTGCCTAGCCGCTTATTAGCGCCGCGATATCCGTATTTCTCGTTGATCTATAATAATTGCAAATTGATTGTTAATTACGTGCTTCCCAAGCGGCAACAAGTATACGTGTTGTTACAATACAATCGGACGTGAACAGATACAGTGACGTCCTGCCAGGAAACAGAACGATTAACCAAGATACCTGAGCGGTAATCGAGAATATGATTAAGATATCGATTGTTGTATTGCTGTAGTACGTGCCAGGAATTAAACGGACAAAAACACAATTACAACGTCCTGAAGTAGAACCGTAATTAAATTACTCCGTTTTCTCTATTCCGAATTGATATTTGCTACATTGAACTATGTGTTTCAGTTAAATATTTGCTTTTGATCAGTTGCTCGTCAACAATTTGATATCACTTTAATTATAAAAGATTAAATTCGGCAGATTGAAAATCTAAAATAATTAAATTCCTTACGACGGCTGGAAAATTCAGTTCGTTAAAATTGTATCGAAAAACAAGAAGAAATTACACGAACATGAATGATTTTTGTTTCAACATCGTGTGTATATATATATATATATATGTATATCTTGAGCTTTATTCGTCTTTTTTCTTTTCTTATTGACGTTTATCAAAAAATAACGATCGTAGAAAAAAAATCCGATCGGAATTTCGTAAACATAGAACGTAAGAAGAAAAGCATGAAGTTATTTGATAATTCAATCGCAGCTTCGAAGTCAGCATAAAACTGTACCTGAACGATGATGTCACTTTTAAAATGGCCATTCAGTTATCAAGAAGTACATACAGCTGTAAGTACTGTGTATTAAAAGAATGCAACGTCTAAACCATGTTACGTAAATGAAGAATCGTTTAAACGAAGAATAAACACTGTATGAAACGGTTGAAGTTAATTCAATTTTACATCATTTATTTTCATCGATATAGTACGAAGTTAAAGTCACACAATTTTAATTCAGAACACAACAGCGAAACTTGTATCTTATTAAAAATATATTTTAATATCTCCATCGTGTGTGTACCGTATCATAAATATTTTTACTACGTTGCTTAAAATCAAACGCAACAATTTTTAAATCGAGCGGAGAAAAATATCGCGAGTTACGAAGAAAATTATTAATAACGTTATAATAAAAAATTGAATCGAAAACTATGGCTGCTGCAATTCTCGGGCTTTTCTTTTTCTTTTCTTTTTTTTTTTTTTTTTTGTTAGACAGTATTTCGCTAGCATAGCAGCTAGCATCTTATCAAATCTGATAATTCATGAGAATATACCGGTAGTGACACTGCCATGGACACATATGCGTGTGTATACTCAAACACTTGGACTTCAAATTCTAAGAATTCGTGTTAACGATAAATTCTTGGGAAAAAACTCGAGCATTAGAAAGCTTCAAACGCCTCTTACAGAGACCAGAGCCAATGCGAATAATCTACAAGATCCATATTTTCCGGCATATTGGAAATCAATCTTGCAAATAGTTGCATATAATTTAACTCCGAATTTTATTCCACACAAACATATTCTAACTTTGAACAATTTATATCGCGTAAAGAAAGCGAAATTCGTTATTGAAAAAGCAAAGAAAGAAGAGGAAATACGTTTACGTTAAACTACCATTTCCCCTCAAATTGAAAGACATTCAATAAAATTGGAGAAATTAAAATAAACCTTAAATTGTCCATTCTTGCCTTCTAAAATCTCACAAGATTCCTACCTGAGTGAACTCCTCTTCGCCACCGCTGCTATTATCCTCACAGTCCGAGGCATTCAATACTGTTCGACGATTCCTCTTCGGGTTCATCAGCTGATGACGACTCCTCGTGCGCGATGCACCCTCGGTCAAATTGTAGGGGGTGCGAGATGGTAGGCCGTAACGACGATGTCCAGATGATAACACTTTGTACAGCACCTGAAGACGATACGAAACAATGCCTTTTGTAATTCTAATGCGATGGAACGATGAAAGCCGCTTCCTCCACGAATTGTTATCGAGAATTCACGCGTTGCGCGACGTGCCTTAGACGATAGAGACGTCTCTTTGTCACAGGCCGATGTTCCATGCAAATGTAGCCCGTAAATCCTTGTAAACGAGATATACGTCTCCTTTGGCGCGAACAAGAAAAATTATGCGACATAATTACAATATTGTCTCCAATGCATGTTGATTGCGCGCAACGACTCACGCAAGATAAGGGGATGTCGCTTTGTAAGTACAGTGCGATCCGAAAACATCGAGTCACGAAAGGAATAATACAACAAAGGATAAGAAAATGAATTTAACTATTGTTGTGGATAAATATGCGTGATGGTATTGCGCTATCTTCGTGATATAAGAATTAATTTATTAGCAACTTTGTTTTCGTGACATTATCATAAACGAGTAAGAATCACGTGGATCGTTGGAGCGAATATCTGGTACATCTCGTTAGCATTTAGTATTGATACTTCGAATCGTGCGTAACAAAATGAAGGAAATGGTTGTATCGTGGCTTTCAATTAACTCGAATATTGCACTGAATTTTCATCTCCTATTTATGGAAATTGATCGTTGCGAAATTGAATCTTTGCGCGAGATTAGACGGTTCGCGAACGGTAGTCTACGAGAAACATAATAAATTTTATATCTTGTTGTGTTTCGCCATACAAGTAGAACGTGAGATTTTCTTCGAGTAAACGGCGGTACACTTCGATTTCTGTGATGGATATTATGTAATATAGCTCCTACGATTATCCGTAATAACTTCAGAAAAACAATGCACAACAATTGCGCAGCAGCGATTTATTAAATGCGATGGTTCCACGTATTAGATACTTTTTCTTCCTCAACTTATACCGTTAAACACAATTTTCTCACACAAAGCCAAGTTCAAGTACTTCAATAAATCGAACATTTACTTCTTTCTGATATAAAAACGTTTTCTACCTGAACCTTGACTTCTTATCTGAACGTGGTCTAAGAAAAATAAAGAAAAGAAAAAGAAGAACGTTCAAAATAGATTCTTTCCATTAATACTTGTTTATCTCGTGATATATCTTTTCGTTCCTCTAAGGCTCTCACGTTTTCACAAAAACACGATTACATAATGAACAGTGCAACACTGTTTTCAAGCATTTGCAATCGTTAATTCCTCTCAACGCCTTCAACGAGCGAAGAAAACGCAAGACAAACCAGAAGTACACGATTCGATTGCGGATGATCGAACATCCGCGAGTTACAAAAGAAAAGTAAAATACAGAAAGGGGTTAGAAGGGAGTCTAGAAAATTTCACGGCACCTTGTGCAACTTCCTCGTGGTTAGGTCGTATCCGGGCACAATAGAAGAACATTTTCAACCAGAAGAAAGTGGCAAACGTGCGGATGTTGCCTGCCATACGGCTCGAACGCCGCGCGAAAAGAATGATTCCTCGATCTTACATAAGTACCGGTGCAGCTTGCGTCAATGATTGTACCAGCCTCTAGGTTACATAATGACCGTTCGAAATTCAATTTGTCGTGCCTCTTCGATACGTTCGACTCGTTCGACGAATTCTAACCCCAGGTCGCCCCTGTGGCGCCATTAAATCGAACGCTCTGACGATAGTTGGCTCGATTGCATAGTCCACGGTGGTTTACCGCGCGAGATTAATCTCATGCGGCTGGCATTGTAATTTAGAACTATCCGTATGAGATCTTACGAAATTGTTTGATTAAATAACATGATTCGAACATTTATTAATTAAACTTGTTTGTTATTGTGAAATGTCAGGATTTTCGGTGCAACGAAAGTTTGGCCATCGTGCTAGTTAGGGTATTTTGTTTCGTTAACGCGTGTTCCGGTTCGGTATAATCAATGGGAAAATTCTAATGCTATGTTCGCTCATTCGCTCAAAGTATCCTATATAATTACGAAATAGCGTTTTCCAGATGGAAGAGACTGATGGAAAAGAAGGAACGGTGGAATACCCGCGATAAATTTTGATTCCACAGCTGCTCCCACTTATTCTCGCGTCGGAAAAAACAATAGCCGCGATTCAAAGAGCCAGACGTCTCGAGTTGCTGTGAGTGATTATCGCTGGCCTTGCCTCCAATGTGGACTAGCCTTGGGTCACTCACCTGGAGAGCCTTATTGGAATTATCGAGTTGTCACATGGTCGACTGATATGACGTTCAGGAGGTCAATAGGGAAATAAATTCGTTCTTTTTCTACTTAGTTGAAATTTGTTTTCATTGGACGCGTAGGAACAGCTCGTAAGTTTATTATATAACGAAGAATCGAATCGAATGCGTGGCTCGGTCTAATGCCCCAAGGTATTCATGAATGTCAATTCACAGAATATTTATCGTCTAACTTAGGCTATTCATCTTCACGCCCACAAGATGCGCGAATGTTTCGTGGAAGAATGATATCGTTGAAATTTACGAGATAATTGTAGAAATCAATTTAGATCAAAGCGCAAAGAATCAAACTTTTTTCTTTGTAGTTCGAGTGATAAAAGCAACGTAGTTCTACAAGAGTCTACAAACTTTAAATGTTTCTTTGAAAAAGAAAAATAACACGAAGACAATCGCATTAAAATTTAATCTGTAAAATCGGATCGTTTAAATATCCAGAATGACGAAAAACAAACATTTTTTTCAATACAAATTCCAATGTACTCGCTGCGTACATTGATCTACAGATTACACGTAATTCCTATAAAATAATTTTATATGAGAAAACTTCAATTCGACGCGAATAAGAAAATTCATTTTTGCGATCTTGCTGTTCGAGCATTTTCGCTTGTTCGACCTTTCCAACATAATTACATTAGCGACATGATTAATCAGATATTTCTCAGAAAATGGAGAAATGATTGTGTAAAGACTGCCTAAGAGGGTGGTGGGTGCGCGATGAGGTCTTCGGTTAATGCAACGCGGTATAATTCTTGCAGTCATCGCGATTCTTTCTCGCGAGAAATCAGATTTAATCGAACTTAATTAACCCGTTGATGCTAGCTTGGACTTGTAACTTTTTCAGACGAAGGTGACTTTGAAGACACTCCATTATGCCGTAAATTATTATACATCTCGTTAGGTTTCTACGTTTTTCACCGTACGCTTTACACAAACAGAATCCATATTAATTCAACAAATTTACATAACTTTATTTACAACATATGCGAAATTATTCATCTAATTAGGCCTATTGCGTCGCAGAAACAGAACGAAGAACGACCACCATTGTGACTAATTAAAAATCGATTCATTAGTTTTGTTTTACACTTTCAAGAGAAATATCATTTTTAAAATATCAAAAATCTGACATTATAATACGTTAAAATGTGCAAAACCAGTTTCTTTATTATATAATATATTTTATTTTATTTCCAAACAATAAATAGTATTCCTCGTGTATCTTTGAATTAATCACTTATTCATATGTCTGATTAAACGTACGATCCAATAGACATAAGAAGTACAGACTATAACAAGGATCTTTGCACATTGCTCCGCTTTAAATATTCTTTATCGCCAGAGCGAGACATTCGATACGTAGAAACTGTTGTTACGCTATAAAATTTAGACATTTACTAGAAAAATTACAGTATTGTAAACTTTAAATCGTAAATCTACGAGACATAAACTTCGTATCTACCAATAAATAATAATCACGTTAACACTAGCCGACGTACATTTCTCTTTCGATTATCATATTCTTTGTATTTTCCACGTATTCTCGTGACGCGCGATAGTTTATTAAGGATACAAAGGAGAGGGAAGAAAAAACGATACGAGAAGCGAGCAATCGGCACGAAAGTCAGAATCGAGAGAAACACGCGTCACGCAACAAACAGTACGCTCTCCTCGAACAGCGTGTCTATTCGCGACTAGTTATCATTGCCCCGGTACGGGTCACTCACCTGGCGACTATCATACCGAGTCATTAAGCTACACCGCTAGCAACCGTACCGGAAATGCCGTCGCGCACAGACGTCCATTTCTTTTGTACACGTTCGTGACTTCGTCGTGGTATCTTGATCTCTCTTTCGCTCGTTTGTACTGTTCATCCGCGAGTACTTATCCACCGGTCGTGCATCGTTCGCGACCATATTAAAATGAGAATAAACGCTAACGGATACCTCTCCAAAGGATTTCGTTCCGTGTGGAGAATTACACGCGGATCGAGTCGTTGACTCTTTCAGATCTAACGTCGAACGTTTCTAAAGGAGTGTTACGCTTTATTTATGCTATTCTTTTCGCGTAGATAACGCAATCTATGTAACATCGTCTCGTTGTTTTATATACGAGCGTGCTTGATTAGAATAATCACTAAATATTGTATTGGAATAATGGTTAACGTAAAGTAATCTAAGAATAATTTTATATATAAAATAAATATGAATAATTGAATTCGAATAAATCTATCTAAATAAATAATATGATATTCTATCTAAATAAATAACGGTATTCTTGGATTCTCGTTCAATTTTTTCCTTCTTGATGTTGAAATGGACTATTGTAAATGGCTAGTTGAAAGTATTACACCGTAAAGATAAGACGAATGTAAAAGTCCTAACGATATTTTTGATATTTATGTATAATAATTTAATATTATTTATCCATCGATTAATTTCTATGAATATCACTTTCTGATGTTTTTATATAGAGCTACTTTTAATATGTAGATAGTTAATTGAATTCGTACGTGCGACGATCGAATTGTTTACAAAAATTTGTCAAAAGTAACTTATCGATAGAAGAATATAAATATCGTTAACAAATTACAGCAAGAAAATTGTTACAAGCAACCTTTCTTTATCTAGGTCGAAATAAAATTCGCTTGTTCTCTGTTATTACAGCTCATAGTACATGTTATTCTAAGGATATAAGAAAACGCGTAGTATTAACCGCAGAATGTAACGTCATCATCATCGAAGTTTATCAAGAAAAGCGTGGAAAACGTGTAATAAATTAACTTGATAAGAATCAACAGAACGATCGAGATAACAGTGAACGTAGTAAATGAGTTTCTTTTGTGCATTTTATAAACATGTAATAAACAACTTTATAAATTCATCTTCTACTAAAGCCACTAAAGAAATCACAATTATTTGAGAGAAAAAATCTACTTTATCTGATAGGCTTTGTTGCATCGTTCAAGGATGGCTGATTTTATTTGTCAATCTCCTTCTTCAAATTATCATAAACTCTTCGGCGACGATTGATTGCTAAGATCTCGATATTGAAATAAAAATGATAAGAATATTATTGCAGCAATTCTACGCTGTTCTTCTCTAACAGAAATACGTTAAAGGGTCGCGCAAGTTTTCGCAGTGGAACAAGGCGCGAAAGGTGAACGTTATTCGCAGGACGACGTAACATTTAGACTTGATATAAAAATCGACATACCTTGATCAATTCGTGACGCACAGCTTGAGGATTCTTGTCGATAGCTACGCTAATACAAAGGGCAAACAGCGCCTCCTCGTGTCTGCCAAGAGCCGACAAAGCCACCCCTCGTCTGTAATGACCCTGTTGACAAATGGCAAAGCAATAATTAAAATCCGTTCCACATTAACTGGTAATTGATATCTTATAAAGCGAAATTCTTATGAAATTCTTATAAAATATTCAGAATATTACTCAATAACCTGCACACGACGAATATCAATAGAAAAATAGAACAATGTTAAAAGCCTGTCAAATCCATAATATTTCCTGAGCAAAGTATCTTGAATAAACAGTTATTCTTAATTTTCACTTTTCACCTTAACGGGACTGACATAAACGCGTAATTTGTGTAGAACGGTACTAAGATACAAAACCAACTGCAAAGATGTATGTGATGCATAGGCGTAGAAACAGGAAGAACTTTATCGATGAATCAACGTTGTTTTATCGAAGAATTAATTGTTGCAAGAATGCACGGCGTGAAGTTCACTCGTTTTAATTGGTTCGTTCATGCAAATACAAAATCAGTCAGATATTTTTTCTCTGAGCTTAAATTATTCAGATGTGTAGGGAGAGAACTACGCATGTAAATTGCTTTACGCAAAGCAATATAAATGATTACTTTTGTTTCATTATATCGGCGGATGATGCATATGGTTTTTTCCTTATGCTGCACGATATTTCCATTGTTAGCAACAATGTTATCTCGTGATAATACAAACCGTTATCAATTTACGTCATTACTATAAATGATACAGCTACAGCGGCGTTATCGATCACAAAAAAATTCGTTCGTCATGTATTTTGAGCAACATATCAGCGGACTTAATGGACAGACAGAAAATTAGAATTGATCGAAGTATTTTTATTTCATGATTATAGGAATAACAGAAAACGGGGATAAGTTTAGATATTAATTTCATTTTACGAATAAGAAACGCCGAAATATTATTATTTGATAAACTAGAAACTTTTTAAAAATAATTTTCTATCGTTAGCATTACCAAAAGTTAAACTATTGACAATTTTTAATATTTACCATCTGATTCGTAGCGTAAGATTAATTCAGTGAAATATACGCAAAATTGATGAAACTGAAAGAAAATTCTTCCTACTTGTCACGTTTCTCAATAAGGTGTTAGCTTTGAATCAGACTATCGAACATCTAATCTAATCCTCGGATCTCGATTGGAAATAATGTGTCACGCGTGGCTTGGTGAGTTTGGGCCAGGATTGGGTTAAGGGTAAAAGGACAATACGTAGCCAGACATCTGATCGAACTGTGTGCCAAGTAGGAGAAACACACTGCCTCTTCTGTTACAGTCACGCAAGAAATTTCAATCAAATATGCTTGTACGCAATCGTTATTTTCAATTTTACATGCCACATCTTTCTTACCTTTCATACAAATATTTGAACATTAAAACAGATCATATGACGAAAGATAAATATGGCGAAAATATCTTCTGACTTATATCAAATAAAATACGCTGCAATTAAATAAACAGCTTTATTCCTAATTCAAGAACCATGCGTCATAATTTATTAATATATTATACGCGACACATTATTTTCATTGACTCGAACGTTATCACGAATTTCTAAAAAGGCGCACGCCCAGAAATCCATCTAACTCTATGACAAGTAAAAACTAAGTTGACACAAAACATCAAATAAATTATTTTCTCGCATACACGCGATACAAATTATTTGCACGTTCACTGTTCCTTTGCACGCTATTCTAACACGATAATGTACCATGACAAAAAGGTGTTTCTCACCTTGCCCCAGTCCGGTCGTAGCCTAACAGCATGATCAGCATCCGTAAGGGAGGCTTGAGGCCTATTCAGCAGAAGCAAAACGTGAGCCCTGTTGCTAAGATGGAGTGGGCTGTTTGGCGCTGAAACAGGAGGAAACAGGAACGTAAAGCATCGCTAGGATATTGACTCCGATGAGTACAGACGGGAATTCTCTTGGCAACAAGATGGTCCCTTCTGTTTCACCGCAATACCTTTTCCGGCAGATTAAATTTAGGGGAAAGACTTCACGTAACAATCGAGGAAATTCTTGGACAAAACCGATGTTTCTAAAGCCTTTAAAAATTCTGCGGGGAAGTTCAATTTGGTTAAACAATTTCCTTGTCACGACAAATATCTTTTTCACTTTTGCATAAGCGTAAAACGATCTCCCACTGAATACAAATTCGTGCAACTGAATGACGCTCTCCAAATCTCGACATCGTTCTTATTCTTAAATCGCTATTCGATAAGCGTTCGCGTCATTGAGATTTCGCGACGAATGTTGATTGTCCGAGAAGCCATTTCAATCGTTTGAATAATGTATAAAGCGGCTCGTAAATTAAGAAATTAACCAGCCGTCGCAGAATCGTTAATTATTTTGTACTTTTTCGTAAAGAAAGTAATACCATGGCGTAGATAAAACTTCGTTAGGATAAAAATCGCGAATGGAATAGAATAATGATAATAATTGCCTAAAAAGGCAATTTGTTTATTTGTAAGCTATGCCAACGAGGAAAATTATGTAATGCAAACGTTGATGTTTCTCTCTCAATTTATTCGTAGAATATAAAACTGTTTCATAAGTTCTCAGAATGTATCGTATATTTGTAGTTTTATCATTCTGATCTGGTTTCTCATTATACGAATATGTATTCTGTTTTGAGAGAATGTTTAAATAAAAAGAAGAATTTATATCTTTACGACTATCGTGAGTCACATTAAGGTAGAAGCAATCCTATCTGAACATCGAGCAAAAAGAATCTTCTCCACGCAAGAAATATATCATCGTTTCTTCGTCGTCCTTAAGGTAACATTTAAATTTGCGTCAGTCGAAGATTATTGCTGGACGTTGATGAAAATAGAAAAAAAAAATAATAAAATTTTCTTCGCGTACATAGTATTAGTACGAAATTATGGAATTGAGCAGAGGCATTAGACCGATCCTGAATTAAAGAAAACGATTTCGATCGCATTACTCCTCCTGTAAACGCCGATCAAACGAATCAGCCTAACGCAACGTTTCATCCTATAATTTGTTCAAGGTAAAGTTTACTATGAACCAGACGCTCGTGTAAGCCGAATGCGCGTAGTCACGCTGGAACATCGTCGTGTAACTTTCTCGAAATAGGTTTGTACGCGGTCACGATTTCGATGGCATCCGTTCCTCTTCGAGACTGTGCGCATATAAACGAAATATTCACCACTATTTCATAATTACGACGGTTCGCTGTGTGATTGAAACTTCATTTATTACGCGTAAAATATCATTTAAACGTGAGCTACTGGCTACTCCTCTGTCCGTCGTTGTAAAATCAAATCGAATGAAAAGTTTCTTTCATATAGGAAATTAAAATTGAACTTATACGACGCGGTAATATCATTATTTAACTTTGGTCGATAAAAATATCAACAAATATCCCGCTACAATCCAACCATTTTAAACTCTCCACTTTCTGATCAATATTCTCAACAATCTTATCTTATAACAGTAGATATATCTCTTTCAGTAATAAAAACTCTCTTTGCCAACATTGAAGATCATATCAATACTAAGCTTCCAAGTATTACAATAGCGCAAATCATCACACTTCGCGATCAACTTAAAATCAAACCAAATTGCTCATCGCCAAAATTAAATATCACGTTAATTTCGATCTTCCAAATGATACCAGAAATCATCATAAAACTCGCTATTGCGGCCATATTAAAAGGTGTTACAAAAATTCATCGTCGCGATCCTATTCTGTCTTCGTAATCGCACTAGGTGACAAAGCGATTCGGTGAATAGAGTATTCGTATATCGCAAGACTAAATGTCGCACGCACGACAATCCGCAAAACGCGTTTAAAGAAGATTTACGATGTCGACAGACCTGCGGTCAGCGTTGATAAATGGAGGTCGATGAATCGGTTCGACTTGGCATTGGTGGTGATGGCGCGTGCCGGAAATTCGTCCTCGACCAGGCAAGGGCCTCTACCCGCGGAGGCAATGACATTGCTCACAATGCCAGGATGCAGTCCCGCCTGTATCGTGCAAATCGCATACTCGTCACTCGCAACCAACGCTTTTCTTGACGGTACTGTGGCAGCTTGTTGCTCGTTTTCGTTCAACTGACACCAATTATGACAGTGAGGGTTTAGCGTGAAGAATGACGATTTTACGGTCGAACGATGAAGTAAACTGGCCACCTTACAATTCTCTTTTTCACGCTGGGTATAAACTTCGCGAGTTTACGAGTTTGCTTCTCGTTTAAAACGTCGTGTTTTAGTAATAAAGCTTAAATCGGAGATTGTTGACTTTTCGAATTTTTTCGCTAAATTTACGTCCTATTTAGATTTCCACTTGACAAGAATGAATCTACTTGGAAGGAAGTTGACGCAATATATTGGCATCGTTGCATTTAAGGAAAATGAGCTTCTACAAGAAGATATATTTATATATGACTAAAAAGAACGGAAGTTCACAGAAAGATAAATTTAATTAAATCTAAAAACACTTGTTATTATTTATTCACCTCTTAAAGCAAATGTAATAAACGTTGGCAGACCACGTATTCAAGCGATAAATGAATTAAGTATCAAAGATAGCAGAAACGCGTTTCTTCAGCGGTTTTTGGAAATTTTCATTTTTAACTACCGTATCATATCAGCATCGTATCAGCAAAATAGGACTGTTATCCGCTGTTCAATTTTCCAAAAATAACATTTTCAGTTATATTTAAGTAATACGTGAATAATACGTAGCGGGGAAATTTAAAGACAAACGTGCGAAGTAAAATAACATTTAAATCTTTAATAACGTGATTTATAGAGGGATTAACCTCTCTAAGAAGCGAAATGCATAAAAGAACAGAGTTTATACATTGAACAGCCCGTTCCAAATGCGGTTTCGTAGGCAAGAGGAACGTTTACATCCTTAACGAGTGAACGTGGCTCATAAATTCCCCGTTAAAAATGCCATATTCTTCTGGAAAGGAAGAGCCAACATCGAAACGACGTTTACAGCTTTAAAAAGGAAAGATGTTCAACTTCCTGTAGTCTACGGAAAACGGTTAAAAAAGAAAGAAAAATACATAAAAGTAGAAAGACATAAAACCATCTTCTTCCATGAGATCATCGTCGAAATTTATTTTCAAGCTTCTGGAGGTATTCGAGAAATACAACAAGAGCATTACGTTCGAAGCGAAAATTTTAGCAAAATATTTTCACTTTTAATTTTTCTTTTTCTTTTTTTTCTTCTATACGATATACCTAATAATCAAATCCCTAAAAATTCAAATAAACATAGAATATTATTTTATTCTTATAAACTCGTCGCGAGAGTGCAACACGATACGGAAAGAAGTCAAAGTCATTAAAAAACAGGGCCAACCGTTGCCAACCAGTTTCGATCTGAACCGCTCTGCTGCGAAGAAAGACAAAGGGCCTTCTGAGCGCGTCGTACGAGAACAGGATGTCGGGTTCAATCGATAGAAGTTCATTCCGAGAACAAGTTACGAGCTGCAATACTCCGCAACACTTGCACACAGACGCAAATAATAATCTGCCTACGCGAGTACCTCCCGAGAAGGAGCAAAAAAGAGAATGAAAGAAACAGGAAACCAGGTCTGTCTAACCGTTCAACCAAATGCACAGAACGTCACCACGTTTTTTTCCAGGCAAATAAGCCCTTATAAATCTTATACGTATCGTTCAAGTGTTCCACCGCTGTGAAACACATGTAAAAGAGATTAAAGGCTGATACAAGCAACAACCTTTACCCTGAACATCTAACGAATAGACACGTGATCGGCCAATGAACGAGATCCAGATGTTCGTTAAATTGGCCGGATGAGTCAGCAAAAGAGCACGTAAAAGTGTCACTGGAATTTTGGACCGTTCTTTGAAGCATTTTTTGTGTGTATACAAAAATAGAAATGCTGAAATGCTTTCTGATTTACGGATACGAGGAAAATAAATCTCAGTATGGTATTTAGGATGATCTAAAATCGTATTCGCATGTAGCAACGTTGAAGATATATTTATTTGCTTTGTGCACTGTTTTTAATCGAAGAAGGCTTATGACTTGATTGAAATTAATCATAAAAATGATCAACCGCTCACAAGTAATAAGATTATACGTTAATTCGACCGATCGTATTACACGGTATTATATTACCATTTCCTGGCTACAGAATCGAGATGCAGACCGAGTAATCGATTACACGCTTATTCCACTTAATCAACTTGATTACAACTTAAAGAGGTTGCGTTAACGAGTTTAACAACTGCATGTCTGGTTGCCGATTTATTTCTTCTCGGAATAACATGTGTCTGGAGGTGCTCGGAAAAAAGAGACAATCTCTATGTTCGTTTAAAGCTACGTCTATCTAACGGCTGAATTGACGTAACTTCATTAGAAAGGAAAGATACAATTTAGAACATAGAAGTAATTCGATCAAAATGTATCCGCCTGCTTTCATCGCTACCGAAATATCCACAGCAAATCAATATTAGCCGATATCGGTGTATCAACGATTTAGGGCTTCACGGTCCTTGAAGCCTTTCACTCTCACTTTTACAAATTTGCTAAATTTAACCCCATTGGAACTTTAACCGATGACTCTCACTTATAATAACTAACTCGTAGCTAACGACATATCGCACCAATAAACGAATGTACTGAATGGATCACGTACATAGTCGGAAAAAGGAGTTAACTTTTGTGGAAAAGAAATTCAGTGATGAAAGAAACAAGACATTCGTTCGTCGTGGTTGAGTCACACAAGAAGGAGCATCGTTCGCAATATTTAAATCGAAAGAGGAGCGTGAAAGAGACTTACTGTTACAAGAAATAAGAAGCAAGAAAACAGAGGAGGCAGTGTCGATAATTAATTAGACGACCACGATATCGATGAAAGTCGAGCTATCGCAGACGAGTGCGTTCATCGAATAATGGACGCTTCGATAAAAACGCTTTGGTTTATATTGGGAGTGGAATATGCGATCAACATCGCCAATAAAACCGTGAAAAAAGTTAAATAAAGGAAATGGAATTGCTTGGAAATGCCGTTAACCGACAACGGTATTACGGTGACGACACAATCTGTAAAAAAAAAAAAAAAAAGAAAACAGGAAAGTAAAAAATAGTAAGCGATCGCAGAATAACAAGATATACTTGAACATCGTTAATTAGCATAATGCAAATTTTTATGCAAATTTATATTCAGATGAAAACTTGTAGTAGAATTACAATATAGATTTACTTAATTTATTGAAGATTATAAATACTTTACCTTGAATATTTTATCTATCATCGAACATCGTTCGCGTTTCGCATCTTTATTCGCATTTTTCATCAGTAGATTTCTCGTAAATACAGCAAAAGTCACAAAAACATAAACACCAATGTCGACTTCGCACAATGAGGTAACAGCTGCTAAACATTAAAAAAATACAGAAATTAACAAGGACCGACACAAAGGGAAACGATCCAAATAAGAGAAACATAATCGAGCAATAAACTCCTCGAAGCCAAGATATCGGAGCCAAGAGAACAGTCTAAACTACAACAATGCGGTAGAACATGTATCAGGATATTCTAGAACAGCAAGACCCCGAACTACGTGACCTCAAACTTATAGAATACTCTAACCCATTTCTGAACCATCAAACTTCAAAGTCCATAATCCTAAAGTTACGAGATTTACTTTTATAACAGGAACATAGAATTTCCAGGTCCATGACCTAGGGATTGTGACACGTGCCCCGATAAACCACTGATCCGTAGAACCTAGTAATCCATGATCCAAGTGTCATGAGACCTGTCCTGATCTACAATTGAAGCGCGTGACCTCGTAATCCATGCCGTCGGAATCTGCGGCCAATTTCTACAACGTAGAATCTCACGATTCATGACCACATAGTTGTGTGGTCCATCTGAAGCCATTCGTGAGTCAAAGGATCCTGTATCCATTCCATCTATTCTTTCTATCCCTGTTCCATGATCGTAATCTCCGAACCTCGACACCAAATTTTGAACTTCGGACATTAAATATAAAGTCCAAGTGTGTAGACTTGTTCTCGATATCCAGAATCTTGGAAATCTGGAATCTGGGATTCTAAAATCCAAATTTAAATTCGACTAGGGACCAATAAAATCTTAAATTCAGGAACCATATATTCGGGATTCATAGATTTAGGATCCATTGTCTGGGATCAAAGTTCAAAATAACGCAAATCTGGGAATCACGTGATCCGACAATAATTTGAGATAACTTTACCAGGATGAAAATTTCAGGCGATTTAGGATCAGGACAAGTCTTATAATAGCGGCGAATAAGTTGCGAATTTTAGAATTTCATAGCTCAAAGATGTTCCGATATTGGCTGTAAACCTTCATTGTAATACATGGCGATTCTTGTCACGTTGGGTACGTCTGTAGCTACTGACTTGACTGCATAACGGGTCAAATCGAAACACACGAACCGTAGTTTCCCGGATAGGGGTTTCAGTACAATAAAACTTATTGCATTGTGATTATCATAGAATTCGTTGTAACTGCAATTGTCTCTCACTTGCTTGATTATAAACTTCGCCATCGAATTAAGTAACTCTGTGGAAACTTCAAGTTTAATGC
The DNA here is from genome assembly GCA_014825975.1 of Bombus haemorrhoidalis. NCBI lineage: Eukaryota > Metazoa > Arthropoda > Insecta > Hymenoptera > Apidae > Bombus > Bombus haemorrhoidalis. The sequence goes on along the minus strand of CM026166.1, from coordinate 1,925,728 downwards.
AAGTCTATGTGAACTTTGTTTCCAAGTTAATCAACTAGTCAACCAAGTACTGCGTCGTTCCTCCAATCGATAAAATACACTAAATTAATCGAAACACGTAAAGCGTTGCTCTACTATCTGCAAATGCAAACATAGTTGTCCCCATTTTGCACGCAAACGTGTGATTTCAGAAATATCGCATCAAAACGAAACTCTTAAAATCGATCGACGAACGTTAGTATCATTTATACTGAATAAGCACCTATTTTACAGTCATTAGAAAAGTGTCATTAGCGTAGTTCTTACATATATTATTTTATCACCGAAGAGAGTAAAATTATTTTCAAATAAAAGTAAGACTGGTAAGACCTCGGTTAACGCTCTTGTAATTATACTTGACGATATCACAAAATACACTTAATTGTGCCGAGACTGGCGAGATCAAACGTAGAATGTGTCTTCATTTATCGCGAAATACGAAGTTCGCTCGATTCAAAATTCTTTGAAACAACCTGTAAGGAAATAGAATCCTACATCATAGCTTTAATGCCGGATCTATGTAGAATCTCTTTTCTCTCTCTCTCTCTCTCTCTCTCCTAATGAGCAATTCTTCCAGCAAATTCCTCAATTTTAAACAAATCCCCTGAAATCGTAATTTCTCAAATAAGAGATACAAAAATTCTCACCACGTTACAATCTAAATTTTCTCATTTCTAATCTCCGAATTTTAACACATCCATGAGAAATTCGAAAGCGCGAGGAAACATAAAATGGTCATAATACGCAAATTATACAAAGTAGAGTACTCGTTGTAATTAGATTCTTTTGTGTTCGTAAAAATATGAATTTGCATAAATATCCGTAGCGCGGTCGTTACCACGCAGAAAGTGCAGCTATGAGATATATCGAAGAAAGGGACCATCGTGACAATGGTCGAAAGAACGAGACAAAACGGACAGTCAGAAAGACGTGAGAAAGAGATAAAGGTCGAGTTCGAGAAGCGAGTTAACAAGCCGCCGTACCTCGAGCAACAGCAGCAGCAACGACAAGCACGGCGATGAAGTACGCGGCCGGGTGACCGACCTTTACGTAACGCTTGGCTGTTTGCGCCGGAACGGCTGACGTCCATTCGATCCAACGGCGATGCGTCGCCCGATGCAGCTGCACCAGCGTGTCGAGAGAAGACCAAAAGACCCTGTCTCCCGCGACTCATCCCGTTCCCCGCGGCTTTAACCATCGTCTGATCAAACTAGTGGATGACTACCTGCGACCGCGCTCTATTATCGCCAAGTATGTGTTTAATCGTGTCAAATTGTTCTTTTTTTTTTTTTTAATTCTATATCTCTTTATCGTTAACAAATTTCTTGAGCTTGGGAAACGTACTAAAAAAAAAAAAAAAAATATTATCGATATGCAGAATTATTATCGATCCAGTATAAATCATGCATGAAACCTGTATACGTAGAACCAGAATAAACGATGAACGATCAACGCCGTGCGTTGCGTACAACAGCATGCGCAAACGTTTCCTAAAAATATATTCGCCGACCATTACGAGACACGTACATACAATTGATTTAAGGCTTTCGTACGATACCATAATTCAACTTCGACATAACGCGAAAGCAGTAGCAGCAGGTTGGCCGTGCGTAAGACAGCAAAGCACAGCGTGCATCGTATCAACGGCACATATGTACTTACTATTCCCTCCTTCCATTCTGGCAACGATCAATAATGCTCCACGTGTCGACCGGTGGAACGTGCGTCGGGACGACGACAGTGTCCCTTGACACGCCACTTGCCAAAGTATTCTCGCGTAATTCTTTTCGCACGCGTCAGTTTACATCATCCACGGAAATCGCGCGACGCGCGTACAATGCGTACTCGACGCGCCGTTTTGCATAAGACATCTCCGCGATCTCCGTGAATCGTGTCACCCAGCCAATTTACTCAACGCCACTGGCACCTCCTGTTACGTAGAGGTAGGAATCGTCACGTTTCCCGGATGCTTTCGCGGGCCAAAATAATCGCAAGAAATCGAAAGCCTTACGAAACCGTTGCATACTGGCGGAAACGCGACAAGATTTTGCGATGAATGTGAAGAAGCGTGGTTTCTTCTTTCATTTGTACAGTTTCGACATATCCGGTGTTGAATTTTAATTTAGTTATAAGTAGATCGACGGATTTCCTGCAAATTTATATTTTTATGCGAGCAACTGAAACGGATAGGATTTACATAGAGATTTGCACAAAATATCAAAGTACTGCGTTTTGACTGTTCTTTACATTTCGACGAGTTATATAGATTCTGTGTATTTTTACATATTTTTCTATTCATTTAAATAAATATCTATAAAAGTCTAGTTATAAGATTAGATTCTGTATTCTGATAAGATTAGGTTAATGACTACCTGCTTTATACTCGTTTTTCTTTATACATTTATCTGCTACTCCCAGGGTCATAGATGTATCATACATTGGAGTACGTGACAAAGATGTATAGTAATGATTATTGGGTCTGTTAATCGTGGATGTCATTGTTATTCTTCCAGTGCAAGCAAATTATATATCGTTTCGGTAAATTTGCTGACGGCTAGGAAATGAAATCATCGAAACTGACTTGCATTTTTTAACGTTCGAATTATAGAGGTTATAATGTTAGACAATAATTTCAGTGAAAGTAGCTTAAAAAGTACTTTATATTGAGCGTGTATTTATAACTAACAACTCCAAAGTACATATTTCGTGATAGCAATTAGTACGATTAAAATATCTAGAAATAACATGTCACATTAAGTAATTATATGTCGTGGTAGCTGGGAAAATTACTAGGTTCAGAGATTAAAAATAGAAAATAAAAAAGAAGTATCTGCTTGTAACTTTAACAATAACGAGTACTTCGAATAACACGTCACTCGTAGAAATTTGAAATTGTAAATTTTTGAATTAAATAAAAAGTATAAAAAGGTCTGCGATATTTGAATTATTTAAAATAAACTGCAGCTGCTCAGAGAGTTGGAAATTGGATCGAATGCTTTCTGCATTTCAAACAACCAGATCAAACTTTCACAAACATAACGAAATGAATGCATAATCAATAAAAATAGCAGAGATTGGCAACGTTGTTGCAACGATGAACGACTATGATCGCGCAATTCCTCGAAGCAAAGCACGGAAATCATTGTTTGCCGTCAGCTGATACGTTTCATCAACGTGTCGTGCTAGTTGTAAACGGTAACATTATGTAACGACACCTTGCAGGTGTAATAACCTATCGGTATTAGCCGACCACGATTGAATGTCTTCTGATCGTTTTACAAATTGAATTCCACTTTACATCATTACGTTACCACTGAAATTACCCTGGTGATTTCTATACGCACGATACTATTTACTTCCACGTAACAGTTTTTGAAAATTACCGACGACTTGGCTATTACACCTGACATATTTCTCTTGCCATTTGTATTTTATTTCTCGTGTTTATCTTTTTTTCTTTTTTTCCTATGCCAACAAAAACCTTCATTTCATAAAGCAAATTGTGAACGATAAAAACAACGAAGGATACCACCGCCGCCATTAACGTACTTTGCGTTTATTTCCAAAAATTACTACGTTTCGACCGATTTGTTTGTATCTAAAGAAAGACGGAAGATAGCTAGCTCTTGTAATCTTGCTTTTACTGCTTTCGTGAATCATAAGAATAATATCGGAACATCCCCTGCAAAGTCCCATCTAAGAGCATCTATTATTATATTTTCAACTTTTCTTCCACGATTTTCATGTCCTGAAAATCCTACGCAGATAGAAAATTCCCACAATATCGTCTGTCGTTTTTCTGCTAGCGTCCTCGAAACAGCGTGGTAATCGCACATTATTTTCACGCGTGTTAGAAGCCAAAGGAATAGAACAGGTAGCTTTCTCCAAGCCAAGAAAGCGACGATATCCGCTGACCGGCCTCGCTGTTTCGCTTTGCACAGACACACGGCCATTTTTCACGGTCAAGTACCGCCCCGCTGATGCTTTCGTTCGATCGAGTTTCCTGGCTGTCTCTGACCTACTCTCCCGGCCTCCTTGACGCCGCCACTTCAGCTGCAGTGTTCTCCACTTCTTCGAAGCAGTCGACGCGCCCAGATAGCCGGCCGGCGAACAAAATGTAAATGAAATAACCTCGTCCTTGCCTGTTCGCGATAGAAACGAACGTTCGTGAAACGACGGATAATTTCAGAGGTGATTCCGGCAACGATTTTAGAAACGATTTCGATGGTAATTTTAGAATCTGTTTTTAGGAAAGATCTCAGAGGTAACTGCGGGGAAGATTTCAGATATGAGGAGAATTATTGAAACGAAAGTAGAAGCTCGTGAAAAGTGGTTAGGCAGCGAGTTAATCGCAGACTCGCCTTGAAGTCACGTAATTCCTTGGAAACCCAGATTACTTCCTATCGGTAATGACTTCCTGAAGAGGGGACTTTTAGGAGTGGTTGGCGACTTTTCATACTACTTGATAGCAGGTACCTGATTTTTGTAAAGTTTCTTTGTTCCTTCGTGTTAAAGACTGAGAGTTTGAGGTAGAAGAGTTTGTAAGAATAAAGATTCGAGGCTTGAAGAAGCTGTCTGGGATCCTCCTATTTGAGGTTGATAGTTCGAAGTGAAAGAATTTCTAAAAATAAACAAGAATGAAATGGACGAGTTTGAAGTTTGAAAAACTCGAAAAGTTCAGAACAATAATATAACGTATATGGTGGAAGTGTGCGAACACACGTCGTATTTTCCTAGTTACCTCATTCAGATTTGTTACGATAATTTTCAGCCATCTTTTAATTCGTAAATTGATCTTTCGTAAGGACCTCGTAATGAGTACGTATATTCGTACATTATCGTTTTACGATAAATTATTGCGTACAAACATAATCGGTGAAAGATTATCACGCATTTATACTTCATTTGTACGTATATTTTATTCTGATTTCTAATTAGAAAAACATGTATTTAGAGAACATTTTGTATTTCATCTAGAACATACATAATTACGTAGAACAGCAATTTGCTTTCACCATAATGTATCTACGTCAAAGAAACGAACATTAAAGCCTCTCTCTTACTAATAGCCTTGGCTTCAAATCTTCTACTACCACACTATTTTCACCCTAAACAGACAGTTTTACGCTTTTTGTTTACAAGCGGTTCTAATTTTACGCTCTTCCATATTCCAATTTAAAAAACAAATTTCCTGCGGAATGAACTGTACAAACCAGCGCTATTAATCATTTCTCTAATCTTCAACCAGTCCTCCATCTTCCACTAAATCTGCCCGATAAATTCTCAACGCGGCGCAACCTATCATCTCCCAATCGTCTACCAATTTCCAATTTCTTAGTTACTCCCCGAGGTGTATCGTCCAGAGTAGAAGTCGTAAATCGTCGGAAACTCGCAAGGAGCAGCGCAAAGTGGTAAGCCGAACGATCATCAAGAACGCTATGACTCTTCCGGTACTGTAACTCATCGTAAATGAACAATAACAAACCAGTCGCAGTAAAGCTTCAACGAGATCGTCTGACTCTTCGATGAATACGAAACGGACCTGATACATGTTTATGTTTCTCGATATGGCAGTTGTCAATCGATAATAATAAATTAAGCAGCGGTATAAGTTTATTTACCATTAAGGAGCAGTATTACTTCTATTTATGTACATACACGTACGATAACAGTATAAATAGAATAGAATGAAAGAACAGAGCGTAAAGGTGGACGCCTTTGTTTATTAGTTACGTTACGAGTGAAAAGCGTGTTCCTAGTATCGAAGCGTATGTTCTCAACCGTCTCTTTATACACAATTTATATACAAAATAATAAAAATTGCGAATTGACATTTAAGGAACAGGTAATCGAATGGCGATTATCAACCGATATAAATTTGATACGTAACCTATGTCGATAAATTACAAAATATTGTCTTAAACCTTATTTACCATTAAGGAGCAGTATTACTTCTATTTGTATACATACACGTACGATAACAGTATAAATAGAATAGAATGAAAGAACAGAGCGTAAAGGTGAACGCCTCTGTTTATTAGTTACGTTACGAGTGAAAAGCGTGTTCCTAGTATCGAAGCGTATGTTTTCAACTGTCTCTTTATGCACAATTTATATACAAAATAATAAAAATTGCGAATTGACATTTAAGGAACAGGTAATCGAGTGGCGATTGTCAACCGATATAAATTTGATACGTAACCTATGTCGATAAATTACAAAATATTGTCTTAAGGCTAAACTTGCACTTTTTTAATCCTCGTTTCATACTCCGTCTTTCATCGTGTCGTAAACTAACCAATTACATTCTAACAATTGCATCCACTGCGAACATTTTACTAAATCCCCTTGTGTTCGCACAGATGTTGAATAAATTGGAAGCAGCGGCTAATGTCGATGACTCGACGAGCTCCAGAGAAGAGTCGCACACGTCCCTTCCACCGTATATCCGCCACTCTAAGACGAAACCGATTAATTCCGTTTGTTCGTCGCCGGGCATACTGGCACTACGTTTTATGCGTAGCGCTCGTCCTTACATAACGCTTTTTATTATGTAATTGACAGAAACGTCGACCCTGCGCGCCTGCGTATACACTACGGGCGAAAGTGTCGCCCGGTGTCGACGTCGATTCGAGGAAATCGCGCCTCTTTTCCAGCCGATCGATCCTCGTGCCAACGTCTTCTACGCTTTCACGCTATTCATCGATATTCGGGGTACATTATCTAGGTATGCGAACCATTGCGTATATGATTGATTCAATCCCTTTGATAGCCATCGAACGTATGTTCAGTGCAATATTTTAGATTTTTCGGAGTATCGGACTTGAGACAATGGGAAGCGAAACAACTGATAGGAAGACGATAAACAATTACGAAAAATCAAAGATTACAAAAATATAATAATTACTAACAGATAGTTATCTACGTACTGTCTATGTATTTTCGTCTAATGTATATAATTTATAATCTAAATATATACATATATCATCTAAAATAGCTGCTTAATCGTGACACCATAATACATATTATCGATAGAATCTAAGTACGTACGTGAGTTTCAAGTACATATATCGAACTCGAAATGAATCAAAGACAATAGATCTACATGCGTCTGTACGGTGATCATATCAAGATGGTTCCAAAGAATTGTAACATATCGAGCTGAATAAAAATTTGCCCGCGCTAAATCCAAAGAATAGGACGAACCACGTAACAATTGTCGATCAACTCTTTCAATCCATATAATGTTATTTTCGTCGTGCGCAACCGAGCATTCGCACGGCGAAGAACTTACTTACGCTTTTTCGCGTGACGATGCTTAAGAAAAAATTCCTGTGAAATTTCAAAAATTCATCGATACTGGTTGGTCATTCGTGTATCGATGCTAATTGGCAATTTTGCCAGCTGTCATTCTATTTTACCTTAGAAATTCAAAATGCAAAATAAGAGACGACGTTATTTTTGGAATAATATGATACTTTGGTCCGTTCGATGGCAACGACGATTAAACGTTCGTGGCAATTTCCTCGGACAGAGGAACGGTAGATCGGACGTACCTCCAAGCGATGCTCTACGTTAGATAATATAACGATGGCCGAGGCAGCTACGGCTGGGGCTCTAGTGTCAACGTAACCATTTATATAAATCTATCGTTACGTAATCGGCCGGTCGATCTCCACAACCAAATAGATTCGGCCCGTGCTGCCGTTACGCGACGCGCACAGCGCGGCCACGTGGTCTATGCTGCTTCTGCTGTTACCGCTATTCTTTGCTCGATGTTCATCCTTCCGTGTTTTCAGTCTTTTGTACCTTCGATCCATGTTTTCTGTTCTTTTTTCTTTCCTCCGCTGCTCTTTATTTTCTTTTCCTCACATCGCGGATTGGTGATAAAGGAATCTGAGGAAGCGTTCCGAGGAATAAAAATTCCTTTCCTACGGCTGACAGCCTTTGAATCGTAGGCGTAAACCAGGAAGCGTCGTTTGTTTTGAGATAAGCGAAGATAGCATGAAATCGGTGTATGTATTTTTGGAATTCCTGGTATTGTATACAGGAAAATGTGTAATTTTATTTTCTTAGACCTTTATGGAGCTTTTTACTGCGTTTGTAGGCTCGAAAGGTAGTTTTAAACAGCGTATTTAGCAAATCCTTTGGCACATGTCTTCGAGAGAGTTCTTCGTGATTCCCGATGAATTCCGTTCGTACTTTCTGAATGAATAGATAAATAGATCTCTGAGGAAATACTAAAAAAGCTCTTTTAAGTTACAGAGGTAAATACGCGCTGTCTTATTTCTATATCGCGACGTCATCTCACCTCCCGTTTCATATTCAATTTCACGAATATACACCAAGTACAAAAATATATGTTAGAAAGCGGATTATAGAAGAAAATTATAGTACAACTGCCAATGGAATTAAAAACCGTAAAAAGTGACTCATCGAATAGACAATTATTGACGAAGAAGTAAAAATAAGATGAAGATTAAATGGCAAGAGTAACAAAGTTATTCATAAACTTGAAATTCAATTAACGCGGAAATTAAAGGCGGAAATGGGAAGTGCCAAAAGGGGGGAGGCAATAGATACGAAGTCGTGCTATCAAAACAATTTTCATCGACAAAATAAACCGATTATTCCGCTCTGTATATCAGCCGAACGCAACGCCGTGAACCTTTGTTCTTCGACGGCGATTAACGACTTAAAATTGATCAATCAAAAATGAATCTCCCGTTACGTGAGACTGGCTTGACAACGCGCAACGTTACGAAACGTGCTCGAACGCACGGCTCGACCGTATCGATAATAATCGCGATGCTACGCGTTTCGAATATCGCCGCATGGTCTAGAAAAATCATTTTATAGCTACCGGTTACAGGTGTTTACGTGCCGTAAACTTGGCAACAAGTACATGGAAGCTAGCTATGTATGTACCTACGTGGAACGCGATTTAATCTTGTCAACTAGGGATTTAACGTGAGAACGAATAGACCATAATCGCGTACATTGCATTCAGATCGAACGAGAGTTTGGATTTAAGTATTAGACGATTACGTGAGAAATGTGTCGTTCTGCACATAACGTTAAGTAAGATATATAAAGTATCGGTTTTCAAATAACGATACACACGTATCCTAGTATTAGGTCGTCGGAAAAGTTTCTTTCGTTCTATAAGAAAATAATGGATGCATAATATTTTCCGTTTTATATCATCTTATCGAATTACGTACGAGCCACTTTATTTTATCAAGATAAAAATCACAACGTTTGACAGATTAGATTTCGTGTTTGTATAAAGATGCGTTGTTGTAAAAGACGTGTCTGTAAAAGAAAGGACGATCTAATAGTTGCGATCGGCGACACATCGGTCGAAAGTGGACCACTTGTTTTATACTTACGTTAGTCGAAAATGCCAGCGGTGATAGCGAAAGATCTGTTTCCCTTTATGGTCTAAGAATTGGTGTGTTAGACTATTGTTAAGAGATTATTAAGAGACTATTTGGATTATCGTTAAGAGTACTTGGGAGGTTAAGTCTTTGACAACAAATGCATGTAACGGTTGAGCACCACTGATCTAATATTTACATGCAAAATATTGACGATGCTTATTGCGCATAATTAAGATGACACTCGACTCGAGGCTATCGAATCATCCGCTTATTCAGTGTACAAATACGCGCATAAATTTTTCGAACTGGCTATCTTCCAGATTCTGTTCGCTCGAATTTATGCAAAGATTTTTTTCTTAAATGCTGATGTAACGGTGCTATCTAGTTTGTCGCTCGGTTTGTCTAATTTGCGCTACTGATAGTAGTAAACATAGTCGGCGAGAAATTGGCCAAATCGATATGGTAGAAATAGTGTTTCACTTGTTCTCGTATCGGTGGCAGGGATATTCATCGGACGAATGAATTGTGGCTAGGATAGAGATATATAACGTTTGCAAATATATCTGACGAATTGCAAATTAATCCCGTCGACCTCATAACGTGGAAATAGATTCTACGTGTAGGGAAATTTACGAGGGTAAGTATTAACGAGCGAATCCGGAGGAATTTAGCTGGCAGCACTCGTGAATTCACGTTGAAACGCCGGAATCATCCGTAAAATGTTATTAGATACGGTCCAATGATGTTTAATTAATACCAGAGGGAAAACGAAACGATGCATTTCACGTTGTATCGTATGTTTCCCGAAATCTGCTGCATAATCAACAATTTACAGTAAAATATTTCGCACGTTCGCGTAAAATTGAAAGGAATTGCTGAACGTTTTAAAAATGGTATTGTTTTCCATTGTTTGACGCATCTTACGTAACACGAGTATCAATAGCCGCAAGGTGTTACAAAAGAAAGGAAAAAGAAATCAGCTTTTATCATAGCCAGCGAGCGGATGATCGGCAACATGGTTCCGGTTTCGACATTCACGATTGCAGATACGTATGTACGTAAGTAGCGCGACTGTGATATTTCTTTCCGCTTGATGTAACGATAAAAAGAGGAAACGTTATCCACGACGGATGTCGTGGTCGCTCGCACATGCCCCCGAAATGAAAACCACGTCACAGCAGACCTCACCCTTTTCTGTCATCCTTTCTCTTGCACACAACTTTTTCTGTGCATCCAGCACACAATTTTTCCTGTCACGTTATCGCGCCATTATCAAAGGGGGTGGAGAAATGCGCTATCATAGTCCAAACTGTGCTTGCTTAATACCGTTATACGTATAGTTGCATAAAATTAATTCTTGAAAATGTTTGTGAAATAAGTCGTTTGGACAAATCCGAATATTATTATTTTTATCGGTTATTATATTGCTTTTAAATTTATATTTATTATACTTACTATCGAATAAAAAGGAGAAATTATATTATCGAACGTAATACAATAAATGTTGTTTGAAATGAAAAATGTTTGCTACAGAGATTTTCTGGAAAGAAAACGATCCTTACGCAAATAAAATGACGATTATCATTTATTCGCCTCGAACGCAACAGCGAAACAAAGGAAAAAAGATAGAGGAAAAATATACCGAGCCCACGAATAGAGAATCTCATCGTAAGTCGTGGCAATTTTTTCACTTCAAATATAACGATAAACAATAGGGAAAAAAAATCAAAAGAAGTAATCTAGAAGAACGAACCAACACGCGCAATAAAACCAATATGAGCAAATTAAATCGAAATAAAAAAAAAAAAAGGAGAAAGATTGCGTACGAAAAAGTCGCGTGGCCGGGAAATGATTTCCCCCGCGGAGAATGCAACGATAAGGGGAAAAGGAAGGAGCGGTATCCGGCGCGCGTGCTCGCGTCGCCGAAAATAAATCGCAGTCCCCGATGCCGTGGAATCCACGGCCGCCGATAAATGGCAAATCGCCAAGAAAGCGCGAAGTTTACATAACAGAGAAGTTTGACAGCACAACGAGCACGTGACCGCGGCCGGCCTTTATCTTATCTCGGCAAATATGCCTGCACGGCGCGGCGTCTACGACTCTCTCTCTTATTATTCCCTTTTACGTAACTGTCCCGCGTGTATCGACCGGTCACCGGAGTTATTCCCAGATGCTTCGTCCACTATGAACGTTCAGCGCCAACCACCGGCAATCCTTCAACCTTTGCTCCTCCAACCGGTTGTTCTCACGGTGAACGCTCGAACCACGTACGACTCAATGAACCGAGTGCTGACAGTGCAAGTTCAAGAACGATTTGCGGAAGGTTTGGCAAATATTTTATTAAGTTCTTGGAAAGATATTCGAAACTTGTTGTAGGTTTCGTTGTGAGAATTTTCATGCGATTGATCGTTTCGTACTTTTCCATTGAATCGATGATACTTTGAAATTGATAGGATGGAACGAGATCGTCGTTGATTAATAGAAACGTGAAACGCGATAACTGGAGAAGAAATTTGAATTTTATACATGTAACTAACGGAATGAAATTTAAACAGAAATCTGTTTCACCTGCTAAATACGATAATACGTAGCTATTAATATATCGTAATATAGATGGATTATCTATCGAGCGATTATTATAATAAGTAGAATATCTAATTACTTTTGCATATAATGCACATTCTATTTTCGCGTCAGTTTCCCATAAATATGTAAACATCCGCAGTTGAACGATAAACGCATGTACGAGAATTTTGTAATCTTTAGATTAATCTCTGATTTATTGCCGTGGTTAATGTTTAATTCAAAATTGGCTGTTTATATTAGATCAATAGCGTGTTTAAATCGAACGATACGAAGATGTTCAAAATAATTGGAAAATTTCCTAAAGGAAGCTCTAAAGAGTTAACGTTTACATATACAATTCCTAAAATTAATCATGAAATAATACGATTCGAATTTCAACGAGAACACTGTTAAGAAATAAATACCGGCTGTGTATTAATAACGTATTTCATAATCTTCTTAGATCACTGTTATTATACAACTTTTGTTAAACAATGAGCAGTTCAAGAGCACTGTACGAACTTTAGAAGCGGAGTTTACGTAATATTCGTTTCGGCATTCTGGGCGTTTCCCGCCAAGTTTCGTAATGGACTGTTCCTTCGCTTTTCGTTACAATCCCGTCGAGATTTTCCCTGAATTTTAAGCAACCGATAAAACAAAGCCTACAAATAGTAATACAAGATACTTTCTTTTACCCTTCAGATTTTTATCTTCTTTGCTCGCCCTAAATTTTTTACCAAGCACGATATATATTCTGTTGCTTTTATGCTAACGTAATATTATCAGAAAATTGGAGTGAAACGATTGTGAATGAAAGAATTCAAAGACAAATAACGTCGTGTTATTGATTTCGATAAATAAGACAATTCGGTTCAACATCTCAAATGAAAAAGCTTTTTTTTGTGTCACGCCTTCCTAAAAATAGTAAGAGTTATTGATTTATCGTTGTTACGCTTTCTACGATAAATATAATGAATTAAAAGCCAGTTCTTCTTTTTTTTTTTTTTTTCATACCAAATCAGCGATTCATATTCTTCGTCCTTTATATATTTCGATAAAATCAGCGAAAAAGAATTCGATGAAATATTTAAATGTCGGAATAATCCGTAGTCGAAACACGAGATCTTATATAATCGTGGATGTTTTTGAGAACGACGTTAATAATCCAACATGTGATATAATATATGTATAGAACTATGATCCACTGGAACGACGACGTGCTGGCTGCATCGAGATTTACAGCTAAAAATCACGAGTCGAGTAATAGCTTCTCTTCTAGATCGTTGAAAATCCCTAATGGTTCTCAATTCGGCTTGGCGCGGCACCGATGGGTGTCAGTTCGAGATATCGATTGCGGTCGTATTTATTACCGATTACGTAAAGCCAACGCGGCTTTTCTCTACGCTTGCACGGGTCGTACGAACAAATATCGCGTACAACATCGGCACAAATCTCTTTCGTACCGCTTTTGTCATCGATGTGACACAGATATGATAAGAGCATTTCTATCTTGTCACTTTTTCTGTACGTAGGAAGAAATATCCAAACATTTCTGTTCCATTCTATTCTATTTTTAGACGATAGAAAAACGGCTCTGTTTCATCATGTATACACGATGTTCCTTTACCTTGTCCTATAAAATTCGTACTTGGCTGACAATTCTGTTATTTGTACAATTTATCGGTTACTTCTCCATATATATTAGACTTATCTTTATTTTAACGTTAGTCAGATGGAAATTAAATTTCACGCTTTGGTGCAATTTGTTTTTTAATAATTTAAATTAAACGCAGCAGTTCGTTATCCTTACATAATACGATACACGTAGATATTCTCATATTTTATGAATTGTATCACGGAAATTTAGCAAGCTGAAAAACATACACACATATAATCTACTTAATAGAGTTTATTTTAGTTTAATTTGATGATTCTCCTAAAGTTAAAACTGTAATCGCAAGCAATTGTAAATTTGGAGATTATTTTCAAAATTATAGAGATAAAAATAACAGTGGGATCGTATCGTAACTACATGTAACTACTAGCTGTCAAGATACTTTTTTTTATGCCCAAACAGAAAGTTGTATCTCGAGGTAATTAATTATAGCGATATCATCTGTGTTCTAAGACGATAGCTTTCATTTCCATTTGAAGTGCTTAGCTTAAGTAACCCTTCAATTTTTATATGCTGTTTCGCTATTATTACTGATTTATTCAATATTAACTGATGAATATTTAAATTTCCGGAAATTTTAAATCGCAATTTTTTATATACTACGTATTGCTCCGCTACAAATACATAACAAATTAATCGATACATAATACAGTATCGATGATTGGAAAACATTACGATGCAAACGCCTGAATCGCGTGAACTAAATCAAGTCGTTACAACACGTCCTTATAAACATTAATTACCAACCACCTACTTGACTCACTAATTACGCTCGATTTAATTAATTTCTAGAATTGCGCATACATTAAAATCTATGGCAAAAAAAAAGAAACATCTAAATCATTGCAACCGCTAAACGCGTTAGAAATAGACGAATCTCATTTGTTCCTGTTAACCAGTCGCTTAAAATTGCCATTACACTTTCATCTCGCTACAAATTAACAGCTCGCTCCTCGTTTCCTGTATTCTCGTTCGCCAAAGGAAGTCGCCTAACAATTTCTGCTCTCGGGCCACGGGGACCCATATGTTTCATTTACGTAACAAGAAACACGTGCTCGAGTTACAAGCTGACCACACGTCGACGAAACGCCTCTGCTAATCGCGACTCGTACGTAAAGCGGCTTCGACAATTTCGAGAGTCCCCCTGTTCCATTTTCCAAAGTTCTCTTTTCGCGTTGATTCCGCGCAAACGCATTGGTCGCTTCTCCGTGCAGATCGTATATAACGGAGTTGCTCCATGCAAGCGGTATATTGCGTCATCGTATCGCCAAAAAGCGCGAAAAATGGGTTAACAGGTGCGTATAGACGAGTTAAACCGATGATGTCCACTGTAAACGGAAAGGAAAGAAGGTAATGGTCGCTTACGACGAATCGATCTCGAACACGCTGTATTCTTCTATTGCAACAGCGAAAGAACGAGATAATGGAAGAGAGAGAAAGAGAGAAAAGAAAGAACGACGAGAGAACAGGCAGAATCGCCAATCACGATTGTTGGCACAGTTCTGGTCGAGAAGCGATTGAAAATTGCACGAATCGAGTTCCATCCGAATAGCTTTCGTCCGATCGAATAGCGGTCCTTTCGAAACCGCGAATGCTAATTAAACTCGTCTAATTGATATCGTATCAATTGATTGATCGGCAAACTTTCCTCCGCTATATGCAGTTTTTCTCGTTGTTTCAACGAGAAGGCTGATGGCGGTTCGTTTCGAATATCGGTGATCGATTTGCAGGAGAAACGAACACGGTGAATGGTCGGTAGGTTTAATCGACTCGAACTCGATGGTTCGGTTTGATAGTTTGGTCCGGATGCGGTCGGTAATTAAACGCTGAATCGGCTGAATGCGTGTTTGACATTGTTTTATATTTAGCTTCCTACGATTATTCAATTTTCTATGGTATTTCCTCTGGTAGCAATAGATTTTTTCTTGATTTCCTGCTAGCCCTTTCTTAAATTTGTTTCACTCGTTAACTGTCTCTTCGTTATACACCGTTTTGCTTCCTTAATTTTCTCCTTTCAGTTGCTCGTAATTTATCATCTCATCAAGCTTCAGAAAGTTTCTCCTTTTCTACAAACGCATTCAAAGACCCATAATCAGCGAGCTAATGAAGTAACATCATCACCACGAGCTTTCTAGTAATCACTCCAAATACGTATCTCCCTCGTGAATAGTTGGAAAAAATGATTGTCGCTTCAGTTCCACTTTTCGTAATTTCCTCGGGTTCGGGCTTCAATTCTTTCGATCATCGAGATTTGTTCGTGTTGAGATTATTGGATGTATGCGAATACAAAGAAACGCGTGGATAAAGCGTAAGATGGAAAATATACATTTTAAATACCGAAGCGTAAATACTAGTCGCAATACAATTGAGCTGATCCAAATCCGCACGCTAGCAGTGTTACCGTATGACTGAAAACCCTGAAGCCACCGTCACCTGTCTATGGTTTGCCTTCGATCCCATCTCTTGTCTGTACGCTGTCGATGGCTTCCGTGCTTGAGAAAACTAAAAAGACCAGATGTAGAGTTTTCTTAGAAGCGATGACCACTTCAACAGTTCGAAGACACGAATGTGCGCGTAAGACGATGCATTGCGTCGGCGGGTATGTCGATTTTTGACCTCGTTAGAAAAGTCAGTTTCAAATGGTTCGTACGTCACAGTTTGAGATAATAGTTTCAGGAAATTGAAGAAATAGTAACGAAGAAAATATGGAGCAAATCCTTGGGATTCCTTTTCATTATGGGAATATGAACTCAGTGGAATTTAAAAATACTTAGGAATTAAAAAGAAATGACAAACGAATAAATAAATAAATTGAATAACGTGACAATAAAGTAACAACATCGTATCAAGTTGATTCATTCTTATCTTGGTAAAATCGACGTTATACGCTTTAATACCGACATAATGCAAATGACGAATCAGAACAGGGATGGTATGCTGTTCGTTCTTTTTTATTGTAGGTCAATCGCCCTCGGGTCGCTTCGATTAGAAGGATCAGTCAGGATGTTAGCTTTAAAATAACCCGCCGTTATTCACCGTGAACAACCAGTCATCGGATTAAAAGATGAATCACGCATCAACGCGCGCGCGTTTCGCGACCCGACCAATGAGTAAGAAACTTCCACGGACGTCTTACGTAATTCGATTCGGTTGTAACGAGTGGGCGACACGCGCTCCCACCTTGTCTGACACGTTCGAATCCGAATCGATTTGCTCGTTTCCGCACGGAAAGTTCTACGACGTGTTCTATTATTTGGCTTTCCTCGTGTTTTTCCTTCCCGTCCATTACGATATCGTATCGTACACCGTAGCAGAATGTGAAATTTCTGTTATTCGGAACTCAACTGTTTAGATCTTCGTTACATAGGATAGAACGTAGGCAGAAAATACGACAAACGCTTTAAAGTACCATATATATTGGCCCTCGTTAGCATCGTGTCGTGAAATATCGGGTTCCGTTTGATAGAATTCAGCGCGCTACTCAAGAATCTCGACAGAATATTTATTTCAAGATCAACTACGTGTTACGAAAATTAAACAAAAATCTTCAGCCATGTTGTTAAATCGTATTGACAAAAACAAATGGACCAATATTATGACAATAATCTTGTTTTGTAAGTGGCTCGATACGGTGTTGACGAATACTCTTGCATAAGATACACGTTTGTTTCCGCGTGCACAACAATTCTAGTTACGACGAATAGTAACCCGAATCGCATCTGCAGGCACAAATATACGGCGCAGGAACACCGCAATTGCAATAGAACTCGAGCAAGCTTCGATTAACAAACGATCCCTTCCCGAACTCCAGAGAAGAGCACGAGCATAACAATGAATGTTTCGTGTAACCAAGACCTTCGACCGCATAGTTCAGTCAAGGATATCGATTCATGGATAACGGCTTTAATTCTAAAACTCACGGTATATATATTTCTGCGAAATACGTATTACCTCTTGGAAGCGTCAAAGAAGTATACATCGATTTATTCGGCACGACGAGCAAGATTTACGATAATAATATAGGAAAGTTGAAATGACAAATGATCGATACGATCGTAGAGAATTAACGGAGCAGAAGTAATTTGTTATTCCTTTCGCTCTATAAACGAATATTTTGCGACGCAGTGTCGTTTATGTAAGGCTATACGATAGCGTGGTGTGTTATTGAACAACCTAAACATTGGTTACTTGGTATGTACACTGTTCGTAAATATCCGGACGCTATGACTAGTACAGCTATAATAGACAGTTTATAATAACACGATGATCTGTATTAACAGAATTTGAATATGACCCAAGTACACAAACGAATGTCGAATAACTAGAAACAGCATTTGCTAATTTAAATTAATAGTTAAAAAGCACAACAATAATATATAATCGGCTTATTTGGCAAATAGCTGTAATAGACGATTTCGAATTTTCTATTTACGCGTTAGAAATGTGTTTCAAATGAACGATACTTCGAATATTTCTCAATCACTATAAAATACTACGACGCTGTTATAGTTCTCGTCTTTCTACGCTTTTTTACTTCAATAGAATATTTCACGAGTTTTTACTGCAATTCGTCGATGGTTCGCCTGCCTAGTTTTTCTCTCGCTGGAAAGATCGTAAATAGCAACTGTAGTCTGCACACTCGGCATTCAAGAGCTCGGAAATATTCCCTAGAGACGGATAACGATCGACATCGATTAGAAAATACGCGAATCCATCGTTTAAACGAGCGATGGGAATCTAGAAAAAGCAACATTTGTCTGGTAACAGCGTGATCAATGGATTCGAGTTCACCGACAATACGCGCTCTTGGTGCACATTTCATAACGCCCTCTCTTGGGTAACAAGCCCCCAGTCTGATTGATCAAGACAATTTTCAGTCTCCTTTTGCGACATCGATCATGAAATACTTGTGTAAATATGACACTTCGACGTACAGCTAGCGTTACAGCGTTTAATCGGGTCAACAGTGTACGTTTGTAATGCATACGTTGCATTATTTTATTACTTGTAAAGAATTAACACATTGTAGATATTAATAATGATTTATCGTGTAACGATTAACTACGAAAGTTAAGTATTAAGATATTTTTCAAATATATATATTCAGGTAAAATCCTTCGTTCTTGCTGTAAAGCTTGAGATAGAAAAAGATTTCCATCCTTTGTAAAGAAAAAGTTTACACGCGTATGCTTTTAAAATGACAAAGAACGTTTGTATCAAAGTAAATACAGGTATTTAATGAACTGAATTATTTTCAGAATTGTTAAGCATCTTGTGTTTAAAGAATTCGTATTATTAATCATTCAATGAACTTGTTTGCACTGTAACATTCTGTCAATTTCGTCATAATCTCACAAGGCTTAGCCTCGTTTTAAGAAAAGCAGTTATATATACAGGCAGAACCGGCTTTCGTTTTCTGCCTGAAATTCTTCATTCGTGTCTATGTCGCAGTCTATTCGCATTCACATAACTTTACCACTTACTAATATTATATGTATACATCTGTATAACTTATCACTCACGTAGCATCTCTACGCATCTCGTCTTTTAAAACATCCCTTTATTGTTCCGTTATTCTACTGCGGTAGTCGGAAGGCATTGCAGATTTTGTTTTGATATCCCTTTAAATCTAATTTCTCATTTGCAGCAGCGATCGCTCGGTAACTGATGACTACGTAAGCAAGTAACATATCTTGTAAACGAGCGTGTGATATTCGAGATTTAGTGTTTTTAAGGAATTTACAAATTTATTTATTTTATTGTTTCATTTAAATTTATTTAAGTTGATTTTAACGTTCAAATCTCACAGAGGACTAACTATTTAAATTAATCGGACTACTTTTTAACAGAGAACTTCTACAAGTATGAAATTAGAAGTTAAATAGAGATAAACCAATTCCAATTTGTTTCTGTCAGCAGAATTGCTACTTCGATCGCCGTTTTCCTAGACGATGATCGACATATGAAGATGATTCAGTCTGATAACAGTGGTGGAATAGAAAAATATTTGATATTTACAAGTATTCTATTATTTTCCTGCCATTTAATAAAGAAGATTAAGTCTGAGCGAGCATAAGATTCGCTGTATCACCCTAACTGGGAAATATTCTTCCTGATAAAACAATCTTATTCATGAACTACACAATTCCCAACTTAATTGGATACCGTCCTTCTATGATGTAATCGCAGATAACATTCAACAACGATTATATAATGCGATGACGTCACTGATGAATATTCTGTTAAAAAGGATTGAAATCAGAACAAAGAAAAGATTTTTCGCTGTCTTAGAAAAAAAAAAAGAAAAAAATCGAAAATTAACCGAGTCGTTTTCGTTACGAACCCTTCAATCCGTAATCATTCGTCAGATTCAGCGAGTAAATCGTAACGGATAACCATAATCATTTCGGAAAGATATATTGAGAGAAATTGCATGAACGATTATAGTTGGAAAAAGTCGACGATTTTCTCGACACTTTCGCGAATAAGCGCGCGTTACCTCGAGAGCAGCGGGAAAGCATCGTCGCTACTTTCGCCTTGACACGAATCACGTACGCCGGGACGGATTAATTTCGTTCGATATAATTATATAATCGAAACGCGCTCTCGCGGATTTACAATACCGCGGTTCCGACCGAGCGTGACGCGTGTTTATCGTAGCTACGAAGGCAAAACTCGGCCTGGCTCTCTTGGCCACGTGGGCAATGCTCGTGGGAGAAACCCGTGCACACCAGTTCATCTAGTTGCGCTGCTGCGTCTTAAACTCAAACAGTCGATGATTCGAATACGACTAAATAAACGTTATGACAAACTGGCCAATTAGATGATATCGCTTGGCACATCGTTTTCACTGGAATCTTTCGTGCATCTTTATTTGGCAGGTTGGAGAAGAGTCTCCTATACAAGGTGTTACGAAAGAGTGGTTTTGAACTTTGTAAGATTTTAGTACTCGTTAAAGTGGATAAAAATTATTAGATTGTGTTATCTTGTAGAAAGGTTTTTAAGAAGAGAATTGTATGGAAAATTTATGAGATTTCAATGTTCTGTAATTGTAATTAAATAAAATACGTCGGAAAGATGGGATCTTAATGACCAAGCATTTTCATTAATATGACATAAAATATAGATTATTGCCATTTCTTTAAAGTAATTTTTACGATCTGAATTAACCTACTGAGCTAATAGATTGCTATCGATTTATATTCAATTAATCGATAAGAGTTGCGATTTATTTACTCGACTAATCAAAATATATACGAAAATGGTACTTGTTAAAGAATTTTATTTGAAATTTCTAATTAACTATACGTGATCTTTGTAATTACATCTTTTTAAATATATTGTCCATGCCTCAAGTATTTAAATTTAATCCTCGAACGAGATCTGTTGCGAAAAGCCTACTCAGCATAAAAGCAGCGTGAAAACAAACACAAGAACATAACAATCGCTGTCAACGTTACGAAAGCAAATACAATACCACGAAACATTCGACGCTTCGGTACATTATACGTCCTCGAAGCCTAAATTAACAACTTTCCGATGCAACGAACAAAAGGGCTGAAAATATCGATAACAAGAAACAACGAACGAGCGATAGTTTATTTGTAATAGAACGAAAGCGGTAGAGACAATCGGAGTTTCGATTGACGGATGGGTACCATCGAAGCGGAATCGAGGTCGCGACCCACTTTCGAAGACGGAATCTCGACGAGCGTCTCGAATCTTTTCCTCCTGATCGCTGCTTTGCCATCCAACTTTATTACAGCAAAAATAAACCGCTCTTACAATAGTATCAACGGGCAAACGTTGGTTAAAGATCCTCAAAATCCATTTCATTTCTTGTCTTGCATCATCGAAGTCTTGAAAATCGAAGAAATCGAATATCTTTCGAGGGTATTTGTGGATACGAGAGAATAACACAGCGTCGTCGCGTTGCGAACGTTGTTACAGCAAGATAATCGAATGCATGTGATCCGAAAATTGCCTACGAGCCGAGAGGACAGTTAGTGAATTGCGGATAATGCGTAAGATACAGTGATGTGCAAAAGTTTTGGACTTTCTTCCGAGCTGGCACAATTTATGTCGTGGCAATTAAACGAACCGAGCGTCGATAAAATAAATACGATAGGTGTGTTAGTTTGCAGTGTCGAGATTATTATACGTACGCTTTCGAATTACGTACATAGATTGGAAAGCACAACGATGGCAAGAATGTTACACCTCGTTTTATCATATATCAGCAATCGGAGTTGTTTCTTAACACGAACAGAAACACATATTTTTTTTTTATTTTTCGGATTAATATGACTTTTGTATTTTCGATTTATACTGAATTTATTAGTTAAATTGTTAGTTTATTAGTTAAATTTTATATTAACTGAACAGAACGATTATCTTCCTACGCCAATGTAGGTACTACTGCAGAGACCAACAAATAATATTATGTTGTAATCATTGTAGGTTACAAATACCTTACATACTAGCTGCATACGTTCTTATCACGAACAAACTTTTTCTTCCTAATTTTTATCACAATAATTTCTCCATGAAATTATGTTTTGTTTATATTTATGAAAAGTTCAAAACCATCAGATATCTGCAGATCTTGCAACAGTTTCTACTTTAGACCATAACTAATTACAAATTAATTTGTTTTCCAACGTAACAATGGTAACAATGATTGGTCATCTGTAATCACCGTAGAGTACCTAATATTCTTAAGATCGATGGACTAAACTTAAAGTTGCATACATTTGCGAACATACGGTGATCGTGTCCCGATACTTTCGCGCGCTGCTGTACATCAAAGAGCGATCCACGCAAGAAAATATCATATACGAGATGTGTTACAGGTTTACATAATGCTATTTGTAGGGACGTGACAAACTTATTGAGAAAACAAAATGAGTCAGAATACGCGTTGCCTCGTTGACTGCACGACGATGAGGTGGCGAAATGTCGTTGGCATGATCCTTTCTTTGCACCAACGTGTAAAGTGGAAAGTGGTTTTCTACAATGATATTCAAACGATTTATTTACAAATCTATCGACTGACATTTTTCGTTCGATTGGTTGTCGCAGATCATTGTTTCCGAAACGTAATATTAAAACGTAGTGTGAAGTTTTATATATGATCTAATTAGCATATATTACAATTAAAAATATTATCAGAAAATTTAATTTTTTAAAAGAGGAGGTACAAATTCTTGTATAAATTTATGCTACTCTTTGTCGTTTCGATAGGATATTCACCGCCCTTAAAAGCCCTTAATCCTCTTCAACTTTTTTATTTTTTTAAATATTATAACATTTATACCAGATATATCAAAAGATATGCACGTCAATGTTGTCATTCGTAGATCAATCTACATCAATTAATTCTTGTGCCTATCTGAATACGTCTTCGTATGTTCTATTATGTAAACTCTTACATAAATATCGTGTCTTATATGTGATCAAGCAAGAAAATTTGTAAACAATTTAGTACAAGATTGCAACTATAGTGACTTTCACGAAGATTACAGAAAAATGGCTGTAGAGCGAGGTTTGGAGGAAACTCTTCTCACAAGAAAACATGTATCGCACTCTTAAGGGCTTATCATATGTGTTTACGACGAAAGAAATTATGTATCAGTTGCAACGTCGCAGTGGGAAACTTATGTAAGTTATCGTCGTATCGTGAAAATCTCATTAGGAAAACCAAATGAGTCAGACCGTATTTTCATGCTCCAACGTACATACGTGCGCATGGGCACATACCACGAAAATACGTTCCGAAGAAACGACTCACTCTTTTCGTATATCGAACGATATTTTCGTGCGATTGCAGATCGACGTTCTATTTGTTGATCACGCGGCGGATACTCGCATTGCTAACTATTTCGAACAATTTTTATTCCACGACTCGATACATAGGATTCGTTTGACGAGCGTTTACGGATTTGTATTTTCATATAACAGAAGGAAATAGGGAAACTTAATAACAGTTATGCTTTTATGGAGATTGTAGCGAGTATGAAAGACGCGAGAACACGACTGAAGATCGAGTTTCACATCGACATTCTAACTAATTAAATAATCGTTCGATTGATTATTTCGCTACGAAGGACATTGCGTCTTCGATTATCGAGTATAATCGTTTGCTAGATATATTGGCTTGGTAACTAAGTGATTGTGGATTTTGTCATTGTATTATGAAAATCCGCAATCACTTAGTTTCCAACCCAATATATACGCTTTATCCTACATGCGTTTTCTGACACATAAAATCATTTTTATCTTTCGTTCATTCAGCACCTTAATTAATTATAGAAAGTACGTAAACGTTTTCATGCGTATCTTTTTCCTATCGATAAAAAGAACCAATGCAGACAGATTGGAACAGAGTCGTAGTTAAGGGTTACTCCAAAAAATTCCATAAGGCGCGGGGCAAGTACTCTAAGATTCAACCATAAGAGATTAATTCGAAAGCATATTTCTCATTAAACAACGAATTATTCAAAATAGCTGTAATAGAAACGAACCTTGATAGCCAGAAGGAGGCAAAGGTGCAGCCAGAGAAGAATTCCCGTTAGTCGGGCTTCTCGAAACGCAAAGATCGCGTTGATCGACGTTGAAAGCCGGATACAAAAGATTAATATTTATAGAGGAGGAGACGGTCGCGAAATTCGCGAGTCCTCGTTTCCATTGTCGGCTGCTCGGCCTCCGGTTGATCGTGGCCCTGACACGACTGTGTCGCGTTCCCGTTGCTCTCTTTGCGAATCACTTGAACACCACGGGTGCGTCCTTGGTCCCTGGCGCTCTTTAGAATTCGCGGCCACGTCCTCCCGCCGCCGCCTTTCCAACCGAGATAAAGGTAAGAAGGAGCAAAGCGTGCCGAATTTGGCAAGGGTCCATACACGCGCGGCCGACTCGCTCCGACTCGCGGCGCGATGAAGTTCCGCGTGCCTTGATTCGTTCCTCGACCGATACCACGAACGAAACATATACATAGTTATCGTAGTTGATGTAACGAAATTGTAAGATATACCGACGAATAACGGCGTCAGGTTACTAATATAATAGTACTTTGGACGCAGTAATTTATTTACATAGATGGCCTCGATTTGATTAATGCGTCATTGTGTTTGTATTAAAAATACATTGACCCAGTGAGAAACAACATTGCGTTAACATAACATTACATTTCTCATTTTTATTTCCAATTGATTTATGCTACCGAATTTTATTAAATTTCTATCGTCAATATGGAGAGAAATTTCATCGATATTTCTTTTCGTTACTACTTCTCCTTCTATCTGCGTCTTACAACGTTACGAAGATTAGAGAAATTGAAACACGCGTTTCATACTTTTACTCCGAATATTTAAATGACATATGTTACGTTCTGAAGAAACACATGAGACATGCACGTCATCCAAAAGGTACAAGCGGTTTAAAGATGTTGGTCTAATAAAAACGTTCGCTTCTACCGATTGTTATAAACCATCAACAATATGTATATCCAACATAGAATACGTCAAAGACTCGTATCTTTTCGTTATATCCCTTTCTTTCTACGTTATATTCGTTTACCAAAGTGAACGTGTCGTCAAAAGTCATCATCAGGTTTCTTAATTCACACTCACCCAGCTTCCTACTTTAGTTTGATACATACGCCCTACTCAAGACCCTGAAATGAAATACGCGGTTGCAGAAGCAACGTCGAGTTCAGCCGACGATTCTCTCGTGTCTCGTATTGTGAGAAATGGCTGCAAAGAGCTGCTCGGGAACTGGAGCGAAGAAACGCGTGAAATTGAGCCACGAACACGATTCCCGCTTTCTATGGAAGGCGCAGCGTGCGTGGAGTAAATGGAGAACGAGTGAATCGGCTTGCGAATCGTATGTGGTAGAAACGCTTGGAATTTTGTACTAAATGCGATGAATTAAATGGGAAGATTGACGAAACAGACATAGAATTCGACTATACATATATCGAAATATTAATGCGCATGTAAATGGAGAATTTATTATTCGATATCATAAATAAACTATTTATATTTCTGTTTATATAAAAGTTTATTGTTCCTAGAAAACAATTCTAAAATAACATTGAAATTGATTTGCAACAAGGAATTCAATTATCGTGGACAACCCTCGTTGAATGTTTACTTAGTATATGGAAATGGAGCGAAACCGTAGCAGTTGATTGATTGCAACAAGCGACTCGATACAAAAAACAATCATCGAACGTTAGCCTGCAGTCTAAATATAGATTAGAACTATAGAAATATGTTGATCGTAACAAATGTTTCTACAATAACAAAGAACCATTGTACATTGATCTTATACTTAACGGGTAGAATAATATCGTGCTATGGTAATATGTAACAACAGATGGTTTATAGAATTTTTTTTTAGAAACACTTCCGATAATTCGTTGGGTATCGAAACTAGAAGGAAATCAGAAGTGAACTTTCGTCGGACTATAAAACTAAATGATACAAACTATAGTAACAGACCGTAGCTAATAATTCAACGTCGAAATACGCTTTTCTAAGAGCTGTAATTTAAATCAAACTAATAAATAAATAGCCAATGAAAGATCACAGTTTAATGAACGAATTAGAACTATATATATATATATATATATACGTATTTGTATGTGTATTCGTATACTAAAATTCTTCAGTCTTCTTTTTTATATTTTTATGTTTCCTCGCGTTTAACATGTTCACGAGCACAAAGTGACTCAAAAAGCGAATCATCCTGTCATAAATCACCTACATAATCATTCGCCAGCTTCATTCCTAGAAATCCTATCAACGAGAAAAACATCTCAATAAAAATAGACATTTACTGTATACTATTCCTGATACGTTATTCCTCACACGAATTGGAACAAAGAACACGATTTACGCGGATCGACGCTCTCTCGGCCGCGAAGATACAGTCAGTTCTCACACGATCCACGATTTCGCGAACAATAGCCATCGAGAACGTGCTTGTGTTTACTTTACGCGCAACAAAGTCCGTGGGAACGACGTAGTAATCTTGTACTGCTTATCAATCGCGAAAGAGGGAGAGCAGAAACAGAGAAAAGAAAAGTAAAAAAGTACGATAAACGTATCAAGATTGATTATTGTTATTACATAATAAACGAATGCTTACACCTTTACAGAATTATGATGTTTCCTCTGTCGTTTAAAATTAAACTGTCAAATCCAAATGACGAATTTCTTTTGTAGTTTTACTTCTATGTCGATGTCTTATGATTCGTTTAATTATTATTGCAACGACATAGAAAGATATAAGATCAAATTTTGTGTGAAAAATGTGGGACGAAAGTTAATTTTTCAGGGAGATGAACTTATTTTCAAGCGGAGTTATGAGACTTCTTAAAATTAAGAGAGAAAATATAGAGATTCCTTCAGAGATAACTTTAATAATCACTTGTTTTATCAATAACTTAATTGGCTTAATCCGTATTTTATAAAGATAATTCTTCAACGATGACAATCAGTCAGTAATTGTACAAAATTAATAATTATAACAAAATTAATTCTGTAAGAAATTGTAAAAAAGTATATCGTTCGTAATCTCTTTGCGATATTCGATCTTTCAATCTTGCACAATATTTTATATTTATATTTATTTTATATACGATCTTCAATGATCGTCGTTATTACTGTTGCTAAAAGTAATCTTAGATCTTGTTAATGCTATCGTTATCTCTTCAGAATTGTTGTTTCATACTTTAAAGGGACAAGATTATCTGAAATTAAATTTTATTTATTCATTTTCAGAGTTTTACATTAAATACTTTTCTTTAATATTTAACTAAAAAACAATCAAACATTTATTTCTGATATGACATTCTTCTCTTCATATTTTATCGTCGGTTTTGTTTCTATACCAAATATCTCACGTCCCGTATAATTTTTCCGTTTCGAAATAACATGTTTTCCGTGAAAAAACGTGAAACCATTCTCCGTTGTTCTCGTCTGTCATCGGACGTGCCACGAGCACATGCTATACACATAAAGTGTACAGCATCCATTTGAACGATAATTATAGCTCACTTTGCAGAAAAGAGATACCACGATTCTTCACGAAAATACTCGGGAGACAATGGTCACTCTTGGCAAATGCTTTTCGTTATGCATCTTCCTTACAATTCACGAACAATTTCTTTCCCTTCGATCTAACGATCATCGATAAACCTTATCACAACTAACGGGAGACAATAGTAACTTGAACATTTCACGCGGCAACGTTCGCGGCGATTCGTATGCAAATGATTCGTTTTAATTAGAGTGTGATTGCTGAGAAGCATTCTTTCCTCACGCGATGAAATGTAAATAGTAATTAACTAAAACTACGCGCGAACGTAATTGCCTTTTGTAACTCAAATCATAGATAGATAAGTATGATTAGTTTCTTTTGTTCATTTCATTGAATCGTGAAATATTAAATATACACGCTGTATAGCGCTATATTAGATATTCAAGGTAGGTCAGTTCCAATCGTTCATCAATTGAGATTTAAGAAGGAAATAATATATTTCATTTAAATGTGAAACGTTATTCGAACCTATTTAATTAAACAACACGATTTTTATAGCTATTTTCTTCTCTCTAATAAAATATCGCCGATCGTTTCGCTAGTCAATTAGAAAATAAATTACACCGCATAAAACAATTGGCGTAATTTTACATAATCCCACATATGATATTTGAAGGAAACGTAAGAAAAGCAATTATCTTATGATTTATAATACGTATAAAGAATTTTATATGATTATATAACTCTCGAAATAATGAGCTCATTTCAATAGGTAAGTGTACCTACATATTTTAAACGTATCACATAATCATATACAAATTATTATTTCCGACTTAAATAATGTTTCGTTTGCTGATATCTGATTTATTGATCTACTTCTAGGAACGCGAGATAACGTTATTGAGATAAAGAATCTTCCAAGTATTCTGCCACATCAATAACCGATTATATAATATCAAACCATATCCATGTCATCGAGAAAATAAAAAGAACAGAGTATTACAAAAATTGTACAATTTCGTACAAAAATAAAGAAGAAGAGAAATTATTAAAATTCGTATCAACTTCGTTCACATCCGGTTATACTAAAATGGACTAATTGTAAAACAAAATCGATCCGGCGAGCACGCAACGCCTTCGAAGGAGTTCAAGTCGAGTTTCGTTCCTTGTTCATTTGATGAAGAAGGGAAATTAAAGCGTGCACGATTGAACCAAAAGCCAGGTGGATGGTGCAGGTGCAACGAAGCAAATAAGCTCTCGGAACAACCACTCTCAAATGACTTATGCCTTCGACTACGCGATTCGTTTTTGCTTCTTTAAATTTAGTTTCTGCGTCGTTGGCGCTTACGTAATTTTGACTGCATACCAGCGATCCACAGGTCGACTGAGTCCAGTATATGACCATACGATGGTTCATCGTGGCCATTAGCCATCGTGTGTCGTGTCTCGGGAATAAATTAAAAGCGCGCTACACATCACACGGTACAGTGTTCAGCATCACTGGTTCGGGGCATACACGGAAAGCTCCTTTTATAGAACGCAGCATATTTCTAGCTTGACACACCACTCGAAATAATACCTGCATATTGTTTCACGAATTCGCTTTGCCCCGATCGATGCGTTCCGATCGGTACAATATTTCTTTGCCACATGATACTTTCAGCAAAGTTACTGCGTTTGATTATTTTGGATTGCGATGATAATTTGGAACGAAAGAGTGAACTTGCGAATTTTATATAATGAAATAAAGAAAAAAAAAAAAAAAAGAACGTCTATAGGAAGGCTTTTGCGATAGATTTAGCAAACTTTCTAATGTCAAATCGTATTTTCGTTGATGCCGACATTTATGGTATCCGTATTATATATTATATAATTTCTGAGTTCTAAGTAGAACCTACGAATTTGGTTAAACAATGTCTCTTAATGCGCTTTGCTAAAGATTAGTATCCTAGAGGTTAAAGAGATTACGTGTCTCAAGTTGAGACATACCTGTAAACATGTTGCAAAACACTATCGCATATTTTTTTTTTTCTTATATTACGTAACTAAATTGATTAGCTATATTACTAAATTAAATTTCTTAAATGCGTTTGTGTTTAACATCTATCAAATCAATTTAACTTTTTCGAACGAAACGTGCGACGCTCTTTAAATTTATTAAGCTCTCGGATATAAAAAGATAACGTTATAATCAGAAAGATTATATGGTAAAATCGCGAGTATGCAACATAGAGAAAATTGAATTTCGTTCGACAGAGTGAAAAGTTCCGTTGAAGCGTTGCCTCATAAAGTGGCAACAGATGTTCGCCGCGCGTTTTCTCACGGTGGTACTTCACAAACCGTGGAACTTCTCTTTCTGATACCGCAAACGATTACCAAGAACAATGACGCGTAGTCGCGATAACACGTAATCCATGCTCCATGACTAATCGTCCTTGCCGAGATCGTCCTCGTTATCTTCATCATCGTAGATTATCTTTTACACAGAAGATCCCGTGGTACGGACAGAGTGTATATGAAAATAAGAATCGCTTACGATTAAATTCTACATTCCTGGAAATGGAATGCATTTATCAGCATATAAACGATAATTCAATTTTTAATCAATAATACCAGCAAATAAAGAGACCTACTTTATTTTATTCCTACGATATAGATAAATAATGGATTTATTAAAATTTAGGTTCCTTTCGTTTTACAATTTCGTCCACATATATAAAATATGTAATATGTGCATATATATCGTGTAAAAATCTGGTATAATTTCCTTTTTAAGTCCCTTGAATTACGTTACGTATACTTTTAGAGAATTCAATCAGGATGTTACATCAGACCTGAAAGAATTAATCTCTCGAAGTCTGAAATGTTAATACTTGATTTATCTTTAAATAACAGCAGATCGATTTTTTAATTCTCTGAAGCACTGCAGGAATCCATTCTATTAGGATTATTCTTAAATTTTCCTGCTTCTTTTCTTTCCTTCGTCCTCTACATAACGTAACAGGTAAGTAATTATCAGAGCGCGCGACATGTCCAACAATTATACTGAGTACTTTTCTCACAACACCTTATTTTAAGATGCAACAAATACATTTGTATTAGATGAATCACTATGGTCTTTTTTTCTCTCCTTTAAGCACGATCATGATAGATTATTATCCTACACAGTTTCTTTCCCCCTTGACTGAGAAGTAACATTTAAATACAAGTCAATGTTTTATACATGTATTAAAGATACATGGCATTACGAGTACATATTTCTTTCTCCATAAAAGGCACTTGATTGCAACAAAAATTTATCATTACTTCATTTCCCTTTTCTTCTTTAACTGATCGTTTAGAGTTGCATCTGTGTTATATCTTAAGTTATTATCGACTACTCGTTGGTCTATTCTCTCGATTCAGTTCAAAGCAGGTTTATTTAGATTATTAGGGAAATAACGAACATGCTTTTGAATTTTAATTCTAGAAAAAGGTCGGGTAATTCATTCTTTAGTTGTTAATATGTACTTAGATCGCAAGAAAAATGATAAAACGATAAAAGAAAAATTAATCGCTCTACAAAATTCCAACTTCCCATAGTTTAATGTCTCACGTCAATCTTCTATCAAAAGACTTGCGGACTTTTTTCCACAATTTTAGAGGAACAGAGCAACGTACCTTACTAAGGATCTTACTAAAAGTCTGAGAGTCACGTATTTTTTTTAGCGATATTGACACTCAATTTGAAGAGGTAAAATATTGTACCTCTCCCTCTTTCCTAAGCGAGTACATTTGATAATTGCTTTAATAAAAAGAGAGAGCAGAAACAGCGAAAAGATAGCTATTCTTATCGTAAGTTGCGCGATAATGTTATATAAAAGTTTATATATTAAAAAATTTACCAAATAAAAGTTATATAATTACCATTATATAACATTATTGTATTATCTATTTTATTTCGCTTACGAATGAACGAAGATGGTATCACAGCGAGACAATTGAGGCTTAATATTTGCTAGTATTCAACCATCATGTTCGAAAACATAAGAAAAGGAATCCATGTCTGCTCCTTTTTAATTATGTTTCATAAATCATCAGTTATCGTCGTTGCTCTAAATAGTAACGTGATAGAGATGTTTTTTTATTTCAAATATAAATTAATTACCTATTTAAAAAATACAAATCTCCTAAATCTTTATCCCTAAAAATACATTTGAATAAGAAAAGAATCTTTTTCTCTCTGCTCTTGTACAACATCCCTGGGAAGATTGATGGGAAATACCAATCCTTGCATGTTTTCTATCTTCTACGATATTCACTAGCCACTCCTAGTTCATCGCCATCTCTGAAATATCTAAACATCGCATTCATTCACATTGCTTATTCCTTCCACCAACAATCTACATACATACCTAATACACCTATAAACTTATTTTCTTCCACATCGGAAGGTACAGATTAAAAAATATATAATACAAACACATAATAAAGATAATCCTTTCGAGTTATTATTTAATTTCGTCGAAAAAATTAATTCACTTGACTACAAACCGCTACATACGCAACACGATATCGACTAATAGTCAACTAAATGAGCCAGTTCGTAAACAGGATCGTGTCTGTGTCTTGTTAAAAGTCAACATTAACTTGGCCAAAAGAGTCTGCGTATTTTTAGCTGCAGCCAGAACAATGAGAATCCGAGATCCGGTTATTTCGATCATTTGTCCGATTTTATTCAGCGTTAAGAAATTTTGAAAACGCGTTGCTCCGAAATTACTTCGCGTGCAAGCGATCATCTCGCGGCACGTGTCGCGTCCGCTTCAAATTAACGCGTATACACGATACGCTAGATTTTCCGTGGATGAGTCGGTTTGTTCTATGTAGAAAGTCTTTGTGTTCGCGGTACATGCACCGTGTCCCACCGAACGGACCGATGCGACGCCACGTTCGGAATAATCCCGATGTTCGCTCTCTCTCTCTCCCTCTCTCTCTCTCTCTCTCTTTCTCTTTCTCTCCCTTGTCTTTGCTCGTCTCCCTTTCGTCCTCCTTCTCTCTCACGTACCCACGTTATATAAGAACCGCCTCAGACTGGCCGTGAACTTACCGACGTCGTCGTCTTCGCATTCGAACGCAACCGTCTCTCCCTTTCCACGCGCGAGACCGTTCGGTGCACTCGGCATGCACCGAAGAGGGAGAAGGAATGCGATCGATTCAGTTATTCTTTCCAGTGGGATCGAGAGAATCGCTTTACCTGCCTGCTGCAGCCGCCGCTTTATCTTCGCGGCAGAATTCCTTCAACAGGGTTTCACCACGGTGTATTTGCGCTCGCTACGTTCGAAACGTTTTCTCGAGAAGAAATGGAGCGTAAATTGAGCGTTTGTTAATTGAAAAGAAATTTAGCGAATCGATAATATTAATAAAATTCAGAACGATGCATTTTGACGACTTTGATTGGTTCGCTTAATTTTTCCGTGGACGTATTTTCTTTTCTTCTGCAAATCTATTTATATGTATATTGCATCATTACGTGAATTTAATCGTTAATTTTACGTTTGCTTATTTATTAATTTTTATGAAGCATATATATATATATATATATAGTATATGGTGAAAATAGATTGAACAGGTTACATAAAATAAATCGATCGTTACTAGTCATTTCTTTTTAGAGTAACGTTGCGGATTAAAGGTGAACGTATGTGCATCCTAGATACGATTCCAATGAACATGTTTATAAGAATTCCTCTTGAGGGGATACTAGCGGAAAAATTTCAGGTGTCATATATTTTGTAATTCCACTGTTACTATTAAAACTATTAAAAGGTATAAATACGAAAGATACAGAGGAAATTATGACGGGCAAACAGAATAACGCAAGGACGCTATTTAACACTAACATTTAGAGAGGAAAATATGTTTTTCAAATATTCCTGAAGCAAGTATAAATAATCAAAACAATATATCACCCATTGATAAGAATTTAAAAATAGAATTAGTCAATTCGTGCAATTAAGCAGTGCATGGCATAAATTGAGAAATTCCATAAATATCTTCGCTACGTCGTCTTCGAAGAAAACACGACGATCGAAAACATTCTGACTCGACGATTGTCACGAAGTCGAGACCTACGATGATTATAGCATAACGTCATGGATTAAAAAATAGAAACGTGTCTACGAGACGTTCCGACGTCTGGGAATCTGAACAAAGGACGCGCATTGAGGTCGTCAACCAGAACTTGAATCGGAGCGATTAAAAAATCCATGTATGCGGGACGCAAGAATAAGAACTGCATTTTCCCTTCCTCGTGAATACCTTTCTACGTGGATCACTATAAGTTAAATCGAGTAGCCAAATGTTTATTTAGACGCGTTCACTCTTCGAACAAAGGCTAAGAAATTTATAAATTTGATTGATACAGGTACAAGAATTTTCACGAAACTACCCGAGAAACAGAAATTTCTTGCTTTCGAAGTTCAAGACAGTTCAAGTCCATCGAGTATTCAAATGAAATAAAACCCTGAGTAATCGGCTTATTTTTAGATATCTGATTCACTCTATACCAAAGTCTCTACTTATTTTGAACATCGTAAGTTAAAAATATCTTAACAGCTGGTGATAAATATATATTATTTTCAAGAAGTACACAAAAACCTGCGACATGCTATTTACAATTTTTCTTACCTTTATGCTAACTGCGCTTATGAATTTCTGTCATAAACCATCTTTCTCGAGCATTCTTTTACGAGAGTAAAGGAGAAAAATAGAGCGGTCAAGAATATAAAAGGATAAAATCCGTTCCTCAGACATTCGAATGCTCAATGAGTTTGAACGACGAAGCGAGAGAAGACGCGGTATGTCGGTAATTCATGCGCGGAACAAAGAGGATCGTCCGAGTGCATATGATTTACGGCGTTACTTGTAAAAACGTGGAACGCGTTTCTGTCATAAAAAAACTTTCTATGATGGGCGAGTAACACGACCGACGTTATCCACAGACCGAGCATGTAGTAAATATTCGCATGTGCGAACGAAATACCATTCATGAAATACCAGCTACGTTTTGTCGAGTTTAAAAAACATCCGACCGAACCGTATCATTTTCTTCCCTTTCTTTCAAGTCAATCCGTTTAAAACGATCGTGCTTTTATCTTCGCGTATCGAGCTATCTTTGAAATCGGAACATGCAAATTAATTCGATCTTCTGCGGTTCGTAACGCTATACGGATTCGCTGTTTCGTAATGATCTTTATGTAACTACTTTGTAATCCCTGGTGAGAATTTAGTAGCACGAGTAAACTTTTCTTGTACGCAAATCGCGTGTCTCTGCGACTGATTGCATAAAAAGGGAGACAAAGGACAATCACAGCTACATCGTGCGGCTAAATCGAAACTATGTCTCCTAACTTATTCGACGTGCGTGCCATTTTCTGTATACTAATGCAGAAAAATCGTTCTTTACATAGAGATAAAAATAATCCCCAAAATTGTCAATTGATCGCTATAAATTAAGAACTCGGTAAATACTAATCTGTTTATTTTCAGAACAGCTAATCAACAGTGATTAAACGAGTATTTTCATAAAGATAGCAGAAAAGGCTGCCTTTTATCAATCCCAATTTTAAACCATTTAAAAATAAATGATAAATCTGTATGAACTATTGATAAAAGGACGACAGCATAATGAAAAATTATAAATATTTTTGCAGTATCTAAGAAGATTACAGAGACATACGTTTAATCTTCAAATAAAAATAAAATATTGCATGTATAGAGTTTGTTGACAGCGTGTTGAATCTTTAAATTCTTCTTGTACAGAAAATAAGAAAATGTCACAATCTATCCAAGTATATTATGATTTATGATATAAGCGTACGCTATTCACGTATACATATATACAGACGCTTTCTCGCACCAAAATTAATTGCTCGAAAAGTGTCACGAATAACGATATAAAAAATAACGAAAGAGCTACTTCATATATATATATATATATATATATAGAGAGAGAGAGAGAGAGAGAGACGAGATTCGAGATCTAAGAAATTCTCAAAGAAATACTCACCAAGATGGACTGCGAGGTTGTACCTCTCGAGGGCTTGACCCAGGTGTCCCTCCTTCATCAAAATGTCACCCTCGTGTCTCGCCCTGCTGGCTTCTGCCTCGCGTGGCCACCACTTTTCCACCAGTCTCTGCACCAGCACATTCGTCTCACTCACAGCGACAATCTTTTGCCCGCACACGCGACAGCTCTTGCCCGGTTCTACGCAATTCTTGCAGTGCGTATGGCCGCAGTTCGTGGTCACTGGTTGACACAAGACTCCCTCGCAAAGGGGACACGCGAACGACGTCTCTATCTTTTTTCTGAAACCCGTGGCCGTGATCGCGGTTCCAGACAATTCGTCCAGCAAAGCGTTCGCCAGATGTTTCAATCTCTCCGGTAGTACGGAACCCTCTGACAAACATCTCGAGTAAACACCAATAGATTCTCTGATTCGACCACACTTGGCCAAGGAATCACCGTAGCCTACGAGTACTTCGAAACTCGGCGCCTGCTGCTTCAAGCTACGCTCGTACATTTCTACAGCGAGACGATAGTTGCGCGAGGCGAAAGCTTCTTTTGCCAACTCGGTCATATTCGTGGTAATATACGAAGCGCGACAGATTATTGGAAAAATCCTCCTCCGGTCGGGATCGGTCTTGTTGTTTTCGGAGAAACGACACGCGCGTCCGGACGATTACGTGCACACGTCGATCGCGGGGTAAACTGCCCGGCACGATCCGCTGGTCGATAATTTCGAGAAGAAAATTCTCAGAACGATGCGCATTTTACTTTATCCATCCACTTTGAAAGATCGTACTCGATCTTTCTCGTTTATTTCGCTTTTGTTTAATCCCTTGCTTAAAAGAAGGACAACGATCGTATCGATCGGTCGGAGTAAAAAACACGTCCCGATGCAACGAAAACACTTGACGCGGAGAATTATCGGATCGATTTGCGTGTTTATCGGTAGCCGCATCGACGCCTCGTCCGTTTGATAAGTCGGTCGTCGGTCGCGCGTTTGACAGCTGGCCGACCACGCGGTAGGAGAACTTACGGAGCACAGAACGCAGAAACGGTGCTACGCACAGCACGACGGCGCACTGAGAACTGCTGGCTCGGCTGTCACCGCTCGCTCGGGCCACTGTCAGAAACGTAAACCAACCGGGCAAGCAGCAGGCGAGGGGTGGCCGGCAGCGGTGGTGGCGGCGTCGCGTCGGTGCAGCCGTGGTGGCAAGCCAAGCGGCGGCGACGACAGCGCCGCACGGCGGTACATACACCTTCGACTCTTCACTGCCTCTACCTCACCAACTGCTTCGTGATAGCACGAATCGTGCTATATCACGGGTCTACGTTCTACGTAGGCGTTCGCGTCGGTGTCGAGCCACACCCCCACTACGAATCTCAGGCATCATCCTGCCGCCACTAAGATCCCCCTTGATTCGTTCGGCTTAACGCCTGGTGCTATCTTCTTAACCTTATCAGGATGCTGCTGTCTTTTTAAACTGCTCCTCTGATCGATCAAATGTCACATTCGTGTTCGAGAAATTGCAATTTGAACGAATTTGTTATTCCTGAATGAATCCATTATCCTTTATCTCAGGGTGAATATTTTCACACATACGGGGGTGGATATCCTTTGAGCGATCATCACCGAGACAATGACCGAAGAACTTTCTTTATACAGTCCTTATTATAATATATCGTCAAAGTTCCGTTCATCTCGCCGTCGACATAGTCTCGGAGTATCAACAGGCTCCTCCGAAGCGCGTCTTCGTGGTACTCGAGCGTATCGAGCGGCGTTGCCTGACCGCGCGTCCTGTCCCCTTGGCTACCCGCGCTTCGACGAGCCCGAATACCGCCGAGGCATAAAGCTTCTTCGATAAACGAACGAGCGAACGCGACACGTAACCTTCTACGCAGATCGCTAAACGCTGAAACAGGTTGTGGCTCGTGGCAAGGGCGAAGAGACGCAGGGGTGGTGGACTGTTTAACCAGGACACTTGTTGTCGGCCGTCGGTTATCTTCCTCTGGATCGTCCAAGGCTTTCGTTCCGCCAAATGGATTCGTCGAGAAGGGTTTGTCTGTTGTGAAGTTACGTACGTCGGCACGAACACGCGAGAGGTTTGTCGCCGCGGTAAAATCGTGAACGAGGCAGCGGGATGCGCGACCGCGGCCAGCTTACATAAAGAGCGTCGCGTCAGTGCACAAAACGTGGCGGGAGCGAGACGAGTTTCGATTGGATCAATTATTCCACGGGCGAGCCTCGGCTCTCCGGGCTCTAGGAATCTTACTGAGCATGAGCAGTAACGTTACTTGGTCTACGTCGTGGTATTCCGTTTTACCCAGCACCGAGGGCAGACCTGCGTGCGCTGCTCCCCTCGGTGTGTATCGTGCGTGAGGCGGTGTGCACCGGCCAACCGACCGCTGACTACGCAGACGCGCTATAAACGCATTGCTCGTTTTCTTTCTCTTTCTCTCGCTCTTTCGCGCGCTCGTGGCCACGTTTGCGCGATGCAACCGATGCGTTCAAGACTGCCGGGTCCGCACGCGTGTTCTACGAGCCAGAAGCTACGTGCGTGATATGTAGTATATATTGTACAATGGATGGAGATATATATTATATCTATTACGCAGCTCTATTTTTTAAACATTACATTCATCCGAATCACATCGATCTCTCTCCCGGTTTTTGGTTTCATTTCCTCATTATTTTTTTAAGAGTCTTCGCTTCCAGTTATAAGCGCAGTTATGCTTTCGGGATATCGCTTTCAAGTAAAAATAAAGTGTGTGTAACATTTTACTAATTGATAAACTTTGATTCGAAAATTAACTTTAAATTTCACTCGTTCAGCTCGTTACGATTCTTATTCGTGATCTATTTCTGAAAATTCTTCCTAGTTTAAATAATGCAATTGTAATAAAACGTAATGTAAATTTATGTTCATAATGAAAATGTTAATACGTGCTGTGTTCTTTTGCACTAGCTATATCGACGATTCCCATACCATTCGTACGATCGTGATATATGTATTTTTTAAACATTACGTTCATCATTATTCTTATACACAGGTATTATC
Source organism: Bombus haemorrhoidalis (assembly GCA_014825975.1). NCBI lineage: Eukaryota > Metazoa > Arthropoda > Insecta > Hymenoptera > Apidae > Bombus > Bombus haemorrhoidalis. The sequence goes on along the minus strand of CM026166.1, from coordinate 1,886,941 downwards.
GATGTATAACAGACATGGATGAAAAACGATTGAAAGATGTAGCAAAGTATTTCGTTATAAGGCGTCTGGCGCTAGCGAAGATATATATCGGGGAAGAACGGCGTAATTTCGAGCTGCAGCTAATTATTATACTTATCATTGCAGCGAGATGCGCTTATGTATAATCAATGTGTTAGCCATGTATAGTTAATGTTCTTAGTTATGGGGTAAGCTAAAATCGATTTTATGTCAGCTATTTGTCACTGGCATAGCAAACAACGAGTTAATGTCTTGAACATTGCATGTGAAACTATTTAAAAGTAACGAAGGTCGCTTCAACCTATAAAATCTATAAGAAAGAAAACATTCGCTATAAAAAGCGCATCAAGCAGACATTAAAATTCTCATCACGACAGGATTATGAGGCTATCTATAGAGAATCCTAACAGAATAACGCGTAATGCATAAATTTCTCTCTTATAACGATAAAACTTGAACTCCTGCTCACTTATTGAATGATTTATTTCTTCATTAATTTCTGCACATTGCCGTTATACGATCCGCGAGAAACATAACAATTCATTTTCCGATTATTATCGTTTTCCGCACGAGCGACTAGTCTGTTTCATTTATTTAGCATTTTCCTCTCGATCGGGAAGCGATGTTACGCTCGGTTCGTTGCATTCGTCGTCAACTATCGCCGGTCATGTTGAATTTTATTTAATCTTTCGTTATTTAATGAATTCTCGTTCAATCTGCAGCCTTCTTTTACGATCTGGCCAATATTACGAACCAAATTTTATAGATCGCAAGTTAAAAATTATTAACGCTAATAAATTTCTTGGATAGCAATAAAAGGTTTGGTAATCTCAAATGAAATTCGACAAATAAATAATTTAAGTTCAGAATGTTTACAAAAGCAACATCTGTCGTGTTTGTTTAAAGTTATTTAACATTGTCTGCGCCAGTTTGTAGCAGAAAATGGCGTTAACAGCCGGGACATGCTGGCAAATAAATATCGATAATCGTCTAATGCGAATGGCAAACTGTCGCGTCACATTTATGGAAATCACCGCGAGATTCGATCGTCTGCACGAAAGCCATCGGATTTCAAGCGATTTAGGGGAGGATAATCAGAGTGCATTAATAGGGATCGTCGAGAAAATTGTTTCGAAAGACGAATAAGGCGTTGGCCGATGATTGTTATCTGTACGAAGATACAACAACTCGATTGCTCTACAAACTTTCCAATTTCGAAGTGTGGTTCAGCGATTTATCGCGACTTTTCACACCTTTTAATCCGTCTGCAAACGAAAAACACGAAGACCACGGTATTTACCGTTGTTATCCAATCACATTAATCTTCATTCCGCTAAAGATTGGATAAACGTCAATCTTTTATCTAAAAATAGATGAAAATAAACAATCTTTACGAAACTTTTCGATAAATTGGGCGGGCATGGATAAATTGGGTTAAAGTGAATTATACGAATGCTTTCTTTGTTAGCACGTAAAAAGTTGTAGTTTCAACGAGACGAGCCCTAACCTTCTACCTCTGTTTGTAATTCAGCAGCGCAATTGCGCTTAATGAATGCGCCGGTCTCCTACGTTACCCACTTTTCCTACGGTCGTAAACACTGCGACACGAACACACTGCAATAGACAAACCCTCAATTTTCTGTCGTAAAAAAATTCACAACCGTGGCTTGGTAACCTTAATTAGCTCTATTTTCTCGCGTCACGCCATTTTTCGCCGACGTGCGGATGCGTCATTGGCTGCTTTCGTCGCGTCCGCAAATTAACGACGATCAAAGTGGAATCGATCGCATCGTTATCGTGTATATTGCGATCAGTGCTTACTTAATTTTTAATATTAATTAAGCGCTCTTGTCGTTTAACTAACTTATTCCTCCTTTCTGTCGTATATCATTAGCAACATATAATGAAGAATATCAATCGAAGTAGAATAAAGATCCACCGCTAAAGAATAAGGAATCCTTTGTAAAATAAAATTGTACTTTCTTATTATGGAATATATCTGTTATATTTTACTATTAGATATATTTCTATATCGAAGACTTGACGATTTTGTCAATATCGATTCTCTTTCCTATTTCTTGTACTCACTGTTTTAGGACTTTTTTACTGTTTTAGATTGAATGAATTACTTCTAGAAAGAGCAATTTAAAATCGGAAGTAGAATCGATTGAAATATATATCGAACTTTGTGGCCGGATGTGACTGATAAACATAGTAGAAATGATTTAGACAAGAATTTACATAAATCTATACGTATCAAGATCGCTTATAAATATGTATATAGGCATATATACACGGGCAGAGGTCATTTTCCTTGCGATAGAAAATTCTAATTAGTATCCTCGTTCGCTTCTCCATTCAATTCCCCGCAAAGATTCAACGATCAAAGATCTACGTTGATTCATAAACCACTCACGGATCATTGCCACGTTTCCACATGTTCTTGTTCGATTGGGTATCGACTAGTCAGCGACGCAGAAATTCGAAAAACGGAATACTTAATCTCCACTTGCATATACGCATTTGTCTGCTGGCTTACGTAAGGTATTTGTGTCGTACAAAGAGTCACCTTTGCCGATCGCAAAACAAATTGTTAATCATCGAAATACGGCGTATCTTGGCGTTACGTAAATTGCCGTTTACGCACGACACACACCCGCGCACATGTAACGGGGCCGTCGTATGACCGTCTCTTTCGCCGGTATTCTGGAAGGACGACGAATTTTATTATGCGCCTTGCGAACATCGCTGCCAGAAATTCTACTAGCTCGTGTCTGAACGTGGCCACGCGACTCGAGAATCTATGATTACGTCACGCTATCTCCGCCGTCTGCTCGCTTTCGCGAACCACGATCCTCTCGCGAGAATAACAATAAACTTCGTAAAAATGCAACGAGGTCGCTTTCTTTTGGAAAGAAGCAGTCAATTTGAAAAAATCGACGACCAGACTTTGCTAGATAATAACTTTTGTTTAACTAATCACTGCGATCCACGAATTTTCATATCTCAATCATGCTCTTATTTTGATACATAATGGACACGATCATCGTTGCTTATTCATTCTTTAATTTATGCAGAGAAATTTTTGAAACATTTGAGAAACATTGTATGTACGTATACCTATGTTGATCAGTTAGGGATTTTAGTGTAAAAATAGTTGTAATTATCGCGATTGCGATATTTGCCGTATTGCAACATCAAACCGAGATCATGTACGTTTCCATTATTGAACGAGGAAACTTATTTTTCGGAAGATGCTTCTGCCTCGTTTCTACGTTTCACACGTTTTACGTGTTCTTCTGATTGAATTAATCTTATTCTGAGAAACGTTATCAAAACACTTACCACTCACGATTAATTTAGCAATCATTCTCAATTACAAAATCATCAAAAAGTTTTCCGCCAAAGAAGACAGAAGTAAATTACATTGTTTAAAAAATGATACAAAGTATAAGCGAAACTTGTTCGCTATTGATGCTTTTTTTAATGATTTTAATCATTGATTACGTATCTCGTAAGGAATATATCGTAGATCCATTCGCGATCCGAGTTATTTTTACTATAAAAGATTTAATTATTTTCATTAATAAACGGACGAAAGGTTAGCGGATCGAGAGATTGAGTTTTTCGAAATGAAAGTAATAGCGATAATAGGAAAATCTCGCAAAAGAAGAAAAAATGGATCACGAAGGAGCTCGGCGTCTCTTCAAAGCCTCTAATTTATTTCTCTCGCTAAAAAAGTCTAACCGCTATACCAGTTAATTTCTCTCTCCCTCTTCCTTTCTCTATACTTAGTCATAATGCACCGACTCGTTCGTTTCATCTCCTTTCTCTCCAGTTCCACTCACGAACGTGCAGAAATAACGGGCATCGATCGCGGTATCAATATTTGTTTAATTAGCGGCGGCTGCTACGAACGAGCATTTCCATACTTTTTTTTCTTAGCTAAGCGACCAATCGACCACCCCTCTGACGTAATCATGCTGTGAAACTCTCGGCATCGTTCCACGACCTCATCGAGAATTTCGCAATTGTGCCTTACTCGTGGCGTACTTACACGCGTCGATTCGCTCGCGATTTATGGAATAGACGCGTCGGTTAACCAGATTCGTGGACGTTTCGCGGCGGATGAGAGAATGTCCGTTCAGCGGACCGACTTTTGGAGAGACGAAGTTGCGACACTTGGCAAAAATGTGGCTAGAACCGCCTCGCTGGACGGCTATGTTTGGAGCCGTTACATAAAGTCTCCCCCGTCGACCGATCTATCATGAGGAGGCCTTATTAGATCAACCATGGAAAGCCATCCGTTGTAACGTAACTGCTGGCCAGATATATTTATTTACTTATTTATTTAACGGCCACCGATCTTTTTATATTCAGATGCGCGACTACACGAAGTGAAATGTAAAGGAGCGAGCACACTAATTCTAAGTTACGATTTTTACAATTACCTATCAGCTAATATGCCTTGAAAGAGATTACGGATAAAGTCGATGATTTCGCTAACGCTATTCGCAATAGAGCATAGTCTCTTGATAGGATCGAAATTATCTGAAATAGACTGGTACGAAGCGATATGAAGGAGTTTCCTCGAAAAAATTCCACGATTTCTGGACCGTTAACGAACTGATCGAGGTTTTTAAAAATTAGCATCAGGTTCGCTATGGTTCTACGGAACGAGCATATTCAATGTGCTAAAATATTTTCATAGTTATGGCAAATTTTGGTATCGGTTTATTGAACTCAAAGGTGATGTATTTTAAGCGTGCCTTTCCACTCATTTAAATATACGTATGTATAATAAGTACGCGATTGATGAATACCATTATTGTGTCTCGTCTCGACTCATCGGTTTTATATAATTCGCGTTCATAGTGAATTGTTTCGATATTTATCGCGATACAGAATTAGTCCTCTAACATGAAATCCAATCTATTTCTATTTACGTAGACTCGTGGAAAATTTAAGTCCTATTAGATTGCGTATTTGTACGAAGAGAATTAAAGAAATAGAAGCTATATAATTTTATCTACTAAAAATTATGACGACTGCTCCACTCCGAATACTTTATTGAATTTTGATGAGGCTGTTTTTTTTATACATTTATAAGAAATTTTTAATGGAAAGATACACGAAATATACACGATATGCAAGAATATACAAAACTTCTTACGGTATTCGATGGATAAAATAGATTTCTATTTAGGTTCCACTTGCGTAATTAGGTTCATAGAAATACGAGTTTGCATAAAAATTATTAAAGTCTAATTATTAAAGTCGCAAACAGTGGATTCTACGTCGGGAAATCCTAATGACGCGGCAAGTTCAACGACTACATAACGCTGTTTATCATCGCGTGACGTAGCGTTTCCTCGAGAGTGCACGAGGAAAAGCGCGAACGGCTCAACGTCGCCGTGCCGATCCACACCAGGAGGAGGGGATCGTCGATCGAGTCTCGCGTCGACGCTTAAAAATAAGAGCGGTAAACACCGACCAGCCTTTATGTAATGAATGAGCGCGAATTAACAGAGCAACACGGGATCGAGCGTCGTTGTCGCACGAGGAGTACGTAGAGAGCTTTCAGTGGCGATCGGGCCGAGTCAACGGCGTGGTGCGGCGAGAAGTTTTATTCTCGGCGTGATAAACAATTCGTTTTACTGGGAGCACCGATCGCTGGTGCGCACCACGGCTCGTAGAATCAACGCGCAGCTTATGTAATATATTTCAGATAGAATTCACACCTTACATAATTGCGTCGCCATAGATCGAGTCAAAAGTTTGCGCGTAGTCTTGATCAATATCCGTCCGTTGTTACGTCGGTGCTTTGGCCATGAGACTTCAATGAATGCGTAATTTTTCCATGGCGAAATTAATTTCAATTTTTAATTCATTTTTACATACAACTTCTTATGATTCATCGTATTTGCAGCGAAGTGGCAGAAGCGTGGAGCGAAAGTTGCGACTAGCGATGAAATCGCTTGCTGAGATAAAACGATGAATAGTAGAAGTAGAAGAGTGGGTAGAGGAGCGAGTGCAGGTAGAAAAGGAAAGACGTCGCGGGGAATACGAAGATGAAAACGTGAATCGGTCGATAGGAAACGATAGTAAATAATAGTAAAAGAGTACAATAGTCGTATAGTAATAAACTGAAAGCATAGAAGGATAAAATTGTAGAATAAGGAAACGAGAGAAGCTTGAAACAGTGAACGTATAGGACAATACAAACGAATTGTCGACTCGAACTAATTACAACCGTGATAAATGTTGCTTATCCGCGACGTATGTAAATATTCTTCTTTTAAATATTATTTATTCGATAAAAGATAGCATCTGGATACTATGAAAATCGATAAACAGTGAGGAGGATACGTGACACGAAACATGATTGAATCGTTCTAAGAACAGATTGTTTCCTGTGAAAATTAACGCAGTTCGATGCCGTGACGTAATAATAGTTACGTAGATAAAACTGTTTGACCGGGGACGCGATGTCGAAGTTCCCAATACGTTCGGACATTTTTCTAACGTTCTTTGCCTTACGATCGATAAAGGTAACGTGAATGGTAAACGATGATCCGAGAAACCAGAAGTATTCGATACCGTGCAGAAAGTTGTGCTGAATCACGATTGACTCGAATTCAAAAAAAGTAAAAAAACTGTGGGGTTCGAGGCCAAAAGCACGTGTAACTTTCGCTCGCCAAGTAATTAATTATCAAGGATGCGAGTCTGTTTACGAAACAGCCGGCTTGTCTAATTATAAATTGCGCTTGGATGATATTTGCGTAGGATCTTATGCGTCTCTAGAGTTCCAAGTTACGCTATATCAATCTCTGAGAATACTATATAATTCTGAAATGAACGATAAAAATAGAGTAATCAGAATTATAAAAAGACTTCTGGGAGAACTTTTTTTTCGTATGACGTTATGCAGTTACAAAAACACTTACCAAAGCTTTATACTTTGAGAAGAATAAATGTCAGAAAAATAATATGTACCACGATGCATAATGCAATACATTATTGCACAATTAAGATCTAAATAAATGAGCAAATAGATGAATACCAAGCAAAACAAAATTCTGTGACTCTGATAAAGTTTTATTTCTTCCGTAGACAACGGCAAGCATGAAACGTTTCAACGCGATATAAGATTCAAGTAATTCAAGCAGATCATAGATTTTACGTATTAGATTATTTTACCGTCGTCTACAGGACGAATTATCACGCAGTCGAATAATTATTGTAGAAACACGCGTGAATAATGATTTCGCGAATACTCTCTTACATAAGAGTATCAGTTTTTGTCGACTCTATTCTGCATCGCATCGTTTGCCTTGTCTTTATGTACAGCGAAATTAGAATTTTTAATATTAATGAAGCGATTATACACGATTGAGAAACTTTATTACCGTGCACCGATTTCTCGCTATATTAATCAAATACTCTAGATATGTATTATATTCGATCATTTGAAATTTTCGATGTCGTTGTTAAAACGCGGTCATACGATCGATATCGTAAATATCGCGTCTCGGTATTGGCATAATTATCAGTATTAATTGATTCGTCATTATATAATAGGCAGATTACTGTTTACACAGATTCGCTTATATCGGAACGCGAACAACGTTATGCTCTACAAAGCGTACTTTATCGTATCTTTCTTCGGAAATGTTTTCATAATTATATATAAATTCCTTCACAGTCAACCTATTCGCAACCGATGGTATTATCGTACGACACAAACTTCTTGTTTAATGTTAAACCAATCAGATTATTTTGACCCATTAACAGGTAGCATACTTAGTTACGAGCTTGTAGTGTCGAAGAAAAATGAAATTTTTCGTCTTGACGATCAGAGCAGACGAGATAACTCGTTACTCGGACTTTAAATGCTTTAAACATAAATCGACCTAAGTGGAATTTACTTGTCTTTGTCGTCTTTTAATTCTGCAATTACGGAAGTTAAGGTATGACTCGATCGACAGGTTACAAACAACAGATTATTCTTCGATTATTTTTTACAGAAGAGAAGATCGTTATTTCTACAGTTAACTACTGTCGGCTTTCCTCGCAGCGAAGGAATCACATTGTAATTTTCGAAACCATGGATCCTAGCGCGTTTATAAAAATTCTCGCGTTATTGATGTTAATTCACGCGAATCGTAACGATCGATGTCAGATCGAGCATAAAATCAACTGACTGTGAAACGCCGTTATCGATTATAATCAGCGGCTGATGTCTCGTCTGTGGAACTGGAACTGAAGCTCGCTGACAAGCGAATGCCTCGAATTCCGCGGACCGTCGTTAGAAACGTTACAAAATTCGCACTTCCTTCGGGTTAAACACGTGCTAGCGTCGCACGCCGATCTCCGGCCCGCTACCGCGACCACGTGCTCGTCTGTGCTCTCAAGACTCTGCTGAACTTTACATAATACGACTTAGCCGTACACGCGTGCGCCTTACACACGTGAGTGAGCCACGTATGTACTTTACTTACATGTAACTAGCGCTAAGAACACGATAGGCCGATGTATGGTTGTCTAGAGAAGTCGCCGCCCGCCAGTTCGAGTCTGTGGCCCGAGAATTCGACCACGGTTTATGTAATCGGAGATTGTGTTAAACAGAACCCTCTGTTTCTTCTCTTCGTTTTCTTCCTGCGTCGTTGTCGTCGTTTTCTGCTCAATTCGCATTCCACCGTCTTCTACCAGCGTGGCGTCGTCTTCGACTTGGACAACCGTAAGAGAAGAGAAAAAGGGGAACGATCGAATTTTCTATTCCGTACGAAAGTGGCGAATTAAACTGGATAGAATAGGGGAATAAAAGAAACGCAGATCAGACAGTTTGGTTTTTACGTAAGAGGGACTGTTGTTTGTGGGGGAGTGAACGGGAGAATGATGAAACCGAATGAGTAAACGTTCCTGGGATTAGTCTGACTCTGCGCCGGTGGTTTAGATTGCTGTTTGGCTAGTAGTCATCGCTGTTTAGTTATTTGTCTTTCGTATTTTTTGCGATAGGAGGGTGTAATTAGTATTCACGTATAAACGTGTAACTATTCATGCCATCAGGTTCTAGATTTAATGGAACAACATTTATTTGGTATAGTCGCTGGAGCGTAAACGTAGAAAATAGTAGTAGTCCTTGAGATTATAATTTTAATTGCATTCCTTACGTTCATAATTTTCCATTTGAAAATTGGATTTATTGATTTATTGAACGATTATCGATTTATTGAACGTAGGAATTGTTTTATCTTTCGAATTAAAATAAATTTCAATGGAAATCTTCAATTAAAACCCTAAAATCTAATACTCTCTGCATAGCAATTATAATATACTTTAATGCGAGCAATAATGATTGTGACAGAAATAGAAATTGTTGTGATAATTGTAATAATTTTACCAATGAAAAGAACCGATGAAATATATAACAAAAACAAGTAATATTGAAAGGAGTCGATTGCGTAACATGATCGATTCAAAATTTTGTGCACGTGTACGGTATCTGGCAGACTATGCCTCTTAGAATAGATAAAAGGAAGCCGCGTCGTTCACTATGTAAGTGTGAGGGTTACATTAATTATAATTGCATCGTAAATATTTATTTCAATGTTTAAATATTAATTATGCTTATCGAGCTTTACTTATCAAGACATTTGCTATCTTTTGTTTTCGTCATTCCAACAGTTCAACATTGTAGTTGTTTCGTGTTTTCTGAGAAAACTTTTACTACACTTATCGTTTTCACTGGTATAATACTATTTGCGTTTGTCTTCTATTTCTGTTTCTGCATACACACGATATCGGTTTTAAATACTACGAAACCTACTGATATTTACTATAAATTAAATACCTTTCACTGATTCTATCTTCTAGTTATTTTACTATATATTTATCATTAAATTCGCATCATACGTGCTTGATGATGTAGAATCTAAATAAAGTAAGATTTGTTAGCTTTCTAATAATGTAACGCGTAGATACGTGTCTTACTACTTATAACCAGTGTATTTACTGTGTCAGTATGTGTATATTTCTTTCGTATAGAGTATATACAATCTCTCGTTCCGTCTCGTAATAATAAAGGAAAAGTAATGAAAACGACCTCGACAAAGGAAAAGATGTTCCCTTTAATTTCTCTCGCCCTCCTTTTTTTCTTTTTATTTCTTTTACCAAGAGTGATGTCTATATCGATGACAAAGTGAAACGAACCGCTTCTTTCCTGAAAGTCACGATAATGAAATCTGACTAATTTAAATAATCTCTAGACTATCTCTTCCGTAATCTGTTATTTCTTCTCTTATCAAGAACTCGATATTTCTCCTCATTTCCTTGCCACTTTATCATCTTCTTTTTTCAATCTTCTTCTTTGTGGCGATCTGACCTGCCTATTGTTCACGAGAAAACTATCGATACCGACCTGCTCGATTCGTACATATATGTATGATATCGCGATCTTGGTGTCTGACTAGTACAGTAGAATGTGTCACCGGCCGCTTGCAACAATAAGAGTATTCACGCTGAATGGCGTTACGAAACTGGCGCCCATTTTTTCGACTTTCGCTGCCAACGTTGTCATTTTATGATTTTCCATGGAAATCCCTGAGAAAGATACTACTCTGGATCCCTTTCATTGAACGTTCGCTTGTACACGTTGATTTCGTAGACTAGACGCATTATTTATGTAATGCCATACATCGCATTGTGAGCGTTACGTAACACGACCGTTACGTAACGTGTTTTCCAAAAGTGAAGAAATAAACTTAGATCACCGTGATTTCAGCAAGAGGACGCTTGTACGCTTTGATCTTCGCTTCTTCTCGCTTCTTTCCTTACTTTCTTCACCGACGCTCGATTTGGAGAACGATCGCGATTCCCGGTTACGCGTACCGTCTCTTTCCACTCGTGTGAACACCGTAACTCCAAGTTTTCGTTCCGTTTGGAAAAAGATTTCGAAAAGTTGGGTCGCGAAAAAGGTGTGCAGGATGTAACGTGTAATTGTACGTTTCATGTTCGAACGTGACTTCCGAGATACGAGAAATTGTTTTAATAAGAGAAGAGGTTTAATTACCGGACGTTTCAATGAAAAAGTTTAGTAACGTTTAAAACAGGCGTAAGCATTTACGCGGGTCTCTGTTAAGACATAAACGCAGTTTGTTCTTTTTAGTATATATGTATATTTTATTGCTTAAATTGTGGTCCACTTGATATATGAAACACAAAGAGGACAACCTTGAAGTTTAGTCTCTAAAGGATTAAGAGCCAATCATACGTTTCCATAGTAAAATCGAGAAGTTTTCGAAAAGTAGAATAAATCAGTTTGGTTTTTGAATGACTCATACATAAAATTATACATTGCCTTCTTTGCATCTCTGTTCTCCTGGAATTATTTCCACAGTAGCCTTCAAATTTATTTATATTACCAACAATGAGTTACTCTTCATTTTTCTTTCGAACGTTCTTACGATCTATCGTTATTTCTGTCTACAATAATTTCTGTAATTCCTCCCAACTCTCAATTCTTACAACAAACAATATACAAAAGAATCAACGCAAAAATCTCGCGTTTAAGTAAATATAAGCTTTTTCTCCGACGATCTACAGCCCAACGGGTGAAATATTCGTGGCAATGGAACGAGACAAGAAGCATCGATAACAGCGTTATGTATTGGCGTAGAATTCGCGTAACGATTGGGGACATTGAAGCCCATTACGTAAACGACAGTCTGTCAGTTTAAGAAATTTTTCTTGCCGTTATCATTTGTACGTGCATAGATGTACGAGTGAAAAGCAACACAGAGAACGATTATTCGCCTGGGTTCGGCGACGTAACAAATAACCTCGCGGCCGCTTGCACAACAAATAGGTGCCTATACCTATCTTCGTAATAATGCAGTTACGAAAATGGCGCGATTACGTCTCCTTAGGCAACACTGATTTCAGCGTTAACTCTCGATACCATGATATTACGAACATTCTTTTTTACTCGCCTCTATTTAGATTGCCTCGGTAGCCGATTTCACGAAATTCGATTGCGTGTACCTGCTATCCTTGTTTTCTTACTTTAGTTACTTGAAGTTTCTTTTTTCTATTATCGTATTTTAGTCACAGGTACATCAGTCGATGAATCGAGGCAATCGACACGATATTTTCCTTTCAATTATTTTATGTCAAAATACTTGAACGAATGGGAAATATATATAAATATATCTTTCACGAAACATCATTTAAATCCACAAATATGCACCGCATCGGATCAATCAAAGTTATACAAAGGATTATAAATTACCCATTTTCATCTAGTAAAAAATTGAATTTTCTTTCTTTTAAATAGATATTCGATCGTACCTGTCGACTTAAGTTCGCAAGGTAGCTAAACTCGTAGAACGATAAATCTTTCGAATCGTCGACTTATTCTCAGAACTTTTTGTAACGATTGCGTGAGTTCTACGTTTGGCGGTTTTAAGAGGAGACGCGATGCAATTGGAAGCACGCGGCAGAAAATTTCGGCACAGACCAAGAGGAACGTTACAGTCGAAATATATGTCATATATGGGGACCAAGGTCGAAACAAAAATTCCAGTTATGTAGGGTTCATGGTTGTCGTACGGATTGCGCTTAAGTTGCATTGTCGCGACCGCTGAACTTTGCGCAACTTCGATAGGCACACGATACAACATCGACACGACAGAAACGCTTCCTGCTATCTGTGAATAGAACGCGGAGAATTACGTTCGGTCGCTGGAAGTCAACCGCATAGTGCTCGCATTGCACAGGTATACTGGGTGTATCACGATTTAATCGCTACATTCGCTGATCCGACTTTGTAACTTTTAACGTGCCGGTTACATGGATTTATCTGCTTGGGTAGAAATTTACGAGAAGTTATCCTAGGCTTCTTTCTTTTCTTTTTTTTTTTTTTTTTTTTTTTTGTCGATATTAAAACGAATAACAGATCGAACGAACAAGATTATTTAAGCATCTTTCGTATTAGTTCAATGCCCCTTCAGACTCGATATATCGAAAGTAACTGCCTGCCGTACTATTATATAAAAGCTGTAAAACAGTCTAGCATCGGTAAACTATCCAGCAATTCGCCATCCAGAACTATAAGAGCTATGGACTATAATTATAAACTAGTAAACCAGCAATCTCATCAAAATAATATACAAGAAACTTGACTGCACGTCTCGATGAATAAAGTAGAACATATTACAAACTACCAATAATATTTCTGCAATTTTCATTAAACAAGTAATCCGATATTCGATCTGGAACACAGATTGAAAACGCTATAATATCGAGTCATCGACAAGACTTAAGCTTCTCGCATGAATAATGCAACTTGCACGTGGTGTCGGTTGTTGTATTCCACGTGATTTGTATTTGTGATATTTACTTGATCGAAGACAATTCGGGAAGATACCAATCGAGGGGTGAAAGAAAACTGTGTAAGATACAACTTTAGAAAATTGAAGAACAGTGGGTGATCTTGAGTTCGGTGGTCGGTAAAGGATGATATAAAGAGGTCAAAGTTCACGAATGAATAACGAGCAAGGAACGAGTCGTTGGCCGTCGAAGGTGAAATTTGGGATATTTCCTGTTAGTGATGATGAATCTAGAATGTTATGAATGTAAAATGTTAAATTTGATATTTAAATACGATATAAACAATCCTCGACACAAATTCAACTAAATAAGCATAGTAAAGATCGTGTCGATGTACAAATATGATTTTTTCACGATCGATCGACTGGTACGCACGCAGCGTATCTCAATGTGATTTGCCAACGAATCCGTTGACGTACAGTGAGTATTTTCACCGCGCGCGGCTTTAATCACGGATTCAAACGGTGTCCGGTTGTGGATCGATTCGAATTAGTCAGCGGCGCGACATTTTCCATCATTGCTGTCTACATTATGTCTAGCCATGCCTGTCGATTTTAACGGAGCTTCTTGACGCTCGCCTGTCGTCGTTATCGTCGACTGTTAAGATATAACAAGGTCGACGTTCCACGATCCCCGGAAACGATAACGGTATCGCTGCATTTGGATCCCGTTATCAGCCGCTAGATCTGATCGTTCGATTCGCTTGATCAAAGTTTGCCAAGGAAACGGAGGAGGTTCGATGTTGGTCGCGCGAACGCCACGCGATAGTGGCCGTGGCTTTCAGCGAAGCTCGTCGCGTTACGTAAACGTCCGTGACTAGAGGCACGTTGCTCTTCCACGAATTTTGTGGATCCGAATCATCCAGCCATCCGTGTTCGACTTTAGAAGCTGATCGCTCGATCGTCGCGTCGATCGACCATCGATCGTTGGCGTAACGCGCCGGCTACATGGTTGAGCGACCAAGAAAATACGCAATCTTGTGCAACTCGGTTGCAGTTCTTCGAAAAACGGCTAGCTACCGTTAATCGAGTTCCCTTTGCTTCGACGATCATGCGCTCTTATACAACGCACGGTGCTGATACCGGCCGCGCCGCTCTGCGACTCTTATGTAATCCACCGTTTAATGTTTGAACAAATCGTACGATGTAGATTAAACGTGGCTCATTAGGTGTATTCACCGATGTTCTGACCTGTTTGAAAATAAACGAATTTGCGGAATCGGTACCGAGTATAGAGGATTAAGGGTGACACCCGAGAATCGAGATTGATTTATTACCCCCTGATGATCTGCCTCTGCAAGATTCGTGTAATCTTACGATATTCGCACGCTATTGACTAACTAGTACCGATGCTCTGATGAAAATTGCGTCTTCGTTCGATTTTGTAGTAATGTGATAGGTTAAAGTTAAAACGGGTTACGTCGGCTATCGTGATTAATCATTCCGTCGATTCGGTTTCATAATAAATAACCGTTCCTAATTATAGCTTCGTAATGGAAAAATTCTATCGGTGTTATACGTTTATTATTGGTAAAGTACACTGTTAATAAGTATACTACGTTGGTATGCATCCAATTCTTTGAAAGGCAAATTGTAAGAGCAACGACGTATTGTGTAATGAAGCCATATGACTTTTATTCGACGGCTGGATATTATGTATACCACTTAATTAAGAGAATTCACGCCGCGACGAAATAGAACGAGATTTAATACACTGAATATCGTTTGTTCGCGATTTTTATTTAGTGTAACTAACGCTAGTTTCACAATATTGAATTCCATGTTCGAATTACTCAGCAGAAGAGTTATAAAATATGATATAATGTAATCGTCATTTCATAATTGCAAGGGATACGTTTTACCGTTTATGTAACTGGGATGAGCGTCGAGCAATCAAAAATCTTGCGTAAGTCACCGCTTGTATCCCATTTGGACATTTATTCGGCCCGATGAGTTATCTGGATGCTCGATCGACACACGTAATTTTCTACGTATTATATACCTGAGAGTTCCCATTTCCGACCGAACTTCTCCATTTTTAAATTTACTCGACTCGTCCGACCTTGAGACGAGGACACCAACGAAAAAATTCGTGATAAAATGTGAGCGAATTTTCGTACGTGGCTCGATCGAGACGAGAAGGTGAGGAATATTAAAACGCCCACGCTCAAGGAAATGTATAAATTACGCTCGAGCAGTTGAAACAAGTTTTTAAGGGTTACGTGAACTTTGAAAACGAGCACTTAAACGACAAAATTGTATTAGTCATCTTCGACTTGTCTTTGCATCTACGACAATCTCGTGTCGATTGTTCGTCCTTGTCCAACCGAGAATTGGTCGAATTTACGTATACTTGATAAATTTTCTCAAAAACGAAATCTCTGACATTTTTGTGATTCTCGAATTTCGTCTTACTTGAATAGAATCTTACTGACTCCATTTGGATCCATTTACCATGAATTACGTACTGATTACCTCGTATATTATGATTAATATCCAAATATCCTTTTACGAGCCTATCGTGTCACAGAACGTACTCTACGATTAAATCAAACACTCAACGATCGAAACTCTCCCGAAACATGTTGGCCCACTTTCGAAGCGAAAATTTCAAACTAGTGGAAATCTGACAATTATCCAAACTGCAAATCGCGTATGTGTCACGGGCAGAGACGGTCATTCATGCACAGAGTGCAGATGACAAATTCCAGGATTCAGCGGTCACATAGGAACGATGTGCGAACTCAAAATGCTGCGCGTCTAAAAATAGATTTACGCTGAAAGGAAATGAGATCGGACGAGGGCAGACACAGTGGTTGGCGCATGGAACAAGAAGAATATTCCAAAGAAGAACGATCTTCGTGCAAGTTGCTGTCCTTTACCGGAAACCGGAACCGATCACGGTTCGATAAAATACAATGTACGAAACGCGCGATCAATGAAGCCCTACAAGGTGACATTTTAATTAACGGAAAAGCGCTCTTATTCCGCATTTATTACACGCTTCGTCACGACGCGTATGCGTAAACGGCGTTACTTGGAGGAAACACGCTACATTTGTACAGGGATACGTGTCGTTCAAATACGCAAGTATAGTTATAATATATGCACTCTAATGCACATATGGTGTTTGCATAATGAACGTTTTTTTACTTTCAGTTAGTAAATTATTGTAGGTAATTTCCTTGGACTACGGTAGTTTGAAATTTTTATACAATACTTTTGTATACATCTCTGGAATTTATAATATTTGTTAGTACAGTATTTGCAAGTAAGGTATATATATATATATATATATATATATATATATATATACATATTGCTGAGATAAAAAGTCCGAAAATAAGAGTTCAAGGAGAATCGTGAAACTATGACATTTATTTCGGTTTATAAAATATAGTCCTATTAAACTTACTGCTAAACGTGTCTTGTAGATAATTTGGACGGAAAAATACCTTCATATTCGAACTATATATTTTTGGCCGGAAACTTTCGATAGTTCTGTATTTAAGCCCGCCTTTTTATATTGTGCAACAAAATTCTTATCTCTACATTATTCTATATTTAGTTCCATACACGGTAGATTCTATTTATGTGAAGTTGCTAAAGGACAAACAGTTCGTATAGTCGAAGTTGATATAATGTGAGATCACTAATTTTCTCCACTATAGTATTTCTCGTTCTCATAATAGAAATTTACGTTCAGATTAGTGATTGAATCGACGAAAGTTCAATCAATTAGGTATTAATTAAAATTTCGTTCCACTAAATGGTGTTCAAATAAATAAATTTCTACTGTAACAGCATTTTGATATAACACAAGGATTAAATTATTAAACAAAGATGACGCACACGCGTCAAAAGCGAATATTCGCTCAAGTTGTGTTTTCCGAAGTTCAAATAGAAATCACAAATGATAATTGGAAAATGTTCATTGATCTGAATTTGGAGCAGCCCTTAACGCTATCATACTAGAAATAGTATACCTTTACTTATGGTTTATGGCAAATGTTTCTTTACTTTATGATTTGCTCCATATTACAGGTTTGTGTTGTAATCGTGGAATCGCGTTCCGATGCTAGAATCTATTGTGGGAAAGATTTCAATTTATATAACGAGCAGATATTGCCGGTAGATAAGCGTGGCTCGTAACATTTCGTCTCCCTGCTGGAAATCTTGTTGGGCGGTGGGTGAACGTTGAAGAAGTTGGAGGCGTTTCAAACGATCGAAGTCGTAATTTTTGTAAAACTCGACGTAAAACGTTTCCTTTGATGCGTTTAGCGAAGATAACTTCTAGCTTCGTTATATTATATAAGCTCTTTTAATATTTAGATTTTCAACTTATATATTACGTAATAATAATTACCGTGTAACTAATATACGATGCCATTCATCGCATAAATACTAGTAATATATGTATATATAATAAGCAACGTATATGTGAAAATGTGCATACAAATTTCGTCAATTTCCGGTGAGACTTGTCTCGCGAATGTCTGGTAAAACTACCTTCACGAATCGTCAAACCGTGTGCTTTTCCTATCACGATTCTCGATGTAACGCCGGTCGAATTAAATTTACATTGACAGGCCGCGTGGTAACGTTAGTTTTTACGCGGTTGTGGATTTCTTAGCCGATTTCCTCGGAGATAGTGAGACTAGAGAATTGCTCTGTACGCTTAACTCCGTCGTGTACCACTGGAGAACGAACAAACCGAACGAACGAACTCGTGCTAAATTGGATCATATTACGTAAGGTTACCCGATTAAAGAACCTCAGGACAAATCCGTGCGCCGACTTTACGAGTTTCAATTACCAACTTCAGTGTAAATGTCGTTCTCCCATGAGAGGCACGAGAAAAAGAAAAAAAAAAAAAGAAAATCATGAACCGAAACTGTCAGATTGCACTGTTAAATCTTGCAGACGTTTTAATCGCATATTTTAAATTTTGTCCCATTAATAGCGTGTCAGCGTCAACGTTGACGTTTACTTCGTTAGTCACTTCGTTTAGGCGTGTAGCCTGCTATAACTACGTTTATGATTGCCAAATTTCGTAATTGGAACTGTCCAAAGGTAACTCACTATTGGTAGCTGTACGTCGAAAAGAAATTTTATGACACGAAGCATCGATAATTAGATTGTATAAATTTCTATACGAATTTGTTATTCTTTTTATGTACGCAATTAAGGAAATAGCACTAGGAAATAGGAATTTGCTTTATTTATAAAAAATTATAAGACGTACTCTACTGCGGGTATTTTATGCATTCCGTATGCATTCTGTGTTTTGAATACAAATTTACAGTCATGTTATGTCTACCATGAATAGTCTATTCCTAGTCTATTCGTAGTATTCGATTTATTTTCATCTTGAATCGGAGAAACACAGGGTATTTTTATATCTTGATCCCTAATTTTCCTTTCATAAAACGCAAACTCTTCGATTTCCATTCATTCGGAGAAACCATTGACCTACTCGACCACGGATTCGAATCCAATTCACGTCATTCACGTACAATTATGACATAAAACACCGATCATCCATGTTCTGCGGTTTAACGTTCGTGTAAATGTTCTAAATGCGCTTTCTTTTTCTTCCATACGGATTACCACATCATATTCTTGCGAGTAACAGCAGCGACAGCGACTCGCAATTTTCTTGCGCATTACGTGCTGGCTGCATACCACGCCGGTCTCCCGAATGTAAAGTGTCGTAACTAAAGTCTTTCACCAGCGAGAGAATTAATTTCTTAAGGGAAGCCGTAACTTTTCTATTGTATTAATACGCGAATTTATCATCGCTGGGTGGCTGTGCAAATCGAATTACATCGTTCAGTCGCGGCTGTACGTTACGCAAGTGACAGATATTTTCAGATTATAATACTCGAATACCGATATCAATCAGAATAATTCGAGACAATCTATAAATAAACGTAGACTTGAGAATGTGACGCGATGAGAACGATCGCGACGAGTATATTTTTACGTCGTCGTCGTATTCCCCCGTTCGGATCTTACAAACTCGTTCTTCAGATTTTTCATCGTATTTCTATCAACACGGAATTACTTCGGATCTGGTTCTCTTCGGTGGAAAAGCAGAGCAATCGTGGTCAGATTATCGAATTAATTAGTTTCGTTAATGCGTCTGGTTTTAATTTTTTCGCCGTGTGTAATTACCCGATATGCTTCAAGATTGCATATTTTAGCCTTCCAACGAGAAAGTGTTAACGAACTGCTCCTCGTTAGCGAACGAGCGGACATGTTTCGATAGTAATGTTGAAATATTAATTCGATCGAAATTACAATATTAGATGGACTCGTTAGTTGTACATTTATGGTCTGCAATAAAATCACATTGAGATTATCGATGATGTTAATAAGTAATTAATAATTAATAGATTTTCTATGGCAAAATTTGGTATCACACACAAAATGATAGTAACAACTTCTTCAAGAATTAATCCAATTCATTTGGATATACTTTCATATGGATTAACGATTATTTCATATGGAGTAGTCGGTAAATTCTCGGTAGTTCTCAATTTATTTCAAGAGAAATCAGTTTCACTCGGTTTAAGTTTCAGATATTTTTCAGAATCTATCAAATAATGGAACATCTTTAATTTCAGTTTAATTTCAGTGGCACGAAGACGTTCCGTAGAATTAAAATAGATATCCGTTCGGCCAAACAAAGACGCTATCAATGCCTCCAATCTGGGGATAGGCGTGTGCACGCGAGCAGAAAGGAAAGAAGAAATCGAGTAGATGCGCATTTTGCAGGCTGCACCGCAAGTGCATCCTGGTGGTTCGATCGTATGACTCTGACCTTGTCTGGATGTTCACCCCACACGTTTGGTTCGTTCGTTCGTCCGTTCGCTCGATCCTGGTCGAGTCGACTTTGGGGCCAAGATAGAGCCGGCTCTCGCTTATGTAATTCGAAACGGGTCACGGCCAGGCACTCGAAAAACCCGCCTTTCTCCGTCGACATTTGAATCGGACGCATTGCAGAACGCTGAATATCGGCGTTTCTACTAGAAACTCTCGCGATGATGTATTTTATCGCGATATTAATTATCGTTAGATTATCGGATATGAAAGATCAAAGGTCGGCGAACATTTTATTCGAAGCGAAAGCGAAAAATATTGTGCGAAGTGGGTGATATTTTAAGGAACGATGAAAATAATTGTTAAACGATCGCCCAAGTAATACGAGTGATTTTACCCGAGTGAAGAAAATTAATAAAAAAAAAAAAAAAAAAAAGAATGGGGAATTCTTACGTTAAAAGATAATATCGTTCGAATCGTTTCAAATAATTACACGCTTTTTTCCACGCTGTAATACAAGCGTCCAAGTAAATTAAAAATCTAACATTTATTAAATTTGTAAAATTGATTAAAAATGTAGAATTTATTGGAATCGCGTAAAACGATCGCGGTATCGTAATCTGACGTAAGCAAATAACTACAATACGTAAGATTTATTTCAGTTAAGTTACGAAACTTTTAACCATTATCATCGGCAAAAATCTAATTTCCTTTACACAACTTCTCTAACCAAGCTATCGCACATGCGACAAGAAAGCTTGAAATTAGCATGAAGCATGAGAAAAGAGAAAATTAATGCAGTAAATTCAAAGCAATTCCCTTGAAGTCGATTATGAACTTCCTTCGTGCCAATGTCATACTGTCGGATTAATTTCACGAAACCTCCATCAAAATTTATCGTTCTTCGACAAAATCGATCTTGTTCTGCATATCTTAGCAACGCGTAGAACATTCAAAACACTATGTCTACTTTATAAACGGTATATTTAGCCAACTCGTCCAAGGATACGGTACCACGTTGTTCTACCGATATGATATGTCACGGTGCTGTTCAACCGCCAGCGACGGGAAATTGCGTTTGTCGACGTCGGCAGTCGTTGCGTTAATTCCCCCGCATTGCAGAATCCTTAACGCAACCAGTCGTTTGGCAAGAACGTGTCGGCTGAAAATTAACATTGTGTTACCCGCAATGAGGCATATCGATCGGTGGATACCGCGAAACGATCACGATCCTCTTAACATGGACGCAGGCAGCAACGCAGGAACTGGTTTTACGTTTACGGGATATTATCTGATAAGTGGAAGACAGTAATACACTGGCGATCCTGAGGAACCCTAGATAAGCCTCTATCTTTAGGCTCACGAATTCCGGTTGCGTTATGTAAAACGTACTTTCTTTTCTTAAAATCTTTAACGAGAGACTACGTGTACTTTTTACGAATACTAAATTTCGGATGTAAATTTTGAAACGCTGTTGTTTATACTCTGTACTTAGATTTTTTTTTTTTCATTTATAGTATCGTAATCGTTGTTCAAACATTAACTTTGACAATTATATATCTCCTACTATGCGATATTACCGTTACTAACGATGACGTATCAACGTAAAGTCAGATCTCTGTCAATAGAAATGTTTCCACGCTACGACCTTCGAAATTGAATAATTTTGTCTTTCGTTCATTTTCGATCCAATTCGGCTGTTTCTTTCTCCTCTTTCAATTTTCTAATCTTTAGGAAAATAAAAGGAAATCGTTGGGAGGTTTAAAGAAACGAGATTGTCGTTAGATAAGTACGTTCGTAACACGACCTAATACATTTTCGAGTATGGAATAAATTAGCGTTTCCCCGAAGAAAACCTATACTCACTCCTTGACCTGAGCTCGGCCATGAAAGTGGCGCTATCATCGTGGTGGTAGCGCGTTCTCTGTTAGCGGTGTTCTTCGAACAACGGAATTGATTATCCACGTGCATCAAAGCGAGTCGACGATGATGCCACGCACGATGTTACAGCGAAGGAGCAAATCTTTCTCTGAAAAAAAAAAAAAAAAGAAAAAGATAAAAACGTTAGGTAAATTGGAGAGCGACTGGAACCACGCCACGGAGCCACGGTGAGGATGATTTTTTAGAACGAAGGGATCGTAAAACGCCGGTTTTACGCTTACAAAATAATTTATGTAATCCAGAGCTGGGGGTCGCGGTAAAATTAGACAACCCCGTGTATGATCATGGCCGGCAACACGGCCATCGTCGTCTCTGTATTTACAAACGCATCGTCGCCCTACGACCAGATACAACAAGCAACGTTTTACGATCGAGTTTTGTGGAACAGCGAAACAGACGTGCCGTTTGACACGAGAATAGAAGAAAGAGATTTTCGTACGGCATAAAAAGAAGAAATCATGAAAGTACGAAAGACGAGGTTCGTAGTTTGAAACGAAATTGAGGACAGATGAATTGTATGGTACGAGAATAATAGATTTGTGAGCTTTTAATCGATAGGTAGGTAGGTAGTTAATGAATTTAGATGTATGCATATAATGAAAGAAATAAATCTTTTTCTCGATACATTGATTTAAGCTTTGTTCGCGTTATCGCTTCTTCGATTGAATCGAATTAATCTCTGCTGGAACAGTTTTTTCTTAACGTTAACCAAACATATGGTATAACTCATTTTCATAACATATTTTATGCTAATCAAACCTCCGGAAAGAAGTTTACAACATATAATAAATAACGACAAGTAATGAATCATATGTCTAATTATTCAAGCAGATATTTTTGCAACATAAAAACAGATATTATTACAAGGTAGCGGACATAAAAATTTTACAGCTTCTTTTCAAACGACATTACGACGCTGCATTTCAACATTGTATCTCGCTTGTGTGCAATGCCAATTTCTAACGCTAAACAATCGAATTATATCACCCACATATTCAATGCAACGAAACGAGCAACATGCAACAAATACACGTACTAAACCAATTTTCTACAAAATTTGTCACTCATCTCCGTGTCAGAGATTAGATAATTGCCTCGGCCGAAGAAACAATCGTATCTTTACAATAATCTCGATGATAACTGCTTGCGGCGAAACAGCAATTATTCCGTGGCGCTAAACGCGGCATGTAACCGATCGCCAAATGCCTCGAGTACCTACGACGATCCGTTGCGAGCCATTTAGGGCGCAAAGTCGATTGCAAAGTAGATTTTCTCGCGGACGTGTCCCTCTTTTGCAATTGGGTGGCGTTCGGCGCGAAACAATAGACGACGATCGCTTGATATTTTCAGAAAAACGATCGTGGGTAGATGATCGTGAAAGCCCGTTTCTTGCGTCACGACTGTGTTTGTACAATTTTAACGACATCGTCGACAAAACGCCTCGTTACGAAATTATCCAACAGCGAATACGAGATATTTCGAATTTTCTCCTTGAATTATAATATTTTATATTAATCGAATTATAATAGTACGTTAATTATCTAACGTGTCGAACAGGGTAGAACTTCGTTATCTTAACTTATCAAGGGACGAACAGTTTACATAATTAGAATTGCCTGATTCTTCCTGTTGCCTGATTTCTTACCTACTGATTTTTCTCTTTAAATATCAAAAGTTCATGCTCAAATAAATGAACCCATAACTGAGGCCCTAACTGGAATCTCGTTCTAAATAAACGGAGCTATATCGTAGCTTTCTTTTTCAAGCGAGTCGTAAACAGAGGATCGAAGAATTAATCTACAGACCGTTTCAATTCGAATCTGCGCTTCGTTCGTGATTCCTCCATAACGAAGATTCCGATACCGAATCTCAGTCAACAACGTGGTAGCTTTTACCTTAGACCCTAAGAATACTCCACTCCAGAAGAATATTACAACGCCTCGAATTTCATAACGACTCCCCAACGGTTCCAGCAGCTGTGGCAGAATCCGTTGCACGTAACCTTTCATGCGCGTTTCTATTGTCGACTGTTCGAGGCTCGACGGTGACGAAATCGGCGTGCATTATGCCGACCTGTGAGCGGTTAACCGCGAGTAGGTGCCGCGAACCGAGCCGACCTCGTAGACGAACCTCGCGATTGCCATTACGAAATGTACCAGGATACGCGCTCCCGTGAGAGTCGGCGGGCTCCCTATTTCGTCGCCGCGAAATACCTAGGTACTCCGAGAAGAGGATTTCGCAATGCCAGCGACATGATCGCGATCAGAGTTAATCGACTCGTTCAAAAATACTATGATTTGAAGGAGCCGTAGGCGATCCACGACACCGGAGCACGCGAGAGGATGAACTGGGAGAAGGCAATGTGTCGAAACGTTTGCTTACTTTGTAATCTGCGAAAGATGAAAAGGTACGAGAATGGATTTCGGAGTACGCGATCGAGCTCGGCGCAGGACTATTATCGAAGATTACCGTTCCAACTGCTCGATCTTTGTTCTACTTGATCGATGCAATTTGGTATATTAACGAAAATGATTACCGCTAATTGAGAAAATTAGATGAAAGTTATTTTCAGCGAAGATAAACGTTTTATCGGCGAAACAAGAATTCCTGATACTTGAGGATATCTGTATTATTTGTAAATTTACGGTGAGGTATTTTTTAGAGGAATTTTCGACAATTAATTTACTTTTCCTACTTATTCTTGTTCTTACTTTGCCTTTAAACAATCTTCGAAATTGAATTATAAACTTGTACTTAATTATAAATGCGCTATATTGAGAGAAAAATATATGATTCTATGCAATTTACGCTATGTGTATCTATGTGTATTTTGATAAAGAAAATCAAGGATCGTCACGTGACATGATAAAATTATCTAGATTCTACGAATGCTGTTAAACGAGGGAATCTTTGACGTAACGTTATGTCTACGATCGCTAATGCTAGGTAGCTCGTAGGGGTTGTAACGTGAAGTTTCACGAGCAAGCAGACAAATTATCGAAAATAGTAAAACTGAGAATGGCAGAAATTTTTCTACGTCTGCATAGAAACGTTATTTACCATACGATATTTTTACCAATAACCTCTGCCTAATTTAAACAATTTTTAAGCAAAATTTAAGATTCAACATGAAATAATACATACTTTAAAGCAACTACAATGTCTCGTAAATCGCACGTATCACGCGTGTTGCAAATTTTGCAAACTTTCTCTATTTCGAACATCGGGCTGCAGTTCCGACTTACGAAACTCAAGATAATCGTTCGAGATAAGAGCAATCCGCGAGAACTCGCGTGACATGTGTCGCTTTCGATTGCGTATTACACGATCGTAAAGGGGAAATACAGTTGAATGCGTTCAGAATCGCAATGATTATCAGCGACGACTAATTATACTCGTGACGGATCTTTTCTTTCGGAAAGTTGTATCATCGTTCCCGATGAATGTTAATTGGGGAATGACTGATTAGATATGCCTTTACGTAATACAGCATATGCGTAAACATATGTAAGAGATCCATAATATTTCAGTAGTAAGTAGCAGATTGAGATCAGATAAGAGACAAAAGAAGAAAGGAGAAACAAGACTATCTTGCCTTAAATGCCTGACTTTTTGTTCCAGTGTTTCTGTAGACCGTAGACCGCCATTTAACGGTAGTTTACGGATGATTTCGGAGCTACTTTGTATCATCGTCTCCAGCTATCTTCAGTTACATCATACACGACGTTAAGTGTCAGTGAATCACTTTCCGTCCACTGATCAACGGATGACCTCATTTGACTAACAAGTTTATGAGTCAAACCGTTGTATTAAGGCAATCATGGGCTCGCAGACGGTCCTTTTTAATCTTTGTCCGCGAATGTTCGTAGACGGTCGTTCGTTTGAAAAAGAGGAACAAATAAAAAAGAAAAAAAAAAAATTAAAGAAAGAGAATAGAATTCGCGTTGACTGTGTATCGCAGGGATACAATGTTTTCTTCTATGGTTATCTCCAACTTATTGATAATATATTGCCTTTACGTAAGCGTTCGGAAAGTTTGGAAAAAATTAGTACACCGCAGACATTGTTTTGTACGTTTTCTGTTTTCAACGTACTGTTATCTTCTTCCTTTATGTAAACACAAATATCGTTCCGATAAAGAGGAGAATTTAGATAAAAAAAGCATGGAATAAAATTTTTGTTATTCAAACTAAGCCTTCGTTGTGACTAAGTTATGCCCTAATCTCTCGTTTATCTGCTACGAATATTGTGTACTCCGTTATTCAAACGTAACGATCTACGACGCATCGATGATAATTGTCTATGAATTAGTCACGCCTGAGACGTTTCCTCGGCGATTAATTAACAGTTATCGAGAGATTCCAATTAACCGCGTTCGCTTTTCTCTCGTTATTATTTTTTCCACCGTTCGTTCTATTCGCGAAACGAAAGAACACACAATTGCAAAGACGTTGTCCAAAATCAGAGAGAACGACGATCTAATTTATAGATCATATTATAGATGTCCGTGCACCTTCGTAATGATGTTCTCGATTTTACTCGTGCGTCTGTTGCATAATACCATCGAGGTTTCTGATAGCCAGCCAGTTTGTGTATCGCGATGTCTCGCGTACTCCCATGTACCATTATGTAACGTCTATGCCCCACTGAACGTGTGGCATTACCATATTACGAGACTCTCCTGCTCTCTCTTTTTGTTCTTCTCTCTCTCTCTCTCTCTCTCTCTCTCTCTCTCTTCTCTGCTTCTTCTTCATTCGCAATTTTTTTGCCTTCACATTTATTCTCTTTTTTCGCCAGGAACATTCGTTACAATATTTCGCGTGCCTCTTCTCAGGCACGTACGACGAGTCGAGTGAATTTTAATTAGACTAAATTCGAATTTTTTGCTTCTGGCTGTTTCCTGAAAACTACCTAATTAATTTTTTACATAGCGCCTTTTCGACAATTCAAGCGTACACGTGTCTAATTCTACGCAGACTTCCAACTTCATTTTTTCTTCAAGAATCCTAATTGAATTTTATGATACGATAAACTCATCGTTGAATCGTGAAACAGATATGGTCGATTCATCGTACGAACAATCTTTTCCACCACATTCGTTGTATGCTGCGACGAATACTTCATTGATGCGCTTGATGGATATTTGTTGGTTTTGGGTAGAAATTTTGAAGGGCGATATGATCTAATTTGATGTTTTACGACTGCAAACGCTAAAGCGATCCAGAAAATATTTACACAACAGAATATTAGATCGTCCTTTCAAATACTTTCAATTTTTAGAACGTTTCCATTTTCTTAATGTAACGTTCCCGAACGAAGGTTACACGATTTTCGTAATACTCTTTCTATTCTTCTAATAATAATACTGTAATAAATATTACAAATAAGACTATTCAGTTTTATCTTTATTTTCAAACCATAAAATATAAATATTGTTACTTTAAACAGTACGCAGCTTCCTAAGTAACTGTTTGACACGGGCATACATTTAATAACCACGTGCGAATAAAACACGTATTGTAGTATAAGTTGATTACATTTACGTTTTTTTGAAATATTTTATATAACTGACTGAAATTGGAAGTTCCTGTAGATTAGTACGTCGAGCAATTTCAATCGGTCTAAGCGTTTAATCTGACTGATTGCAACGAAATGCTCGAGCTAACGCAATTCCGCAGCAGGACTTGTTTTGGAAACATGATTACAGTGTAGGAATGTCATACGAAGTTATTTATGTAGTAGCTAGTTGATGTTCAAAGGGATTGAAGTATAGAAATCGAGACGATTCGTTGTCTGTTTACGACTGAACATTATCATCTTGTTTATTTATCTGACGCGAAATCCTTCTCTTTTCCTTCGATTAAATTCCTATCGTTCTTTGCATACAGTTTCTTCTATATAGGAGCCTATGAACACCGATCAAGTCTCAACCCGCTGTTATCGATTAATTCTTCACTGAAGTGGAAAATAACCTAACAAAAACAAGGTAAACTGCAACATTGATCGTCGCGATGCCGTTTCACGTTTTTACCCCGCGCTAAGTTTGTCGTTGTAAATACGTTGTTGTCGGAACGTTTAAATAGAAAAACTAAATATTCTTGTAAACTTTGAACAATTTTATACTCGATAACCGGATTGATCTACGTTCAATTTTTTTTTTTTTTTACAAATGATCTTACATACTTATACTTCGTCTTAAATATTTTCCCTTTATAATTATCGTCGTATGTTACGAATTAGGAAAGTTCGACAATTTCTTGCATCGTTTAAAATGTTAATTAAAATAAATAATAACACATATGTACATAAAAATAAAAAGTACAAAATATGGGAAATTTCAAATGTTTCGATGTATCTTGAAAATGAGAAAATTCTAGACAGGGTGTTTCAATTAAGAAAGACAGTATTAGTAATAATAGTAGAAAGTAATATGTACTTCTCATAAAGTAAAAAACGTCGCTGCTGAACTGTCTTCGTTTCGTGTTAAAAGCTTTTCAGACATTCTTACTGGCCGTGATACGCGGTGAATTTCTTCCCCTCGACGTCGAAAGTTCAAACTGTTGAAAGTCTGCATTCTGCAACGCAACCATTGCCACGCGCATACGTCTATGAATCGTGAGCTTCTCGTATTATTATAGTTGCGTCTATATTTAGTCGCAATTAATCAGCTGTCGGGTGTATCCGCTTCAGCGGTGTTAATTTTTAACAAACCCTTGCGAGGAATGTCGTGCTCTGCTTTGCTCCATCAACGTACTATAAAACCGCACGATTCACAAGCATTCCAATTAATTATTGCCATTGTGTCTGTGACCGTGATATAGCTCTACGAATAAAAGTAATTGAGAAAATAAGAGCGTTGTCACGTGTGATGTAGTACCGTCGACAAAAAAATAAATATAAATTCCAATAGTATCATTTAAGTGTACGAGGAGAACATGAATGAGAAAAGATAACGTTTAAGTTAATTACTTGTACGTATGTAGATACAGTAGCACGTTGATCACTCGGGTTTTCCCTTTTCAAATCAACAGTTTATAGTCGTATAAATCATTATGATAAGTTATTGGCGGCTCATGGCCAGATGAAATCATAGAATGAATTTTATAAACCTTGAAATTAATATTAAAGAGAAATAAAATCTTTTGAATAAAAGTATAATAATTTTGTTCAGCTTTAATTCATTGTTTTCCAATCTTTCTTCTACAAGGTTTTCAAGCAGCTAATTAAATTTCTAATTATTCAAAATTTTCCATTAATCGATGTTTCGTTAATCGGTGCTTTGGTAATTAAAGTTCTATTGTACATCGTATACACGTATAGAATTAATCAATATACGTGGCCAAGGTATAATTACATGTATCGTAAAATTTCTAGTAATTTCAATATTTCGATGCTCATTTCCAATTGCGTTCTTGATTGATATATCATGTCATCGAGAAATTATACAATATGTAAAGAGAGAGTAGCGAACAATCGAGTCGTGTTTCTACGGCTTTCGATATCTCTGCTGCACCCCTCTTTATCGAATTTTATTTCAGCCGTGCGAGAATAATGAACTCGATTTCTATTGTTCCTTTAAATGTCCGTAATCTATTGTTCGGGTTCCATGAAAGCACGCGAACGCCTACGCGCTCAAGAACCAGCTATGAGTAATAACAGCCACGGTGTATTATGTAAAATGACCTATTTCGATCATGGATTTCGTTTCGCCGAATTTCTCCAACGTTTTGCATAGTCCAGTTGATGCATTATAGAATAGTTCTCGTAGCAGTTCGCTTTAATAACTTCGAACGGTTAAGTAACCGGAAACGTCAGAATAGTCCGTTGTTCAGCTCACTTTTCTCCTTATTTCGTATCATCAGTTCTATAAGACAGTGACAGAATTAAGAAAAGTAAACTTTTATTTAATAATATGTAGGACAAAGTAATAAAACAACTGCTAAGGTGTTAGGAATTGCTAAAGTATCTAATTAAGGAATCGAGAAGTTAATCAGCACTTGTAATCTAAGCTACATCGTCCTAATAAATTTCAGAGATCGCAATTTTGATAATTTTTTAAATATATCCGATTAGTATCATACTGATCAACTTGGCAAAAAAGAAAAAAAAAGAACGGAGGAACGAGTCTATGCTATTGCAAATTGATTAGATCGTTCTTCCGCCTGTCAGTCCCGCGAAGATTCTTGCCTTCATAATCGACGACATTTTCACGGACGAAGAGCGAAGTGGATCGCCAGTTGAAGATTAGCAAAGTCGACGATAAACTGTAGGATCGATAAATTCACGGTCGTGGTGTCGGTACGCGCGTTACATAAGCGATACAGGACGTTGCCTGGATCTATCCTTGGCAACTCTAGCAAATGGACGTCGATTCGCTCGGCATTTTTCGTTAAGGAAACCTTCGATCTTTGAATCGTAGACGAGTTTGCAATTGAGACGACGCGTTCGTTTCTGAATTTCAACTCCTTTTCGCCTCTTTCCCATAACTCGATTTTCATTCAGCGGCCTCGCGAATTAAAAGTTCCAACTAACAAGCAGGTACATGTTTTTTGGAATATCGTAATGCAAGGAGAACTTAGGTGAATCTAACTGTAAGTTGGTCGATGTTGTGTTACGATGAATGAAATTTGTTACTACTCAAAAATTGAATACTTCATCCTTTTTGATCGATTCTTATAGGAGAGAATTTCATTAACATGTAATTTATTCCAAGTAGATAATTTTCTTATGGAAATGTAGAATGCTCGAGAAGGACAAGAGTGGAAAAGAAATATTGTTTATTTGAATATTGTATGAGATTTTATGTAATCTATACCGCGAAGAGAAAAAAGATAATGTCGCAATGTTTTCTTCCACTGGAAAAATAGGGCTGAAACGATTATTAAAAATGTGGCACGTGACCGAAGATAATTTTATTTCATTTGAATTTTTATGCGCACGTAACAATTATTTATAAAATGTACTAATCTTAAAATATACATAATTGATCATTTATCATGCAGATATACATACAAATGAATAATTATGTAACAAACTGATCCACAGTTAATTTAAATATATCTCTCGACACTTAATTATATTCTCATTTTTATTTTATGAATTATTTAACAAGTATGTAGTTCACCTTAGCTTTAATATTAATTTTTTTAGGTAACTATTTTCTTTTGCACCCAATAAATAATCTTTCATTAACATACGCTATTCTAATACATTTCTTATATTATACTTTTCTTACATAACAATCTTCGAAGAACGTAAAATATATCTCTGTGCTTCGTTGTATGTAAGAACCCCGAGGCATCGTCTATATAAATGCAAAAAGATAAAAATCAATGAAATCAAATTTATGCATAGTAAGTAATTGATGGTTGTCAGACGTATCTCGCAAGTTTTAACGCGACACAAACGAAAATAGTCGACAGTGGAAGCAAAATTTAGTGTGTAATACGGTTTTACTATTTGAATCGTGTCGTGAGTTATTCTCATTGGATAAAGAGTAATTACAAACCTCTTCGAACAGTAGTCACGACTAGAAATTTGTTACAGTTTCGCAAGAATTTCCGTGGCACCGTAAACTTTTCAGTCGTGCCGAAGAATGGAAAAGGTTGCAAAGCCGAGAAGTTACGTAAATTAATCTTTCAGGACGTTGGTCCTACTGACCATGTTATCCTTGACGACGATGCTAAACAGCGAGAAGATCGATCGATTTTATCGATTATCGGACCCTACGGCGCATCTTTATCTCTTCACGCCGTTGTAATGACCTTTATCGTTCGCCGATGCTTACAACCATCAAACGAATTCTCTCGCATAACATGCGTCTATAGTTACTCGTAATTTACTCCATTCATTATTTATAGACAGGATCAATTAATTCCCTCGTAGTCTCTTTCATCTTATTGTACCAGGCGATTGCCTACGTCGTAATTAAGCAAATCGTATCTTTTCAAATCCACTGTACAGAGACAATGATGCGCGATATCGTCTTACTTGGCAGCAAAGATTCATCGCATATACGTAATATTTTTATTGATTTGTTCGTCTCTTTATTAAAGGCCATTTAATCGGAGATTTAATCTGACACAGTCAGAGTATCTTATCAAACTATCGATAATCCGTGTAATTTAAGCGATCAATTATCATCGAGAATTTTTTTTATATCGATATCGAGTTTTGCTGCAAAACAAATTCGGTATTAAATAGGAATTTTCGTTTCGTTGCAATAGCAAGCCATGGAAATTCACTTTCCAAAGAAAAGCGTTCATCCGTCATTGAAGGAACATTTATTTTGTAGCAATTATACTGTCGACGTAAAGTATTTGCTCTGCTTGATAATGGAACACGTAGATACTAACATTCATTAACATATTAATGATTGATTCATAAAATGCATTGTTTAGGCTAACTAACTATATGAAACAACTACGCTCAGTTTGCACGATATTTACACTGTCACAGGCGTTCGGAAACAATGCACATTATTCGCGAATTAACCAGATACGCTGGTATCTTATCCCGTGCAACTTTGATTCGGTCTGCGGCCGATAATGAGCAGAAACAATTTATCGGACATCAACGACGCAATCGATATGGATTGCCATGCAATCTGTTGCTGTACAGAAACCAAGCTCCTGGAACGAAACTTGGGCAACAAATCCATCGCAATCGCATTGTAACGCTATACACGGGTTTCGCTTGAAGTTGCAATGAAATCGAATGCCATTCAGGTATTGCATCGAGTCCAGTCACAGAGCAATGATTTCGAACTTTTCGCCTTTTCATGAATCTATTCATGAACCGATCGAAACGATGCGATGGCTGCGATTAAACTCGTTGGCCATGAATCCGTGTAATCGTACCGTTTATACCAATTTCTTTTTTCATTTTTTCATTTTATAATTGTAACAGCATACCTTATACGTCTCTTAAGCAGGTATTATAATTTATCGTTTCGTTGATTGAGAATTGCAGTGGTGTAAAAATTTATCATAAACAAACGTTCTGCGTGTGTTATTATCTAAAATTTGTCGAATATTTTGCCAGTTATTAAGATGTATCGCGATGGAAAATAAAATTACAATATAAAATAACGAGATAAAGAGTTCAAATAATTAATTCGAATTTTTTAAAATAATGAATTTTTAATATATATGCGTAAAAGAAAAGACTATTCCAACAGACTATATTTGTTCTATATTTGTATTTCGTTTCAACTTTTTAAGAATATACAGTGAAAAGAATTTGAAAGAGGAAAGTCGAACGATTGCAGGTGTTATTTGAGAAATTGCAAATACAGCTCGACATTTTGATGAAGAAACGTTCTTCTCATTTATCAAGCACTTTTGTAGGCCGACAGAGTTTCAAAACGATATTCCGTACATGTTAGTTATGGTAGGCGATGAATAACGTGACAGTTCGTGTAACAGTAAATTGCGTCGTTACTCTTCGATAAATATCGATACGATGCTTTAAACTATCAGTGGTAATAAGTAAAGGAGAATAGTCTCGATTATGATCTTATAAAGATGGCATGCAAAACATTTTATTTCTCGACAAAACGTTCTTACCGCATTATATAAGATTTCCTTTCGTTTTTATTTATGCTCGAACTGTTTTGTGCAAATCGATTGCTCCAACGAGCTATTAAATTTCATTCAAAATGACAAACAAGAAAATAAAATTTATATTCGTTTACTGCGTTAATAGCTATTAAGTATAAAAGAATGTCTCGATGGTCATCGTTTTTTCATAATGTTTATCTCCCTGTTCCTTGTTTTCGTATATTACATAAAACCTTTCAATTTTACAATCTTATAGATAACATTTTAACTTCCCGAATGAATAAATCGAAACAAAATGATGCGGCGATACGACGCATGTTTCTTGTCTGCGTAATTTGTCCTTTCATATAGTATTGATTTTCCCGCTATCTCCTTCGTTCGACGTTTTATTATCCGCAAATAAATTTATTTTTACCGAACGAAATTTTTACGTTCAACAGAGAAATTCTTCGAAGTGAAATACGTCTAAGCAAAGCATCACTTCCATTCTAACAACTGTTCCTTCTCTCACAATTTACCAACTCTCACTCAGCAGTTGATGCATTTACTTTTAAGTAATTATATTTTCAAAAATCAGAATCCAATAGTTGTAACGTTAAGTACTATGTAAACAACTATTGCGTTGAACCCTACGTATTCGTTTCTCCTAGGAACACAACTCCACAAGCCTCTACGAAAAGATATCGTGCGTCTTCCAAATCTCCTGTCCGTGAAACACGTCCGTCATTCGTCTTTCACCTTGAAGAATCTTTCTTCATCGAAACTTTCAGAAACGAAACCTCAACGTTCGATGCGTTTACGTATACGCGGTAGGTGTGCATAAGATTACGCGCCCAGTCCTCGAAGCTTCTGGCAAGGGCGTGGCGCGATTAATTATGGAACACGCATAATGCATGGAACGTTGGTCCAGTCCTTGCTGGACGCGTGCTTCTTCGATTATGACCTTATCTGAATCAACCGCACTTTTACGAATGGTTAGCTTAATCACTCGCATACTTAAAACTTACGTACTGCACGCTATTTTTATTCTTAAGACTTATTAAGAATTAGAAGTTATCGAATTACTAGGTTTCTGTATAAAAAAAAAAAAAAAACTCGATTGCAACTAAAGGCTATGTACGTAATCTAGTTTGAACTCAATTGAACACTAAATCCCGATTAAGTGTCATACCAGTTACATATTTCTATAGGAAACGAATACATATTATGTATCTATAGGTAGAACGAGCTAACTGTTCCTTCTGTACTATTGACCCACAATGGAAACGTGATAATAATAATATTTGAAAGGATGGAATTTAAAATGTGAACAAGAATCGTTCCTGGTCACGGTACCTGGAATTAGAATACAGTGTATGACTGATTAAACTATGTAGTCAACGTGATTGTGAAATGTTTGAATATGTCTATGATGTAATTAGATAAGTTTGAAAAAAATAGACAGAATTAAAATAAAATTCGACCAGGATATAGAAACGAGAATTATTAGGAAGTCAGAATCGAAGTAATTATAACTGGAATGAGAAAATTGATCGCTTTATGAGACTGCATTATGCTATATATTTTTAATAATTTGTATTTATAAATCTACTTGTATCGTGTTTGTATTACTTGAAAGTTTCCTAAATCATCGTTCTAACTAACGCCAGGAAGCAGCAAATAAATTGCTAATAACGCGCTTCTAGTTGTCAAGGATTCCAAAGATAAAGTTCCAAAAATAAAATCTCATCGTAAATACGACTTTATAGTCTCTGGATTGCGAAAACTTTTCGAGAGCCATTAATTCTTTCATTCAAGACCAATCTTTAATAGTAGCCGTATTTTTTCTCGTGTCACAGAAGTTCACGCGCGAACCAATGGACATGATTCCGTGGCAAGAACCAATCCGTGAAGCAACAAGTAGACACGGTAAAATTAGAAGATAAATGAAGCAAGGTGAAGGATGATGTGTTAGGTACAATGTTGCGTATCAAAACTGTTCTCGGTTATTTCGTGTCTCGAGTGAGATACGACCGGCATTTCCTGCACCATGAAAACGATAATGGCTGGAATATAAATTTTAATGTTTACGGCGCATTATTATCTCTGTTTCACGAAGAAACGAAGCTTACCTTTATCTTCTTGTTTTTTCTTTATGCATTACGTGTAAACGACATTTCTTTTGCGTGTTACACGTTATAAACGAATAATCCGCGAGTTGAATTTTGTTCCGATCAAATTAAGATTCTTCAGTTTATTAGAAAGGACGGAGAACTCGGAGA
The DNA here is from genome assembly GCA_014825975.1 of Bombus haemorrhoidalis. Taxonomy (NCBI): domain Eukaryota; kingdom Metazoa; phylum Arthropoda; class Insecta; order Hymenoptera; family Apidae; genus Bombus; species Bombus haemorrhoidalis. The sequence continues at coordinate 1,850,947 of CM026166.1, read as the reverse complement.
GTTCTCGTTTTCCGAGATTATTTTAAAAGAAGCTACGAGGAAAAAGTGGTTGTACGAGTGATTCTAAAGAGAATTACCTACAATTCAGGTGCAGAAAGAATTGCGCTAGTCTTACATAAATCTACGAGCAACGGAGAGCGAAGAATTCTCTCTCCGATCTTCTATCATCGATCACGGGATCGTGTTAAGTGTGAAAATTGATCCATATTCCTGCATGGGTTAACTCGAACAGAAAATCAGCTGTCGTGGCTATCGGACGTAACGTCGATATTTAAGTCACGTCGTTTTGTTTCACGCTTGATCCAACGAATTCGTAACGAGGGACGCTGTAACGCCTTGTTACAGAACTACCGCTCACGTAACAATCAGCAAGCGTGTTGAGTAACTCGTTCCTTCGAGTTAGATGTTACGAGGTGAGCTTTACATTGGTGTCCACGGGCGTAAGAGCGACGCGTAACCTGCTTTACGACTATTATCGTCTTACAGGAGAAAAGGAAGGAGAGAAAAAAGCGAGAAGAAAAGAGAATTTCGACGATGTTACGGCGGAAACGTTAGAGTCGTTTTCTTGATGCGCGCACGACGATTCTTGGAAGTTACGTAACGCTATAATTCGGTGAAAATACCGTAACCGAATTTGGTGATACGTAATTTCATAATTCTTCCTACGACGGACAATATTTCTCTGTTACAATGTTTTTCTTTTGTGGGAGAAAGACGCAATTGTTTTCGAATCTAACAGACTTATTTTCCGTATTAGTAGCAGGTAGATTGTCTGATGCGCTTTTGCGAAGAAAATAAAATCGGCATACGATAAAAAATATCGTACTCTTCATTTTCTCATTTACTCGTACAATTGCGAGCGATACAGTGTCAGTTTCGAAAGAGAGTGACACGATATAATGTTACTTCGTCCAACCGATAGATAGGAACACGTTGTCGAATTTGCATTTTGCAATAGTACGTTGTCGCGATATTATTTGTCGTGACATTAAGTAAGTTTATATAGATATGGGTTATTGCGTAACGGCTATTAATGCATTTAACGACTCTTACGTTATCGTGTATTAGGTGATTTTCAATTTATACGTAGAAACCAGCCTGTAAAAATCCTGTAGAGACGCTATTCACTCGAGTGATCGAACGAAACATATTCATTCCTTAATAACGATTTTCTATAATATTGTCAGATAATTACATGGATTAGTGACTTTTAAAAAATATCTCTCTTAGATAATATAATCTATTAGGGTTAAATTCCGAATCTCAATACGCACGAACTCTATACATAAATAAGTGCATAAAATTCAACAACGTCAAATTTGAACAGACATATGAAATTCGATGAACTAAACACAGTTCTCGACAAATCATTTCGCTGATATTAATTGTACGATATCTATAGTTTAAGAGACCGCTATCATCGTCGATAACTAATATTAGCTATCATTCGGAATATTGTATGCTTTGCATGCGTCCAGTATTGCATCAGCGTAAACGCGGTTTAACAGCGATACCCTACGCGTGCATCCGGTGTCGTTTCGAAACCGGTCGCGAGCCGCTCATTACCGTCATTAAAAGGCCTCGTTAATGAGAATCTCCATTGTGCTTCGGCATGCACGCACAATGCCTTCTCTTTTTGTCGCCGATTTGTCAATCGACGCGACACGACGGCTCGCTTTTTATCGATGTCTCGCGTTGTAGTCGACGATTATGCCAAAACGGATACGCAATTTGCAACTTTTTCAACTTTACGCCGCGATGTCGAAACGCGGTGAGGGAACGCATCGATAGGCGATCGAAAATGCACAAGTTGCCGCGCTACCTCCGTGCTTTTCAGTTCCTTCCGATTGTTGCACAATGGCTTTACGCAATACGATGGATCGATCATTGAACTTTTCGGATCGAATCAAAGACAGAGGCGTAGGCGAACGAACGATTATCACGATCGAGCGTGACTCGATCGAGTTTCTATTTCCAGATGGATTTTAGATTCTTTTTTCTTTTTTGGATTCCAATGACGTTACGTAACGGCGCGTGTCAACGTGGCGTGTTAACGCCGACTTGATCGAGCAACATTTGTCGCACAATGGAACCGGTGAACATTGTAGACACTGCTTTTATATTTCCGATCGTAAAAACTTTTACGAATCTTTGCCACTGTTTATTGCACATAGTCAAGCGCGATCGAACACATTTCGGGCAGCGAGTATTAACGTCAATTTTTCAACCGAACCGGTTAAGGCGTCGTAGTGTACAAGTACGCATGCATATTATATAAATTAAATGGTAGTACGTCCATGAATCTTGCTTAGAAATACCATAACAGGTTTTCTTGGATGAGACGAGCAAATGTTGCAATAGGAAAATGTCGGTGATTCGGTATAAAAAGAAATTTTAATTTATTCGTTATTTGTTACGAAAATGATATATGTATATGTAAAATTGACTGAAGCAATAACGATTAATTAATAACCATTATGAGATATCTCTACTTCGCTAAAATCTTTGTTTAATCAAATAAATCGAAGACATACAGAATATGAACGATCATTTGCTCAAAGGATAATTTGCTTCGTCGTAATTTTAGATTTCTACTTATACACGTATAAATACGATTTCAATGTATCTAAATTTGCAATTACTTTCGAAACTAACACTAACAGACCGAGGATAACACCTCTGCTATATCGAAAATAACATCTCTGCCGTATATACGTGTACTACATGGAACATAATAGGCGTATCCATAATACGTAGATCGTAGTTATAATGGGTACTACTGTAACGATAGGTTAAACACGTCAATTAGGCGAAACTTTTTCGCGTCGAAGTACATAAATTTTCCTTAAAGGTGAAAAATCACGTTTCGCTTAACGTTAGTTTTCTATCATAAGTCACAGTCTTGTGTATATACCGTGGACGATATTTTAACGAGTTATCGAGGCGCGGTTGCATGGCGCATAAATCAGGGAAATCGTGCCGATCTCGTCTCATATCCCGCGTTTACGATGCAGCGAAACGAATTTCAAACGGATCGGATCGTGAGAAGGGCGACGAGCACCGGATTTGCCGCTTGTCGGCTTAGAAAGGATTACGTTATCGTAATTGAACGTTGCTCCAGATATGCTAATAGAGGACTGTTCGTAATTATTTAGCTGTGCTTGCAATAGACTCCTACGTGAATGTTATTCGATCGAGCTATGAATACCGCCATACACCTTTTACGCAAACTGTATCTGCTCTAGATATAAAAATCGAGTATTTAACGTACTTAATGCATTTTAACTATCTTCCGTCTTTTTATATATATATATATATATATTAATTTATTCTCTTTTTAAAAATTAGACGTAAGATACAAGATTAGCATGAAACTACAATTATAATTTTTTTATTTTTTACGTATTACGGCTGTCTTGGATATTTTTGTACGTTTACGTGCGTATAAACGTCGGTGATCTGGTTATAGACAGTCCCTTACAATTTAGATCTGTTATTTATATGCTTGTCTTTCCTTTCTAGAATGCAGTTTTCATATTTGAGTTACAACACTATTGCGTAAAGGAACGATCGTTCGAATTATATGTGCGTACACTAGAAGCGTGCAATCTATCACTAGTGAAATATTTGTCGGAGTAATTGAACAAAGAACGTAACAGAATTTTTATAGCGATCTCGTAAGAGCCGAGACGTTATCTTCCTATTATAATAGGTCACGTCGCAACAGCTGCCAGTCGCATAGAAAATTATTCACAAAGGACAGATCTGAATCACGAGTTCTCCGGTAGACAATAAAGCAGAAAGATTAACGCGTTGCTCATTGCCAGAGATATTAACTCGTTGCTTTATGACCGCAGCCTTTTATTCCAGAAGTATATTACGCTGGTTATCATTGAAAACTAGCCCTTGTCTAGACTTAGATATTTAGACGTGTAAACATCTTGAGCGGAAAGAACAGAAAACGTATCGTAATCGCTGTGTACGAAGACTTAAACGTTTACCTATACCTACGTATGTAAATATATATAGTGCGTTAATGAAGGTAGTATGAATTCTCTATTAGCGACCTAATCGTCGAAAGACGATTTAGATATGTGCACGAATATATTAACAAGTATATTATATGACACAAGCTTGTAAAATTGAAAATAGTTGGTAAGTGATACGGATAAGATGGTACAATCACGAAGATTAAAAAGATTTAAGAAAATTAACGACTGTAGATTGTTCCAAATCTGAAAAAATCTTTGAACGATATTCGAAGAGTATTGGAAATTTCTGTGTAAAATTACAAAATATAGATATTGAGAAGAGAATGCGGTATGAATATAGCTAGAGAAATGGGATCTGAATAGAGAATTGCTTGATCTATGCACTTCTTATATTCGCTCTTAAATTTCCCATAAATACATATAAACCGACGATATTGAATATTCCAACTTATCCATCCCGTCATATGACAAGTACAAAAGTGCAAATAACACAATCCGGACAATTATCTTTATTATTCTCTTCTCCTCTCCAGCTTGGAAACTACAGCGTTGAAATCGTAACAGTTTCGTTTTTGCGTAATAAACACGCTTGGTTGTGTAGCAACGCATGATATCATAGGTAAGTATGCAACGATTGCGTTCTCACAATTGGTCGTGGTTAAACAGTGCAACACACGGTCGCAGTTTACTACAATGGGGAGCAAAAGTCTGCACGTGAAAGTATCTCGGCTTTGACTCGCCACTTACGTAAGACGAGTGGGAGTAAAGAGCTTTAAAAGCGTCCGATTGCGTATTGTTCGGTAGACACCTATGGCGAATCGATAATAAAAATAACGGAATTATCGTGGCCTCGTTGTCGCGTGGCTGGTTTACCAGTACGGTTGCCCGACGTTCTTTCAATTATCTAGGGAATAACTTCCCATATACACTGTGATAGAAAAGTCGAAGACAGACGAAACCGTACGATAAAAATCAAATTGTAAGATTTTTATATAGAGAACGAGATATTAGCCCTTAAAGACTGTCACGGAGTAAGATTAGTTAAAAAACCATCATAATAATATCATCGCAACGTTATTTGCAATTACTGCGAACGATAATATTTCTACTTTACATCTAGCGTTGCATAGTAATAAAACGTTTAATTCCACTTGTTTAATTTTACTAAATTCTTAATTAAAAAACGACATGTCACTGTAAACCTTCAAGCATGATAATTTTTAAGGACTAATATCGATATTGTTTTTTCCGTGCATATTTGGCTTGGATATTTGTGTCACTTTTACAGAGATAGTTGTGCGAGAACGACTTGTTCTTAAAGAACGATGACTTACTTCTCGTTTCTTGGACTCGTCAAAGCGTCTAAGTTTGTAACAGGAAAAGAGGCGCTAAGGGAATGATTTAACGGAGTCTTGGCTCAGAAGGTATACATTTCGCTTCACTCGCAAGGAGGTTCTACGGGAGCTGTCTTCTATATCAGTCAATTGGGACAGCAGTGATGCAACAATTCAAGAGCTGTTCTAATCGTAAGAAACAAGCAGACATAATAGAGTAATGCGTCATTGTAATACAAATCCAAATAATTATACGGTGAAATGTAAATATTCAAAGGTACATCCATAAACCTATCTCGAAGAATAGCGTTTACTGTAAAACTTTTCAACAGGGAAATCATTCTTTTTTTTTTTTTAGCATTTTACCTGCGATACTTTAATACTTATCAGTTTAACTGCGTTGCAATGCAGATTATGGTGGTTGCAGAACCACAGCTTTCGTCAAATCCGATTAGAAAACTCTTAACCCCGATGTTTTTGCGACACTCAGTTGCATCTGATACTGAAATTATACGTAGTCGCATAAATCAGAAGGAACGAGACATTTATAGGAATTATAGAACTTGGCGGTTGATTCGATGAATGATATATCGAGCAATAATTTGGATAATGAAAAGCAATTTACCATCTACGACACTAGCGTTGTGTTTAGGAAAATGAAATTTCTATACATAGTCTCAATCGAATAAATACGATGCAGAGACTGTATTTGCCGGGAGTCTAATTTATAATTAAAAACAGGAGGCTACGAACATAGATCGTCCGACAAAACATTCTACGAACTTTTCGAACGTGTTAATAAACAATCTTATTTATCAAAAAATTCTGTTATAAGCGTAAAATTATTATAATATAAGAAATAGGAAAAGATGTTAAAACAACGAAGATCATTTCACACGATCGAAGAACTAATTATCGTTTGATACGGTAAAAAGGAAAAATACAGAGATAATATTTATGTTTTGTATCGAATGTATTTACCGAACGAATACTTTATTTGTCGTTTAAATTCAGTAACGCGATGTTTCTATTAGCTGGCATCGACAGCTGCGGTCACTGTTTCATAATGAGAAACACGTAAAACAAAATGAGTTAATTTTTCACCGCGTGTCTCTCTTGAATACGTTTCCATATTATGGCGCCTACCTGTTTTATAGACGCCTATATACGCGACGATATACGCGGAGGAAGACAGACAACGTTCAAGACAGATCGTAAAGTAAAGCAAGGTAAAGATCGCATGTTGTTTTAAATGTCGGTATCGTGTTCTGTCGGGCGGTCGCGTGCATCACTGAGATTAATCAACTCCTACGAGCTCTGCGAGTTTCCAGCCGTGGTAAACGTAATCATTGTCGTGTAAGTTAATGATGCCACAATCATTTTCCTGGCAAAGTGGTAGCCGCAATGATCATAATTATTCTTTTCGTTGCGATTTGTATCGATATGTCGCCTGATCTTGAACGAATTTCAACGATTTGTATTAGATTTGTCGTTGATTTGAATCATTAATAAATTAGAAGCTAGCAATATATACTGTTCTATGTATGTTCCTTTTAATCCTTGATAAAGTAAACTACGGTCTGTTTAACGAATATTAATAAAAGAAGAACGAACATAAAAAATATATGTAACATATGATCTCTATAAAGCGAGATAATCTCACTTAATCATTTTATTGTACTTACGTTAAGGCGTTAATCAAACGAATCAAATTTATCCTCGTGATTTTCCGTTTACGACGGAACCTCTTTCTTTTCATTAGTTACAATCAGCCAGTGCATGTACAACGGATTACGCGTCTGGAATACCGTGGTGCATTTACGTAGACTCAATAAGCAAACAGAATAATATTGTACGCGTTTGCGTTTAGTGCCAAAGAAGCAAGTGGTTCGCTCGAGATATTGAGTGGCGTAGAATTGTTATATAAAGTGACCATTAAGAAGTGTGGACGTCACTTAAACTCATCGCCAGACAGTTTCGTAATGTTTTCCTTTCGTGTTCAGAGTTGATAATTTCGCATTTATCCACCTCGATAAATTTACTATGCAGAAAAACAATGGGATTTCCAAAAATAGATTACTTATAAAAATAGTATACTGTAAGACGTTGTTAAGCGTATTGTATAACATAGCAACGAAGCTAGCATAGCGTGAAATGTATTTATTTATTTATTCATATTGCGTATGATATCTGTACGTCGATGAATATAATACGTTAAAAATAAATTCTTTAATCAAGAGAAAGCTTAGAAAAACGTAGATTTCTTAAATTTTTACACAGAGGTCGCTTCTCTTTAGGAAACTGTTTCCTCCGTTATATCCTACTCGTCTTTATGGTTTGTTTATTTCAAATGTAATTTTTAGGGAACGTATATAACGTAACGTTTATTAATAAATAACATGTTGGATTCTATACAAGTAGTTCATCAATATCGTAAGAGACAAAGATCCTCGTTTTAGAATCACGTCATGTAACCAAATCAAAAAGGAACCTATAATCGTTATCCCATTAATCGTTATTAGGCATAAAACAAAGGAGTAATTACAAAACGGCGTAATCAACGGCGAAGACGCATCGGGTTACGTGATTTCTGTGGTAACATTCATTAAATTCTCGTTACGTATTTACAACGTCTGATCGATCATCCGCGATCGCGTAAAAATCTGTGCTGTAACTTTATTGCATCCGTAACGTGACTCGCTGAGGGGATACGCGCGAAATCATTAGTCTACATTCAGCTGGCTGAATCAACGAGATTGAAGAACGAATCGAACGCGAGTTCTTTCCTGTAAACTTGCTCTTCTCCATTTGCAAGAAACAAATAAACAAGATTCCTATGAAAAGCACAGGACAGATAATTAGAAGTCTCTTATCCCTATCGCTACGTCACAAGTACCATTCCCTTTTAGTTAAATGGTTATTTATTATTTCAAGGGAAGCTGAGGTCTCGTCATTTTCTTCCTGCTATCTTCGTCTTCCTTCGTTTAATTTCAAACGTTTGCGATATAGCTTTATCTAAAAGACAAAAGACACGAGGAACTTCAAATATCTGAACAGAATGTTTGAAGCAAGGATACTATGTATCGGATGAGAAGTTTTAAATTGTTCGAATGTTTCAGATTACGTAGTTTTTCAAATTATACGGATCGTATTCGCGATTTGATAACTACAGACATACAGATTTATTAACACGCCTGTCGTCGAAACAAGACTCGGGACTCCCTCTATACGTCTTTCTTCGTTGTGCGCATCTCGCGGATCTACTTGTTCCTTCGTCGCTCTAAATTTTTGCTTTCGTCGCATAATCGGAGAACGCAGCGCCGCGTTACCTATCGATCGTCTCCATTAACTAGTCCGTTACACAACGAACTATAACTATTGCCAAACAATAGATTATGCCGTGGCTGTGCGCCGTCAGTCGGCGCGTAGGCAGGGTAGGGGTTTACCTTATGCAAGCGTTACATACATTTGGTTATATTACTGACATTACGTAAACGCTGCTGATTACAAGGCGCGAGAAGGGAGAGAGAAGTGTTACAAATTGTCGATATTCAGGATATTCGTCGATAGCCGGTGTGTATCTGGGTTACGTGAAGAAAATAAACGAAACTGGTCATGGTGCGGCTGACTGTTGCACAATTCGTGGGGTAAAAGTTAACCTCGCGTTTCGCGCGCTGTTTTCCCCGCCTGCTAACCGCTTTAGGGACATCCGAGGTCTAACTGTCTAATAACATAATGTCGATGCGTTACAATTTTTAGCGAATAATCGCTATCTTTGGAATATCATGCTCTTTGAAAATTAAAATAAAAGATACGTTTCTTCGAGCACATTATGATCCATTTAATAGGTTAAAATTGACGATCAGAATACTTGTAGAACCGAACAGAATTTCTTAATCTTAGACGGAGTTATAATTGTTAGACCTTTCCCGGGTATCCGACGAACGAATAGAAATTATTCGAACGTTATGTAAATCCGAACGAAGACACGGCTATTAAAATCCCTAATCTACTTTCAGGTATTACGTTTGAGAAGATTCGCGGTTCTTGATAAACGAACGAGCCCATTGGCCAACGCGCATCCTTATTTTTGTTTGGCTTTCGTTGGTAATCAAACATGATGTGCGAGAGGAACGGAATCGCTGACTTTGAAACGTTGACGGCACGTTACGAAACGGGTCTTCTTACCTTGTAGCGTCGCATTATACATATAGGAGAGGGTCGGTACAGCCATTCGCGCGCGTAAGAGGTTGGTTACATGAGCGTGTAAATATTTCGCTTACGACGAACGGTTTATTCGTTGCGTTATGCGCACCTCTCCCGGTGCCTTAAACCTCCAATTACGTAAGCATCGCCGTTTGATGTTTATGTAACATCGTACCACGTTACCGACGAAATCGGTCATCGTCAGCATTGAACGAGGAACAACCATCAGAAATAATACCAGCTCCTGCGCTTCGTTCAACGATCCACTGATCGTTCGACTAGCGTCATCTGGCACAACGTACACGTATTAAAGCACCGAACGTATGATAACAAGTATGTTTCTTAGCTTTTCTAATTTAATTTTATTTCCACTAGAAGTCACATACACTTTGCCTGTTTGACATTACGAACTCGCAATTTTGTCGCACGTAGGTACAGACTTTTAGTCTCAGGTTCTGAAATACCGACGTGCACAAAAATCGCAGTGTTTCTTACGCCCTCTGCATTTTTTACGGTGAATACAAGGCAAGGACGATAAAGTCGGCATAGTCCGCGAGGCAGTAAATATTTAACGACCACTTATTTTCGCATCCTAATTTCGAGGTTATTTAGGCAGAATTATTTAAGAAATGAAAATATTGTCTAAGGCTTTTTACCTTCATTACACCTGGAATCGGTAAGATTAGAAATTGGAGCGTAAAAAAATCGCGGATGCGTATCGAACAACTATGTTTTACTCGAACTAAATAATTCTGTAAAAACTGTAAGGCATGTGACATTTTGCTATATGTGACAGCCATTGTGCACACTAACGATTCATACACGTTCGTATGTATTGTAAAAAAAGGAAGATTACGTTTAATGTATATTTTCACTGATACAATTCGTTATAAACTTGATTCGTGACTACTATATTGTGATTTCTAATCTTGATTACGTATTATGTAATTAGGACGCACTTATCTCGACTCGTCTTGTACCATGGCACGCAAAGCTGTACAGAAGGAGAGGGCGTTGGATACGAACTGAAATGACATCAACTTGTTATTTATATATATATAACATTCGTAATTAACCTGTTAATCAGAGAAAGGTATTGTAACCGTCATTCGAATTGGTAATCCCTCGAACGTAATACCTTTATTTAAGGCTCTATATATTTTTGCACACTTTCCGTCAAACTCTAGTTGCTTATACGGCGTTTACATTTGCAATGTCGAAAGCCGAATAAGATGACTTTAGTAAGCTTTAATACTATGATCGTAGCAGTCTTTTACTCAATGTCTACCTGATTAACAGGTTAATTTATTCCCTTCACAGTTTCTTCTCTGGGGACCGGTGCATATTATGTATTTATATCGAAGCAGAGAATAAGAATAAGAAAAAAGTGACATTGATTTCTCTTACCGAACAAAAGAAACGCAAATTAAGTTCCGGCATAAAACAACCGACAGAAAGTGTTACCGGTTTTTGATGAACCAACACGTTGAGCATGTGCTTTCGCATTTCTGAAGATTGTTCGTACCAGTCCATGTCGTATACGCTTTGCGAGACGTTCACACTCTGAAAATTATGCAAGATTAATTATACGCGACGAGAATATAATTTAATTTATAACGCAAGGAATTTTGCAAAAGATAGAAATATTTATCTCGACGCAACATTCTAATCAATCGAACAGCTCTGACGATGGATGTTTTATAGCGTATTTATTATATGGAAGTCTGTGTGTTTTAAAGTTCGACGACAGTCGGAAATAATTTCCGGTGAGGAGGACGAGAAGTTCCATTTCGATTTGGTCTGCGTTTGACAATAAGTCTGTGTCGATGTGATACCGAATAATTCGAAAATATGCACGCGATTTTACAGTTACTCCTCTTACAATAATCGCACACAGATACTTACAGCGTCTTGCAAATAATCAGCTGGCCACGCATACATGAATGTGAGGATGAGACAGAAGGCACTAGAGTTAACGAGCTCCATTTTCGTAGTTATTGGAGAATCCTGTTTACAAATTGAATCACCGATTCTTTATACTATACACAAAATACCAGAAGATTCACATACCATTATCATCAAAATCCCGCACAGAGTTATGGTAAACGTTGTCATTCCCAGGACATAAAGTACTATAAAGCGAAAACAACCGACCACTTCCTCCGCGTATCTAGACAGAGGGAAATTACTTAAAACGAAGACAAATGTCTGATTTAAATCAAACAACGTAAAACATTATCTTTACCTTCTTAAAAATAATTCTTTCTTAATACAAACAATCAACATACGAATATTTGTAATTTTCTCAATTTCCACGACTAAACATTCGAATCTTGCAGCGGCAAACCACATTAAGAGCGCACCAACCACGCCTATGCATAAGTGTGCAGTGACGGTGAGGCATACGCTGCTGTGATGTAAGTAGATGATAATATTTACTGGTGTATAATTAACTTCAAACGGATATTCTACATTCACCAGGGTTGGAATCGGTAAGACCAAAGGCCCAAACATAAAAAAGGTTAGCGACGTATAAATAGCCACTACATAAGCACTGTAAAGGACGTTGCATTTTACTATATGTGCGATGAAAATATCTCTTTCGAACTGCTGCGCCTCGTTCACACATTTCACCATCTCTCCAATTATACGCTACAACATGTTTCAAACATCAATGCTTCCGACTTAATTGACGAAGGGATGCGAGGTCGAACTTACTTGCAGCGAGTCGCGCTTCTTCCAACATATACAAGTCTGAATAACTAGTTGCGTGGTGTATATCGTTAAGGTGATACATTTGAAGAGAGCGTCCAAGTAAAAACTTATGTCGTCTAAGTACAAATAAATCGAGTACAACGAAGGCAGGAGAATCAGAAAAGCGTTGATGACAATACAAATTTGTGCAATTTTGTAACTGCTCCGGCTTCTGCCGCTGTTGTCAGCAGATGGCCAACAAAAGCTTAAAGCTACACTGAGCCGAGTAAACTGGATTACATCTTCCGGTGTTATTTGTTTCGACATAATCTCAACAAATTTTTACATCTAATGAGTCGGACTAAACACGTTTCAATTCGCACAGTAGGAAGATATCCAGGTTCTTGGGAGCCAGGTAGTTATTACTTTTCTTTGAACGTAACTACGTAATCATAGCCTTACTGGTGCAACATTACGTTGTATGCAGGTGCGAATCAATAAATGATATTGAAAATACGCAGGAACAACTCGTGTTTACTGGAAAGTAAGGAGTTCTTGTACTGTTAGATGCTTTGATGGTAAGAATTATTAATTGCATTATGCATTTGCACGTTTCTGGTTAGTAGAGAGGCACAAAGGTACGTTATTACGTACAATCGGCAATATTCATGTGGCAGAACCTTCTTCGAAAATGCAACGTGGCATATGTGCACGATGCCATATATTTAGTATGTTGGGCGATATGTATAGCTAAGAGTAAAATAACAACGACGTTTTCCATCTAAACATCTAGTAGTCGTATCGACTTATGCTTCTTTGAGGATGGGTCTGGATGATTTCTCATGATATCGTTGTAAAAAAACGGGTGATTTGTGATTACAAGCGTAGCCAACGCGAAGACATTTGACGCGGTCGTCTGTCTGTTCATTGCCATCGATGAAAGGAATAATGGACAACCCGTAACCCTACACAACGGGTAATTAGAACACTATCAAAAAGCGTAATGTAAGTAACGCGGCTGTTATAATATCCAAAATTATATTACAGCAATATTAGCGGGGTTTTTTCGCGCGCATGCATCCTGAAAATAATTGGTTTTAATGTAGATTTTTATTGAAACAATTAGTTTAGAATTTCTTTCTTCATGAGTATTCCTTTATCATATTCTAGTCTTCGCTACATATTACGTATTTAGGATATACTTAGCGGTCTTGTACCATGGTACGCAAAGCAGTACAAAAGGAGAAGGCGTTGGACGCAAACTGAAATGATATCAACCCGTTATTTATATACATATTATTCGTAATTAACCTGTTAATCAGGGGAAGTTAGATAGCTAGATTAGAAGCTAGCGTTACTCGAACTGCTAATCTCTTGAACATAATATCTTTATTTATCCCGTATTTATATTTGCGCGATTCAAAACCGAACAAAATGACATCATTACGTTTTAATTCCACGATCGTAGGCCTTTTTTACTCAGTAACGACCTGGTTAACAGGATAATTCATTCATTTCCTAGTTCCTTGCCTTCAGTCTTATTACACTCTTATATCGGATGTATGTAAATACGCAACAAGTAAGAATGCACGAAAGTGTGTAAATATAGACACTGTCAAAACGAATGATGGTACATAAATATCGATAATCCATTCACGATCATGATTGACATTGGAGATATGGGTTTACCTTACCGAACAATAAAAACGTAAATTAAACTCTGGCATAAAGCAACCGACAGAAAGTGTCACTGGTTTCTGATAGACCAACACGGTGAGTATGTACTTTCGCACTTCCAGTGGTTGTTTGTACCATTCCATATAGTATATGCTTCTGGGAACGTTAACGCTCTAAAAATCATACAATATTATACGTAATTATGTACATAACGAAATACGTAATTATACATAACAAAACATAATTTGCTTTGTATTGCAAGTATTTTTGCAACGGACGTTTCTTGTCGTAAAATTGTAATCAAACGAATGTCTACGACGCCATGGTAAGTGGACGTTTACTTACTATTTATCCGTAGAAAAGATACGTTTCTATATGTTTCCAGGTTCGAGGATCGTTAATTACAATTTCGAGTGCAAAGAACACGGAGTACAGTTTCGTAGCAGATTGCATCTCAGACTGAGTTTGTATCGATATGTTATCAAACAATTCGGAAATATATTTTTTAACGTAAAAATGCGCGTACGAGATGTTTTTATTCGTTTTCTAAACTTTTTTTTTTGCTACTTGTCTTACAATTATCGCACATAAGTACTTAAGGCATCTTGTAAATAATCAGCTGGCCACGCATACATGAAAGTGAGTAAGAGACAGAAAGCACTAGCGTCGAGGAGCTCCACTTTCGTAGTTACTGGTGAATCCTGTAAATGTCCTAATTTAAATTCTGCGAAATTGTTATCATCGATTCATTGTATCGCACAGAAAATACCAGAAGATCCACATACCACTATCAATAAAATCCCACTTAGAGTTATAGTAAACGTTGTCATTCCCAGGACATAAAGTATTATGAAGCGAAAACAACCAACAACTTCCTCGGCGTATCTAGATACAGGGAAACCGTTTATAACGAACACAAGTGTCTCAGTTAAATCACACATGGTAAAATGTTCTTCCTACCTTCTTAAGTGTAATTGTTTCTTAATACAAACAACTAATATACGAATGTTCCTAGTTTTCTGAATTTCCACGACTAAACATTCGAATCTTACGGCAGCGAACCACATTAAAAGCGCACCAAACACGCCTATGTATAAATGCGCAGTAACGGCGAGGCACACGCTGCTGTGATGCAAGTAGACGATAACATTTACTGGCGTATAATTCACTTGAAACGGATACTCCACTTCCACTAGGATTGGAATCGGTAAGACAGAGGTCCGAATATAAAAAAAGTCAGGGACGCATATATAGCTACTACGTAACCAACGTAAATGATATTGTATTTTACTATATGTGCCATGAAAATATCTCTTTCGAATTTCTGCGCCTCCTTAACGCATTTCACCATCTCATCAATTATACGCTATAACATATTTTAAACATCAATGCTTTCGACACGAATTAATTGACGAAGGGACGCGAGGTCGAACTTACTTGCAGCGAGTCGCGCTTCTTCCAACATATACAAGTTTGAATAATAAGTTGCGTGATGTATAAGTTAAGTTAAGTTGATACATTTGAAGAGAGCCTCTAAGTGAAAACTTATATCGGCTAAATACAAATAAATGGAGTACAACGAAGGCAGGAGGATCAGGAAAGCGTTGATGACAATACAGATTTGTGCTATTTTGTAATTACCGCGGCTTCTACCGCTGTTGTCAGCAGGTGGCCAACAAAAGCTTAAAGCTACACTAAGCCGGGTAAACTGGATTACATCTTCCGGTGTTATTTGTTTCGACATAATCTCAACGAACCCCTACGTTTAATGAATTCGACCAAACACGTTTCAATTCACACACTAGGAGGATACGACTAGATTCTTCGCGGCCAGGAAGTTATTAGTTTTCTTTGAAAGTACCTGTGAAGGCACAGTTTTTCCGGTGTAACATTGTCTTGTATGCACGTGCGAATTAATAAATGATACACATAATATGTAGGAAGATGCGTTTATTGGAAAACAGTTAGTTCTTGCGTTCTTAGATGACTGGATGGTGATTATTGATTGCATTATGCATTGGCACGTGCATAATACTAGACAGACACGAAGGGAAGTAATTACATACACGGAACAATATTCACGTATCAAATTTGTCTTAAAAAAAAGAAGTTAGTTAGAAGTTATATTCGCGTCGTGGAAAACTAAATATAAAGCGGAAAAATTCTCTATCTGTGCATCTAAAAGTTATATCGATTTGTATTTGTTTGTAAATGATACTCAACGAATTGATTCTTTTTAATGATATTGCTGTGAAAAACAAGTGTTTTGTGATTACATCTACGGCCAATCTTGTTCATTACCATAGACGCAACAAATCGACGCATTACCCAAACTGTGAGTAACACGACTGTTGGAATATTACGTTATATTATGCCAATGATTCTTTCTCGTTTTTATATATTCTAAAAAAAAAATTAAAACTTTAACGTATATTTTCATTAATATAACTGGTTATGGACTTTGTTGATAACTATCTTTTTATGATTTCTAATCTTGAATACATATTTTGTATTTAGGACACATCTTTTCCAACTCGCCTTATATCATGGTTCGCAAAGGGGTATAGAAGGGAAAAACTTTGGACACGAACTGAAATTATATCAATTCGTTATTTATTTATTATTCTTAATTAATCTGTTAATCGGAGAAGATTAGATGACGATATGGCAATCGCTTGAATATGATATCCTTATCTAGTGTTAAGTTTGGGTTAGCGATATTTTTATTTTTATGTATTTGTACAATCGTTATCATTAAAGCTGTAAATTTAATAGAATTCTATGTTTTTTCTTATAGATTTCGCACTGACACATCACTACGGGGTTCGATGCCATGACAACTTCCTCCGAGCAAAGGATGGCGTTAATAACAACATTTTTCGCATCTAATGGTGAATTGCATACATTTTTATTCCTCCGATCAACCAATCACATTTTTTTTTAGCGAATTTATGTGCTTCGTTTATTAGACCAGGATAACGTCTCCTTGCACATCGCGCCTTCGATGCGATTAAAATTTTATATCGATAATATCAATTGGTATAATTTGAATAAAATCAATATTGATATTTGTAAAAGTCGTAACAATAAAAAATATAAATATGATATGGCACGAACGTCCGTAGGCTAATATTAATAAGGCCATGATAATAGGACAGAAGATCTTATACTTTGGTAATTAAAGTTGAGAATTTCATACCACACATGCTGTAATGTAATAAATAAAATTTGTATTCTTTATAAATATAGCAACAGTTTATTAATTTCATTCGTAGTTAAAGTTCTATGGTTCGTTAGTTACAGTGATAAAATATTAAAATATACGATAATTATTAAAATATAAACACGGTATTAGAACGGTATTTTACAATATTTTTTCTTCCTAAGATATTTAGCTTCGGAAAGGTTAAACTTTTCTCTATCAGCGTAAAACGTATTAAAAGAGGAGAGTAGATTAAAGGATCATCGTAACATTAAGAAATAGAAGAAGAATTACAAAAAAACTCGATACATTTCGATAGGATGTGTTACAGGAATATATCGGTATTAGTGTTTAATCTTTATCTTGCAAACTATGGGAGGAAATGTATTCCATCGGCTTCGTACGTACGTGTTTCAGTTTATTTATTAAATTATTGTTTGACACAGGTTATCGTGTATGTCGTACAGTGAGAGTTGTGTGTATGGGCAATAATACCTATCTATAATATAATAGTAGAAGTAGAATTAAAGTTAATCCATTTAAATACAAGTGCGACACGCGCGATCAAAGAGGCGTAAGGAGAGAGAAAGAGAGAGAGAGAGAGAGAGAAAAAGTTAAATCTACGTCTCGCGTTTTTCCATTTAATTTCTTTTACTTTTTTCCTTATTTATTTATTTATTTATATATTTATAATATTTCCACTCCTTACGCTTCGTGATGCTGACATAACGGATACAAGGAAGATATAACGAATCGTTGTTGATTTTTTTTACGTGTATAATATTGTATAATATGTATGTATGTGTATATATTTTCATTTTTTAGATTGATTAATCCATTTAATCGAATAGCGACGGTGTTATGCGTTTTAAGATGGTTGCTTCCTTCACGTTGCTTGTTCATTAATGCTTATCCCTTTTCGATTTTTGCATTTATTTGGTTCGTTACGACGGGTACCGCGTTTCATTGGCCAAGTATTTTGAATTTGCGACGGGTCGTTGGACGTTGTCATAATACAATTAAATAAGATGACACGATATTTCGATACTGTTTCTTTTCCTTGTTGCTTCTTCCTTACGATGTTCGCGGTACGGCCCGTTGGAAACTCTTCTCGGCTCTTTCAACTAACGATGACGTATCGAGGCTCTTCCTTTTCTTCGTCGTTTGCTCGTGACACCTGTCACACAATCGTGGAACTGTATATTTTCGAAAATATAAATTTACTGAATTATCCGATGATCGTTTGAAATCTCACGATATTTCCTTAATTGTACATTTAGATACGTGGTGTAAGATGATGGTAACATCAACTGGTATTTATGGATTGCAGGTAGGTAATCGAAAAGCAAAGAATTATGAAACAATTTTGTGTAAGTTATTTTTAATTTTTCATGATTTTTATCTTGTAAAATATAGAATACAAAATAAAATCAAATAGTGTAAAATTAATCGATTTAATTGAAATTATGATCATAGGAGTCATAGACGAACATTAAGATAAATAACAATCGATCAACAATCGTGTATCGTGTATTTGATTATTTCTAAAATATAACTAATAATGTAGTTGTGTAAATGATCCATTGTTTCATCTTATTATCTTTTATCTTTATTTTAGATCACATTCGCCCAAACTTACATAACTTATTCATCAAGTACGTACGTTTCTAAAGACGACGAGGTGGCGTTCGAAGTGGCAAAGGATGGGGTGTCGATGGCGATAGCGTTTTTACAGGTCAGACCTCGTCTCCTGGACGAGGTACACCTGAGAACCGGGCACGCTGGAGGTGGTGACGAAGCTGCGGTGTTTTGCGCGGATCAGAGTCAAGTTGCTCTCAGCGGTATCAGCACGATCTTCAGCAGCCTCCAATTCCCTTTGGAATCGGCGAACCCTGGTCACGCTCTGCTGGGACATGCCTTCCTGTTCTTGCAATTGCCTCTTGTAGATGTTCACTTTCTGGCTCGCCTTGTCCAACGATTCTTGTAACAACGCAATGTTCTTCGCGTCCTCCTCTACCTGAATCATCACCTCCTTGATGTTGCGTTCCTTCTTGCGGAGAATCTTCACAGTCTCGGCATGTCGGCGCTTCTCTTCGTCAAGTTCCAGCTCTAAGTCGCGGATCTGCCAGAAGAATAATCGAAGAACGTTGAATTTGCTTTGTGGAAATGAAACATTCGTGTGGCAAGGTAAAGGAATAATTTATAAAAAATTGTATTGGATGTTATAACTGTTTAACTGTTTCTCTGTAGCATAAGCGTAATTAAATAGGTGAATCTTGTAGATGGGACTACGGTAATGTTTCAAAAATTTGTTTCGTAATTTACGTTAATATTTCATTAATGCTGCTAAAAGCATTTGGTACCAATCAAAAAGGGTTTTGTTAGGAATAATGAATTGGAGATGATCTACAAATTTAGTTGGAGTAACCTTTAATTTAAAAAAATTGGAACTAGATTCTTACAGGGTATGGAAAAAAGAATGCAAATATTTTTCACAAGACGAATAGTCTCGTTTATAATTTTTGTTACATATTTTAATGAGTTTAGTTCTGTTGCTTTCTGAAAATAACAATGCCGTCCACAGGCATAAATCAAACGAAAGGAATCTTAAACTCACCCTAGCCTCGAGTTTGCTGATGATACGCTTGCCACCGACGATAGCGTTCGCCTCGACTTCCTCCAATCTCACGGACAGGTTCTTCACTTCAATTTCAAGGGACTTCTTGATGGCCTCGATCTTGACGATACGTTCTTGTTCCTCGTGCAGGATCTCCACGGTGTGCTTCAGTTCAGTCTGTACCCGTTGGTATCGCTCGTCGCTCACTCTCAGCTCCTTCGTCACTTCTTCGTAGTCTCCGGCCAGGGTAGCCAGTTCCTGCTCGAGTTTCGCTTTCGATGAAGCGATATTCACATTTATGGTAGTCAATTCGTTGATGCGACTAACCGACTCCTCGTATTGCTGCTCGACGGTTCTCTTTGCACGGAGGGCCTTTAAAAATATTGTTAGTTATGTTATTTATTATCATGTGGAGACGAAAGAAGAATAGACTTAGTGCAGACAAGCGGATTTTACAGCAACGATACTACATGATTTTTTAAGTAAATAATGATTCGTATTGGTAATTGAAGCGTTAAGCAGAATATGCAATTAATTTTCTTCTGATTTATGGATACTGTGTTTGTTCCATTTTTTAAGAAGATCTTTTATATCAAATTCATTTTCCTTGCATTATTTTGTTATAAATATTGGATCTTGATATTAAGAAAATTAAAAATGTCGATTAATTCGTCAAGACGTTTTCAATAATTTCAGTATACAAAATTTAAGAATAGACGAATCAATTTAGTGGCAGAGGAATCAAAGTTTTATGCAACTGGTTGGTATATTTGAAGTTATCGCTCAGCATTGCCGTTTAGTCTAGTGTATTTATAGCTTGCCTAACGTCAATTGCTCATTCAAGCTATCGAATGGAAAATCCTGCCGTTTCGTTCATCCATTATATCATTCCACGGTTCGCCTATCTAATCTGAATTTAATTTTCTTTATTCTTTAATTTAGAGATTAAAAAAAAAATCAAAATAATAATAAAAACGTGGAAAATTTCTTTACGACAGAATGCATTGTGGAAGGAACAGCTGGAGACTTTGAAACTAAATTCAATCGGAATTTTAATTCACTACGGCCCGAGATCTCTACTTTACCATAAAATAGATTAATTTAGTAAGTAAATATACGTAATGTCAAATGAAAAAATATTAAATTTTTATGATAGATTATTCACAGTAAATACGATACTTACAGATTCGTAATTGCCGCGTACTTCCTCTAGCTCAGCTGTCAGCGATTGCAGGCGTCGTTGACTGATACCCAGTTGGTCTAGGGTTACCTGTAGTTGGCGTTGAACTTCGTCGTAGTGGGCTTGGAGTTCCTACAAAATAATGACACAGCGTTTAAAATACACAGTATTTTGCCAAATATGCGTCATTCTTTCTTTAACTGCCACCTGTCACTCGTATAACGCACAAGTTTTCATAAGGATGTCATTACTACAGGTGGGTGACAATTCCACATATGTATCGACTGAAAACTAATTTTATCGATACGTTTCGTGTTGGGAATTAATTTTTTTGGCAAAACTCCAAAAGTAGATTAAAAAGACGCATTAGAACATTTTATTAAAAGTATACGCGTAACATTGAATCGTCCAAATAGAATGGTTAAATAATCAGATATAGCAGAGTAAAATTAAATATCACCATTTTGCATTGATAAAAATCTGTTCTTTAACTTCAATTTGTCTCATCGTATTTAACTCGTTGAACGGCAGATAATCAGCCAACGTATTAGCATAAACTTCTTTTTACTCTGTTAGGTTCTACTTACGGTCAAAGTGAGCGATTGCTTCTTGATGGTCTTCTGTAAGTCGATGTTGTTCTTGTTGGCAACGTCCAGAGACAGTTCCAGTTCGGTGATCTGGATCTGCATCTTCTTCTTCACGCGCTGCACCTCGGACTTCAACTTCGTCTCCGCCTCAACCACGCGGGCATTCAGCTGCTCGATCTCGATACTGGTCTGTTTGCTAATTTATTTCATTCCGTATGAACAATACGATTACCCCTTTCAATCGTTTTAGAAGGTTTCAAACCAGATTATTGTTTCCAGGTGACAACAGCAAGAATTTTGGATCGTCGGAAGATACCACGTCTTTCTCTCGTTGGTATTGTTTGCGAGAAAACCGCATCATCGGTGAATATCCAAGGTTAACACGTTTAGAAATGTTTGACATTTTACCAGTAAAGTATTTAGTAATGCAACGAGCGTTAGATTACCGGGGTGTTTTGAAACACTTTGGTTGGGCATTCTTTGTGCTTTATCTATTTCAATGCAAAGTTAGTTCGGCTGCTTCAATGCATAGTTAGTTTGGCAACGGATGCAGTGATTTCGGAGGCATTACCATATCACAAGTGGAAAGTGTATTTATGTAACAAGGAAGATGCACGTAATTTACTTCGGTGTTTCTTTGACGTCTAGAAAAGATGATGGTTACTTCATCCGATATCGAAATCAAAGAGTTACGAATTTGCAGCTACTCTAAATAAAATTCGAATTAAAAAATCTCAAAATTGAATAAAAATCGGAGTCAAAGAATGTAAATCTAGAGAATAAAAAATATTTGATGAAAAATTTGATGATGAATATTTGATGAAAAGAGATGATTGTTATCCTTCATAGAGGTGAATTTTTCTTATAAACGTGTGCCGATGTTTTAAACGATGCTTCAATAAAACCTGTAAAGGTATGATGAATAGAGAAAAAAGTAAAACAAAAATTCATCTAATCAAAACATTTTCTTCTTCAACAAGTTGTTACTCGCCTAATCTACGATTACAAGCTTCTGAGAATCAAACGACAGTGCAATTACTTCTCATTTATCGTTTATTCTCTTCATTGTTCCGTGTCACATTACTCTTACCCACACGGTTAAACTAATCTACTAGAATTTCCATCCTTTTAAGCGGGCCTGATTCCCAGGCATCCGTATAATCGTCTCGGTCTGGTCGGGTGTCGATACCTCTTGTCCAGGTAGTAGTTGCTCGACTTCTCTTCGTATCCTTTCAGCTCCCTGCTCAGGCTGTTCAACGGCGCGGTCAATCTATCCTCATCGAGCAAATTCCTCGTTCTCTCCTCCATTAACTTCAGATGATCTCTGCAGTCCCACGAATAATTCGCGGAGGCGGTTTCCCTCTGGTACTTTCTAATATCGGCCAATTCTTGACTCTTGTTCAAGTTCTTCAGAGCTTCCGCCATTAAATGGAACTCGATCGCTCTAGCTGATTTGCCACGAAGACTTCTTCCATGATCGAGGGCGTCCTGTACCTCGGACATGTGTTGCACGTCTCTCAGCGATCGAAAATCGATGTCGGCCATTTCACGTTCCAGCTGTCTAGCTTGAACTTTGGTACGTGCACTATCCACGAGCAAGGGCAACGGTTTTAGCCTGAATTCTTCAAATTTTCGTGGAAATACTTCTCTAGTCACGTGGCTGGCCTGCGCCGTCTTCGACAAACTGAAGTCGGACCGATTCGCTATCTTTAAGAAGACGAAAGCACCAGGTCAGACCCGTGCTCGTATGAATCACCCCCACGATCTTCGCGGTTGATCGTCGATTTTGATCGTCACGTTCGATCGACGCGCGATTAATCGCGATGATTAGGAAAAATAGAAAAAGATGTCGAGACGAAGAGCGAAAGCGATTAGAAATCGTGGTTTTCACAAACGCGACCCTTTCCTACGATCGTTCCCTGGTCTGAGGGTAGTCTCGACTGAGCCTAAACTTAGCCGCAGCGGTCCAGAATTCGAAAGTGACCGATGCACACTCTCGATCGACTCTCTCTAGAGACTCGAGAACGACTGCCAATCTGAGCAGGCTGCTAGCTTCCCGGCCCCGGGACACACGGGACGCGAGATGGATTTTTTAATGTACGCGCCGCGAGACTTGGCACCCTTCTGAGTTGCGTCTCGATTCGCGTTGCGTTTCATTGCTTCCATTGTAAATTACGGAAAGATCTAACTGGCTGCCAGATGTTACCGCTTCCGCGATATATATCTATTTCCTTACACTGAATCTGTAAATATAAGAGCAATGGCGGAGGCTGAGGTTACACGGTATTAATAACAATAAGAAATTTAGGAATTCCCGCTTTCTATCGCGCAACTATAATAGATTTCATTTTACGCCGAAGATTTCTTGCCAATGACTCGCTCTGACCGTGTTAAATTAAGATTTGGTGACAGTGGGGCGGCAATAGAGCGTCACAGGCTCGAGTTATTGGGCTGACAATGAATTATAGAAGACTTTCTAAAACTAGAACTTTCGAGAGTAATACGATCGGTTTCTAATCTAGTTGATTTATATTTCCCTTTATGTTTCGAAATTTTTATTCCACTGACGATTGGGTTTTACCTTTCGACTCTGTATCATGTTCTATTGAATAAAATTTCAAGGCTAAACAGAAATGTTGAAGATATATTTTAAAACGGAATAACATTGAAAAGTGATTTATATGAAAACATTGACTATATAGGCAGTATATATATTATCGGAAACATATATTATAGAAGCAAATAAATAATATCTCTCTAATATTAAATTTAAGTCATGCATTTAGAATTAAACAATAGCGTAAACAGTAACTTATTTGTTGAACAGGATACTGCCAACTCTTTCATTCCACTATATTGCACAGTCTTGAAATCCAAAATACGTCAAACATTACGTCTTAATGTGTTTAAGGAAATCGAAGAAAATGAATTGTACCTATACATATTTATATCGCAAAAATTATATGACTTAGTCTCTGTAGTCGCCATAATATTTACCACTGAACCAAACATTTCAAGATTATTCTAATGTATCTGATTTTTAAAAATGATGTAATTGTAATTATGAAATTTTTAAAAATTACGTACTTATATAACTATCTCTGTAACGTTAAGTAATCGCACAAGCAATGCAGTTTTTCCGCTACATATATTAGATGCAAATAATCAACCATCCATTGATCATTATCGATCAATCTTACGTTTTCCTTTATCTTTTATAAACACTTCTAGCTTTTTCTAACTCCAAGTTCCTTGTTTCTCTTTTATAAAACTTGTTAGTGCGACGCACTGCGTTACTTCACGGTTTAACTTTAACTTTCAGGAAAGTCTCACTACTTATGGAACGATCGATACGTACGTCTGGCCCCCGGAAGTAAACGTTAAAATCTAAGAACTTAAAACATAGCTTAAACTAAATCTCATCGCGCATCACTTCCAAACCAATTCTCAAACAAAGAAATCCCATTCGCTTGAATTATACAAGCCCCAGCCAAGCCACCAAATCGATTTTCAACGACCATGACTTTTCTCTCAAGAAGAATTCATTCCTACGCCCGTTCTATTGACAGAGGTTTGTTTAAAAGACGGCAACAGCCTCGCCGAGTATTCAGCGTCGTATAAAGTCCGTCTGCGTTGGTGCAGTTCCTTCCGTGACGCCAAATTTAGCGAACGAAAAGGTCAAGCAGTCGCGAAGGCGCCTAACCGCGCGAATCGACCGCTTTTCCACGCTCGAGTCGGCCTAACTTTCGCTCTCCGATCTAGTCTCGTACCTTGAAGTGGGACAGATGATCCCTGGCCTCGTCCTCCGCGTCGATCGCCCGTCTGATCAGCTCGTGTCTCGAATATGTTTCAATAGGTTTGCTCTCCCATAACGCTCTACCATCTGACCAGGGTAATTCCGGTGGTTCTGTTTTGCGAGCGCAATAATCGCGTGGCAGCGAGGAACATCGAGCTTGCCGATCGATGTGATCCAGCATCGGTTGATAGAAATTGATCCCATAATTGTAGTTCTTGTCGTAAATGTAGGTGGGCCAGTGCTTCCATTTTGGCTCCAAAGGAACGTGCATTGGCGGCACGTAGCTTGACATTTTTGTTTGTCGCGGTTTTTTCTTCGCAAGTTTTTCGACTTACTTCGAAATAATTTGAAAGCTTATATATTCGAAATAATTCGAAAGTTTGAAAGCTTCTTCTGATTGGCAGAGGAGAATTTCTTGAAAGATGATCGACGTCTCCTCTTCTTTCCGAAGTTGTTTTCTCTGTAGGAAAATTTCTCTCAGTTTGCTCTAAAGCGATTTCTGACAAATTATTTCTCTCGAGTAGAGTATCGTATGATTCCGAAGCTCTTAGGAAGGAAGTGTCTTAAAATATTCTTCGTTTTTATTTTTCTTGCTAGTATTGCTCTCTTCGCTGAAACTTTTGTATTGATCCTCTTGTTTACCGATTAAATCTTTCAATCGAATGAAAATTTTAATTCTAAATTCTCCAAACCTATATTTGAGATTTATCTATGCTTGGATTTCTCCTTCTGCGAATTCTGTCTTCGCTATTATTACAATGTATAATATCACAAGTATCGATCTTCACTGGGAAATATCGACCACCGACAAACTGCTTCTTCGAAATGCACACTTTGACGAGTTGGCGGATCTATTTTTTCGAGTATTTGTATGGGTATTGTTAATGTTTCATCCAACATCTACCTTGAATAGAAAGGATTGTCGTATTGTATTTCTTTCGGTGTTTGTGGAGTTAAATGTGTTAGATACAGGACTTTGTTTTTATGCGAGATTCCCTGATTTTTTTACTCACAGATTTTTCATCGTCGAACGATCGGAGATGACAGTTGCTACGAAACGGTCGAGAAAAATTAGGCCGGTCAAGCGCGCTGCTATCTTTTGTAGTTTTTCGATTACGATTGCCACATTGAGAACGGCCAATCAGCACCTCTCGGCTAATAATTAGATCGTGACTGATCGGTGTTGAACGACGTTTATTAATAGTAGGATTGCGTACTCTTTATGCATCATCCTCAATTAATGACCCCAAATAATCTTTATGTCATTACAGTACGACGATACTCTTTAAGATATCGTTGGAAATGGTTGATAATATTGTTGTCAACTTCTCATGTAAGTAACATCCCGTTTATTTCCTTAACGATGCTTGTTTTTAATTTTCAGCCTAATTATAGCGTGGTAACAGCGATATTATTTCTTTGGAGATGTAAATATGTATCTTCTAGATATAGTCCAATTTTGACTATGAATTATCACTTTGTGGTTGTAATTCTTTTAAGCACTTCTTTTGAAAAAATATTTTTCGGTATAGAAAAATAGAATACGTTCTGTATACAATATAACATGTAATATTGTATGTGTCTTCTTCCTAAATGATTTACATTTATTGTATTTTATATTCGTTTCACCTAAATGTTTTTATTTTTATTGATACTTTTCATCAGGTCCCGTTTTCCTCTTCAGGCAAAGAAATATATCGTCTCTTGTTTCGTAGCACGTGTTTCTTACAAACCCCATTCACAATGACATAATCAATATACGTGTGTATCGGGCATTTGGCATTTCGGCACCGATGAGACTCGAGCCAAGCAGAAACAAAGTTGTCATGTCTGATCATAGTTTGATGACGAATCCCGTTTGTCAATCTATGCTGATTGAATTTCCATTTTCGTTTAAACAAGTAATTAGATCACAATAGGATATTCACTTGAGTGTTTTCGATCGATACAAAAATACCTTGGATGATTAATCGATGCGGCTGATCGATGACAGAATTAACCGTATCTTTATTAATAGGTGGATATCATTGGTTAGTTATACCGGAAATAAAGCCAACTGCATCAAGGCTAAGTTCAAAATTCGCATATCCGTATAGATACTTTTCAGATCTACGTTCGTTCGAAAAGTATTTTGAAAGTAATACTGGCTTATAAATTTTCTGTAAGACTTGCGTAACTTGTATGCATGTTAAAGAATGGTCATGTGTAAGTAATGAAATTTTCGTTTCTACTGGAAATTTGATCTCTGGTTGAAATATTGAATTCTTTTAAATATTAAAAATTATTAAATTTATCATTGATTTTCTAGAATTACCGTTTTATTACTATAAATAACGCATATGTTTTCTAACTTTATATTTAATCACCGGCTGTGGATATGACCTAGAGATACTTTTAGAACTACATACTTTGTCAAAAATGTCATAAAATATTGATTTATCGACTTCAAAAAATACGATCTCATTCAATAGAAATAACTCTTCTCTGGCTACTCCTCATTTAAATCCTGGTTTAACCTTCGCTATTTTAGAATTACGAATGTTTCGCATGAATCGATTGCTCTCCTAATAAAAAAGAAGGACATGTATCGTCTATCATCGTATGTATATGACACGAAAGCGGAAATAAGTCTCATAATACGACGGTTCGATATTTTCAAAGAAGAGATAAACGGAGATAAACGGAGAGATCATTACGTTATATTAAATATGTCACCTGGAAACTATATTCGCTATGCGTTTGCAATAATAACATCGTAGAATTAAACATCGGTGTTAGTACCAAAAAATCGTAAATTATTAATATTGCAAATTATAAGGAAATTTTAAACGACAATTTAAGGAGAAGCACAATAAACGCAATTTAATTGCTTACCGGATGATTTCGATTTCTTCATCCTTCTCAGTCAAGCGGCGTTCGTAATCGTGACGAAGTTGGGTCAACTCAGCAGACAATCTTTGAGCGCGCTGTTCTTCGATCTTGCGTCCCTGTGATCAATTTTCTTTTACAAACAATTCTATCTTTCGAACTTTTCAATTTGCAACACTATAGCCAAATGATTTCTAGAAGACGATATGGGAAATGATATTTCTGATTATCATTGCACTACTATTTTGTGAAATTATATCAAGTCGTATAATTTTCTTTTAAATTAATAGAGAAATTATGATTAACTTAATTTCAAAACTGAGAAAATTCCGATTCGGCTGTAAGATAATAAGTGATGGTTCTAATCATTAATTTCCCACTAATCAAATTTAAGTGCTGCTACTACAAATCGATCAATTATAAGGATAATGTATATTATGAAAAATTTAGAAATTTAAAAATACTGAAATAAATATCGCTTTAAATAGATAAATTCTACTTACTGCTTCGGCTTCTTTGTAGGCGGCTGCGAGTTCCTCACGCTCGTTCTCCAACCGACGGAGTTCGAGTTCCAGTTCGTGAAGTCTACGGTTCATGTCAGACAGCTGGTTCTTGGCATCGTTCAAATCATCTAAAATAATAACGCAGTAATTGATATAAAATTACGATATTTTATTTACTTTTTTAAAGATAAGAAATTAACTACACACACGTTCTTTCCATTTACTTGATACGCAATAGCGGGTAAAAGAAACTTGAAACATAGTATTTGCATAAATATCAGCAATTTTTTAACTTTGGTGTATTCTTTTTTCTAAATTTTCTTTCATCCGCTACCGTAAGTCAGTCAGACACTTACTGTATTTAATTTTAAATATAATACGCGTTATTTACTAGATTTACAATAAAATCCTTGAAACCGAGTACAGTCTATTCTTCCGTATAATACAAATAGTTAATGGATGCCATCGATATTTCACATTTTCAGCTTTCATTTATCCCTATTTTACTCTTATTAAGTGCTTGATGATTTACGGACGTGTAATAATATAAATGCCGGATAAACATAAAATAGAGAATAAAAAATGAAAAAATATCGATCGATTGAGTCTTACGAAATTGCTCACCTCCCAATTTCTTGTTTTCACGAGCAAGTTGATCTTTCAGCTCGCGAGTCTTGTCGAGTTCGGCGTTGGTGCGCTGGAGTTCTTGTTGTTTGTTGCGGAGATCACGTTGGCTTTGTTCATACATTGCCACGCTTTCATCCAAACGAGCCTTGAGTTCGATATTGATCTTCTCCAAGTGTTCCACACGTTTCTGCAGTTCGCGAGCTGTTCCATTGGCCTTAAAAATTCATAAATTCATAAATAAATAAAACGCTGATGGTTGAAATTGGAATATCATGTTACGTAGAAGCTGCAAATTGTCAACTTTTTTTCGAATCGATCGTACTTTTCCACAGTTGGCAAACAGATAATTAAATAGATCAAAATGTATTCAACCTTTTACGAATATTTTCACCTAACTCAATGCATGTTCTGCAACAATTCTTTATTTATACATTTTGTTCCGTGAAAAACTATTCTAAACGAAATCGTGGAGTTATCGATCGTGTTCGACAGTTGTATTAAAAAAGAAAATAATATGATTTAGAAGATGATTTATGCGTGAAAAAGTAGCATAGGATAGTAAACGTTTCGGAACTGTACCTTTTCCAAGTCGATGATCAGCACTTCTACTTCAGATTGGAGGCGGGATTTCTGCTTCTCGAGGTTGTTGATTTTCACGAGCAGAGTTTCAATCTGCTCTTCCTGTTCCTGAATGCGAGCTCCGTATTTACGACGTAGTTCCTCTACCTGTAAAATTCAGTCGACCTTTTACTCCAAAGGTCCAAACTAACAGAAACTCTGTCTATATATACTTATACGCTTCGAAGCAACGATTGCTTTTGCTTCTAAAGTTTCGAGTTGTTCTTTTTAGTTACCTCTTCGGCACGAGCGTTAGCTTCGGTTTCATACTTCGATCTCCAAACTTGCACTTCACCGTTTGCTTTGACCAATTGACGTTCGATGTCCAAACGAGCTTCCGATTCCTCTTCCAATTGAATGCGAACGGATTCCAATTCCGATTCAACCTGTTGACAATTTTATTACATAAATGAAATACAACTTAAATGTAATTTAAATTAACGTTTATGTGTAATTTTCTAGAGAATTAAAAGGATATATACCTGATGTAAGGACGCCTCGACCAATGAACGACGACGATCCTCATCCTCGAGACGACGACGAGCATCTTCGAGCTGACCCGCCAGCTGAGTCTTCAGGTAAACAGCGTTCTCGATGTTAACCTATGATAAAACAAATAATTATTAATTAATATCATTAAAAAAGCGTAATACTAAAAACGAGTTAGAGATACAACACTGATCGCGTTATCGATAATGCCCGCAGATAATTTTAAATCGTTAGCATCATTTCCCAGAAGTTGGAAAAACTTCTTTTCTCTTTATTGACGCAACACTGATGCATTTGTATCAAGTATGAATTTCAATTAATTTGAAATTATTTACCTTCAAGTCCTGTACTTCCTTCGTCAATTCGATATTTTCCTGTGAGATCCTGGTTTTGTGGTTGGTGATGTCGATGACGGTACGATTCAATTCTTCAATTTTCACGTTAAGCTCGGCTACATGCACTTCCAGTTTTTCCACAGTTTTTATTGACATCAATTTTTCTTTCGTGACATTGTCCAGCTGGGCGAGCAGTTCGTATACCTCTTGTTGGAATTTCGATTTTTCCTTGTCAGCTCTGCAAATATTGCCAATAATGTATTAATAGAATTCTGTCAGACGCAGATAAAATATTTGCCGGAATTTAATCTTTTATTTCTTCGAGCAGCGTTGTTTATATCTTCCAATAGAATGTTTATATTATATTTCTACATATTACATTTTATATTACTACTTTCGTCAACGATCTGTTTTCCTTTCTGATCTGTTTCCCTCAAACTTTTTACGCTATTCTTACATCTATATAGATCATTTCAAACCAGGAGGAATCCAACGAAATTCCACAAGGTGTCATCGTTAATCGCCATACGCCTTACAACAGTGCCAACAAAAGCAACAGCTGGAACCTTTCTCTCTAAACAATGTCCAAGAACAACATCTTACAAAAATACTTCATTGAACGGATCCGACCTAAGATGTATGTTTCGTCCATTTATCTAAATCATCAACCGTTGGTTATTTCGAGCTCAAAACTGACATCTAAACTCTCCATTGATTACCATTAATCTCAGAAAGACGAGATAGAGACTTTCTTAAACTCGTAAGAGAACTAATAAGAAAATCCAGAAATAAGCAATTTCTTTCTCTTCCGTGTGCAAAACATTGTCCATTCACATTCCTACGAAACGAATAAAATATTTTTTCATTCTGCAATTACACTTACGATGAATATCTGTCGTCAAATGTCCTTTTCTCGAAACAGAAAGAAACTGACGTTAGCGTTTATAAATAGAATCACGACTTATGGTACACGAAATATTCAAAGATCGTTCCTATCATTTAAAGTAGCGACCATTTTCACTGTCCTCCGCATTTGTAAAATTTTTCTAAATTCTCAATAAATACATCGTATCGTTGTCCTTTACATAACAAACTTCTTAACTCGAGATCAGCCGAAACATTTACATTTACTTTCGTACGCGTAACGAAAGAATAAACTATGATGAACGATATACAACGATATTGCAACCGTAATCGAATATTACGGTCCACTTGGGTGTCGAATCTGTGATCGATAATGCCACCAAATCATCTGGATTGAATCTTCTCCTTTCCTCTTTAATCTTTTAAATACAAAAAGTATCTTGTTCCTTCGCATCCTCCTTCGCGTGTATGTTGATAAATCTCTACGAACAAGATGGAAATAAAATACAGAGTCAGACGAAGAGATAGGGAGGATCGGCTAGCGGCGATATCGGTGGTCCACCTACACGGAACACACAGAGGGTGTAAGGTGTCGGCCGATTCCGAGGATAGTGGGGATCCGGGCCGGTCGCCTGTACTAATATGGCGCGGCAACACAGGGTTGTGGATTGCCGCGCGACTCGCACGGTTAAAAATAGTCATAAGCCGAGTAGCGGCCGTGCGAGCAAAGCGTCTCGCGGGGGGAATCGGCAGAATAAAAACGTAAGAGCAAGAGGAAGGGATGTAGCAAGAGTCAGAGAGCGAGAAAAAGGGACGGAGGGATAGAAAGTCGTAAAGGGGAAAGTTGCGAAAGTCAGGGCAAACGGTGGAGACAGTAGCGAAGAACGAGAAGGAAACGAATAAATAAACTGGCGAGTGTTTATGCGTTTATGGGACGTATAAAAATA
Source organism: Bombus haemorrhoidalis (assembly GCA_014825975.1). Taxonomy (NCBI): domain Eukaryota; kingdom Metazoa; phylum Arthropoda; class Insecta; order Hymenoptera; family Apidae; genus Bombus; species Bombus haemorrhoidalis. The sequence continues at coordinate 1,818,411 of CM026166.1, read as the reverse complement.
TGGAGAACGTGTATAGTACACACAAATATATACAAGCGAATTATCTCAATTTTCTACTTTTACTCTAACTTTAACTATTCTAATGCAGCGTGAGAAAATATCTTGATTCGACTTACGGTAATTAAATTTGCCGTGATAAAAATCGTATTCGAATGTTGCAAGAGAAATTGCTTTAGTTTATTTCGACATATTCGTTATAGATACAAAATTAATCTATAATGACGAATAAGTATTTGTCTAGGTTGTGTTTCTTCGGTAATGTTTAGGAAAGTATGCGAATTTGCGTAAACGTGTCTAGTATATGAAAAGTTTGAAAAGGATTAGAAGTCGCAGAATGACGATACAACGACGAGACAATGAAAATAATGACAAGAAACGGAAACGACGACAAGAGAATTAAAGTTGAAGTTTCGATTCTGGGACCAGAAAAAGTTGGAAGCCAAGGAATTCGTTCAGAAACGAGGTTATACGTTTTGAGAGAACGGCGGAGGAACGGTGTACAAATACGAAGAAAGAAGGAACAAGAGCGCATGTGTGTAAGGAGAAGATTGCAATCGAAGTAACAAAATTAACAGGAGAAAGGTTTATAGGATAGGTAAACGAGAAACGCGAACGGAAAGAGTTTACCAAATTGAAAAAGATAGAACGTGTATGCATTCTAGGAAAGAAAAAACGAGGAAAAAGAATAAGATTGAAGAGAAAAGGGCAGAACAAGCGAATAACAAGAAGATAATGGAAGCTGTGTAATAAAGAGAGCGACGAAAGCAGCTTGAAAGAAAGAAGGCAGGGCTATTTTAAAAGGCATTTTAAACGTCCTTCTTGTACCAACAGGTGGAAACTTTTTGTAGCACCGTGCAAATACCTCGTGTTTCCCTTTATCGTTATTTTTTTCTTTTTCTCTCTTCTACGAAAGTAATTGACAGAAGATCGTAAAAGGAAAAGGAACCGAGGTGGAATTTGCATCTTCCTGAAAAGTCACGGAAGTCGATGAAACGGCCATTTTACGTTTATAACGTCGTAACTAGTCTTCATTTATTATTTTCCAGCGTCGTTAATGGCGACTGGGCTGTTCTATTTCGCTGGTTGAAATATTAAGAGGCAATTAGCTGTTGCTTCGTCGCGATACCGTTGATGTATAAATGTCGTAATTGCTTTCGCTGGAGGGTACATTTAGAACGGAATCCCAGTTGGGCTCTAATTTCAGGCCGCATTCTTGATCAACCATTCCACTTGTGCGCGCTGATGCTACAGAAATACGTTCGAAAGAAGCTTCCTGATATTTCACGCCACGGAACGTGATTTTTTAACTTTAAAAAGTGCGGCAAGGAAGCGGTTTCGTCGACTAAACTCGAGGAAGAGAATCGTTTACGTTCTAAGCTGTGTTTGTTTTCTTTTTCTTTTTTTTATTCGTGAAGTATGTGGAAATCGATGAATTTTTAGAAGAAAATTGCACGATCAGAGTGGAAAAGTTAGGTTTAAATAACATGAATTAGAGACAAAAATTTCATATTCCCTAGATAAATAAGTAATACGTTTCTGAATACAAATTTGTGTTGGAAAGTAGTTTGATTGGAAGTAAAAGTAAACGTGTATATTGAAATTTATATGAAGCGGTGATTGGTTTATTTTTAGCACATTGTGAAACGAGAATAGATGAACTTCCTCGGACACTAATTTACTAATAAAGTGAGATCAGGAGGAGATAATCATTTTTCATTCATCTTTTACGAACAATATATTATCGCGAGCCAAGATTACATCGTCAATAATATGTTACTGTGAAAGTATTTTATACGCTCGATAATGTTCATCTTATCTTCTTGAATCGTGATTGAATTAAATAGAAATTAAACTTACACATAGTGTCAGTATCATTCAAGAAATCGATAGCGTTTATTCCATGTTACGCAATATATCCGATTTGATAAAATCCCAATGAAGCGTCAGTTTTTGCAATAAAGTTCACTTTTTCTCCATATCAAACTTGTGTCGAATATGTTACGCATTTGGTATACTCAAAATTGATATGAATTTTAATTACCGTCTCTCCTACAAAACTTTGACTTAATTTTCACTCTAATCGTTGAAACATACTCTCAAGTCTAACTTTAAAAAAATTACAACTGTATGTTGCGTATTAATAAGAATACTTCTCCGAAAAACGATCCTCCGCCGTACACTGTGAGACCTTAGTCAAACATCGGCAACCAAAGAGAAGAGATTTAAAAAAGTTTCGATTACTAAGCTTCCTGAGACTCGACAGAGCCGATAGACAACAGACACGCGAAATAATAGACAGCGTCTAGATGACAGCTCGATAAATTCTCGAAACGGAGGCGTCCTTGTAACGAGCGATATCGCGCATTAGGGCGCCGGGACGTCGAAAAGTTGGTTATGTTTAGATGTGCTAGGGGAACGAGTCTACGCGTATTTCAGGTGCGAGTAACTTCGTTGTTTGGCCAGAGGCCAGTATCGTCGAGCATAATTCCTCCAATTTTCGAATACGCTTTCGTTCCTCGCGATACTTGCTATAATTAACGATCCAACGGTGATTCATCCTTGTTTTCCATTTCGTTTCTTTCCACATTTTAATCCATCGTCTTTCCCTTCTTCTTCTGTGTTTCTCTATCAGTTCGATAATACACGAGCAACGAAACTGGGTTTCGACGAATCTTCGAACTTCCGGCGAACTGTTTATTGACGCTTTGCACGGCGTTCGCGCGCTTTGACCTCAAAGAGCGGGATCGCGAGGCCGCGATTTTATTTTCACAGGTGTATATAATTAACCACGGTTTATTGGTGTTCCTATTCCAGCGTACCTTATACCCTATCGAGATTCGACGCCTGTTTCGACTCCCTCGGACAGAATGTTATCGCGTTTCGTTTCGTTGCTCGGATTTAATATCGTTTTCAGTGGATTCGTTTCAGCAGAAGGTAACGTGTACTCTCGAAGCGTTTATATGAAACGTATCTGGTCAAATAATGCCTAGTTCGGTCGAGTATCTGCGATTTGATGTTAACTAAAGCTTGGGAACGAAGTTTTTATCGAATATTCGAAACTATTGAAATTTTAGATATTAGAGTTATTGAAAATACGCTTTTACGCAGCAGCGATGTAGGTTGGAATTGTGGAAAACGAATTACTAGAAATACACGGCGAAGTATATTTTTGGTTAACTTTGGATTATTTTAGAAGTGTCAAGTATAATTTGTATAGTATCTGGTCATGTTTGTGTTCAATATGACGCCGTACTGAAAATAGAACGAAGATATACCAAAGGTAATTGAGTAAATGGTTATGTAACTGTTTTTAGTATCGTTTGATGAATGTATTAGACTAATTGCTTTGGTAGGTGCGATCATACGAAGAAGAAGATACGTATTAATATGCCGAAGAACAAATATAGAGAATATTTTCTACTAAACTTTTGATTAACCTGTTGCGTTTAGATATATAAAAATAAATTTTTTCGAATGATTATAATTTTGATTAATTTGCTGACCTGGCGCGTGCTTTCGAAAGTTGATCGATTTGATCTTGGAAGTCAACAACGACTTCCTGGTGTTTCTTGCGCAGAAGATGCGCGGTTTCCTCGCTCTCGAGATGAACATCTTCGAGTAGTTTGCGCAGCTTGGCCAGTTCCGTGTCCCTCTTTTTGTTAATCTCGAACTGTTTAATTTTAATAGAGATCGTTAATATTGAGCCATTAATGAAATTTAATCGAATGAAATCTGTAAATCTAAGAATTACACGATTATATTACGTGTTTCGTTGGAACGATTCATTCTGAGACTTACTTGAGATTCGGCGCCACCCTCTGCCTCTTCGAGACGTTCGGACAGCTGGATGACTTGCACGCTCAAATCAGCGCGCTCGCGTTCAATCTGCAAATTAAATAGAAAAGATTAAAATCTATCAGTTAAGAGACCTAGTGATACATAAATGAATATTATAGAGATTTTAATTATTTTTAATTATTTTACGAGTCAACTAAGCATTAACATTTAATTAGTTTCCGTGTAATGAAAAACAAAAGCTTGAACTTTTTCCACTTATTTTTGTTGTTTTGCTTTCCCTTTTGTGGTCGTAATCCTCGTGTCAATAGACGATCTTTCTATCATTACACTTAAAATTCAATTGAAATAAAAGAAAAAACAAATGTTTATAACGTAGCTAAAACTTTGTGAAACTAAAATTTTTTACACGCTTATCATTATCGACTCAATAATCGTATCGTGAATTTTGAAAATCTCTGAAGCTACAGAAAGTACAGAATGAAAATTTTCGATTTCTGTAATTCCTTAGCTCGTTTAATATTCAAAAGTAACTCTTCGCGTACTGAAATATTCCATTTACGAATTCCTTGGACCACTCGATCCAAACATCAAACGTCTCTACCATCTCAAAAGGGATCAAGGATCGATCATTCCATTTCCCTGATAATAAACATAAGAAACCTCGTAAAACGCGTCAAGGAACGTACCACTGATACAAGGAATTCGAATCGTTCCTAACTTCTATACGTCGAGTATGAATTCATCGAGATGGCATTCTTGTTGATACACGTCGAGTGTAATCGAGACGCGCGGCATTGTTTTGGAAAGAGGCCTCGAGAAACGATGTGAACAGCTCGGTGCAAGCTTGACGTCAGGTTTCTTTGGACCGCGAATAGAACGATCTAATTTCGTACGGACTGCCTCTATATCGGGAGCTTTATTCATATTACAAACGAGGCGTTTATCGAGAAAAGAGAGTCGCGCGACACCACCATAACTGTTAGTTCTCTAGAAACCATTAACGTTCACCATGGTTCTTGAATGCTGCTATTACTTATTTGTTAAAATGCGACTTGTTGTACCGAAGGAACGTGTAGAAAAACGTTAAAAGAAAATAAAGAACTTATTTTAACCATGACTCTTTAACCTTGTCTCTGGTAATAGAAGGTTTATCGATCATCGATCGAATAAATAGTTTCCAGTAGAAAAACCTAACTCGATGGAATTTGAAGTTGGGCAAATTTTTGATTGTACGAGGATAAATGATTAAATTTGCAGCTGTACGAAGTGGTAGAATTTAATATGATAGTTTTTCGATAAAAAATTTATTATTAAAGATCGCGTGTGTGAATATTTAAATATCAGGAAACCAATTCAAACGATAATCGTAGTCAAAGTAACAAGAAGTCGCAACATTATGTAATAAGAAACGCGATCTAAGCAACGTGGGCTGTTTATTCTCCACAAGAATAATTAACCGGACACTTCATCGGATGATACGTGTTAAATACGACCATAATTTCCAAGTTTTTACGGTTTCGAAGCAGGGAAAATGTCGCTGGCACCGGTTCAAGTCACGTATTACAAATAGCATTACGAATCTGATTTCCTTGAAGTTTGATCGCACAATGAAACGCAAAGAATCTTCCAATTTAACGCTCTATTTAAACAGGGACTATCATTGTTTCTAGAATATTAAACTCTGCTACTCTAAAATGCATCAAAAGTTTACATTCTAAATATTTTTAGAATCTTCGAAATTTTGATGCGTAAATAAAGAAATTTACTATCTATAATTAATTTGAAAATTATATTTATATATCTTGTGTCATGTTGAAAGACAAAATTATTCGATGATTAATCGACGAACGATATTTTATAATTCGAAGAAATTTCAAGTTTTCTTAGTATCGTCTTTTAATTTCTTTTGTACGAAGTAAATTTCCGATAAAAGTATCAGGTTTTCTTGGTTCTGTCTTTTTAAACAGGTAGACGTAGATACTTGTTGGCCGAACACGAGAGAGGAATGCGAGTTCGTACGCTGAAGAGGCGCGCATCCCCAAAAATAGCTGCGACTCGAGAGCTGGACATTTCGACCTACTGCTCCCCACTCTATGATGGAGAGCAGGCCAGCCCCGCTTTTTTTGTATCAGTTTCAAAATTCACAATACCCGGATTACATAAAGTCTCAGAATTGACGTTTACTTCTGGCTGTTTCAGTATTTTTATCTATAGAATCTCGACGTGTGCTTAACTCGAATTCCTTTCGATATCTCGATATCAAAGAAAACGGAGAACGTCTTGATCAAAATGTTGTTCCGTGAACTAACCGCGGTAATTATTTAGCCACGTGAAAAAATACGAGTTACTTTTTGCATGCTAAGAATTATTCTTCACTATCGGAATAAGAAAAAGGCAAAGAAAGATAGTAGTCACTGCCCGCTATTAAAAATTAAAGAAAGAGACAAAGATAATAAATAGTATTCTACTGTAATTCGAAGCAAGGAAATCACACGTTTCGCTAGAAGAAACGATTCGACATCAAACGATCAATCGATCTCCGCTGGAATAAGAATTCACAGAGAAGAACTGTTGGAAGAGGATCGATCGAAAGAAAACTCACCCTCTGACGCAGCTCTCTCTCAGACTCCAGGTCATCCTGCAGCAGGCGGATTTTGTCCTGAAACGAGAGGCAAAAAAGGATTAGAGCGTATCACGGACCACGTTACAGAGGGTCGATGCTTTACGTAATCGGCCGACGAGAATATCCAACAGACCGAGGCTCGGAAGGTATTTCAGAAAGACGGACAGCCTCTGAAACGGGCTGACTCGCGGAGGGAACAGGAGGATCTTCGTTTTCAGCGACCGTTCATCGGGGTCGTTTCTCAACCGAGGAACCAAGGAACGTGCACTCGTCTGTACGTGTTCCATAACGAGATCAATGGCAAACGGTTCTTCTCGAGTTGAAAGAAATAAGAAGAAAAAAAAAAAAAAAAAATGAACAATCTTACTTGAGTCTATAGACGAATACACGTTTCCTGGTTCTGTTCTTCGAGTTTTCCTCCTTCGTTGAGTTTTTTCGTTGAAGCCACGAGATTGGCATAATCAGGGTAGCTGAAGACGAGCCATAAGAAGATCCGGATGGGATACATTGATCAAGGTTCTCGATGAGAACGCTTTGTGGATCATTCGAAGATGTCACTCCTTCGTGGCACGATCGTCATTTAGGACCGATATTTACGACTATTTTCGTACACGAGCAATTTGATAGCTACAGAACCGTCTACGACACTTTCGTTTCTCGTCAGGGTTGGCACTAATATCCCTTATGGTCACTGAACTTTCTCGCGTCTCACTGTCCCCGAAATCGGTCACTGCTCGACATTTCACCTTTTCACCAGCGATCACTTCCTCTACGTGATTTGTCCTTCTTGTTCTTTCGTCGCGCCGTTCAAAGAAACATAAATCGAAGGACTTCCTCTGAGAACCCCGGTGTTTCGATCCTCTTCTCGTTCTTCCTTCTCGCTCTCTTCGTGTTGCATCATCGGGCAGACTTGGATGAACATTCTAGGTTCGCTAAAACCTTGGATTCTTCAGATCAACGAATTTAGACCTAACGAGAGGTACGTAAGACGTCCTACCATATATATTATATTTCGCAAAAGATACTTTCGACTATTACCAATGAAATACCTTAGCTATTACGTGGATGGAACATTAATAGTTTTGTTCGTATGTTTCGGCGATCCTCCCGTTCCCTTCCTATTCTTAGTAACTAGTTGCAAGCGATACTTCTACAACATGGTAACTAACCAGTTTCTCAGAAACTAATCTTTATCAGCGATCTATTATATTAAAAATAAAGAGATGATATTGAGATAAAAAAGTCGAATGAAAAGAGATCATATTTGATATATAGAAGAGTATCTAAACGAATAATAGTTTAAATAATTATTTATGGCCATCGAAAAGCAACGAAGAAAAACGAAGCATCGTTGCGCTCTTAAACGTGACTATCTTATATCAAGATACTTTTTAAGAAAAACGAGTAAAATAGCATTCGTTTCTACGGAACTTACCTCCAGTCTGGAGAGAGCGCTCAGGTCGGCGCTGTATTCGATGCTGACATCGGCAGTACCACCGCCGGTGGAGCGGTACGTGTACTTGGAAGCTTTAGCGACCGCTGAAGACATCCTGTTCGCTAGATTCACTCGCTATTTTCACCAAGATAATTTGTCCCCGTATGGAGCCGAGAGATTCGTTTCTTCCTCGGTCTTTTCTCGCCTAAAAGCAGCCTCTTACGTCGATGCGTCGGCTGTTACAGTCGTTTAATTTCTTTCAAACAAAAATATAATCGTCGTAATATAATTTTGCTACCACTTTTCTTCCTCCTCGCCGCTTCTTGTTCGGCTTGTTCTTCGTCTTCTTTCTTATTCTGTTCTTCTTCTTCTTCGGGGTTTCGGAGCCGACCAGCGCCCTACTCGTAGTGCGCGACCCGTCGTCGTTCGTATGGCGCGCCGGCGGCTCCATGGCTTCGTCAAAATGACGGTTCCGCGCAGGCGCGTTAGATCAGCGACCCCCACCAGGAACACGCGACTACGACTCGTCATCGTGGTCATTCCTCGTCCTCGTCGTCCGTCGAGGGGAACCACTAACCGACGACCACCACCGTTACTCCAACGCCCACGTTTCCTAGCGTGTCTGCCAAACGGCCTCCTGCTTAGGGAAACGGCTATGCCGTGTTCAGTTGCATTTTATCTACCCTTTTCCTTATCTTTCTCTTTCTCTTTCTCAGCTTCGTTCTAGAAACGTTACGTGTTTTGAATGTCCTGTTTAGGTTTGCTTGTTCGTTGTTAGCTGTTTCTTGTATATGAAAGAAATGAAACGGTTGAATTTTATAGGATTATGGATATGAGGTGGAATAAATTGTAGCGACTATCTAGATTTACGTAGAACAGCATAGAATAATATATTGTGCGATATATTGCATTTTAATCGTTGTTTTGGTATCTGGTACATCTGATGTTATTATCATCGTCGTTGTCATTATTATTGGGTGGCTTATGATCTTGTACCACATTAATGATAATCGAAACATCGCGATTTTACTTTTGTAGAGTCAAATGTTAAGTATTTTTTATAATAAACGACGTATCGACGAACAATGACCACTAATTAACGAGAATTAATTTCTATTTTCATTTGGAAAATGACAGTAATTTTTAGAATATAAATAGTTTTATAACTCAAGTTACACATCTATTGATAAATTAAGAAGGGAATGTTGACAATCGTTGATGACAAAAACGTTATAATGAATTTGTTGTCGAAGAAAGAATTATGATGAAACAGCCAGGATTACCATTCCATAAACATCTCAACTGTTGATATATTGAAAAATAATAATATACATCTTTCGTGTCAGTAAAAGAATTGATTTAGACTGTAGCATTTCAGCTAGTCACCGCGCTAAAAACAGTATTTATAAATCACTTGTCCAGATCTTGTATTTACGAAGTATAGAATATTCCCAGAATCAAAAAGAATAGAAAAACATGTAGTATCGCTGTGTTATTGAGCTGAAGCCAGCAATTTCGTTAATGCAAGGTTGAAGTTTGCATATTATCTTATTTTCTAACTTGTAATCTACTTATTAGAATACAGTGCGTCACTTTGTAAATTTATCGCGTCTTATGCTTATTGCGTCTCATATTGTTCCAAATATTGAGATATCAATATCTCCTATTTTTCTTGGCATTTCTCTACTGCAATTAATTGACACTAAAAATAATACCATATAGCGAGAAAAAAGCATTTATCTTCTTTTATAAAACATCATCTCTTAAAGAAGATTATCTCTTCTAGAAAAGATTTATTTCAGGAATGACACAATTTTTCTTTCGTTTCGAAAGCTTTTCGAAATTTAACTAATAAACATAAATACCAAAATTTTGAAAACGTTAACGTGACTAATATTCGGCTTATGTGCGAAATATAAATGTTCGTCACATACGAAGCAATGCAGAATAATTTTCAGTGCAACGAAGCTTCGAAGCTCAACAGGTGTACCGTCTCCGATCGAAGATTGTTTCCGAGTACGAAATTATCGTAGCTCTGGACGAGTAGAACCAGGATCGTCTCCTAGGCGTCCCACGCCTCGCATTTCGTAGAATTATTCGCTTAACGTTCGACCTCTGCAACCGCGTCTCACTTCGTATACCGATTTAGATATGCCGTACTTGAAAAGCTGCAGGGTCATCGGTTTCATTCGTGGATCGACCATCGATGAGCGAGTGTCGTTGACATGTTCGAATCTATAACAACATGGGCGTAAAAGAAAGTGCTACGTAACAATCGCGCTACGTCACCGACCAGTGTCATACGAAAGCCAAAAATCATTTTAGAATCGTCGAATCATCCACGACTATTTTTACGCGCCCACTCACCGCGTCAGAAGCACGTTTTATAATTTTACTCGCCCTCGAATCAAATCAAAAGCGAATTGTTTTATAAATAACAACGCGTGATAGTTGATTGAACGAGGTTGATCGATCGATCAACAGGTGATCAGAGAGATCACGATGCAAAATCGCCGTCTGCAAATCGAATTCTTTAAATCTGTCGAAAGTTCACCTTTATCTCGCACAGCTGCGGTAAAACGTTGAGCTTTTCGTTATTTACACTCACAGCATCGCTGACGTTGCTACGATGCCTAACAAGAATACCGAGCGTGTTTCCATCGACGTTGGTATTGCGGTCTCCGGTTCTTGAAATTTGTTTAACATTCCATTTACACAGGAGAAACGTTAGAGAAACGTTATTGATAAATCGTATCTAGTGATACGTTATTATTCATGTTGGTTTACTCGTTTGTTTATCAATAATGTTCTAATGAATGACAGGGTATGAGGCCAAGCAATACGCAACATTAGTATACCGGTGTTTATCTCTTTATTCTTATATCTTTCACTTACACATGTGTTATTTTATATATTGTTTGGTAAATAAGTCATTTCGTGTAAGGCAAATTTCTGTACTATAATTAGGCTGTGGATGCTTATATAAATACATATTTTTAGGAAAATAAAGAAGGAAATGTAACTGAAGTAAGAATTTCTATTTTATATATCACCTTTATATTATCTACAAGCACACGATCATGCGCAATCTAGTTATGATAATTCAATAAATATTCTATCTCACTACTGTAGATAAAGTAAATCCAGAAGTTGTTAAACAGAAATTGATAAAAGGGAGTTTCAAGGTGAAAGAAGTAAAATAATCGGAGTAACTTTAGAAACTAGAGACACTACTTTAGGCAAATAAAAATTAAACCATTAATATAAGGAATGAAAGAAAATAGATATCTTTCTCTGATTTTAACACTTTTTAATTATTATTACATAAAACCATACACTATGATCTATAGTGTATAACATCAAAAAAATGTTTAGCTACTCACCACTAATTTTACATAAACATACATCGACGTGATTCCGTTGTATCGATATCTCTACGCTCAATCATTTACCCATTCTACTAGCCGGCCGTCTGAAACAGGAGCTTCCCATTCTACTAGCGTTTTCCCCACCACCGCCGCGAATTCCTCCCGTATTTATATCTTATAATCCATTTTCCTTCACTCGAAACAGCAACAGGAGACAACCGAATCATCTTCTTTCCCTTCCAAATTCTCGAATTCGATTTTTCCCACTTTCATCCGTAAATCATCATCCGCCCATCGTCTTTCCTCGATCGAAAAAGGTACGAACAGATGTGTAGCTAGAAAATATGTTAAAACTCGAGAAATCTTTGTCAACCGAGAAACTTCCAGTTTTCACCAAATTTCCTCGACCTCCCGGCTCCTCCCCCACTCCTGTCGAGTGTCTATAAAAGGTCGCCGGGCAATGGTGGGCAAAGATGTTCGTTCGGCCTAGCCGGGAGCTCACCAAGTAATTTGAGATTGGCCCCTTCTCTTCTGCGTCCTCTTCATCACCTTGCTCCCACTCCGCATCTTCCGACGACGGCCACGTGGCTCCGCCTGGCGGAGAATTCCAGCCACCATCGAGAAAAGCGCATCGGAAGAGCTTGGACCAGAATAACTGGCTCTCCTTCTCTCTCTGTCTCTCTGTCTCTCTGTCTCTCTGTCTGTCTCTCTCTCTCTCTCTCTATTTCTCTTTCCTATCGCCATCGACTTCTCGCCCCTCCGGCCACTCATCCATTCGAAAGAGAGTTCCGAAAGCCATCTCATCGGCCTGCACACTACCTATCGCGTCGAAACTCCGTCGTATCCGTGTTTGCAATTCGCGGCGACGTGTTTCGCCGGATATGCGGCCACGATCCCTACCGACTGTTCCTTTTTACGTCCACTTTGTTTACGGAGGTTGTGGAACGGCGTGGAAAGAGAACGGTATTTATCGAAGAGAAATTTTCGACAGGGACGATACGATCTTTTCGAAGTTTGTAACTTTTATCTTTGCATAACCGGGCGAATTAACGAGTTGAGAGTAATTTGGGGAGTAACTCGGCGCAAATAAACTTTTACGATATTTACTAAATTAGCTGACGCGTAATGTGGTCTTTCGGAGAAGCGAATTTTAGACAATAGATATCATCGTAGTAAGGATTTTATGAAAGGGAAATAGAAAACTTAGTTTTACGGTTAGTTTTAAAAAACTAATTTTAATTTTCTACGACTGAGACAGCAATTTGAAGAATATTTCAGATATCATATTAGTTCGTTATTAATTAAACACATTAATTACGGATTCGAAGGATTCGTAGTTCTTCGAGTTATCCCTTTCGGACCACGTGATTCGCGTGAAAAATTTGTCTGCTTAAGCCTGAAACAGTCCTTGTGTCGTAGCAAGAAACTGTTACCGAAATATAATTGTTGCTATATTCCAAAGACTGTAAACCAAGTTGAGATGAAAACTAGGACACGTAGTTTTCAAACATAACATGTACGCTACAAGATGTAACCAACAAGTCTTTGTTCCTCGTTGTCGATTTTGAAATCATGTGAAAACGAAGCCAACTATTATCCGACAAATTTTCCAATAACATTACACAACACAATCAGGACGAAGCTTGTAGTAGGATCGAGGAACAATAGTTAGACTGTTACTAACCGGGTATTTTTACTTCTAGCGACAAAACTCAGCCTCCTAAAGTCTCGCCAATAAACGAACAAATCTTTTATTTTCAACAAAATACTTCAATAAAATTTTTACGATTTTATGCATTAAATCCACTCGAACCAGTCGCAAACCTGATTAATCCTGTCCATTTAAACGATCGTTATCCAGCAGGAAATGAAGTTTGAGATGGAATATAACCCAGTTACGAAGTTTCGCGTATCAAGTGGACGTACTTCCACAAATTCACCGTTCGACGCCTAGGGATTTAATCACTTTGAATTGTGTTTCAAAAAATTATTCGGGGAATCGAAGCGATCTTAGATGTTGTGAACAACGTGATGTATGTCACACCGAATGGAGTCGTTATGATTTTTCTTGGCCATCGTTCGAAAAGCTGGACTTGCATTAATTTGGGTACGCGGTTCGGTTATGTAACGGTGTTAACGAATGTCATCGTGATTAATTCGTCACGTTGGTAAATCGCTCGATGTTCCTATTCCTGAATGTTTACGAATTAATTCGAGATCGTAAAAAGAGAACGATAGAAAAATACCGTGTGGTTTCTGTGTTTCGCGTAAAAAACGTCTATAACGATCTTCGAGTCGTCGGATGAGCACACTGCCCCAATTTTCTAAATATACCCACGGTTTCGCTCTCTCGCTCGACTGAATTCCCTTAAGTATCGCAGGTTGAAAGTTCTTGACTTCTCAATTGTGAGTTTAACGTTTGTAAACAGAGTCGTTGGATAGCTTGGGAAACATTGACCACTTGAGTCGATTATACGGTGATCGATGTTCTCGATGATCGAAACTCTTGGTACTCCTTTTACACGTTGCTATTGAAGAGCTTGGTACTCACAATGTTACATGTATATTTTGTATACTTATAACGTTGAATATCGTGCCGATGATGGTTGCCAACTGAATTACGAAACAGACATTATTTCTACCTATCTCTTTTTCTCATTTTTAGAAGGAAGATGCGTGAAACTAAGAGCAACGAAATAATTTAACATTTTAATACCATCGATATTGTTTTGTACGGTTATTCGTAGTTTCACTTTTCTAAATAAAAATTAATCTCTTTCGTTAGTAGTAAAACGACACCTTTCCGGTTACAAGTTTCAACGTAAAACAGTCAGAGTCTTCATCGAGTTTCTCATCGAACTAAGTTTCAGAATTCGACAACGTGGCAATTGTTCAATAGCAATCGAACTGAAATGTTGTATTCGATATATCTCCGGTTATACCCATTACTATTGTATAATTACGGGCGTCGATCGAGTCAGGAAGAAGGCAACAGGTGGACTCTAAAACGCTCGTTAGAGATTTCTCAGTAACGATCTTGATACTTTCTACCATTTAGAACAGCGACTTGTGAGGAACCGAATCAAATAGCTCTTCCTCGTTTAAAAAAAAATATTGTTTGTAAAAGTGGAAAAAATATTGGGACCTAGAGCAACGCTAAATCATGTTCGTTCGGTTAATAGCGTTGAAGATGAAAATTTGTTTATCCGAAGAACGAATTGTTCGGGTGAAAAGCGGATCGATCTTGTCCCATTTCGTTAACGTGAATTACACAGGATATCGACACACGGTATTCGGGTCGACAACGATCATTAACTTGTTCCGTTTTGCGCACAATACCATCTCCGAGAATACCTTACAAAATCCATAAACAATGGGATCTGACCTGATTCGAAAGATGTAAATAGGAATCGCATTTTGCACGCAGACACATTTGTAATCTCTGTTGTACGCGTTAAATTGATCGCGCATAAAACATCGTTCCCTGAAATAAGGTTATTAACAACAATTAATTGCTTGAAAATATCACACGTTCCCAAAAATAGACGAATTTTATCAGAATGGACGAAGAGAACTATTTTGTATGCATCGGGCTAATACATTTTTATTCGCGCGAGTGTAGTGTGCCAGAAGGGAAAACATTGTATCCTCATCGCAAAGTGGAAATATGAAAGGCGATACACAGGCCGGTATCGTCTGCTCGAATTTACTGCCGTGCTACTTTCTGATCGGTTATTTTAAACGATCCGAATTCTGTTCGGGACAGAAGCTTCGGATGTGAAGGAAACTAATACGATTCGGTTTATCATTCGATGAAGATTTATTTTATCTTTATTGCGGGCGACTGATGCGTTTAAGAAATTGGTAGAAGACATTGATATCAATGCATCTTCTTTTATATATCATTGCCTTACGTGGATTTAACGTGTTTACTTTTTAAAGTACATAGTTTAGTTGGAATTTCTATAGGTGGTAAGCATAAGCGATGTAACGTGTGAACTTAATGCTAACAGCTTTGGTATTTTCGAGTTTAGTTTTTTTTTTTTTTTACCGTTAATTGATATTATGCATGAAAATTCGTCCGAGGGAAATAAGAAGCGTATTTGAAAACCGAATGTTACTTCAAAGGTGTGGCGTTCCATTGAACTTCTACTCAAGAAATAATTATGATTATTAAGTATGTAGAAATTCACATATGGTATCATTAATCTTAATCACTCAGACCTGTTGATTTCTCAGTTGAGAAGCAAAATAAAAACGTTTGTTAAAAAGTTGAATTACACTTGACTTTGATTTGCTTCAGAAAATACGTTGCCCAAAAATTTCCAATGAATCACCCTGACGTTTCTCCTGTCTGCCAAGAACGACTGTCATAATTTTAATAGAAACTGTATCCTTATTGTAGTCAACAATTTTACGACGTTCAGGAAATTTTGTTAAAAGTCAATTCTTGTTATTTTTAAGGAGATAAAAAAGGAATAAAAATATCCAAGCAAAATACATATATCTAACTCGTAACATGCAAGGTAATACCGATCGTGAATATTTTATGGGAAACATTTGTAGAAAGTGACGCGTATCGAAAGGAATTTTTTTTTAGCAGCATCCCTTGACTGTTCGAATAAAGAAAAAATGAGAATCAGAAAATATGGAATGAACGGCCGATAAACGCGTGACGCGACATCCGCCCCGTGACAAGGGAAGAAATATATTGACTCATCGTTCGAAATCGTCAGGAAAATTTTTAGTCGATGCTTTTCGACATTACCGGGAGAAACTCAAGATGACTAACTCGCTCTATTCTTGTCCGAACGTTATACACTTGTATCCAATGGGAAAGTGGGCTAGAACGTATGAAATATCAATCCCTCCTCGGTCTCGCGTTAAACTTTGCACCACGCTTTCTCGGTTTTCATTTGTGTATTTTTTCTTGACGATGTCAAGTTTTGTTCCGTCACTTTCGTTATTTTTTATTTAGTCGTTATCTTGTGTCACCAGAATCGTTGAATAATATCGTACTTTGATTTCTGTTCGATATTAAATATTTAAAGCTTCGTCTTTTATCAGAGTAAAAATATGCAAATTAGCGTTTTCTCACGAAATTGCCTATTCTTCGCTTTGTATCACCATTATCACCTAATGACAAAATCCGCAACCACTTAATTGCCAACTCAATATATTCGTAGTATCTACGTAGCCAAATCAACAAAACGTTTGCAACAGATTAATCAACGATGCTTTCAATTTATTTTAGATCAAACAATTTCAATTTCCGTAATACTGAAGCGATTTGTTATCATTTTCGTCGCTGCTTGCTCATGTCCGTTCAATTAATTTCCTTTTCAATTCACGATACTTTGGACTAACTTCGCCCATAGTTTCGAGTTCATTAATTGTATGCATTTCTCTTCTTATTCCCTCGATAACGTTCGACGAACACGATTTTCATAATCCTATGGATAAACAATTTCGTTCGTCTTTCTCAGCTTTCGCAGAATCCAATAGAGTTCGTTCATTCGATTCCATTCGACTGTCGGTAGAGTCAATAGCATTTGCGATGACAAAGTGCCATCGTCCTAAGTGTACCCCTCCGTGAAAATAGAAAGTGATCGCGATGTTGTGTCGAGTTCTCGCTCGTCTCTTCTCGAGTGGCTGCTCGTCGATATTTTTATTGCCCGTTCGCTGCGTATTTATACGCCGGTGCTTCTATATCGGGAACGAAAATATTTCTAGGTGGATCTGCGAAGAGCGAACCCATGCAAGAAGAGCGGTGTTCCGTCGCCGCCTTCCGCGATTTCGGCGACCTGATTAAGATTAATCTACGACACCGGTCAGACGGCCACGGTTCGTTTTCACTGCCACCGGAAGATTTGACACGATTTGTCAAAGTTGTTACCACGAGTCTGACACGGTTCGATATAGATTCGACGCATCAGTAGGGATTAGGATGGCCGTGCAGGGATTGGGCTAAGGATAGCTCGATATTAGAAGCGAAAAGGGATAGAAACGCGTGCGTGTATGCGTCTACACTGATTATTTTTGAGTTGAAATATTAATAGTCACGGTATAAGAGATAGATACGTAAATAGAAAGGGTGGAGCGCAACATGGGTAAATACTTTTGAGAATATTTTCTGAAAACGCTTTTGAAAGCTTTGTCGTGGCGCCACCGTTACCAAGAGTCGTGAATTTAAGCTCCTGGAAGCTTCGATAAAACCTCGACCGATAACTTCGTAGTCGGTCTCTGCTTTTCAACTACTGGATATGTTGATTACTGCACACGAGCGAGTCCGTCGCTTATTTTCTAGCGTGTTCTAGCGTGTGTCGAAAGTTGGCAGCACGACATCAGATTCGCGATGTAAGTGCCCAGAGAAACACTTACTCTTTGCTCTATGTATAGTAGATCTACTGATTTAAGTGAAAAAGCTCGTATGTACGTACATAAAGTGGAAACTGCAAACAACTGAATATTACAGGATTATCGTCGTTCATGACTGGTTCATTGTTATTTACAGAAGAAGTTTTAGCAACTGGAAAGTTTCAGATATACAATTGCAATAAATAATAATATGTTAATGATTAAATTCGTACATCGTCAAAGATAAGGTAAAATCAACTTTAAATACGCTCGAGTAGATTTCGTTTCGAATCAACGATCCGCTTAATTCAGTCCCAATAGCTACTTCATTTTTCATCTCTGCTTCCGCATCGAAGCTGGAAACAATATAGTAATAATAACAAAAACAACAACAATAACATTAACGTTACGAAATTAATTCGTTATGGAAGGAAGAAGGTATCAATTAGGCAAATCCGACCATCCTACGACCAGCTGATATAGCGGAGCAATTAAAATCCCCGGGAATAATTCAACAATCTGACAACGAGATTTCCTCAGGATACGGGACGTCCCTCGTTATCAACGCCACTTTAATAATCGTTGCTCCTTCAGACTTTAATCAACTCGCATTATGCACCGGCTAATAATGATCTCGATGCACGAGATCCTTCCCTTTCCGTCGAGTGGCGCGGTTGGATTTCCACCTCGGGTCACCGGTTCGGTTTCGAGTAACCCTCGAACTCGAACTGTAATTAGCTTTCGAAATCCAGCGAAAGCTGCAGTCTGACTGGTTCGTACTCGACGAAAAGGAAACGTCCTTCGTCTCCGAGTAAAACAATCGTCGGCGCTTTGATTCGCTCGACTTCCTGCCGGTTGCCGCACGAACTGCCATTTCACTGTCTTTATTTCGTGTTTTTCCTGTTCGTTCGCTTTATCTAGCCAATCCGTGGCTTCATGGTTTCAAGGATACTTCAACCTATTCCTCTGGCCAGAAGTTTCCATTTCGAGGAGCAGTTCCGCGGATCTGTTGTACAAAGAGACAAGGTCTGTAGAATCCAGTCGCCAGAGAAACGCTAACCGTGCCGGCGCTGTCCTCGTTTCCTGGACAAAGACGCCCGTTTTGCCAGCAGTTTGTCTCCACCGTCCGCCGGATTCCTCCGCGGAATCCTTCGGAGAATTCCGGAACCGCCGCGTCCGACCCCTCTCCGTCTCAACTCCTCGTGGAATATTATACGCTTGTACGGGCACGCTACTGTAGCCGCGCTTGTACGTGGTTGGCGCCGCTTTCGTTATCGCACGGGAACGCCGTCGACGAGGAAACTTCGCGGTTCACGCTTTGGCGAACGATGATTGGCAGAGGCTGCAGAAGTCTTTGTGTTGCCGGTTGATTGTCTTTGGGTAGCGAGAGAAATTCGGTAGATGAAATTCAATTTCTTCCAATTTTTCAGTTTTAGTATACTTGCATAGAGTATACTTAAACGTGGATTTTTATGCAATTATGGAAAATTTAAATTGATTGAAAAGAAAAATAAGAACGATTTTCTTAAATATATAAGCTTCTACTACCAAGATATAACGTTACATTTCAATCCATTTACGTGTTAGTATCGAATGATACAATATCGTACCATTGTTAAAAGCTAATACGCAGCTTGTTCTTCGATATACGTCCAGCGGTGCAACCGGTTCCTTCACCTCGAATTCTTATTAAAAATGTAATCGCTTTTGAGTATCTCCGATACTCCGGAAGAATAATTCCCTTCGTTTCGAAATCCTCTCGAGGAACAACTCGGTCTATACAAAGTGCTTACAAGGAACGATTCCCTTAAAAATATTCTTTCGTAAAATAATTCTCCTCCTTTCGTCAAAGAATACCTTCGTCTACCGTCGTAAGATATTCTTCCGCGGAATAAACCCCTTACCTACTATCATCCTTTCTCGAAACATTCTCTCAGAGCATGATTTCCTCGATACTTTTAGAGGTACAGGAACGTTCGAATCGAAGGAAAAGGAAGAATTGTATTGAAAACTAGAAGGTAAACTCCATATTTGACTTGGCAGTCGGTCGATCGTTTGAGTTAACTCGATAATAGCCTCTTTCGTCCGATTCGACGTCGGATAGCATATCACTGACAAAGATCGTTCGCATGCTACCGATTTACCGCGGTCCAACCTTGTTCGTTCGTTTTAAAATTGCGTTGGTGCAACTATTCCACGTACAAGATCAATTATACTCGCTCGAGAAGATGTCTCGTGGAATGTTTCTTTCATAAGTTCGAGGCTGGTTTTTATTTCGTATTTACTACGTACCGCGCTTGTTTTCTTATTGGTAAAATAATTTAAATCTCTGTGGAGGGATTATTTTGTCGTACATTGTACGTTATACGTTATTAAACGAATTACAAATACAACATATTATTAAAATGTTATTATGTATCAAGAGATAATAAATAAAATTTATACGTCTTAATAAATTAAAGCTAAAAATCTAACGCTAAATTATGTAATCTTAATCGTTAACTGCCGTATTAATTAATCGCCAGCAACGGGACTCCGAAAAATGAAAACAGACATATTCACACCGTGCGTATAGATATTATACCAATTACTGTTCGGAGAGAAAACCTGCATACGTTGATCGGCGAACAACGTATCGTCGCTATTCAACAACGTGCACGTAGCATGTCGATATAAAAAAAATCTAAGCTAAAGAAAACACCGTAGAATCTATCGTTCGCCATCGAGTTATCATCGAGGTTGGTAAACACCACCTTCGGAAAATTTCGAAACATTCGACTTTCCTTGCAAGATCGAAACCGCGACCGTCTCTTTGGGCGGGTACGGAAGCATCAAGGAGCCGACGCGGCCGAACAGCGAGAGGACGTGAAGCTATTCTTAAAATAGGGCTCGACTGAACGAAGCGAATGAACGAGAGAAGCCGATACGTATATACGGAGGGTAGGGCGAGGCGAGGCGCGGGACGTCGGTACGCGTTAATCAGAGAAAGATGGAAAAGCACGGTCGAAAGAGGAGCGCGTAACGAAGGCTCGGGAAGAGAAGTCGGAGAAAGAGAGGGAACACGGCGTGCCTCGCGGGTCGCCGGCTCTTCTTCAGGGTCCGAGCTTCGTCCGAAACGAAGCGCCTCCGTTCTCCTCCTCTTCTCTTATGAGAACGTGCCGTCGGGGACGACGCTTCGTCGAACCGTTCGTCGTTCGATCGGTTCTCCACGTTTGGCCTCGCTCGTCTCTTCTTATCCCTCTTTCGTTTGATCCTTCTCTAGTTTCCTGTATCTTACTCGATCTGTCTCTTGTGCCTCCGTATCTTTCTCTCTCGCTTTATCTATCTGTATTCTCGCATCTTTCTCCATCTCGATCATTCGATTCATCGGCTTCTTCCTCTTCTTAGCTCCGCAGCTTCCTTCTTCTCTTGTCTTTTCGGCTCGATCCGCGTGTCACGGTGAAGCGAACGTGGTGCACGCTCCGGGTGGTGGTGCTGGTGCTTGGTGTTGGTGGTGGTGGTGGTGCTGGTTGTTTTGGTGTGGTCGATGGTGTCGGTGGTCGATGGTGATCGGTGAATCCGCCTCGAGCGATCAGGAGATCTCACCCTTGGAAACCTTCCGCTTTCGCTCGATCGAGGAGGGGAGGCTGGTCGAATCATGGCGTCCTACAGGAGCTACGTAAGTGTTGAGACTAGGGTTTCGGCAAAGTCGTTTACCGGATATCGTAGTTTCTTTTATGTGATAATTTCGATGCACGTGCCTATCTGTACAGGCGGAAAACCCGTGGGTTTGATCAACGTTTTTGGGCGCGACAGGTTCGGGAAACGTAATTTTACCGGCGGTTAATTGGGAAGTTCGTTTCGGCCGGCTGAAACGTTGTTTACGCGACGCGGTATCTTCATTAAATCGACGCCGGTCGCAAAACGACGCGAAGTTATAATTGGTGTTCCGCGGTGTCATCGCACGAGATGAATTTTCGCAAACGCGACGCTGAAAAAGAAGCAGAGTAACGCCGCTCGGCTGTACCACGCTGAAACGCGTTCTCCCTAATGTTGTCGAGCGTTTTGGGAACCGGGCAAGTAGAAAACGACGAGTTTCCTCCATTTCGTTGTCGCGTTCTTCCGAGCAAAAGGCTGTTTCTGTATTTCTTTTCCTTTGCTTCTTTTTCTAGTGAAATTTTTAACGTCTCGTTTATATGGTTTATACGCATTCCACGGTTTCAAAGGGGTATGAGATGTGACATTTTTAATGGTACACCGATGCTGAAAGAGAATATGAAAAGATGTGAAAGATCGGCACTATTTTTTTTTTTATAAATTCTCTGTATATACCAAGGAATCAAGTCATTCTCGAAGAACGATCCAACGTTTTGTTGAAATATAACTGTAGTTTCTTCAGGTACTTATCGATGTGTATAACGCGAATTAAAATATAATTGTTCGCTAAAATGCAACTCGAACAATTTATCTTGAAACCAAATATTTTTATGTTTATATATTTTTTAGTCAACGCGATATCGCGATCGTCATAATTGCATTCGGGTACAACGACGCAAAATGACACTAGTTGCGCGTTATCTCGTATCTAGGACAAGAAACTGCGTTTGCTGACGATGATTCGTGTTATCTCGAAAAAGTAATTGAGAATCTAGCCGGTTCGTCGGATATAATAATTTTAAACTATTCGAAAGCCTAATATTATCGCTCGATTTTGCCGAGAATTTAACTATTGAAGATTGGCGTGACCGTGTCTTATGGTGACCTGTATAAAGAGACGAGACGATGTTTAGTATTTATTGTGCATGGTGCAGATATTATTAACCCGTTGATGACTGTGCTCGTATCTGAGGCGAGCTATTCGTGATTCGTTTGCAGACAGTGTCGTTTGTCTGGTTTGTTGTCGAACTGGTTGATTAGCTTGGCAATTTACTGCGCTGAGAAGGGAGAATGAAATAGGTTTTATCATAACCAAGGAAATATTTCGTTATTTTTTATAAAAAAAAAAAAAAAAATGCGGCTCGAGGAAAAAGAAGAGGTAAAAAAAGAGAATTGAATTTATTATAAAACTTCATGCTTTTAATTAAACGTATTCTTTTAGTTTGTGTAATACAAATTAATTTACGTAAAAAATTAATTTACAGTTAAAAACACTGTTTGAAAAATAAATCGTAAATACAGGCATTTATTGCTTCCTTTCGAATAAACGCTGAATGAAATTCAATTTAATTATAACGTTCTATCATTCTCACGATCAGAATGATTTCTTCCCTATCGATGTTTTACAAGTTTCATCATCTAACAAAAATAGACGAATTTATGCTTATTTTCCCCCTTATGCTCGGTATAATTTATATAAAATTATACTTTTGCCTAGAATTAATAACGCAGTATTTGTCCAATATTTATTACAATACGTTTCAATTGTTTCGACGACCTGTGCTCGATATCTGCCTTGATATTTTGAGACGATAATTCAACCATGTCATACAACGATCAACAATAATTGATCTCGATGAAGATGATCTACTATGTACAAATATCCCCCTATTCTGCTGCCATCCAATGTTTCAATATATCATACAACTTTATTACTTCGTCAAACTGTATCACAAAACTCGAAGACGTTAAATCTTGATATAAAGTAATAAACGAAGTAGCAATAAACGTAATCCAAAACTGATCCAAACTAACAGTAATCCATAATAAACCGAATATAAAACAACGAACATATCGCATTACTCGTATATTCTATGTGCCTCGTATAATAAAGCGAGAAGATTTTGAGTATCTGCATTTAATCACGTATTTCGATTCATAGATCATCGTCGTTTTAGTTTCACGATTAGTTACGTCTTATACTAACGTTACGTTACGTGTTATACTAAATTTCTTCTAACGATAAACCTAAAATACTAGGTTTCATGAAAAATGACAGGGAACCTCCACGATTGTGACCCTCGGTTAATAAAATAGTGTATCAAAAATTTAATCGACTAATCGTAAGTAGAAATTCCCAAATTTTAAGCAAAGTAAGCGACGAACAAGTATTTTGGATGTATTTGATTCCTTGTGGTCGTTGCACCTCGCGCGTAATCTATACGCGACTCGACCGCCCGCTATAATTATGCGATGTAAATGAAGTCCATTAACGTTATCGTCCGAAGGCCGTGGTCGCACGCGATCCTCTGTTTCGCGCAGGCCGCGTCGCTGTTTACAAAATACCTAGAATTTAAGACCGCCGTTCGCCAGTCACGCCGTTGACGCGACTTTGCCCCTCCGCCGTTTTCCCGATTTCTTTCGACAGTGATCGCTTGCACGTGTTACACATATTCGTGCTTCAGGGATCGAGCACACTGACCTCCCTCATAAGATCATTAAAATCGCGTTTCATTATTGCATGGCAAAAATATTTGGACATACTCCTCGATAAATTTACAGATATCGCTGAATGATTTTCTTGAGAATATCAACAGCATACAGATATACACACCTATGTACATATAGTTCGGATCTTATATCGAGTTTTGAATTTTTGATTATTTGCTCTGGAGTTTTTAACGAGAAGTTTCTGCGTTTGTTTTATGATTTCTCGTATGATTACTATTTCCAAGAAGCTGTAAAAATTGATCGGCAGGCTATTTCTTTCCTCATTTGCATAGTCGATGTTCTAGCGAAAAGAAATAACCTTGTTCCAAGTTATGTTTCCTTTTTCTAGTTATATTTGAAGTACAATATAGGACACTATACTTCCTCGGTGGTATATTTCAATAACTCGCAGCAGTCTCTGTGTTTACATACTTCTGGAAAGATGCTTAACTAAAACGATGAAATATTCCATTTACTATACCATAAAAGAGGTAAGCCAATCCCCTTTTCCAAACACACGTTTCCATTAATTTGCCAATTATCTGAAAATAAAACTCGAAGCGAAGATCGCCTTAAAAATCAGCAGTCCCATCGTAAATGTTCGAACGCGGATCTTAGTACGTAGATATAGCGTGTAGACCGTGCAGTAGATAGAGTACGGTCGATGGTCAGACGGTGTTGGACGTCGTAAGCTAACTTGCAAGGGTCCGATAATAATACATAGATCGGCTGGCAGCAGCGCCGAGGTAAACATTTACCGAAGAAGCTCGGGCTCGGCAGCCACAGGGCACGAATTCTGGGTGTGCACCTCACGGAAACGCGTTCATACGTCGGCATCAGGTCGCCTGTGCCGTGGCCAGCAAAATTAGCCGGGCCTTTCCCAGACGACGTATGCCTGCCGGCGGTCTACTCACGCGAACCTTTCATCTGCCTATACCTATATGAATACGCACACCATACGCGACACGCATACGCAGTGTTTCATTCAAACAATTAGCGCGTTTAAGCTTCCCGATGGCTGTTAAACGAATTGATTTTCTTTTTTTATTTGATCGAGTAGAAAGAAAACGAATAAATATATCTTCTTAATTTACAATTTCGTACGATCCGTTTAGCATGTATAATTGATGTATCTGTATTGAGATACGTATAATCTTCTGTGCTAGACTAGATTAGCCGTGTAATAGTGACACACGTATGTGAGTATGAGTGTATGGAAGTATGTGTGTGCACAGCGTTTGGAAAAATAGATGAATGCAACTGTTCCGTTAACAGTATGATATGGAAGATGGACAAAGAGAGTGCTGAGACGCGTGCAAATGTATATCGACGAAGATCCCGCAAATCGTTTAATAAATAAATCTAAAGTTACTTTAATATAAATCCTAGGTGTAATCCTAGTGTTCCTTTACATTTATTTCGGCGATTAAGATCCACAATTCTCAACAATTTCAGTCACTTCTTTTAATTTATTCGTCATTTGTTTAATTAATAGCTTGCAAAGGTTAAAAGAACATTGCCCGTATACGATGTCAAACGCGAAAGGTTAAATATCGAAGAAGGAAAATCTGGAAAAAAATTATTATTGACTAAACAATTGCAATTCCCTAAAAGAAACAAATGTGTTATAATCGTTTTCGTACTTTGTATACATTTTTGAATATAACATTCGTATCTGACAATAATTTATCCATTATACGTATCTATCATAACGAATAAAAATATTCCGTACGGAAGCAGAAATTTCAAAAAATAATCCAGTCACTTGCTTATGTCGCGCGATTTACTCTAGCCGTGAAAATATCCTGTATATTGAGTGTGAAGTTTCAAAAAGTACCAATCTATCGACCGTTCCTGCGAGATTTTCGTTGCGAAGCCCGATAAAGAATATCCCTGGTCGTTTCGGCCGACAGCTTTAAGAAAGCTCTCGAGGGAACGAACAGTTTTGCTCTCGTCTATTGGAGTTCTTTAAACACGGCTGCATCAAGGGATGAGCCAAGGGTGTACGATATCTTCTCCTTTTCGAACTTTCCAGAGTGAGAGTCGGTCGAAGAGGATTTCTGCGGACGGGTGAATCTTAATGTGCGCGATGTACTGGCTTTGCTACTGGATCGTAGATGAACTCGCGATATCGAAATTTATTGGATCGGTATATAGCTTTCCCCTTTTCGTCTCTTCCTCTCGATTAAATAAATTATAAACTTTTCAACTAAATTATTTTCACAGATACACGAATTGAATATTTGAGTAAGGTGATCGAAAAGTAGTTAAAAGATATTTGTTTCAAATACCTCGTGAACTTAACTATTTTCTGATCACTTTGGACCGATACTATTTACGCAGATCGATGAAAGGATTCTATCCGAAAAGATTATATATTACCATTTAAACTAATAATGCAGCAGTTAAATACATCGCCGCGCTTGTAAAACCTCCACGTATATGCTCGTGTTAATACGCGTATTTTAAATCGACAATGTTATCGTATGACATTTTTTCTATTTGCGCTAATAAAAGACCTACGACTTTAAAAAGACGAGTGAATTTCTCTGCAGAATCGATTTAAAGATCACTTCGAGCCGATACAAAAATACTATAGGATCGATATAAAACCACATCAAAGTCGATATAATAACGAGCTGCAGAAATATAACCGGACTCGACATCAGGCAGAACCTTTTTCATTCATAAGAGCTATGACATTATTTCGATTATATAATCATTTCAAGAACGAGGATCGATATCACGAGCATTTGCAACCTCTGCCAGTGGTTGACTTCAGTGGAATTATTTTACGTAATAACGACAATTTCGTCGATCGAAATCGGCATCTCTAAAACGGCGTAAGTAAACGATGCGAGGTACGTCGACGATGGGACGCATGATAAATTTAGCCCGGGTACAACGTGTTTGCGTTCCACTTCCTAGACGCGAAATCGAACAAGTTGGTCTTTAAGATTCCCCCGCGACATTTACACGCGGCGTGAACTTCGGGCAAATTGAGACATTTCATTTCTTGCGATTCGTCAACATCGTAAACGCTCGACTCGAAATTAATTACAATCTCTCATACGTAATTAATGATATTTACGTATTTACGGTGATATTATATTATCTGGTGTATTCATTGCGATTTGTAATTTGCAGGTGCAATTAATCGCTACCTTACAGAGAAAGAAGAAAGAAAGTTTCTAAGTAATAGTCGTAAATATCGAATGTATAATTACTCATTTACAAATGTTTAATTTTTCTGATATCGCGTTTCACGGTACGATATGATACGTTTTTAACGATATCTGCATGTTATGTGCATATCTCGTGTATCATATTTTGTAAATCATATCGATACAACTTGGTTATCGCGCGTTCTGAATATTTTCAGAACATTTTAGTATTTTTTGTGCCAATTATTAGCTGCAATTGGTTCGAATGAATTTGATTTAATAATTTATTACCTGGTTTCCAGATAAATAAAGTTTAATACGAAATTGTTACGAAATATTGAATATGTGAAACATTTTAAATTCTCCTCTCAATATACGATTAGAGTCAATTTTTTAATTTTTTTTTTTCAATTTATTAAATGGATAACAAAATCTAGACAGATAATAAGAAGATAAGCTTACACGTAACTGGCTGGAATAGGAGACGCTGCTCGATATAATTATTGGTAAATAACGATAACTATTCACGTTATTATCTTCATATTTATGACATTTAACGTTGTCAAATTATGTACGTTGAAAGACGAGTTTGCAAAGACAACATATTGAAAATATCACAAGCTTGTTGTTCGTGGAAAGAGCAGAAGGTAAGAAACAGCGGTAAAAGAAAGAAGGGTGTGTTCGAGGAGGGCGATCTTCGTCGCTGTCCCCGAGGCGACGATAAATCTCGCGAATCTGCGGAGGAAAGGGTGTCGGTGAGAAAGGCCGGGCATTACAAGGATGAAGCAACAAATCGTGTCGCGTTAAAACGCAAAACCCTCGTAATATCGCGTCGAAGCCCACGGCGTCGCTTAAAAATAGTGCAACTGGAACGCACCGTTTATTTCCAAGCTTATTCGAAGATCGTTGCGAACGGATGAAACCGGCGATTAAATTAAAGGGAAAGCGAGAAACGAAGGTTGGAAAATCGGTGTCGTCGTTGAGTGAGAAATCATAGGGTAATATCGCTCGTTAATAACTTTCTCTCTTCTTTCAAAAGATAGACACGCGCTCGAAACAGCTTGAACACGATTAAACGTCAGAAGGAAAATCCAACGTCACGGTGGATAAGAGACGCTTCGAGACGCAGGAATACGAACAGGGGAAACGAAGGGGAGACGAAGGCAAGGGGAGAAGTGGCTCGGGCTGAAGATAGAGAAAAAGATTTAAAGGCTCTTCTGAATATTTCAAGACGAGTTGTTGCCACGGCAAAACGTTGCCGCGGGACGATTTAATTGAGCGTTCTCCTCTTACCCTCTCGACGCTCCGTGCGCAGCCCCTCCGGAGGAACGTCAACTGGAAATGCATATGCATCCGTGGCTCGCGAGCAACCGCTGTGCGTCCAATTGCAGTCGGCGTTAAATGGAAAAATATACGCTTCCCTGATCGCCTCGATGTTCGTCAGATTCATTCGCACCCCATGGTTTCGGCTGAAATGTCTAGAGGGTTACCTAGGATACGAGCTGATGTATTTTAAATGCGATTATGGTACTCTTGGTTAATCCTGTCTTTGCGTTACGAGCTAATATCGGGTTGTTCAATTCATATACGTATTTTGGCTGTTGTTACAACAGTTTCCTAGTACGTACATAGTTTAGGCCTTAATCACAATTTGTTAATCGTGATAGCCGTGTTTTATTAGCCGATGCTAACGAAATTTCAAAATGTTTTGTACAACGAATAAAATATGAAAATACTATATGATAAACG
This sequence comes from Bombus haemorrhoidalis, assembly GCA_014825975.1. Lineage (NCBI taxonomy): Eukaryota > Metazoa > Arthropoda > Insecta > Hymenoptera > Apidae > Bombus > Bombus haemorrhoidalis. The sequence continues at coordinate 1,789,572 of CM026166.1, read as the reverse complement.
TTCAAATATTTTTACGATATAGTACATCATAAAGGAACGAATAAAAATAATAACTATATCAACGATATAATCCATCGATAAACGTCAAATTTTCTTCTTCGTTCCTCGAATAAAACATCCTACGCGGCTCCTCGATAGGATCAATAAATCTCAATAAACAAATCGAGCTACCATTATCCCAATTGGCGCGCCATTCCTTAATATTCTAAACGCTAGCACGTTCACCGTGTTACATAGCTTTTGACAAATTGCACGTTAATACTAGATGCTTGTGATAAAAGCGGCACAGTGATAATGCCCGGGCTTTTCATTGCGCCATACCGGGACAATAAATTATGTTCGCCGAGAGGCTAGCCAGTATTTGGCCAGTGCTTTGTGCTCATGTTGAACGTCGACGATGCATAATCGACTAACGAGTCGAGTCGCATCCACATTTGATGCCTCGATGTTGCTATCGGATACAGGTGTTTCCGATAGCCGTGGTGCAGCTCCGATCCGATCGCATACATTTCACCCTACCATGGAATTTACGCGGAACAATATGCTTAGCTAGCATGGTCACGTGGAAAATATTTTGGCTCGTCCGCTTCGCCGAGTTAGCAGCGATGTTCATTGTGTCTGGTTTTCACAGTAGGATGGAAGTACACGATGTTCACGCGAGTGGAAGAAACAGGATACAGAATTGTTAAATGATGTTTATTGCGCATCCTTCGATTCGTATTTTATTCAATCGTGTTTTTCCTATTATTATAAAGTTTGAGAAAAATCTTTTGCCACATATTTTACGTTACATATAGAAAATAACATAATGTTTCCTGACAAACGTAACTTTTAATTTGCATCTTAAAGTAGAAAGCATTTTAAATTGCATCGAATTACATATATTAGTTTCGAACGTTAAATCTACAAATTCGAGTCCCAAGGTGTATTTTTTTATAAGTACCACACTTTGCATTCATCAAAAATACTCGAAACCACCACTGCAAAGGAGTTATTTTTACGTCGAAAAAAAAGAAAAAAAGAAGAAAAGGGGAAAGAAAAAAGAAAGATACATCAAACCTGCCACCTTATGTTCGAAAAATACCAGTTCAGTCTTCGGATAACTTAAGGGAGAAGCATTTGTTGTTTGATTTAATGCATTTCTCCAATCGAGAAAGCGTGCTTCTACCAGGAAGCATCATTTCAAATCCGTTCAGTGTATTGTTTAAGGCAGCGCACCATAGTCTGTAGTATTCTAGAAAATATCGTTTCTCCTTCCTTCCGTTTGCTCGTTGTTTCTGTCCGTCCTTGTTTCACTGTTTCTCTCTTCTCGTACGTGTACACTTGAAGAGAGAACATGCCCGTGGATACTCCAGAGGGAACATGGACGAAGACCTCGCGGCTATATTTAAACGGACTCGTAGACATCGCCTCGAGTCTCTTTTTTTCCATCCAACATGCCACGAAGAAGCATCTGCAGCTTGGCTTCGAAAAACTGCACAACTATGACAGGTCGCGTCCTCCTGGAAATCGCGGAAAGTCCGCAGAGAAAAACGTGACACAATTTTCTCACTGTTTCACCCGTGTTCGCTGACTCCAGACGTCATGGAAAGCTGTGAAAACTCTCCCAGCTTTATTTATTCGCTCGTACGTTTTGTTTGCTTTTCGATAGCAATTTGAATTCAACCTAAGGATTAATTTTATTATGAATTGTATATTCTGATGAAACTCTGAACAATTGTTTATTGCATCACCAATTCGAATCAATGATCTTTTCAGATATTCTTTTTTTTTCTACAAATTTATCAAATTTTACAAAGGATAAAATGTTTCATTCGACTTCTTTTTGAAGTTTTCTGTCATCTACAATTTGCAATCACTTAAATAGCAGAGGTGATTCGTGATCACGACGAAAGAGAAACTAAATTCTTATTTGAAATCGCAGTTACTAAAAGGAAAGTGATAACTTGATAGATCCTTTTGGTATTGTGTTATATTTCTTTGTTTCTTGTAACACCATTATTTAATTAAATAAAATTCAAATAGACATAAGATGAGAAAGACGTACCAAATACGATACTGAAATAAGGCAATAAACTCTGATAGCGACCAATCAGATGTACCTACAATCTAAAATTGTATATAACAAATATTTGTTGGTCAAACAAAAATGTACCTATAATCTTTCCAATCATCGTTAACAATCCAAATTCGCAATTAAAAGATTATCTTTCGACGATCATGACAAACAAGAATCGAAAATAAATTGCAATTTTATCGAATTACCGTTTCCTCTGTTTGTTTTCAAACAAATAAACCAATAAAGTATGAAAGATGAATATTAATATTACCGCTAGTAGACAATATCTTTTGCGGAAAATTTAACAATTCAGAATTCAATGGTACACAGAATATACAAAACGTAGCGTTTTTCCTGTGAAATCGGATTGATGCAGTGCAGCGTGCATCGTGCACGTTGGTCGATGAAACAGGCGTTTGAAAACCGTGGCGGAAGAAGCGTTCAAACGTCGCTGTCTTGTTAGCGACGACCAATATTTGCCGCCAGAAACGACAACAACGCGGTCCGCAAACACAGCTGATCTCGCAGATCAATTGCCCGCATTGAAATCAATTTTGAGACTCGGCCCGGCTACAGATCGGCCTATTGCGCGATGTCACTGAACCTAGTCGTTTGAATTATATCTATCTACCGATGATTTTTCTACTATACGAATGGTAAACACATTCGAATAAATGGAATTTTCTGAGTGGATTTTCGTAATTGTGATTGGCAATTCGAGATTAAACTAAAGTGGATAAAATTGAAAATGGATAAAGTTAGTGGACTGTTAACTGGATTGGACACATTTGGCTAAACTGGTTTGTTGAACTTTTCAATGCATTAATTAAAGATAGACCTTTTTCTATTTTAAGATCATAATGATATACCAGTATTTATGTATTTATATATTTACACTATCTGTCGTGATCGAACAATTTTTAGTATTTGAATTATGTAAGTACAATTTACAAATATAATGTATACAGTATACTGTATCTCCATCGTGTAAAGCTTAATGTATCCGAGATAGATTTCAAATGTCATTGAGTACACGTGTACTCGCCTAATTCGAATTAATGGATCTGGTTATGGATTTACATAGCGTTAGCATAGGATGTGTGAAGTGTTATATAAGTTAATGTAACTGGAGATATCATCTTTGTATAATCCGATTCGCTATTCTTTCTAGTTTTGAATACCTCGTCGTGCGCTGTTACATGCGCTGACAAATTTTGTCAAATTGGCTAGAAAACAACTTGATTGATTAAATTCGTTACTCTTCATGGCACTTTGGCAATAGGCAAGGGAAACGAAAATTTGTCCATATTATTCGACATGATAATTATTCCAACTATTAATTACGAGCTTCGACAATTGTTATTCGATTACTTGGCGATTACTTGGTCGCACAATTCGTTTAACTTATCATACAAATTTATAAATAATTTATAAAATCTAAGGGACGAAAGGCAGCGAACGTCGAAAAAAGAGAAAGATCGACATCCATCGCAGTGGTAACTAATTTGCAACGAATTCTAGAAAGAGTTCGCATTTAAACTCCATTAAAAGAGACTTAAGTGCATTTCTATTTATACGCAGATTCTTGAGAACGCCGTGCCGGGGATATTCAATCTTTCGTTTCAGCCTGAGCTTTCAGTTAGTATTAATTAAACTCCGAGCCGTTGTCATTCTGTCGTAAAATAAATAGCCCGAACTAAAAGCTACGCGTGACTGCGCTAGGTGCCACTGAAATTGGCAGAGCACCACGAATCGGTGCGAGTACGTTGCTCTTCCCATGACTCGCCGAAATTCGAGCCGACCACTTTCTATTCGTTAACTGTACGTTTTGATGGAACACGATACCGTAAGTTTGCCGTTTGCTAGGTCTGTTGATTTTCTGCGGGAACAGCATGTGGATGTTGATCCACTCAGTTCTGTATTTCCGACCAAAGGACCTAGTTTCTTTTCGCGTTCCTACGATGGATAGTCAGGAGACCTGCCATATATTTGCATATCTTTGAATACCTTAATATGCATATATAATCTACATTTCTAATTTCTAAAAAAAAAGAAAAAAAGAAACAAGAATCTCGGTTTCCATTGCACGTACTTTGCGTCTAGTTCCTAATTTGCTTGATTGATATTCGAAGAAAGCTGTATACACCACTTGACAGTGTAATCAAATGACGAAGAATTCAGAATGGATGATTCAGAAAATTATTTCTTTGATCTCACGCTCTCCAACTTTTGGCAGATAATAAATACAAATAACTACGTCATGCGCAATGGTATTTAAGGTGTGAAAGTTATAGTACTACGTGTGATAATTTATCTGAGTTTCTCTCATGCTACGGCAAGAGTTACGTGACATTCGTAGTCTAGTTTAGACGATCAAATATCTCTAGATGATAGGAGCAAAATCTAAGCTGGTTCGAAGATATTACGTAGCTCTTAGCAGAGTATCGTTTTACAAATATTATTGCAACTAGAAAAACTTAGGTAGAGAGTAATTATCAGGTTCCACTATCTAAGGATGATTACATAAGGAAATTCGTAATCCGTATAGTAACCTCTCGATAATAATCCTATGAGGATGATATTGATAACACTATGTTTAACCATGTGGATCTCACAACCTTTTGGTGATTGACGAAAATTCAACGACGACTTAACGACTTGTCAGACTGACAGACACCTTACATTTCTGACAATTCTGTTCCTTCTTATAAATTTTGTTAATTGCACTATAAAGTGTTAACGGTATTAACAATATTAATTTTATATAATATTAGCAATAGCATCAAAATCATAGTAACTTATAGTTTTGATGTATTTTTACTTGTACAACGTTTTAGCATTTTACACCACTTTTATACGAACATTGATTATAATTTCTACATATTTTACTTCTTTTCTACCTTCCCTGTTCTTGCTGTTTTATGGTGCCTATTTTCTCGCTGTTTTTTTTTTTTCCTTTTTGTCCTCGTTGTTTTATGCAGACGCTTTAATAGACCATGTCTGCAAATATTTGTCCTCGAGAGGTGGATTGCCAGCTACATATCTCTCTGTCTCTCGAATGATCTTGCAAGTGGACAAGTCTCAGATGGTTTTCCCTCGAGTATGATGCGCCACGTTTGTAAATTGCAGATCTCCCTTTGCAGTATCGTGCTAGAATTTTCTTTGCTAACCTTGAATAATAACTGGCTAAAGTAAACGAAACAAGAACGGCGCATACGCCAAAGGCAATGAAAATAAAGCTCCAGGTATAAAAAATTAATTTGTTGGAACCGAGTTGCGTAAGAAATATTGTAGGACGTTAAATGTTAGAGCGCACAAAGTTGAAAATATGCCGGATAGAGGTGGACGTTATGTTCCTTCTCCTCGTGACAAATAAATAATTCGGAAACGGTAGCAGGAATGGAAACATTGGATAACATTAAATATTAGAGTTCGTGAAGTTGAAAATATCGCGAGATAGAATCGCGGGGAAACTTCTTATCTGCTTTGTTATTTATGAACTCGACCAGGTACGAGATACGATGTATGACATAATTTTTCTGTTTTCTTTTTAAATTATTTTCTAACTAATTGTATCCTAAATAAATTATATTTTAAATTATAGACAATAAACGATTAAATTAGTACGTGGACGTTTAAGTATTTTAAGCACTAACATCTATACAAACCTTATATTGTTGTATTGAATCTAAATAATGTCACATCGTCGCATGCAAGTATATAATTTAATATAGATGTTATACGTAAAAAAAAAAACGTTTCCACTTTTCATAATCGATGCAATAGATGCAACATTTCACAATTTGGAAAACTTGTAACGTAAGAATTCCATATGATATCTGTAATTAATTTTCATATTTTCATTTCATCAAAGCAGTTAAGGATTAATCACTTGCCTGCAGTTTCTCGTTTAATTTCTACATATCCGCGTTTCAATATTTAACAGAAATTAATTGAATTTTTAATACTATCAAATTATTTATCGGGTTTCATCGAGCAAAGATCTTTTATAGTTCATAATGTATACCTTCAATTTTAAATCGTAAAACTTTAACTATAACGTCATTAGAAATCTTAAAATATTCATAGGAGGGAGAAACAATTATAACTTGGCAATTATAGAGAATGACAGTATGATCGGGCTCACAATGAGTGATTTATCGGTTTGTAACTACATCGAGAGACTCGACATCCCTGATAACCGGACTCCATAAGAGTCTTCGACCGCAGCTTCCGGCAACTTATACGGCACCGGAAGTTTTCCAATTACGCGGCGAAGCCGTTGCTGTTTCCCCGTCGAAGCGTTTAGTTCTTGACATTCTCTCGTCGCCACTTTCGCGGCGACGAAGGCTTCTCATTGAAAGAGTTTTGCGTCGAGCCACTCGCCAGGATCTCGAGAAACTTCATTAAATATCTTCAGCTTCCGATGACTTGCCACGCAACTTGCAACTGAAATTAATTGGATACACCAGTACATGATTTTCGTAATGGATTTGCATGACCGCATGGTCAATAACATTTTCTCTGTAATTGGAAGGATTTTTAACTTTAACGTAAAACTTTATCGCAATTAACGGTTTAATGGCGAGGCACGTTAGTCGATATTTTCTGTGAAGTAATCATACTGTAATATGTAAATTATGATGTATAAAAGAGATATGTAATAATCGAATATAATAATTATCATTATTCTTAAATTTTCATATTAATATCTTGATCGATTTAAAAGCTACTTCTTTCTTGTAACAAAAGAAAACTTTCATTTACGTATGAACGTACATATTAAATGAAAGTGCGCTATAAGATATTAAAAAATTGAATAGAATATAAACTTTAATCTGACATTCGCGGGATAACGCGTCTATTTCGATACAGGTGGTTCATCTATATTTTAGGATTAAAACACGTTTCACAAAATGACTAATTTTTGGAAACCTACTGCGACAGAAAGAGAAACGCGTCGATTTATTTTGTCCACAAATAGAGTTAAAGATTGCGTAAGAACGAAGACAAACCAGGAAGTGAAATTGAAGTTGCATACGATTCTTGCCAAAAATACGCTCCGCAAATGTCATACGGGATTCACTTTCGACATACACGTGTCACGCGAACACCCAGAGAGGTTGAAATCGTTTCCTTGATTCATGCATCGAAATACTGAAAAAGTTGGCCACCACCCAACGCGTAAAACGTGAAATAACAACCCGTTGAAATGGATCGTCGAACCGGCCTAATCGGCATTTTGTAACGTAAACACGTTATCGTTTTCTTCATACGCTACTTTTATTCCGAACGTTTCTTGCATGGAAATAAGATATACCTTTTTGCAATACAATAACTGCCATTTTCGTCCAATACTTTATTTCACCCTTGTACGTCGCGAGTGCATAGATTTCCTGCGAACTCTTCAGCTGCAACAAGTATATAGAATTATAATCGTAACGCATTCTGAAATCAAACATCAAAGTGTGCTGCTTAGAAACCCATGAAATTGTGAAAGGTAATTTCAACGTTCATTCAGTCTAAAACCAGAAGAATCACGTATTTTCTTCGGACGAATAATACCATGGTAAATTAAATTTCCTGCCTTCCCGATCCCATTTCCTCGGTGTTCTTGTGCTCGTAAAACGAAGCATTACTTTCGACATATTAATCCGCGCGTGGTCGGAAACCAGAATGAAATCTGCGAGCGAGATTATTTCTGTAGAGACGACACAAAAAATGTTCTTTATTCTTTCACGAACTGTTTTGTATTAAATATGCGACAAATTATATTTTCTTTTTTTGTTTCTTTCGCTTCTTTTGATCGTCGAGCGAACCATCTCGAACGGAACTATGAGAATCGCAAAGGCAGAGACGGGACAAAAGCTGTTGGAATGATATTTCTAATGAATATTCACTGCTTAAGAGGGAAAAACATCGAAAAAGAAAAGAAAGAGAATCTTTTGCTTCTATCAAAAGTTAATTCATAATACTACCGGAAAGACCTTTGAATTTAATCGACGAAATTTCATAAAATTCGATAAATAAAGTCTCACTGTACTTTATCAAATGGCGCAGATACTTTAAGAGAAATACGATTTGAGTAGAAAATGATGATTGAGATTCTAGCTTTTCACATTTCTTCCTCTCTTCTATTCCTATCGTCGATAATACTGCATTTAATACCGTCTAACGTACTTTGTCCGAGGAAAAGATACGAAGAAACCACGTTACATCTCGAATTTTTCCTCGTCGCAACGTTTCATCGAATTCACCTTTATGATGGAATACATAATGCAATTTCGTGGAGACGAGCCGAAGTTAACGTCGGTTGATGAATTACATAGGAACCGGTTGACCGAGAAAGACGAACACAATGTTTCCTCGGTATGTTCCATCGAAAGAACAGCAGAATAAATACAAAAGGCAAACTAACGCCAAGCAACGTGATGGTTTGTTGTGGAAGAGAACGCGTCTGTCCTGGATAGAAGATAGATTAAATTTATATAACCGGCTTTCTGTATCTCAGTTGTCTGAATACAACCGGCTACACTAATAACCCTTTCAACCGTGTGACGTACGTACACGTCGTAATATTAAATTTGCAATTACTTTGGCGCGTTCACGCGTACGCTGTGTACAGGGCAACGAGCTTCCAAGTTTTCATATCGTTCCGCGATACCAAACGGGTAAATTCGATAAAATGCAAATGTTTATTAAATCGTGAAGTGGCAGAGTCGCGTTTCTCATACGGAATGCGCGGTGTTTTTGTAAATAACGTTGAACGAATTATAACTGGAGCGTTACATTGCGCAATGTGCTGTAATGTAAAATATATTTCAATGTTCGATGCGTGGAAATGCAGAATTGGTTTGATAAAATATGAATACAACCTTTATTCGATTATACGTACGTCGCCGAACATCCAACGATAAGTGAATCTATCATTTTCCATCGTGTTTTTCATCGTAAATATCGTATCATAATCTTTTGTTTATAAAAGTTAGAATTTGCATAAAGACCTGTTAGCCGGTTTATCAGTAAGAAAGAAGAGACATAATATTTTATATACCTTCCTTCGTCCCCTCGTGAATGTATTTTTGTCTATGACCATTTACTTTGGCCTTCAACAAGCGCCTGTTATAAATGGTCAAGTATCGACGTCACTTTGTAATTTTAAAAAGACGCAGCGGCGTTTTCGTTCCGCGGAGTTCATGACAACTGGTGGCACGTCGTAAATTATAATAATGCGACCAGTCGACAGAGGTTAAATCAGACTGACACTCTTCAATTAGTCGGCCTCCCCTCGAGCTGCTATCGCTCGAACCGCATCGGGCGCCCACATCCTCATCAGTAACGCGTCGATCGCACAGATCTGATACAAACACAATCCTTGCTTGTTAAAATACAAACATTTGTTTCTGAAGAGCTACACGTGTACACGAATTACGCGATAATTTTCGATATATATAAATTTGAAATATAAAATATTATTGGATGATCATATAGAAGAAAAATAAATGCTGAAATGTTCTTTGGAAATGTTCTCAATTATACTTATTTCGCTCGTGTCAATAGGCAATCGCGATTTGTACGGATGATGTCGATGGTCTCGTAAAAGCAAATAAACGTGGCTCTTCCTTTTCATTAGCCAGGAAATTGCAACGAATCGAGGTTTTCCTGCTTTTCAGCGGAAAATATCGCATCATATCGGTATAATCATTGAAAGGTAAGTAGTAAATAACACCTGGTAGTTAAATAAATTACGTAAATATTTCTGATGAATATTTATACCATGTTATGTTACTTTGTTCCACGGAATAATCAGGTGCAGTATATTCGCGGCTTTGACGCGAAGAAATACAAGCAATGAAATTGAATTCTCTTAATCAAATTATTTTCATTATAAAACGTTCAAAATTGTAATAGATATTACCAATACTATTCTAAATAAAAAAAAATCACCTACGGCATGTAATAATAATTTATATATAATATATTTTAATTATATATATATATATATAATAATAATTTATTATTGCAAACTGTACGTGAATTTTTCAGGAATAATTCCACTTTATTCGAAAATATCGCGTGAACGATAGAAATCGGCTTTACTGGCATTTACTCGTTCATTGAAGCATTCTATCAAAACCCATGAATGTTACGAATAGAGATAGAGTTAAGTTACTAGTTCTTGTCTTTTACTAGCGACAAGATGTATTATTATGTCAAGAAACAGTGTCTCAATTGGAGTAGATCCTCTGCCACCCGAACCTCCATTATTCCAGCACTCTATTATTCAAACATACTGTTATTTGGAGATTCTATTAGTCGAACATGGTTCCACATAAGTTTCGTTGCGATATAATACAACGTAATAGTAATATGTGCAAACTATTTAACATAAATTTTAATCGTGTCATGATGCAATATAATTGTTACAAAAATAAACAACGATCGTAACGTGAGATCATCAAGTAATTTAAATATTTTATGTTTCTAGAGATACGGTAACATCAATTTTTTAGTATCTGCGAAACTATTTCTACAGAATGCGTCAATCTGTTATCTCGCAAGATCACACAAATCTGTATTAACTTCCTTTCTCATTTTTGCGCATACAATTCACTCAGCGTGATCGTAATCGATCAAATTTATAAATCTTCGAATAATCCATCCCTATCCAGCGTTTCCAGAATGCATAAGGGTAAAGGACGATTCTAAAGAAAATCTGAAGTTCCGAGAAATATTTCAACCAACTACTCTTATCCCTCTGCAAAGACCAAACATTTTACGTATAGCATTGGACTGTACACCATTTGCAAACTCTCCCAATCAATCCTTGTCGTATTAAACGAATTGTCTATCGATACGTGGTTTTCCTCTAAACTAGCAACTTTAACCGGCAAATATTCAATTACACGAAACAAAAGTCGGCCTTTGGCGGTAAAACGGCGCGTGAGAAACGATCGTTTCGCGGCCGTACGATTTATCTATCGATAAAGCGGGATCAAGGATAGAAAGCTGGCGTGCGGGGTTTGAGTAGGGATGGCCAAGCTGTAAACAGCCATTTTTATGGACGATAAAGCAATATCGAAAGATTTCCCGGTCGAGCTGCTTTCAATTCGACCAGCCCAATGGAAAGCTTTTCGCCACGCCGACGAAATATCGAGAAGGCTAAATTGACGGTAGGAAACCCTGGATTTCCGTTAAGGGAGAGAGACAGAATGTAGCTGCTCTGATGGATTAGCTGATGGACGGTGACCATCGATGGATCGTTTATCGATCTTGGACAAATTGGATGAGAACGATCTTACCGTTCGATTTTCGCTCGATTTTCGTCGATTTTCCGTGCAAATTCTACGAACGCTATTCGTATCAATTTTCCATCCACTTTCATTTTCTTTCATTAAAAACTTTTTATGTCTTGCCTGGTATTTTTTACTCCTCTGCTTCATTCCGTCGATCGTCTCAGTCTTTCGAAAAAATCGTTCATTTGTGAAGAGATCTCGGATTATCATTCCTGTCACACAGAAACTCATCTACTTTTTCGTACGTTCTATCTTTCGGATTTTTCTTCATTCCGGTCACTCCACATCGACCGTTCTCTACCACTTTTTCATTTATTTTTCCCTTCTCGACGGAAATCCAACGAATTCCCAAGTAGTTCCCGGGGAATTTTCAGAAATCTCGTAAATGAAAATAGAGGCTTGTCGGGTGCGTAATGTGGCCCCACTCGGTTCTTTTTCGTTTCTATGCTTCAAAGTTTCTGACAAGGATAAATCGTGTCGTCGTGGCCGGTGGCGCTTGAAATTTTTAGCATTAAGCGTGGTGTAGATATTAGCCGCGTATTTCGCCAATGTCCTCGAATATTTTCGGCATAGGAATCGATCTTTAAGCCTGTTTGACAGCAAAAGCTGTATTTCACGGTGATTTGCAAAAGTCGATTGATGGGTGACTGTCGATCATTTGCTTTGAGAAGACAAGGTTGAAATGAACTTTTCTATTATGGGACGAGGTTAAGAAATAATAGGCGGATTAGGAAATGCGTGGATTTAAACGAAGCGTGGTTACGTAACTTGTATTGTCTTGCAATAAGAATATGATCAGATACAATAACGATCAGTGAATCACTTCATAAATCATTTAATCGAAGATTAAGAATATGAATAATTCGCGTCTCATATTGTAATATCAAATGTAATTATTTATTATCTGCGACTATGCGATATCTGTTTAATCTGTAAATTATGACAGTATAGTGGTTGCATATTTTTAGTTCTCCTACAGCAATTATTATGTTTTAGTTATAACATATTTAGACATCTAACCACATAGTAAGAATATTTTTAATACTTCTGCAGTATTGTCGTATCTACCTTGAAAGAGCGTGCTTCCCACGCAAATTGATCGATATTGCTTCGTTCTCTGTATACGTTAACATTTCTTCGTATTCGAACATGAAAAAGAGAGATCTTACATTCCGTGCAATATATGCCCAAAAAGAATATTTATTACCTTCCAACTTCAAAAAATATACCATTTGTATTTGCTTTCGTCAAAAATACGGAAACAACGGAAAACGGTGAATTTTTGAGAAAAAATCCTGCATTGCTAAGCATTAGAAAATTTATTACAACGAAGAATCCTTTGATAAACCAATAATACTAATCTGTGAATCTAATAAAAAGCAGGAATTTAACATCGCGGAAAGAGAAAGATCGCAAGTTTTTCGTGGAACAATCAGCTTTCGAAATTGTCGAGGGAGGAACAAGCATTACGAAAATAAATTTCCACAGTTGGCCGAGCACGTTGAAAAAATTTCATAAAAATTTCACCGTGTCCGGTGAAACAAGGTGCTCGCGATTTCTTGCTTTACTTCGCGATCGTCCAGTAAAACCACGGTAAAGCCGATAATGGACGTCGTAACAGGTTCTGATTCGACTTCTTGGCAAACCTTTGCCTTCTGAATTTAGCCAAAGACCGTCGAGGCTGCTTGCCAAAATGTTTATGGTGACTTCTTGAACTAATATCGAAGTTCGGCAACGAGACTCAGCCCCGGAACACGACCGGCATTTTAAGATAGCTAATGAACTGCTGCCAGGTAAGAAATTGATGTTTCATCTTGCAAGCTTTGGTTAGCAATAAATATATATCGAAGGAATTTTGATACCGTGTTTTAGGAGGCATTGAATACCTCTCAGTTACGTTTATTTATTCATAAATAGATCTTGAAACCCGTTAATTATCGATTCTAATTTGTTATCATAGAATAAAATGAAACAATTTCTATACCGATATATTTCAAATTAAACAATTGTAAGATTAATAGTGAATTTAAGATATGGCTATGTTACATCAGAGATCAATTCCGGTATTATTTTGCAATAGGAAATCAAAGAAACACGAGATTACAAAAAAAAGATAAATTATTGTACTTGAACTTAGTTAATTGATATATGAATGTTATAATAATAATGTCAGGTATCTAACGTTAACAGAAGAAATAATCGATAGTAGGTAATCATAGGTTCTTTTTCATAAACGAGACATAGAATACTCGGTATTAGCAACAGGGGCCGCAAGCCAAATAGCCGGAGACGCGATAATAAGGCAGATATGAACGAATCGAAAGGAGTTATCGTTTCCGGCCGTTTTCGACACTTCCGCTGAAAAGAATCGGTTTAGCGGTCTTAAGGAGCGTCCGTTGTAATTCCATTATCACCGCCCCCCTCCCTCCCGAATAGCATTAGCATAATAACGAACGGCACTTTTTAAAAGTTCGAGCACGAAGGCTCCCCTCACCCCTTTCTCATTCTCTTTCAGAGGGGATCTCATCTGAACGCGATAGCGCAAGATGTCGGAGCTTTAGAATGTAATTGAATTTAAATTGAAATTATGATCGCGCGGGTGGTATCGCGTAAGCTCGCTCGAGTCGAGTTTGCGCGGACTCTACGTAAACGCAAACTTGTAAACTGTACGAAAAATAAACGCCGGTCCATACCTGTGGCTTCGGACAAGGTATAATTAATTAGGCGAACGAGTTTTAATTACGGAAACATCTATCAACGTTTAGAAGCTCCGTTCAACGACTCCTTCACGTGGTTCGTTGGTTCGTCTAAAATGAAAATTTTAAGAAACACGAACAATACGGGAATCGTGTGGTGGAAAATTAATTTCTTTCGACTTCGTGAATGCGAAATGCTTCGTACATGCGAAATACCTTACAGATAAGTAATCGCGAGTCGATCTTGAACCACCTTATGAATCTTGTTCAGAATAATCATTGAACTCGAAGGACTTCGAGTCATGTGATTTGAGTATCGTAGAAGTTTGAAGGATATGAGATATTTCCGGTTAAACAAACAGGTTTATATTGGTAAAAAGATTTCAACAACAGGTAGCGAGTCAATCTGACAATGAGTTTGCGAGTTCTCGAAACTATATTACTCGTTATTCTTTCTATTTATGAAACGATTATCGATATTTGCTATCAGCGTCGAACGAAACCGTTGAAATTATTTGTCAAACTTTATACATATTTCTATAATGTTCCCTTTCTGTTCCTCGAGACATATGCAAGTGTAATCTAAAGAATCTCAGTTTGATAAATGAAGAATATGAAGCTGTAAAAAGTTTATCTTGGCTACGTTGTGCACAATTAGCTACGGTGCTTCAATCAGTATGTAGAGTGATTTTGATTACTTTTGAAGTAGTAGGAATAACAGGTTTGCGTTTAACCATTCGTATACAAAATTTTAAATGATAAAAAAAGATGCGTTTTTTGACACACCCGTTATACGACAGAGAAACAGGAAGGTTATTACTCCCGGTTAGGTCGGGCCGTCTATTTCAAGCTTAGGGCAATTCGCCAAATTTATGTTAATTGTACGAATTTTCATTGCTAGACTTCGGCCATCCGTAAATGATGTATATTATCCTCATTCGGGTTACTTAAAGATCTTCTTCCTCTGTAAAATGTTCTTTAGATATTCTGTAGATGTGCTTCATCGGATGTTTGGCTATTCACAAGCCAGAATGCAGTGTTTTTAATACCATTACTCATTCGAGGTAGACTTTACAGTTGTATTTCCCTTGTTAAATTCTTTCCTTGTATTTATTCGTATTCCGCGAAACACGATCTACATATCACGATCGTTATTCAAATCTTTACGACCGCGTGTCTCACGTGTATTCCATAAGCTTTTCATATTTACATTTTCCAATATCTATATTTAATATCTATATCTTTCTAACACTTATTTCCAGTATTTACATTTACTTGTATCTTACGAAATGTGAATCTTGCAATTAAAGGAAAAATTACCACAACAAGATAAACTGCCCTTTTTCCGTCTCCTAAAAAAGAATCGCACGTGTTACGCACGCCGTTCCATTGTCATTCACAATACTTCGCTGCTTACCAGTCGCGTAATCGATGGCACGCAGTTCAGCAATAAAACGCACGGTGACACGCGATTCTATCGCGGCGACGTACGGCGACGCATAAATCTGTCGTGAAAAAAGAAATCGAGCCGTTTGCCGGCCAATCTCGATCGGTAATTTTACTTCGCAAGCGGCACGAAGTTCGCCGTAGTCCGATTGTTCCCCGGCTCGTGGAACAGTCGATCGTACCGGCGACGTTTCAAGCATTCGGCCCGCTTTTTCATCGCCTTCGATCGATCGTCGCCGTCGTTGTTGTCGCTCGTATAACGGTGCCGCGGATAAATGCAACGAGATCACGAGCATTCACAGAGAACTGAACGGTTTCCAGGGTGACACTGGCGCCTACCGACCCAGAGGCAATGTTGGCATCGCCGCAGGTACATTTGGAAGAACGACCACGTCGACTGGGAGCGGTCTTCCGGGTTGCAGGAACAGCTACTCGTCGTCCATCGGTTCCGGTTCCAGCCGAGTGCACGGCAAGGAGAGGGTTTCTGGCTTCGGAAACGCGTTCCTAAAGAAAGACAAGTCCGAGGAGAAACCTACCTTTAAGTATTCCAGTAAGTCGCTTTGGATATGCTCGTTATGATGTGTATCGGTCTTTGCTTCGTTTCAGGTTCTTGGCGTTTGTTGGTCATTATTATGATGGTATTTGAGAGAGCGATTTTAGTATTGTTGCTAATATACTTTTCTCTCTGTCCTACTATGAATAAGATAAATCTGCGTAACTTTCCATAGACATTTTATAGATTTGCAACGGCACCGACGATTCGAGTAATTTTTTTTTTTTTTTGTAAAACGTTAAACTATAATATATATATATTCGTTTGATGTTTCTTGCGTTTATATAATAAATACAAAAATAGAACGCGAATTTACGTAACGACCTAACACACGGGTAGAAACTTGTTTATATCCTTATATTATGTACGTATTTTTTCATATATGTACTTTTATTTTAATTTCTTTTTTTTTTGTGGTATAGGTTTTGTATTTCAGCCGTCGATATTTTCGCGTGTTAAATAATTGAATAGAGAAAAGTTAGAAAATAAAGAATCACAGGTCGATGGTTTTTCAGCTAACAAGGACGCGGACAAAAACAGACTGCACCCCAATAGGTCGTCGACGGAGGACGTAGGGGCGAAAAGTCCATTATCGAGCAGCAGATCTTCTCTGTTCGAGAAGTACTCGTTTCCAGCTACTAAAGCTTCAGAGAGGCCCGCCTCCGTTTTGGACAGATATAACCGTGCCACTTCCCGCGAGAAGAGCAGAGAGCCAGACGGAGTATCGCGATACGGATCCAACACGTATCCCGGATCGAGCTTGGCTCGAACTTATGGAAACGAAAGTAGAATCGAGAAGAAAGAGAGGTCCGATCATCCGCCGGTTTCCTACCGTGGATTACGGCCGAACTCTGGGAGAAGTTCGCGCGAACCTAGCCCGGAAGTCAACGTCGGAAAATCGAACTCCTTCAGAATGTATTCGAGAGCCCCATCCTACGGTCGATCCAGTGCCACTTCTAGTGAGTGAATTTCCTCTTTTTTCCTTACATTTTGTTAGAAATTGGATTTTATTATTCAAGTTGGGAATGGAAAAAGAATGAGTTTCGCAGAAAGTTCTATGGCGGAATATTCTTGGTTTTTATATCAATTTTATTATTATTACGATGATATTATTCTCTGTGCTTAGAGCAAGCAAATACAGAAACATCAGTTACAGGTGAGTGATCTAAGACGAGAACCTGAAATATTTTCGAAACCGTTAATTATATCGAAAAATGGTTCGGATAAGAGTCGAACGATTTCAAACGGGACATTGTATGGTATTGGTAAGAGCTTTGATATTCCTAAACTTGGGTGACTCTTCCTGTATACATATACATATAATGCTATTGTATGATAAAATATATGCGTACATACACAGTGTTATCATACGAAAACCATATTTATGCTCGGTGATTGTTCGAATCCTTGTCTGATAACATTGAAATAATAAAATTCCTATTACGAGAACGGGATGTCATTAAAATTCATTTTTTTTTTTTCGCAATTCTATCATCTTTTAATCGTCAAAGACCGTTTGTTTACGCGAATCATAAATAAATTTAGAAATTTATAGACTTACGATATTGGCAGGGACACGACATGAATCGGTAAGTAGTAGTTCATGTTATGCTCTGGAGAATTGTAAAACGGAATGAGAAGCTTTTCACGCGATATTTATAGCTATAGATTGTCGCATTTGAAAACAATGTATCTCGCGAGAAATGGAACTGATTTGTTCAAAATTAATTTTCCGTTCAAGATCATAACGAAGAGTAAGCTACGCCGTCGTATTTAAAGTCTCTATTTTTATCCTGATCATTCAGAATCAAGCGTTGCTATTAAAACACATAATTTTAAATACGAAAAATATCATGATCGCTTTTATATATGTATTATAAAGTTATCAGTTAAGGAAAATATATTTTGCTCAACGAACGATTCTCAACGTACGAAAACATTTGCAGGTGCCTCCGAATCGAGCTCGGCGCCAATCTCCTCGAGATTCGGCTCGACAGCTGGTAGCAGGTTCCTTTCATCGAGAAGCAGCAACGACCGAATACCGGCAGCCATAAGCTACTCCGGATCGGACAGGTTCCGAACTTCAGGTAGTAAGCCTATGCCGGCAAATTTAAAGGACGAAGACACCGTTAAATCCAACGTGGAAAGGAACGCGACTCAAGAAAAACGTTCCACTCCTGTTAAATCGGAAGAATTAAAAGTCGACAACAGACTTCAGGACAATGAGACCGTTACAATGGTTACGAGAGGTACGTCGCCCAGTCTACCGGCTTCTTCGTCCTTTGTGAGGAGCAGAAGAGCCGACATAGGCATCGCGAATCAAAGGGAAGTCGCGCGAGTTCGAAAGAAAACGGAGACGAAGAATCAAGAAGTTCAGAGCGAAAGGCTCGAGGATGCTTCGAGGTTTTCGCGATTTGGAGGCGGTGGACGAATCTCGGGGACTCCGTGGTCAACGTATTTGGACAAATTCTCCTCGAATTCGAGCGGAAGTGGCGTGTACACCAGAGGCTTTAACGGAGGTACGACCAACTCCAGAGTAAATAGCTTCGCGTTCTCGAGATCGAACGACGCTCCCAGAAACGATTCGACTTCAAAATTATCGCCTAGTTCTAGTCAAGAAATCCACGGCAATAGGAACCAAAATGAACAGAGTACTAAAGCGTTCGGCGGTTTAGGTTTCGCGGTCACGAAAACGGATTCGAAAGCGTCTACGGCTAACGATCCAAGCAATTCCAATCAGACGGAGGTTAAAGCGCACAATGGCGAGGTCCGTTCATGTAGCGTCGGTAAGATCGAAGTGAAAACCAGTCGTTTAGCGAATCCTTCGGTTTTAAAGAGAGACAACTCACCGCACCAGCCTGGTGTTGTCAAGTCGCCAGATTCCCGCGAAAATACATCCAAGAGCGAAGAACAGCAAAGTAGTAGAGAAAGTTCAACGTCGAAGAGCGAGGATAGCAGCCAGAGAAGACCATCGATACCGAGATTAGGTCGTATCGCAATGAAGAACGAAGGCAAGGTTACGAAGTCATCATCGAGTTCGTCGACTAAGTCCGATGGATTGCGGGAAAGACGAAGCTCGACACCTAAATCTGATACTAGTTCGTTATCGAAACTAGATGAATCTTCTAGGATAGTCGAGGGCCACTGCCAGGGACAGAGTAAAGAAGTCTCCGTGTCTAAAAGCAATAGTGTTTCTTCTACGAAAGATTCTTTCCAAAGGTAGTTGTTCAATTTTTCAAACGATTACAGTAGAACACAAAATTTTTACAACACGTAACTTCGTTTCAAATTTATTCGTTTCGAAATATTTTCAATTTTTGATACCGCTGATATGTTTCGATATTGTCAAATAAATAGCAGGAAAGTGAAAAAGTTTTCTCGAAATATTTTGTATTCTTAATGTCAACGAAAATAGTTTATACAGTTTCGCGTTTGAGCGAGGATGCCAAAATTAATTGGTCATTCAAGATATTTCTCTAATATTATATATAGATTTCTTTCTCGATATTACCGTACACAATTGAGACAAATTTCCACGGTAAAGCAGCATCAACGTAACGATATAAGAAGCCAAACTACGTAGAAGATTTATTTTTGTTGACTTTAGGCGACCAAATCTTGCACAAATCGATTCTGTTTCTTTGATTCCTCTCCGTTACATCTAAAAATACACTATACCCACTTTCTGAAACGCTTGTTCTTATTTTTCCGATTAAATAGCAATTCGTCCCAAAGCCGATCCACAACACCCCAGTCGCGAAGCGGTTCTACGAAAAGTCTCTCCCGCCAAATGACACGGACCGATTCGTCGGAAGGATCCGCTGTAAATGTGCCAATTGGCAGATCGAAATCGACGTCAGCCAGTTCGGTGACGAGTCAGGGTGCAAAAATAAAGGCGACGCCGCCACCATCGCCAGGGAAATCTTCAACGTCGACCGTCTCTTCAGTGAATCTGAGGCAGGGCGGATCACCGGATGCTCGTGGTAAACCACCTGTACCGAAGAGCGATGCCACATCGGCGTCCGCATCCAAGAGCATCGTGCCGGTTAAGTACGTGAACAAGGATTTCCGAAAGTCGACGTTAAACATGGAGAATGGCGACCCGTCGCAATCTAAGTACAGCAGGAAGAAGAAGAATCAACGAAGCATGTCCGTCAGCTCTCAAGATTCGCAGTCCGAACCGAACTCCGAACCGAATATCCATCGTCCAGCTGTCCCCTCGGAATCGAGCTCGAGTTCCGTGAAGTCGAATAGATCAAGGCTGCGAATGCCATCGTCCGGTACATCGTCGAAGAGCACCGGTAGGAAAAGCGAGTCGAGTAGTTCATTGAGGCCGGAAAATTCGAGGAGCAGCTCGAAATCTCCTTCCGGGAAGAGAAGCAAGCAAGACGGAAGCTCGAGTTCCAGCGGCGTTAGCGAGTCGAATTCTTCGAATTCGTCGAGCAGCGAGGAGGAAGACGATAATAAACAGACAAGACCAGGATCGAGACGTCGTAAAAGGAGAACGTCGAAATCTCCTTTCTGCGAGAAAAAAGGGAAGATAAGCGCCGGGTCATCGAGGACGAGCGTTTTGGCGTCATCCACCGACGAAATGTCTTTGACGATGGACAAACCGCCCAGACCGCCGTCTAGCCCAAGATCGAAAAGCGATCGTTCGGGGAAAACGGAGGAGGCTAAATCATTCCTGATGAGGGCCCTCGCACCAGTGACGAATCTTTTCAAGAATAAGCATCAAGATTCCAGCGAGTCGAGTAAATCAGGTGGTTGGCTGGATTCCAACGAGGAGAGCACGGACGCGAAGAAGTCAGAGCAGAACGGTACGATCGCTTTATCGAGGAGTCTATCGAAGAGCTTCAGTTTCACGAACTCGGAAAAGAACGACGACAAGAGACATTCTAGCGTGAGGATCAGGCGGAATTTTTCCGGGGAGCAGCCGTGGTGGATGGATCCGAACTCCGACAATGTTCCTGAAGGCGTCGAAACTGGAAGCGTGTGCAACGAAGATATCAGTCAAGAAACGACCGTCAGTAGTACCTTACCTGACGATGGTAAGTCAGCGTTTCCAACTTTTATATCTGAAATAAATTTTCGGTTAAATGTGGTTTTTTATTTTGATACGCGTAAACGAGGAATTTGCTTTGAGAAATTGGATAGAAACTATATTTATCTGACATATAGTACGCTATAGTATACTATTTCGAATCTTATGAGAAAGAGCTTTCAGAATGTAATATATTATTACGATTTCAAAAAAAAAAAAAAAAAAGAGAGATGTACGGTTCATTCGAAACTTCGTTTAAACGTTCGTTTTTAACTTCCGTTGCAAGTTTGAAGATTTTATAAATGTTACGAGCGAGCAAAGAAAGATAACTAATCATAATTCGCGAGGGAAAATATAATTATGTTATAATGTAATAAACATAACCACGCGGAAAAAATATAATAAGTCTATTTCTGTCGAAGTGCCTGCTTTTATTAAACAAAATCTATTAATATATCAAACAGCTATTAATTGGTGGAGAACAAATTGAATTTTGAAGTTGTTCCTTTACAAAAGAGAAGACGTCACTTATTGTTTCTACCTTAGAAGCATTATATATTTTCGCACACATCGTAGATTACCAATGATTCGTGTACTCCAAAACGACTTAATTATCAGTTTTAAACATATAATTTATTCTTCTCAGCTTCGAAAGCAGAAACACAGGTTAGTGCGATTCGCGTAGATAAACCGCTTCCCCTAATTGTATGTTCCCAGGCAAATTTAAATACAAAGTGTGGAGACAAGAATCGGAGGAACGAGCTTGGTGGTTAGATTCAAACGACAGCGCGGCCTCGGAAGATACGAGGAAGCAGTCGACAACGATTTCAAGACAAGAATCGGGAGAGAAGGCTTGGTGGCTAGATTCCAATGATAACGTCCCGTCGGAAGAAACGCAGAGACAATCTTCCGCAACAGTTTTGAAGCACGATTCGGGAGATAGGGGTCGTTGGTTAGACGGAAATGACGGCGTCCTGTCGGATGAAGCCAAAAAACTATCGCGACCGACGATATGGAGACAAGAATCGGGGGAAAGGGCTTGGTGGTTGGATGCAAACGATAATGTTCCGTCGGAGGAATCGAAGAAACAATCGTCTATGGCGTCTCCTGTTTCGAAACGAGAGTCGAGTCGTTCCAGTACTCGGTCCAACGAACGAAGAAATCGACTCAGGCATCAGCAATCCGGCGAACAAGCATGGTGGATGAACGACAATCCTGAGAACGTACCTGAAGGAGTCGAAGTCATTCCTGTCGCTACAACGCCCACGCAAAAAAATAATAGCTACAATGATGAAGTGGACGACAGTCAAACGTATAACAGAAGTATAAATAAAGTCAGGCACATCGAGTCTGGTGAGAAACCATGGTGGATGGATAGCTCGTCAAACGTTCCTGACGGTGTCGTTAAGATTCCTATGGAAACGTCGAACAGCACCTCCGATTCCTCCGAATCGTTCGAGAAAATCGATATTGGCGTTAACCCTGAACCTGAGATATACGCGAAGAGAAACCTTTCTAGATTCCCTATCGAGTTTCCGCCACCACCGCCCGATGAGCCGCTTGGGGATCGTGCCAGTCCTGAAGGGGTAAACTGATCATATATCGTGTATTATTCATTTAACGGTCCCCTAACTGACGATGCTATAGATATAGAACTCGATAATACGCTATGTCGTAAATCTTTAACGTTGCGTGCCTTACATCGATGAGAGAATAAAGTCTTTAACTTAATTGATCCCTTGATTAAGAAATCGAGTGGCTTCCGTGAGAGGCTCTGAAAAGGATAATGTGCGAAAATTGTTCTTACATTGTACCGTCTTTAGGATATGCGCATTAAATTATCGTGTGAATTTCTTCCGTCTAATGTAATATTGTATACATTCGTAAATAATCTTTTCCTTTCTTTTCTTTATATACACCTTAATGTTAAGTATCTTGTTAAGTATAATTACTAATATTCTCGCTAACATTTTCCAAAAGATGAACACTTAAAATCATGATCGAAGCCACCGATAATACCATATATCAATTTCCTAAATTCGTTTCAACAGTAACATTGAGGGCATTTCAACTAAAGTAAAATAAAATTGTTGGACAAAATAGCTGGAAAATATTCAATTGCCATCCATGAATTAAATGTTACTTTATTTTATTTCAAGTAAGCCTATGTATTTTGCAGGTGGAAAATCCTCCAGATCCGCCTGACAACTATGGCGGACGCGATTCGCCTTACGATAATGTTCAGTCGACACCCCGAAGATCGTCGCCAAGGAAACGACCTTCTACGTTACCGTTGTTCATCGGCCAACACACCAATATCGACGATTTATTGGGCGACACGACCACCTTGTGTCCAAGCCCTGTCTTGTCTCGAATTCGTAAACGCGAACGCATCGGCGAGGGTGAGTTCTGAATGAATGTAACACGATTTAGGTTCGATCGTAGGCGTATGCGAGCGACTGTTATTTGAATTACCGATTGTGTGCCGGATACGGTCGGTATAGAGTTTAGAGCAGTTTGAGACTAGGGTTGTTAACGAGAGAACGTTGTCCCTTTGAAGAGAAGCAATAGCATCCATCCTTTTGGGAATTGCGGTAAGCTCGATGGATGGGTGCTGAATCGTGGATAAGCTCGTGCACACAGATACGTATACTATTTAAAGGGCAGCTGATAGGATTAGAGAGTAGTTGGTACGAACACATTCGAGTGATTGTAATTCCCCTGCTGAAAAGAAATTTGGGTTAGCGGGTAGCCAACCGTAACTGGAGGTCGTTCGTAATTGTCAGGGATATTGAAGAAGATAGTTTCAGATCTGTCTTGTAGAAGCGAATTGCAATGTTCGTGAAATATCGGCGTACAAAGTACGACGACGAGTATGGTAGATATATTTGATTGATTTGATTCCTTGTCTGTGTAGATTCGGCAGAAGAGAGTTCAGAATGCGAAGAGATCGACGCCACCCAAGTGATCATCCACGACAGCACTCCGCAGACACCGGTGATACAACGACGACATCGGTACGTTTCATGTCGATAATCGAACGTGAATTCCGAAACACGTGGATGCTTGATTGTAATTAAGCAATTTTCTTCAGGGACAACGAGAGACCTCAACCCGACGGCTACATTCCGGTAAGTTTTTCTAACGATTTTGTTTCTCTTTCGCTTTGTCAACATTACGACGTCAAATTAGAGGTAACGTTGTACCATCGAACAAACATGGTATTCTTCCATTTACTTTTCTTCATTTCAACCTCTTATCACGAATTCTTTGGAAAGTTTGAAAAGCGTGCAGGACAATACGGTATACTCTATACTGTTTGAAGTTTCATCACTTTGCCGTTCCACGCGAAAGAACGGAAGGGAACGCGAAACAAGCAACAAAACTTCCGTTTCTTCGTTTCTTCTGTAGCTTTCCAGCGAGACGCGGTTCTTCGCGCTCGCTATTCGCGTGCAATTCTTTTCATTCTGATCAGTAGCTGAAGGAAAGTAGTGTGTAGGTGGCCGTGGATAAGAGGACGAGTACTCGAAAAAGCCAGGCAAACAAAGACGAGAAGAAGGTAGACGGCATCCCGGAGGAGTGTTAGTGCGCGCGACATTATTGTTTTTCATGAGGGATGTGCGAAAAGAGACCCTCCTTTACTCCAGACTCCCTTTCCTTTCCCCCCCTTTTTTTTTTCTTCCGTTTTGCACGTAAAGTGCTAACAACAAAGAGGTCTTCTGGAATCATTTCCCCTTTGCTCGCAACTTTCCTCAGTCGTCTCGGAACAGATCAAACTCTCAATTACGTCGCGGTAATTTGCAAAACTCCGTGAAAACTTGTAAACTATTTTAAATGCTATTCGAAAAATAATCAGCCTCAAATAATATATAATAATCGGAAAAATAATCCACTGACTTTAAACTTCGAACAAAACTGGAAGGTTTCGCGCATACGTCTTCGACTAACGATATTTTACGCAGACTTTATGTAGTTTCTATGCCAAAACCATTGAAGCAAAATTCTAAAACTATGGATTAAAGAAAAGGATTAATTTACAACAACAACGAAAACGAGAAATCTTTTGTCCTCTCGTTTCTCAGTCGACGAGTCACTCATATTTTCCCCGAGCACTATAGAGTTTTATCGCAACGGTGGCACCCTCTAGCACGAGCTACCTCCCATCACGTTTCTATAGGTCCAGCAGCCCCTTTTGTGAGCTTGTCACCCTCGTGGGGGTTCGTAGTAGCGGGACAACAATGAGCACAGCCGCACTTACGCTTACGCTCTACGTGCTGCGCCAGCTGATTATTTTTTCACCGCACAATTACCAGCCCTGCCGTTTCATTTGGTTTCTCCATACCCACGCAAACCTCTGTCTCTCTTTCTCTCGTGAAAAGCTCCAACCTTGAAAACAACGAATCGCCGGGTGGTCCCATGCTCCCTGACTATCTTTGCGGAAAATCGAAAAGAGAGAGGAAAAGAGTAAGATAAGTACGGCTTAAATGGGCTCTATAGAAGACGGGTCAGTCTGACCGACTGGATAAAGTTTGTTTGACGATAATATTGTCGGTTTTTAGCTGTTTGGGTTAGAACGTAACGGGTTCGTTTGCGATATGGACGTGTGTTTCCCGGTTTGTTCAGCGCGTCTTAAATGAAACGAGCACGCCGTCTGTTTTCTAATTCTTTTCCTTATCGCGGAAATCCGCGATTTTCCTTGCAAAATTTAGCTACTCTGTGGTTACTTCTCCTTTTCTATCTGTACACAAATTGGCCGAATTGGCAGAAGTAATTCTACGAGGAAAGAATGTCCACGAGCTTTTGTCGACTGAAGAGCTCATGAGAAAAACGATTTAGGTCCATGCTTGTTTTTCTTCAAGAAATCAGAAAACGCTTTAGTATCTTTATTTTCAATTTTTTAAAACAACATATCCATCACGTTAGGTAATTGTTCCTCTATTCTTGTCGTAGTTATATTGCAAAAGAATTATATCTAAATCAATTATGGAGTTCTGACCTTTTTTGTATGAAATACTTTGAAATTACGCGGATCGCTTATAATCAAATGTTTTTGTGCAATAGCTGAAACAGCAATCATATAAAGTGCGATTAAACACATTAAGAACCTTGAAATGAATTTATCGATTACTGTATTTTTACTCGCTTGTAATAATATTATTGGAACATCTTCGAGTACCGATAAATTAACGTAATACTGACATTAATCTGTAATTATCTCGAAATTTAGATGTGTGAAGGTTTATTTCAAAACATCTAGCACGAATGAGGTATTACTCTATGTATACGTGTATCTAAATTAAACATTACATCAGCGAAATAATGAATCATCGGTTGGTTCATTAAAAAGTAAGATATAAAAGATCATCGGTTGAATTGCTTCCGCACGACGATGATGAATTAATCTTTGACAAAAAATCAATTAATATTAACGATTTGTTAACGTATATCTAAAATTACTCTGTCGATGATAAAGAAACGTAATCATCTACAGATAAACAATAAGTGAACAAATCGTCCTTCAAACATTCTGTATACTTTCACCTTCTGAGAAACGCACATCGATATTCCTGGCTAATCGATATTCATTTATTTATTCATAATAGAAGATTAATTTAAATCATCACACCAAATCGTTATCGGTACATAATTTCATTTATGCAACAGCGGTAAACAGCAATTTTGGTAATAAAGACAGCAAATATTGTCTTACGGCATCGTTCCAGGGTGTCCTTTGTAGCCGGGACGGAATAGGGAGGGGGTTGACCGTACGGCGGCGCCACTGTCGCCTTAGTGGCGACAGGTGTCCGTGGCGTTCAGTGTCGCGGCGGCCGCTCGCGAGGTAAGATATATTGTTGATTGTGTATTTTTTCTCTCATTTTCTCTCTTATCCAGTTTTATGATTCCGCGTTATTTTCGTTCACGTATCGTCGATTAATGTGTGTATTTTGACGAGTGTCGTACGCGATCACGGATCAAGGTGACGCGCGTTTCCGTGCGCGGGAAGCGCGCGTGTCGTTCGCGCTCACTCGAGCTGAGTTTTTGTCGCGCAGACTCCGGTTCGACAGTTCGTTTACTGTATATATCGTTGTTCTCCTCCCGGCTCCTGGTCCAGACACTGCTCCAAAAATCGAACATCAACGGCTGGCCGTTACGATCGAGCGATGTCGTTCGATAACTGACCAGTCAGTGCCACAGGTAACGTGAAATTTATTCTATCAATTCGACGTACGTTTGAAAGTGACATTGAAGGAGCTGTCAATTTATTACGAATACCATACGATAATAGCGTAAATGAAACTTCTTCGTGAGTCACAAGGGCACTCCAATCGATACTTCTCTGGAATGTCTCGACTAGTTTGGATAGGTTACCGCTGCCACTGGGGCGTGTTATTTATTTTGGAGGTTAGGTTAGTTCTGTAGCCTTTAACCACAGGTCCGGTTTACGAAATTCTCTCGATTTTTTCGTCTGGATCTAACGTCTACGATCGTCAATTAATTGTCGTAGTTCGTAAACGCAAGAAACGTACAAATTTTTTGATACGATTTTCGGGGATTTTCGCATGATTCGTTTCAACGATCATATTGTATAAGTTTACTGACCGTTTTCAGTTTCACATTTGTACGTTATAAATCTATTGCGTTCAATTTTTTCTCGCACTATTATGAAAGTAGTCGAATCAAGCTCAAACTGTTTACCGTTTCGAATGCTTTCTGGAAACAGTCCGAGTTCCACGACCGTTCCAGGAATCCTGTCAAAAGAGAATTTGTATTTCTAACGAAAAGTCGACTCGCATATAAAATAGACAGAGAAAGCAACGCCGGGTCGGTGAAATTCCTTTGATAGCGGCATACCGGCGAGCATACCGAAAAGTTGGCACCGGCCGTGCAACGGACGAGTTTGTCGCCGGGTCCGCGCGAAAACATCGGTCCATCGTGGATTTGTTGATGCAGACGAGTTTGGAAATCCTCTTAAGCACGATCTTACGTTACGATCGCATCTTGATCGTGAATCTTTCGTCGACTACAGGCACGATTACATTCGTGGCATGGCGCAGACTCGTTTTCCCTTCTATCTTCCTCCCCCGCGTTTCCCTTCTCCCTTCTCGCCATTTTCTTTCTCTCTTTCTCTTCCTCTCTGTCGTCTTCCATCTCTCTCTTTCCCTAACTACTATCTTTCTTTCTCGCTTATTCGGTATTTCTCTCTCTTTATCCTCCATCTCTCTCCTTTTTTTTCTGTCCTGTGAGCACCATCGAGCCGGTTCGCAGAAGAGCTAGCCCATGCAACGGGTAAGAACAATGCGAATAAGAGAGGATGACAAGACTGGTTGGCATGCGTGGATAATTGACACTTCGTAAATTCGTTCCGTACGAACGCCGATTTTCTCGCGATTCCTCCTCGAATTGAATATCGGTGTGAAACGTAGAGATGAAAACGTGAGAATCGATGTCGTTTGATCCATTTTCGTGACACGAACGAATCGGCGGGGCACGGTATTGCGATTCACTGGACACCGTGTAGAAATTTCGCGTCATGCGCGGAGCGTGGAAGATCGATGTTTTTGTATAATACTTCTCGCGCGCGAGATAGGTACGACGCAACGAATCTTATATGTTCGTATGCGTAGATGTTTTGAATTGTGTATATAGAAAATCCGGGGGAATTAGTGCGTTCCGTAAATATTTTCGTAGATTTTGTTTGTCAACACTGTTCCTTATTATAGCGAAGAAAATGCGTGTGATTTATTAATTCTGATGGATATCGGAATATTAATTTGGTTCATCGCGTCGTAAAGTAAGGTTGAAGAACGCGCGGTATGTCAGAGCGTTCGTAACCTTGAAGGTAAATGAAAATTACCTCTTCCGATCATTCCACTTTCGGCCGACAAGCCGACAGACGAGTGAAAGGAAAATCTAAAGGTCATCGACCGTTTGAAAACGACGCGGTTTCTTATTCACCTGGTCACCGGAGTCAAAGGTTGTTACAGTTTCTACATTGTCACTTTTGCACGTACAAACCGTAAACGTCGAATACGATTTATTGAGTTTATTTTTTACTATTTCGTAACACGTTCTTGAATATGTATTTTTACAAAGAAACTTTAAGAAACTATATAACTAAAAAAAAAAAAAAAAAAAAAAAAAAAAAAAAAAAAAAAAAAAAAAAAAAAAAAAAAAAAAAAAAAAAAAAAAAAAAAAAAAGAAGGAATATATAAAACTATTTATATAATCCTTGTTAATATTTCCATCGCAATGTCAATGATATTCACGTTACCATTAAAAACCCAATTTCCAGATACACACTTGAAACCGATCGATCGATGGAAGAGCGCGAAAAGCTGCAGAGACAAAATAGCGGCACTTTTTCCTCCGTCACGAATCTCCATCGTCGCTCAGACAAAAATAAATCGGCAGCTTTCCACGGTCGCTCGCGGTGTGCCTCTCTTTTTCTCTCTTTCTCTCTCCTGTTCTCATAAAACAAACTCACGAACGGATGAGAAGTGGTCGGAGTAGAGAAAGAGAATATCGGTTCACCGCGATCAAGGTATTCACGTGAGCCTCTGTTTCGTCGTCGAGCCGGTAGACGCGAATGGAACGTGAGGAGGAAGAAAGAGACACGGGGAAAAAGGAACAGAGGGCCGGCGTGAACGGTGGAGACAGCGCGTTAGAGAAAGAAGGAACGAGAGCAAGGTTCGTTTTCTCGGTTGGTTGTAGCCGGCGACTCGAATGAAAATAAATCGGCGGTACGACGAACTGGTTCGTGCGTTCGCGTAAAGCGGTCGTGCGGTCCGGTAAAACAGAGACAGAAGGAAAGAGAAAGAAAAGACGTGTATAGAGTGCGAGTGAGAAGGAAGGAAAAGGACTCTCGCGACGCGAAACAAGCCTGTGTGTTGCCTTCTTTGGATCGTGGAAAAAAAGACCCTATCGGACAACAATCGGCCGTTACGGTCAAGATACAGAGGGCCCGCGAGATGTCTCTGACGTGCCGAGTGCAGTATCTGAATGACGTCGATCCGTTTGCCTATGCGAGCTCCTATCCGGAGCCACCTAGGCCGCCTGTGCACACCTTCAGCGCGACCTTGCCACTAATTAACCAGCTCGCAGCGGTGCATCGACTTCTACGGGCGCCTCATAGGGTGAGTTCATCTTTCTCGCTCCGCAACGACAGCGTTCCTCTTAATTCATCGTTTATCGAGAGATCGAGAGCGAGGGCGAATTAATGCTCCATCAAGCGGCCCGCGGCGCCGCCATGCGGTATCTATCGCGAAAGTATAATTCATAGGATTTTTTGCGCGCCGCTAACGATGTACTTGATTGCTTAAAAACCAACACTTTTCGTTTGCCCTTTTTTCTGTCTTTTCTTTTTCACTCTTTTTCCCCCCTCTTTTAGTTTAATGGTTCGAAGTCCCTTACACGACTATGCTTGCGTTAGATGTTAGACTTAAGCGAGGGGGAATTCAACGACCTGCGTAGGTCGCTTAGAACGAACGATGGCAGATCCGGATTCGAGTGGCACTGCTGTAGAAATTTATCAAAAGCGTTCAGATTCCGATGATTCCATAAGGATTGGTATTACGTTCAATATATTACATGCAGAGTTCTTCGTTCGAATGACGCTGTCACTCGATAACACATTTGATATTTTAAAAGATGCAACATAGTAAAATTAATTAATTATTCGATTCTCTTTTGTCGAACCGTAAAACGACAACGTTGTCTGTTCCAAACATTAACGTTCTGTTAAACGACAAATAGCGTACTGAGAATACATTATCACTACGTATAAGTGTTAAATTACTATGGTATAAAACGACCACGAACGCAAGCTTTTGATAAAGTCCATTCACACCTATTAAAGCGTCTTACAAAGAAATCGTCGAGCATGTTCGTCATCTATCGCTTACGTTCGCCTCGATAAACGACGTAGATGAATAGCTATGGGAAGAATGCCACGGTAGGTGTTTAAACAAATGTTTTACGATAACGGAAAAATATGGCACGGCTGCTGGTATGGTAATGCGAGGAGATCCATCTGTAACGGAACCTCTTTGAGGGCCGGGGGGACAGAAATTATTCTCATCGTCAGACAGGATTCTCGTTTAATGCTACCACTTGCTGCCAGTATCAAGGATTCTCGAGATCGTAGAAATTTCCCGCCAGGGACAGGTTTCCTTTTTACTCAAACCTCCCTTAACGTCTGCCTCGACGTGTAATACGTACACGGAAATATATTTATATCTGCGAACAAAATCGCGCCGGAGAGGGATGAATTTTCTTTCCTTGATATTAATATTTATGAAATCCGCCCTGATACCAGTCGGCGTAATGTATGCTTGAAAATTTCAAATATCACGAGTTACCGCACCACGGTAGCACCAGTAGAGGAATAGTCGAATGAATTTTTTCATCGAAGTTCGCGAGGAAGTACTTACCGATAATTCTAGCTCTATCGGGCCATTCTATAGTAAAGTTGTCTCTTTGCACTTTGAATTTCTGAGATAGAATGTAACGGTCACTGCATCAGGGTATGCTAATTTACAGTTGACGATTAGAAAAATTGCAAATAGCACCAGTATATAAATGATCAATATTAATGAATCAAAGAAGAAATTTTGTTCTATCGATGGAATGCGACGGTATAGTTCGAAATGGTAGATAGAACGTTTCAACTAAGGAGCATGGTAAAGATCGTACAAGTATAACAAGAGTACGCATAAGATATGGAAATTTCCTTCGGTTAAACTCGAAACAAGTTTTCTGGAGACATAGATTTCAGATTGTACGTTCATAATTTCATTTAACCATTTTCCGAAAGAATTTTAAATCCCGAAAGAATGTAACAAATACGTTATATCCGCGCAATATTATGAACTGTTCGAAAACTAGTGATGAAATCACTTTCGGAGTATCTCTATTCTCCGATGCCCGGAGCACCGATTAGATTAATTCCCAATCAGAGTACCATTAACCAAACTACCCATCCTGAAACTTTCTTCGAAACCACGTCTCTTGGCATCACGATGTGGCTCCCCGACGATTTAAGACGACTGCTGATATTACATTGAATCAGTGGAACGGAGGAGGGTCGATGCGATAAATTATATCGTCGGGGGAAAAATGGACGGAAAGTGTGGCCGGATGTGAGGCGAACGATCCTCGTGGCGTTTGCCGAACTTCACCTTGGGCCGAGTAATTCTTCAAAATTTATTATTAGATGTTCGTCGCGCGATATCGAGGCAGCGGTTGCACGCTTCTCAAAGTCGTCTGGTCGGCTAACTATTATAAATCGACGTTATTAAGCACCTAGCCAATGGAGAAATATATGCTTGGCGTATTACGACAGTAAAGAGGGATGAGAGAGGGAGAGGGGGAGATCATAAATTTCGCGCGCGTAACTATATTCATTAATGGCCAGGGGATCTTGTGGGATCTTCTCCGGTTGTCGTTCCCTCAGTTGCTGCTGTTTCTCTCTCTCTCTCTCTCTCTTTCTCTCGCGCACCAAGAGAATCCGATTGCGTATAGCTGCGTGGCGTTCGTGGCTCCGCGACCTGGCACGTTTACGTGTTTCATTCATTGGATCGCGCGAGCGTGCTTTGCGTAAACCCGAACGGCATATATGCACATACATACATACATAGATACATGTAGCCGCGATCTCGCGGATAGCTGCGGCTTCGTGCATTCGCCACCGGCTTATCTTTCGGTGATTGTTACTGTTCGCTCGCCGCGTACTGCACGGTAATTAATACCGGTGTAGGCACGCTGAATGTGTAACGAACGATGCCGCACGATTGATGTTGCATAATTTTTGCCACGGTATGCGGAGAGAATTTTAAATTCGTCTAAGTAAGAATTATTATACAGAAAGCGTAAATTAATAAGCAAGAAAGAAAGAGAAATAGAGAGACAACAGGGATAGAGTGTAGTAGACAGCACGCCTTCCAGATTATTGCGATAGAACTTAAAAGAAGAAGTTAGAAGAGGCAAGGACTTAAAAGAAGACAGTACTTGGTACTTGGATCGAAAGAATAAAGGAAGAATGCGAGAGCTTGAAAACTGAAAGGCAACAACAAAATGAAGAAGAACAATGGTATCGTTTCTGAAAGAGATCGGTTGTAAGGTACGCGTGACAGCGAAAATAGGATTAAAAAGGGGGAAGTCCACAGGGAAAGGACGAAAGTTATGAGAGAAAATAAGAAAAGTCAGTACGTCAACTATTATACAGTTTTCCAAAGGTCCCAACCTATGAGCGACAGATCTGTTCGTAGGTATTTACTATGATTCGAACATTCCTCTATTAGAATGTCTCGAAACATTCATAGATCGCGCTATATACTGTCTTTGCATACGGCACAAATGTAACTCATGGACGGAGAATAAAAGATACCAGAACCTTCGATTATTTCGCTCGCGCAATATTCCAAGAGTGGGTCATTAAGTATAAACAGGTTTCCACTCCAATTTATCATCTCGCAAGCGTTTTCTTCCTCCCTCTACGGACAAGATTTGTTCCTATTAAGCATCTACAAACGTTTCGAACGAATAAAACTCCGATATTCTATTACTCTTCTTCGATTGGTCTGGCAATTTTCAACCCTTCTTCAATTACCGAATTCAAAGTTTTTTTCTAGTTAGGAAACAGATCTTTCTCTGGTTAACGTCCCAAGAACGTGTTGAAACAGTTGATAATCCAGTTTCTCGGAGACTCTAGATTTCCAAGGTCCCCGAGACAGCTCATTGTCATCGTACGTAGAACTCGTTGGGCGCTGGTCCGTTACACGGTGTCGCCTATCATTTTGACAGCCAGCGCTGGAACTGAGCTCGTGAGAGGTCCAGGTCGGTCGGCTGCGTCGCGGTCGCGAAAGCGGTTTTACGATCATATCTAGATAACTTTGTCGTCGTGACACCTTTGCGGTGCTTGCTTTGACACGCTGACGCGCTTCATTCACCTAATCGTGCACGCGTGCTTTCTGTAAACTGTCCGGTGGGACACGTACATGCACGCGTGTCCATCTGGTGTAGCTAGAATCAGGGACAAACAGCCGGTGAGCGAACAATAGACGAAGATATAGACACTATAAACGGTGCTGGAGCGGAGAATGGGCGGACAATGAGAGAAAACGAGAGGGCAAGTGGACGGACAAAGAGAGATAGAATAAAGGAGAAAAAGGGAAGGGTATCCAGAGTAGAGAGAGGTCAGGCGACACGAGCGCAGAAGCGCGGCAAGCGTGCACGTGGTTCCTTTGTTCGTGGCACCGTTTCTGAAACAGCCCTTCAGCCGCAACTATTCTCATAGAGGTCCCGGTGCACGGTTAAATGCACGATTACTGCAGTATCGCTGAAACCTCGGTCGGCCACCTTCGTGACTGCACCACTTTGACCCAATTGCGTCGTCGTGTCGCAATGTTGAACAACACGCGGCTGCCAACGGAGGGACCGGTCGGTCGGTCGCGCGCTATTCCTTCCGCATTCAACGGGCCAGCCACGACCTGTCTCGGGCTACCTTCGTATCCGACTCGAAAACGCCACTCTTCCAGCTTGACGTCCTCCAGATTAACTTGCATGAACTTTCACCGATCATATTTAGCACTCCTCAACAGCGTGCTTTTGGTAATCCTCGCGCGTCGACCTTTTGCCGTTGGTCGTGATTTTTTATGGTTTCGAAGCGATTTCCTGTCACGATTGTGAGTGGTTCATTTTCCGATATAATAAATACAATATATATATATATACACATGTGTGTGAAAAGAATTAGTTAGGAAATACTTTAGAGATGAATTTTGGAAACGTTGTCTTTCGCGATAGCTATTTCACTTGTATTTCGTAAGATACATGCGCCGTATTATTGCTTCGGTTAGCTGGAAGCCTATGCGCCATTAATTGATGCAGAGATTGGCTGTAATTTCAGTCTTGATCATAATTTTCTGCTACTGCTACCGAAGAATCTGTTACAGCTCTTGCGTAATACTATGTAAGACTTTATATTAAAACGACGATAGACATTTACGTTCTTCGGCAAATACCATTAAACACATTTCTTCTGAATTCTAATGCAACAATTTTATTAGCGTCATAGAATTTTAATAAAAGGCCATTAATGTTACAGAATTACTCGTACAATCTGAAGCATAGAGTAATCATCGAACACTTTTTAAATTTTACATTATTCTTTACGAGCAATGATCGAGCAAAAAACTATCGATGTTCTCGCAATCTAGACGCTTCTTATTTATTTCCACGAAATCTTTCCTCTTCCTCACCTTTTTCTCTACTACACGTCGAAGCGGATTCGATCGTGAAGAAATTACGATGCGGTTAATTTTAAAGCTGTTTCGGACGTAGCCTGGTGCTTCTGAAAGATTCGAGTGTTCCGAAAGATGCTGGTCGGTACGCTTTGGGCCCTCCTTCGGCAGTTCGCCGACATAACGGGACCGAGAAGCGTTACCCTCACGGCAAAGGAATAAAAAGTACGTTTATGGTCTGAGCATTATATACCTATAGGTACCGTGTGCTGGTGTACCGGTTATCTCGCGAACGTTGCTGGGTTCTTTCCGTGTAACTCTTTTACCTGTCCTTTGCTGCGGTTAAATTCGGCCTCGCCCTTTCCAAAGGCATCCTTGACGCAGCTTCACGATACGTTTAAAGCGGACCGGTTCAGCCGCGGCTAAAAAATCCGCGATTCGAACAGAAGAAGTTCTTTCCAACCAGTTTGTGTTGGGACGGAAAGGATGAGTTTCGTTTTGTGGTAATTTATGGCATAGATATTGTCTAAATATATCGATTATTTTGACATCTGTTTCGCATTTCTCATATTTTAATTTGGGTTCGTCTCAAAGATTATTACAAATGTAAATATAAATAATATAATGTAAATATTTTGTATCAT
This sequence comes from Bombus haemorrhoidalis, assembly GCA_014825975.1. Taxonomy (NCBI): domain Eukaryota; kingdom Metazoa; phylum Arthropoda; class Insecta; order Hymenoptera; family Apidae; genus Bombus; species Bombus haemorrhoidalis. The sequence continues at coordinate 1,753,597 of CM026166.1, read as the reverse complement.
TTCGTTTGTAAGTTTTGCGTTATTTCACGATGAGAAATCCGTGCCCATAAACGGCGTATATCGAACGGGCTCCGCTTTTTCGCTTATTAAAAGGAAGATGGTTATTTTCTACAGTGTAGAACGGTGGCCACGCATAAATATTTGGTAAACTGACATCCTTAGGAAGAGTCGGTGCAACAGTGTGCACGTACGAGCTGCAAACCGCCTTTTATATTCTTTGACGTTCTCTTTCATAAAAATCCTCTTTACCCTCGCACATTCTGTCGCGCGTATGCTAAAGCAGTGCCGTGCTCCGAATTTATGAGCGAAGCTGTACTCAGGAACCAGAATTTATAGTGCGCATTCTCTCGAATTTATTCCTCGGAAAATGTAACGAGACGCGTCGGTGAATTTACGCGTGTTCTCCGCCGCGATTTTTAACGCGAAACGATAAACATCTTGATCTACGGTCGAACGCAAAGGATAACTACGTGGAAAGCCAAACGATCATTTTGCTTTCACCATGATCCATGCACTTTGTCTTCTGTATCGTATTATCCTTGCAACGAGACTCGATGTCCTCTTTGTTAATTATGTCACGATTTCGTTCCATTCGCGGTGAAAGAAAGTTTATCGTTCGTTCTCGAGTTAGACGCTTTATATTCTGTAACTTGCAATGATTCCAACCTTATTCACTGAAATTACGCATAAGTTTTCTTCTTTTTATGGACTCTGCCTGACAAATGTTTTCATGATTGATCTTTAACGAGGAACTCATATCGAGATTTGACGTGCACGATTTCTTCATTATCGTAAAATGCATTGTGTAGTTTCTTTCGACGAGTCAGATTATAAAAAAAATTTCTTAAAATACGTGTAAACTTTTGTGATTGACTATAAATGTTTCCTTGGATAGTTAGATATTCATTTTTGTGGGTTTACAGATAGCATGATTTTAGCGAGTATCAAAATTTTATAGTTAGAAGTAAAGATATTAGTAGATTGATGAGATAAAACTTCTCGGTTCCTTCACTACGATATCCTTGAAGCAAGAACCGCTCACAATCCACTGAATAGAATAATGGTTATTCTGCTCTGATATATTTATGTACGTAGATATTTAGATACTTTATATAGGTAATTACTTGGCAGTTAGTAATGCATATTTATACCGAAAGTTCACTCGGTTAGTCACTTGGTTGGTAGCTGCGATATAATTCAATTCATTACGGTAGTTTACTCTAACAAGCTTAAGACCTTGGGCAGTTAATAAAGTAAATTACATTTTCACGTATAATCTTTCGATCTCTAACAATAAGATATGTGCTCGGATTTTAATTAGTCCTACTAAATTTATGCATTAAACTTTAAGTAATCTATTAGATTAAAATTAATTCTATCTGCTCGTACTACTCCACATACGTAAATACGTTATAATATTATATAATATTTAAGCGATTCGTAATTAGTTAGGTCTCTGGAAATTTGTGATACGTACAAAATAGAAAATATCTCATAGTAGGTGAAGCCAATTTATCCATCTTCGTAAGTATCTAAAATTTTGTAAACATTCTTAGTCTAATCTCGATCTATACCACTTAAAAAAATACGTAAGGTCTAAGTTTAATAACTCGAAATCTTCCCGACATTCTAAATCCAAATTAACGTAGAGACGCGTAACCGCGTTGATTCTTTTCCAACGTACTTACGCACGATCACCAGCGATTCAACACCCGAGTCACGGTCACTAAAGTGCTTCAACCTCGAGCAGGCTGCGTATCCACGAGGATCGGCCTTTTTAATGCTACGACAACAGGCGTATCCGCGTTACGTAATATTACAATTAGATTGCGAGTGACGCATTGCAGCGCTTAGCGGCTCGCATAACTCGTCAACAGCGAGTAACCTCGACTGCCTCGATTTGGTGGCAAATAGAGCATGCTCGTCTCGTCCCGTGAAGATCAGTACCGGCACACCGGTTTCAGGCAATCCATTTTTACCCTCTGCATTCCTATTGAATGGTAATGGAGAGTTACGATTGCGATTTATGGCGGCGTTATACTTGGGAGGCTGCGAAATTTCGGTTTTATGGCCGACCGGCTTATCGCGCCGCACGGCAATGGACTGCGAAGTGCAGCACTGGTGCCGTCGTGCCACCGAATAACGATACCAGAAAGAGACGTAAATCACCACGGACGCATTGGGACCCGTCCGTCTCAGGGGATCCTCCAGTTTTTTTTTTTTCTTCTTTCCTTTTTCGCTTTGTCTCTCGTCGATCTACGTACAGTGCAACCACATTGTCTAACTACAATACGTATGCACCGACTATACGGAAACTTGGCGATCGTTTGTTAGCGTTTGGAGTTGTTAGCGGATATAGGGAATTTGTCAACAAATTTGATCAAATATATAACAGGCAACTACGTATCAGCGGAGAACACACATTTGCATCTATAATCGTTTATGAACGTTCTACGTGATCGACGAATTTTAGTAAAAATTTAGAAGCATTGGTGTTCGTGCGTATCATACATCTCTGTTAACTGTTCATAAGCGTTCGTGCATCACTTTTGCGATGCTATCAAATAGCTTCTCGATAGATACGTAGCTTTATATGATCAGAAAATGGAATTTTATTCGTTCGCTAACATATTTCTTCTAATTTATTCGAATAACGACAGATGGTGAGGCGGGATTTTGGATATTAGCAAAATTTAAGTTGGAACGGTTTGACGAGGGATTTGGTGCAGGGCTTCCTTTTGAGCATCGAGTTATTTCGAACGGCTGCGAGTTGCGAGAGAATGCTTGGGGTGGGCACCTACGGTTAATGGGTGGATGAAAGCAGTCTAGTCGGGATAATAAAAATTGATTCGGAGCAGTGATTGTGTGTGACAATGGAATTAATAGGCTCAGTTGATGGATTTTTAACACGGGTTAAACGTGATACTTTGAGGGGATTAATTGCTCGCTGAGATCTCTCTTATTCGATGGAGGGTGGCTCGATGAAACTGGAAAGACTGACGTATTTTATCCACCAGATTATTTCTCCTAATTGAAATCGAGACACTTTAATACGAGGATAGCTTCGACGAAATTAATACGCGACAAGAAGTAATATAATACAGCCGTCAGGAAAAATGTTCTTCTGCGAGATTCGATCAACCTGTATACTTGAAAGAAAACAAATTATTAAAATTCGTAGTGCACGAAAGTTCACGAAAATTAAGTTTCTGCCGATCTATATAGTATACTAAAACTACAAACGATAAACGGTTCGATGGAACTATGACAATATACAATTTTCTCTCGGAATTTTATGTCAGTACATCGTGCATAGACTAGACGTGCATATAATACTATTTATAAAATTTGACCTAAATATCTTTACCTCGGACCTGGCTTGCTTCAATCGGTGCTAAACAATGAAGCCATTCGGAACGAACAAGCAGACACGAAGAGTTCTTCAGAACTCAGTCGACGATCTACGATATTTCGTTCTTTTATTCTTAGCATCTTACAAGAGCGATTGTAGTCGCTCGAGTTCGTAAAAATGTGACGTGAAAAAAGCAGAAGCTAAAACAAACGTTGCAAAACGATTCGAGGCGTTGTTTACGAACGACTTTCTCCAGAACAATCGGTCCCTACTGCGCGAACCGATCGAGCTCTGTACATCAAGTTCGCGCAGTCACCGTTCCATCATCGTCTGCTGATATTTTTTACAAGAACATCGCGCTCGATCTAACGGACAAAAGGAGTCGCTCTGACGATGAAAAGAAATATCACTTGCACCACGACAAAGAAACTTTCTTTGGTACAATATTGACAATGCCTTGATCACGATTCTTAAGGTGACAAGAAAGAATATAAGTGGAAAACGGAAACTAGAGAATAATGGGCAGAATGGGATGGAATATTGAAATAATGGGATAGAATTACATAAACGGGGATTAAAGGGGATACTTCTGTATTGGAAAATTGGAAAATTGGAATTTTTCTTTTGTCAGAGGTGAACATCAACTGTATGATTATTATCGATGGAAACGGATATTGTTAGTATATCGTTATATTATTTTCGATTTTATTTTTATTTGGTCCAATGTTTGAAAAATATTACGCGTGTTGCTTACCGGCTCCTGAGAGCATTCGATTTCATAATCAAAACATGGTTTATGTATATTCAAAGAATTTTCAAATTTAATATTTTTTCAACAAAATTTTGAGGAAACGATTCTGTCTTTCATTTATTTTCGTACATCATTTCGTGCAATATTCCATTATACCTCTCACTGGATGATATTAATCCTGTGGGAACCATAAAATCACGTTCTTTTTTGTATTCTGCTAGATCATAATAACTTTGCGAATACTCAAGAGATTTGCAAATAGATTCTCGCACAGTATTACGACATAAATAAATAAATATCTGACGGAAAAAATGTATAATTTCTGTTTGATACAGTAGAATTTTGATTACTTAAACTGATCATGATACGTATTGTTCGATTAATTGAATAATTTTGTCTTCGTTACTACGAACAACAAATTGCATCAATCTACACTTCGCAAATTTTTAAACGTTTAAAAATTATTACGCACTAACGAGTATATGTATTTTCGTGCCGACGTAAGGCGAAAAAAAAAGAAAAAGGTGGGTTTAACGCGATAGAAAGACAATACACTTGCTTTAAACAGCCTACGTGAAACTGGGTGCATAAATCGTCGAACGAAGGTGTGCAAAGAACGCAAATAACTTTTCACATGGCTCGCCTCTCCCAGCATTTTTCGGTTTTTACGCTCTTTCGCGTTTCCCAGTAACGACCCACGGAAAGCCGGATCTCGCTGACTGACAGAACAGACGAAAAGTTCGAGAAACGACGCGCCAAAAGTTTTTCCTGTAACGAAGAAAAGTAATCTCACGGAACGTTGTTTCAATCCGGTTGTTGCGTCGAAATTGTAAATAACGATTTCTCGAAAATTGGCGAAACTTGGTTGGACACCACGCGTTTCCACGGGTCAAATTGATTTAACTTGAGGATATTTATGATACGAGTTAGAAGGCCAGCCGGCGTAACTCACGGCTGAGATTTGTTTTCGTTGCGATTTTCGAACTGCACTGTGCGATGGGCTTTGTTACGTTGCTTGAAAAATTTGAAACTTGCAGAAATTAGAATTTCTTTCCTTTGTTTAGGAAGTTGTGGATTACTTCTATAGAAATGCTATTTTTACATCGATGGTATGTCGTATCTAAGACAAATGATCGAGTCTTTTGAAATTATCTGAAATAATATTATTACAATTTTAAATTCTTTTAACATTTTGAACTTGCAAAGATCTTTAACATATTCGTGACTTTTGAACTTTCGCTTTTACTTCTTATAATTATCATTTTGCGTAAATCGAAAGTTGGGAACTCGATAATTTCAGGCAACTATATTAATTAGCAAATAGTAACATCGTGAGTGTTTGCTCATTGTAGATATAGTTTACCGATTGAAAATCATACCCCCTCCATGTAGCTGTTCAAAAAGTTCACTCAATATATTTTCAAAATTTATTACCATAATCTGTAGATAAATAACTAGAGAAACTCTCAGAATTTTGAATTCTCAGATTCCGTAATTACTTTTTTTACTGCGAATATAAAGTGGAAACGGTTGCCTTATAGTCGATAATTCTCATAAATTATGGTAACAAAAGTAGCAATTAAAATGCGACTGATTAAACATTTCTTCAGAAATGTATATTACTGCTTTCGTAATAATATAGTTAGCTATAAATAAACATTAGCCAATGATCCCATAACCCAGCGTATCGTTATCGTTATTAATACTCTTTCTATTCTGGTTTCTAAGAATACAGTCGAAATTTCTACCGGACCAGGATTGTCTGTACAGCCGCGTCACACCTGTGACATCGTTCACAACTATTTTCGTACTACGTTTCACTCTGTGATGTGGGGTTTTCATCGAAATTTCGGTGCTTCACAATTTCCCTACAATATCTCAATGTTATCATCGCAATATCTTCTATTTAGAAAGTAGCTCTGTTTGTAGAATTGCCCTTGAAAATCTGTAACTAGCTCAACAATCGGTATTTCTATAAACTTATAGTTAATGGATGGAACACTCCCGTATGATTCTAATTATTTGATACTGTGAATATGAAATGTACAAAGAATCTAGATGAAAAAACGATTCATCGAAAAATAAAAGCGTGTGCTAATACCTTTTGCAGTCGTTGTATTAAATTGTCCGGAAAGTGTCTTTCTTTTACAGACCCGTCATTTACAACGATGCATCTTTATACGAACGTGAAACCTAATCTGTCGAACGTTGTGATCTTTATTTTGGTAAAACAAATTGGATCGTGCGTAATTCGATAAAATAATATAAAAGGAAAAATGTTGTGCATCCATTAGTTTCTTACAAAACGAAAGAAACTTCTCAGACGAACTAATGTATCTACCCAATTGCCTTAATTACAGTATCAATCGGTGGATTTTTTTATACCTTTAGTGAACCAACTGCTACAGACCTCTGACGTATTCCGCCACGAATGTCATTTCTCCTCGTGTACATACACGCTGCTCCACACAAGTGTCCAGTTTCATTGAAGAGTGCGATTCTTGACGCGACGGTGGAATTTGTTTCGGGAAACGTGTAGAGAATGGACTTTCGGTCGAGCTGTCGCTCGAGCAGACCCTCGTTGCTCGGTTTCGGAGCAAATCGAGTTAACTGCTGGCACTTAGCGCGCGGCATTGTTGAAACTGGATAGGGCAACGTTTTCTATGTATTTCAGTTCACTGATTCGCTATACGAGAAATAAACGGTGTTTTTGTAATTAGATATTACAGTTTTATTTCTGCACTTGCTAAAAGTAAAAAAGTATTTGATAATCGAGCCCGCTTAATAAACTCCAACTAGTAGATTTTGATAGAATTTAGCTAAATCGTCTGTGTCTTTCCGGTCACTTTCGACCCAATCGTATTCTTCCGTCGTTAAAGAAGTTCCTTAACTTGGAAAAAAATATAAAGAATTGCTATTACCGCGCGCTATTTTACTTCAATTTTACAACAAAATCTTGATTAAAGCGTTAAAAGTTTCATGGAAACGGAATCTAGATCGAACTAGATAGACCACTGAACGTGCTTTAAGCTATCTACGCGTTCCACTAAAACGACAGGGCACCTAAAATTATTCAAACATACTTGAATCTTCGCTATTCTCGATTTCAAGTAATATTCCCTCGGTATACGTTGAACCTGGACGAGCAGCGGCAGGTAAGAAACAGACCGCGTGTTTGGTCAAAATGTTTGCCCCGAAAAAACGTCCTCCGAATGACCTTACCTCAGGCTGTTCATAAATATTGATAAAATGCTGCCGAACGACAGGAGTGGAGAAAGAAAGGGTAGAAAGGGTGGGAGATGCAGAAGGTAGCGGAAAGGAAACGAGAGAAAAAGAGAAGCGAAGCCGCGTAGAGTTGCGAGTTGCAACACAGTCCAGCGACCGATCGAACGATAAAGGCGTTACCGCATTATATTTTCGAGAGCGTGAAATTAATATTCATGAAGAAGCGGTATTGCGAAGGGTAAAGAAGGTAGAAATATGACGGACAGGTTATGATCGAGTAATGCGGTCGTGGAACCGTTCGCGAAATTATTGCAAATTACAGATTTTTGTACGGTTCCCGGTCGAGATCGGTATTTTTGGCACACTCGCGGTAATAACGACCTTGTTCGATGCGAGCACACGGTTCTTCGCGTTGGATCGATGACCTCGGTATGAGATGATTTTTTTTTTTTTTTAAAGTTTTAGTATAATATCGGATCGAGAGAGGTTTAATGAATCCTGGATTTTCTTCGACTAAGTCGTCTGAGCCGTTGATGAGAAAGTTACAAGTTTTCTTAGATTATGCTTACTTCTATCGGTTTATATCGCTTTTATATTCTATCGGATGTTAAGTTGCTTTGATAATTACTTGGTGTGAGAGCTTCTGGAGAAACTTTGGTCTGGGTATAATTTAATGGATCGCAATCTTTTCTAGAGCCGGCCACTCAAACGGTCTTGCTGCGTGGAAAATGTCAGGTTTTCTAAGATAATGGTTACTTGAATTCTTATAAATATCTTATCTTGTCGTGTATTCCGTTGAGCGTTAAGTCATCGATTCGGTAACACTTTTATGATACGTTCACTGTTCTCTATATAAATCTTTTATTGCTTTTATACAGAAGAAATTTTTGCTTTTTTACGGAAGAATATAATATGATAACGTCCCAGATGTTTCTATTTATGAAACGTTTTATTCCGATACCAGTGATGAAATAGAAACGCACAGAATTATGTGACGATTGTTGTTATCGGATTTTGGTTATTTCGATGAAAAGATTGCGTTATCGACACTGAACTCCTATCCGTATTAGTTACAAGGTTACGTCAAAGAAACTACCTTGAACGATATAAATCAAGCAAAATGTCCTTGAGTTGCTATGGAGTAAGAGTTCTATGAAATAAGTGATTTTAAAGCTATTCGACATACTCCATTGAACAGAACACATTTCTTCTCAATCGTGTTTTTGATAGGTAGGATTAGATTCAAAATAGATATTTATGGTATGGTAACATGTACAATAACTTATTTAAGTAGTGTCGTTTAAAACATAGTGTTTCTATTTTTCAATTAGAAGCTACAGCTATTTGCTAATTCATGAGGCAAACATTAATAACTTAAATACATACGTATGCAAATAAATATAGATAATATCTTATCGAAGACAAGTTTTAAATTAAATTGAGTTGCCTTTTTGAAAAGCAGTAGGTTTCCCAGTTCAGATTATTTCGATAATTTGTCACACAATTTTTTAAATAACTCTCGAAAGATTTAGATCCTAAAATTATACGAAGATACAATTGACTTTTCTATTTTCTCTATCGGAAACAAACGAAATATTGGAAATGATCACAAGAAGTGGAACGTATGTACGATATATTGGAATGACAGACTAAATTTCTGTATGCAGTATCGCGGTGGTATTGTGCCAATATTTGAATAAAACATTAGCTGTCAAAAGGATGTGGAAGGAAAGAATGCTGGAAGGAAAGGAAAACAGCAGGAATTGTGTATTGGTTTTTACCTTGGTTCTTTCCTCGACTTTATAAAAAGATCACCTTTTTGATTTTATCTTACGAGGTCACTGTCACCCATTGTTAACCCAGGATAACCTGCGCAGGATCATAAACTAATAAGAATTTTTAGAAATAGATCACGATAGAGATACGAATAAGAATCGTAACGAACTGAACGAGTGAAGTTTAAATTTAATTTTCCAATCAAAGTTTGTCAATTAGTAAAATGTCACATGGTTACTAGCTTGTAGAGTCGTGGTTAACGATTATAGACTTTATTTTCACTTGAAAGTAATATCCCGAAAGCATAACTGCGCTTGGAAGCGAAAACTGCTAAAAAATAACGAGCAAATGAAACCAAAAACCGGGAGAGAGATCGATGTGATTCGGAAGGCTGTAAACCTTAAAGGCTTTCAACGACTCAGCGGGTTGCATCGTTTATGATTCCTTGCGCCCTAAAAATCGTTTTATCGTCTTCGACGAACGTGACTCGAAACACATCGGTCGCGTGAACGTTCCTTCCCCGAATGAATATTTCCAGTGATCCGTGAAATCTCGGTTGAACCTTTCTACGGTATCGGGCGACGATTTTAATAGCTGCCATGAATCTGACCCATCGTTGCCCCGTTTCGTATCCCCGACGTTTCGCCAGGCCGATCGTCCATCGTGGGAATTCCCGTTGATCCGTGAATTTTCCGCAAATCAAGGCCAGGGGGATGGCCACGATCGAGATTTATTCCCGCAATAAAACGGCCGGAAAGTCTTCTTTCTCCGAGGTGTTTTCTACGCTCGGCTGATCGACGGGACTCGCGCAGCGATTTCGCTGGAAACTTTACGCGGTTCGTCGGTCCTCTCGATGCCGGTTGCATTGTCTCGTTGTTAGTTCGGGAACACAATTAGCGCACCAGGTCAGGGAGCGTCATGCTGTCTTAATCCAGGTCTAACATCTGTCCGCCAGATTGTTCTCTTCCTGTACACTGTACGGTATTCGTGCGTGTTGTTTTGTGTTTGGATTTCCGTGGCCACGGGTCGCGATCGTCTGGGCAACTAGAACGAAGCTTCGTGTGTGAGTTGTTTCGTTTGTAATACGATATACGCATGTCGATATGTATTAAGATTGTCCTCTTTTCTTTTTTTTTTTTTTTTTCATTTTCACGTAAATCACCGCGGGGAGAGCTTTACCGTGGTAATTACAACGGAGTAATTGAATCTCGCAATCGGTGGGAAATTTTGATTTAAATCGTATCATCGAGCAGCGATTGCATCGAAAATCGTCGGTGTTCTGGGATCGTTGTTAATTTTCCGAATGTATATTCATTGTACCGGAACGATGTTATTTCAGATAATGACGTGGTTGATAAATCACGCGGGGTCCATCGACGAGGAGGAAGCCATTCGACCAATAATCTAACTTCTTGTCTGATGCAATCTTGTATGATAGAATCTTCTATTTTTGATGTTTAGTTTAGTACGATGGATGGAGCATCATCGTTTTATACTTACGAGACTCACCTTGAAACAGGATGGTCGCCAGATCGGGAAAAAGTTATCGACATAGTTTCACGTGACGACCGGTACGAGCTATAAGAAATCGTACGTATACCGACACGTGCATTCCACCAGATAGCACGTGTAAATCGATCGATCGACAATTTCTGTATCGGCATGACTATTTCTCGATAGACATTTTTTTCTTACGCTTTCTTAGTATTGTTTTGCAAGAGTTCTTTCTCAGCCATCGTTTGATTGTCTATCCTATAAAGAATATTACGGTGTTTCTATCGATATCGTTGAAATATATTCCCATCGAAAGAGGGATTCGAGTCTCTTTTCGTCTCACGTCTCGTTCCCCCCCGTAAAGATCGATTTAATCATTTTTCTTCGGTTGGAATATTTCTATCGAGAGCGTTTCAACCCTATTACATTCTTTCGGTCATTTTTCATTCGATTGTATCGGTTTATTCGAAAATCTCGTAACGAAATTGAAGAAACATTTTTAAATAGAATATTTTTACAGTAATGTTGCGTCCAGCGTCGACGTACATATATCGTAATGACTCTCTAGAAATTGCAAAAAATTTTATTTTTTCGTTGAATTCGCATATGGGAATTTCGAAACACATTCACAAGGTTAAACAGTTTAAGAAAAAAAAAAGAAAAAAAAAAAGAAAGTGGGAATAAAGAAAAATCCCCTTGGCACAGAGAATATACAGAAGTGTGTCACAACTCGAAGCTATAATTTCTATTCTTTTATGTATTACATAAGAAAAAAGGAATATACAAGTCACTTCTAGTCGTTGCGTGCGCACGTTATTCGCGTGTGCACGTGGTCAGAAGCGTGAAGGCAAAGTCCAATCACAAAGGGCATCGCAACGTTGCGTTGGTGCGTTCGTCGTAATGAAAAATACGACAATGCGTCTATCTTTCTGGCCCTTCAATTAACGTTCCCAATGTGTGCTGTTACATTCGTGTCGCGGTGACAAATAAAATCTCCTATTACTTGCTCGTTGTAGAATGGATTATAATTGGCACGATTCCGAATTTTCCGGCGTCGTCGTCGAATCGGTTTGAAAACGCACGCGTGGCCATCGATTTCTAGCGCGGCGCGGCGCATAATTAATGGTAGATTTAATTGGAGCTCTGGTGCGTATCAAAATTACGCGGAGCGTGGAATTTATCACGCGGTATCATACAAAGTATCGTTATTTTCGCGCATGTTGCAGAGGGACACATTCGGTCGACGTGAAAAATAACGATGAAATATCGAGGCGAGAAGTAAGTAAAATTGGAATAATTCTGTATCCGATAATTAATCGAAATATGCCAGCTTCATTTATCTCTGCAAGTTTCTGCAAGTTTTATTCCTTTTCATTTTTTCTTTTTTCTTCTTTAATAATACTCGGATCTCTGCACCGTTGTATCTTTTCTGCGATTTTTACATATCAATGTCGTAAATATCGAATTGATGGGAAGTTGATTTTTGTGATTAGCCTGTATATATACGTAGCTTTGAATTTTGTTTCATTCGATCACGCTCTGTGATCGCGTAAAGAGTCAATTTAAAAGGAGTTTGCATATAAGTCGAGGTTAAAATTTGGAATCCCCGTGGACGTGATCTGCCGTAACTAACGCGAATAATCCATACAATTCGTTTCTTTTTACGCTGTCATCCGTGTTTATGAATGAAAATAATAAATTACTAAGTGCGAGATAACGTATTCGATAATATGATATATAAATTACTACGATATAATGTATTCGATGGAAAAAGTTTTACCACGTAGATTCTGTTTATTTTTACATGTGTATTCGATTTTTAACTCTGCTATAAATTACGTCCCACGCTTTACATACGTATAATATTCGTCATTCGCTCAGAACGTTTCTTGTAACGTTACATATATTGTCTCATTGCTCCAATATTTTCACGCAGTCTAGTTGAAAAAAAAAAAAAAAAAAAGAAATGTAATTTATGTAACAAAGAAATTTACGATCCGTAAATTGCGATATTTAAGATCGTTCCGCTAGAGGTTAACAAGAATCTCTAAAAATAGCATTCTTCTAAAGGACAATTGATGCAGCATCGATAACAAACCCATAATACTGACGTCAGGACCAATAAAATCGCCATCCTGTTAAACGGCAAGCATCAGATGCACCAAGTTCCTTCGTCTTTGTCGCTCGGACGGATCAGAGGTGATTGGACATCAAGGTCGATTTATTAAGCTCTTGACTCGCATCATGTTACTTACAAGGAGAAAAATCGTTAACAGTACTGTTTGTACATCCGTCTAATCGACGAATTTAGCGTTTATTATATAACGTCTCTCTTCGTTATTTGTCGTGTGTGTAATAATCGTCGAGTCGGCAGTTTCATACAAAATTTCACGATACTTAATGAATAAATTTAAAATTATAAATATTATTATCGATGTACGTAGATCGAATACAATCGTCAGAACAAAATTATCACGAACGTTCGTCCGAATACTTTCTGTTTCCAAAAATTAAAATTAAAATTCCAGACAAAGTTCAACTGTTCAAGGAATTAACTTGATTTCCACTAAAGATATCTATCATCGTTCTGATCAAAATTTATGCGTCGATATTCATAAATATTCGAGGAAAAGTTGTTTCGTATTTAACATAGCAAACTATTTAAGCGAAAATGTCGGCGGTGTCATAACGTACGAATATCTGCATAGAGTTCCCTAGAAGGGAATAAATCAATGGACGTTAAGCAGCAAATCGACAGAAGGAAATCCGCAGAAACAGGAATCCGCTTTCGAGTTCTCCCTGTTTCTTTTCAGTAAGAGGTTCACGGAACGACAAGTAATTAGGTTGGCTCGCGAGTTTCAGTAATAGTCGCGGTCTCCATATAGTTTCAACATTTAAGTTTCTCATTACAGCGGACTCGTGGTTAGTCCACTATCGCTCGAGAAGTCCGTGACGTTCTCTAGCATTTGGACACGTCTGGTACATGTAGACACGGACAAGTGTACGGTTATTAAAGCGACGAGTATTCGGACGTTCGAGTATGCAAATAGAAAGGTCCCTTGATAGCAGTGGCTTTCGTCGAATGCATTAAACGTTCATTAAAAAGTTAAATCGTGTAATACGAGATCGGTTGAGCTAAATGCGATTCAGTCTAAAGGAAAATTGGAAACACTTGACAAAAAGTTCCCTACTTTTTTCGTTAATGACATAGATCGACGTGTTTAAATTCCGAAATTCCAAATAATAATTTGTAACTGATGACACGATCGAAAAAAGGCTGATGATACATAAAGAAATAAATAGAATATATGAAATAAAGACTTTCTTATCGGACTTTGTGATAAGGATTCGCGCAGCTTCGATCGATCGATAAGTAATTTGTTTAGGAAACTAAAAGTAAATATATAATTGCATTGATAATACGCTTTGCGTTACCGAGTTTCTCTTCGCTAGATTACCACATACTTTAAACAGGAACGTAGATAATTCGAGAGAAAGAAAATAGAATGCAATCGATTATTCTCAATCGTTCCTGATCATTTTGTTTTTGCACAGCATTGACTTGAAATAACATGTATCGAGAATGACGTTAACGAATCTCGTTACGAACTAACATCACTATTTACGTTTGCACTTATCCTAACAGTTCACAATTGGCTTTTGTTTTTTACTGGAACAAAGAATAATTCTTCGTGTTTTGACAATAAAAAATGTAAGATTTTATCGAGAAGAGATTTTTCTTCTAATTCTTTTCGCACTGTAAGAGAAATATCATTAAATACAGAACACCGTATGTTCTACGTACATAGTATGGGACATAATTCTTTGATCGTTCCATTTGTGACTGTACATCGTTGTTCTTGGTACACCGATCGAACTATATCGCCAACTTCGTCTATGGAATTTCACATCTTGATTCGAAGATTCGGACTATAATGCATACTACAAATCGTTTCATTTTATGGGAATATTTGTCCATTTTTAGAAACGTATTGTGCGAATACTTTAGATATCACGCACCTGGTAGTCGGCCTAAAATTTTTGCACAATGTTGTACATTCGAATATCTTGTACGCAACTGTGCAATAAGATCGTAAGAGACCAAAGATCGAAATGATCAGAGGATCGAAAAAGTGTCATCTTTTCTGTCCATAGAAGAAAACTGGTTTGGATTTCGTAGAGCGATCGGATCGTCAGACGCGAAAGTTGAACAGGTGAAGGCGATCTAATACATCAAAATTCCTTCTCATGTTCGTCCTCCGCTTGGGAATTTCCGCTAAAGCAAGTCCATATCGAACGTGCTCCTTGACCTTCTCCTCGTTGTTAGTTTCGTTGGTTTGCCGCCGGCTAGGATCGATCCAATTCACTTTACTTTATTTCCGACTTCTGAGAATGAAATTTCGTTCCTGTATTGTTTCGAAACTGAGGGATTGATATTTAGCCATCGTTAAATGTCACGGAAGTGTTACGTTGAAACTGTTGAGAATAATGCCAAAGTAGTAAATCCTTTTTGCCGTTACTTGAATAATATCGTTTGAATATTTTTTACATGCGAAGACCCAGCACATCGTGGAGTTAATATTTTTATGAAAAGATAAATATCTAACTTTTATGTTAGAAATGGAAATATTTGTATAGTAATCGTCAATTACCAAGAGCTTAAAGTTACGTTTAATATACTTATTCGTAAGTTCAGTTACGTAATTATATTATACAAAACTTTATTTCGATCTTCTTCTTGTACTTCGAAGCGCTAGAAACACAGATTTTCGAACGTTCACTTCGAATAACAATCGCATAGGAAATTCAATCGAATTTGGTACAATGATTTTCCCTATCTATATGCTCGCCATTGTGATAATTTATATTACTTCGTAGCGTTACGTAATTACCTTGTAGCAACTCAAGGACGTACAGAAACAGATGCTATTATAACTACATTTAACACCCTGTGGTGTAAACTTCAAGCAGATGCTGTAAATGAAGTACACGGTAATGGTTATACGTCTCGTTTGTTTAAATAACTTTCGCTCTTTAGAAACCTTGGCTTGCTCGAAGGCCACGGAGCGTGAAATAATCGTGAAATAATCTTGAAAACGTAAGAAACGAATTTCTCTTTCGTTGGTATCAAATCTGGAATAATAAATGATGGAGAAAGCCGTCATTGCGCTTAATTTATTGAATATTATTTCACATCGTTTGAATAGATTTTTTACATACATACGCACGGTATATAAATGGTCAAGCATCGTTAGATTTGTAACTTGTTGAAACTTAACCGATATATTAATCGACCTATTGATCTTAATCTCGTCAGATCATTTCGGCATAAAATTTATTAGCCAAAAGATTAATGATAGAAGCAATGCAAAGATTTGTTTCATTCATCGAGTGTTGCGATGAATATCATACAATACTTTGAATATTTCATATAGTTTTATGCGTTATATGAATTCTATACATTTTTGTAGCTTTAAAAGAAACGCAGAAACATCCGCAGTATAATAACGCTATCATTCAAGTGTCTTAATTTTCTTTCGTTTCCTCGAAAGAGAACTACTTCTGGAATACAAAGATTAACATCTTTAGTACCGACGAAACATTTAACCAGTTGAACGTCTAATTACCTTTTTATGTACCCAACCTGCCATATTTTTACTATACGCTACCTACATACATATATACAGTCGCAAAGTCTATCAGCATTAAACGTTCTTCATAGCGTTCCGACATATCCCATACAACATCAAATGCCACATTAAAACCTTCTTATACTAAATAGGTACATAAAACTCAAAACCTCACCTACCAATCTTTTACATCTTATATACCATCGTATCTTCGTGCCTCGCTTCGACTCGAACAACCGATCGCTCAAGAAACAGAGTACCATTCGAGGGCAGTTTTACGCGAAGTAATCGACTCGATAACCTCGCAACGTTCCTGGCGAGGCGTAAAAAAGAGGAGGGGTGGTCGTAAAGAACGAGAAGCTCTCGTTGGAATTTCCAATTTTCCCTTATCGTTGCTTCGCGGTGCGACTTTTACTCGTTCCGAGAAATCCGTCCTTCGGCGACCTCCCGCGTCGACCTCGATCGTCCTCTATGGCATCGTGGTAACGTCGCCATACTGGGGGCGTCGCGCGCGTTACACGTAAAAAAGACCAGGCTTTGCTTTAATCTCGTCGATTCGAAGAGCAGCTGGGGATGTACGGGTGCGGGTGCAAAAGATGCATGCAGCGGCTTGTATACACGATCCTGTACACGAGCGTTTGCGCGGGGGTAAAGAGGCTCGACAGACAGCGGCGTGCCGGTACGTTCTTCGCGATACACGCATCGAGCAGGTTCATAATCACCTGGCCATGCACATACATATCGAGCGACGCGAGTTAGGCCGTTTCTCTCTGGTTTATAGCTAGTTTCGTGTAACCACCAGGGGCGGTGTAAACGTGGTTGGTGCGTCTGGCTGCGGTAGAGGCACTGTCGGGAAAGGATCCGCGACGTGTATTCACGGCTGCAAGAGTGCACCGTCGTTCTTACAGCCTGGAATATATTATGTGCGCTGTATATCGCTGGCACAATGCCTTCTGTATGGTATAATGCGCGTACGCGATAGAATCGGCGAGCTTACGCGCGCTATATTCAGTGTCATACGGATATAGCGTATTGTTAGTGTAACGCAGGCCGGATCGCTAGGGATGGGATCAAGTTCAACGCGTACTCGCAAATCTAAATCAATTGCGGGAATCAAATTTTGGTTCGTGGCTTATGGAGCTAGGTGCAACGACGAAGATTCTTAGTGGTAAACTATCGAGCGATCGCTGCCGATCAGTTTTACTTTCTATCGATCGTTCAGCCTCAGTGCAACCGTCTATTCAGATTTAACACGCTAACTCGTATATAAATTTACGAATTTACTCGAATGTTCGCGGTTCTCGTAAAAGATCGCGATACATTTCATAAACTTTCGAAACACAAACGACTTGCACGTTATCCGCTCTTCTCCCGATGCTATTTGATCCCATTGCTAGAGCTCGCGGGCAGGTTTCCGTCCCGGCGCAACCGAGCTCGCTATTTTTTTCACGAACGTTGAATGACGATACCGGCGGTGTATTTTAGAAGCATCGTTTTAACCCAGCAACGTATAACGTAACACCTTCGCGCTCGGTGAATCCTCTTGGAGCAAGGCGGATCTAAACGAGCGGCCGGGCTATTTCTAGACCCTACATTTTCACGCAAAATGTGTGCAACGTGCGACTAGCGATGCGCGCGGGGGATCGTTAAATATTCTGAAATAGAACGAATCGAAAGAATAAGGCAGCTCGTATCCGTTGCTCGTGGAATATTCTCGACTTCACGTAGCTTTGCCTATCGATATAGCGTCTTGAATTTCGAAAAATTAACGGTTCCAATGATTATACGTACGATAGACATCGCGATGGGTTGGTAAGAAACGTTGCATGTTCGTTAGGCGTAAAATTTCCTGTCAATTGGCGCTAGAAAGCAAAGGATAGAATTAAATGGGAAGCAAATGATAGAAATGGGGAAATTCTCGTTTCGAGAGTGCTAGTGAACTCGTTTGTAGCATATAAGAGATGAACTGATTTAAAGATATCCAAGAATGAAATTTCTTAGATTGTGTGTTTTAATCTATTTTCTTCGTTGTTGATTCTCCGGTTGACAAGATGTTCAACAGGTGGCAATGATTGCAACATCTGTTCTTAAGTTGTTTGTGACAAAGCGATATTTCAAATAACGAGGCAAACGTTAATAGCTTTTAGAACTATGATAATACGAACGAAATAGTTTTTCCTATCATTTAACTATTTCCTAATTATTTCCTAATCTAAGATTCTCCCTCTAAGTCTCTGAAGTCGTTTAAACGGTCAACGCTGGAAAAGTCCATACCTCTCAGATAATAAACGACGTAAATGTGAAAATTAACAGAAACTTTCATCGTCAGTCGCGTCGTTTCTATATCTCGATCTATAGAAAACAATCTACCACGAGGTAACCCTCGAAAATCCCACAACCTGTGTTTCAACTGAAAGCGACGAAACGCATTGTGGAAGGGACGTGTTGGCCGTGTACAAGCATTTATTTAAATATATTGGTTACATCGTGGACGAAAGGCTTACAGAAACGTGCCAGCACGGAACGTCACAGGAAGCGGGTCGTTAATCTGCGGCTACGATCTCATTTCCACTAATTGGCTGATAGGGACGCTCGATACGGACGATACCGGGCTACGTACGCGGGCGCACGTGTGCAACCGCCACAAAGGTTCCAGCAGAGGGAAAGGTTGCGGAAAAAAGGACGAGTAAGAGGTGCACTTACGTACGCGCGCGTGCTGTACGAGATTTTCAGAGAGCGAAAGAGAGCCCTCCTCTCTCGTTATATTCCTCCTTCTACCCTTCGTGTTCCTGCTTCCCTTCGCGATTCTATTCTCTCAGTCCCTTGATCGTGCAAATTTCCTCGAATCGCCGTTCTATCGTTTCGTTTCTCTTTCCCCTCCCCCTCTTGTCGCCAATACCGCTTTTCATCCGACAGTTTCAACCCCCGCGCGCGCGATATTGCTCGAACGTGGAACACTGATACGCGAAGATGGGAATTGCAAGTCGAAGTCGAAGGGTGCGACGAGAGGGCACGATGAACGAGGGCACTACGTGGATGCAGGAAAAAGCAATTAATTTGAGACGTTTGATGTTTTGAACTCGAGCTCTGCTATCTGTTTCGCTTTGCTCGTACTAATCAGGGCTCCTAATTACGGGTACGTTCGGTTCGTTGATAAATTGGACTTTTCACGAGACGAGGAATGGTCTTGTTTCTGAATATGCTAATTATCTAGGAAATCGGAAAATTTCGCAAGGATCATTGGGATCTTTGCGATAGCGGAACATCGAGTGGAATGGTGCGCTGGAAGGGGAGAATTTCTGCTTTGTGAAAGATTAGTTTCCTAGAATATTCGCTATAGAATAGCTAATACGAGTTGTTATCAAGGGCTATATATAAGTCTTATTGACATTTGGAAGTTTTCAAAGTCTTATTGGCAGGTGGAAGAGATAGCACTTGTTCTAAAAGTTTATTTAAGCCTCCTAGTTTAGCTTATCTTATTCTAGTTTAGTAGTTTCAATTTTTCTGTAGTTTTCTGTAGTTCTGTGTAGTTTAAATTTTTCTAATAAAACAGAGACGATTAAAGAAAGCTCCAGACAGTTCCAGCTTTTTATTTAGCGCTGACGGCCGAACACAAAAGGAGCTAGACTCCTATACATCCACTTTTCTTCCATTACCTCCGTTTCTTCTTCCCTCATCTTTGTATCTCACCCTTATTTCCCTCGCCCATTTCCGCCTGTTTTCCCTTCCTTGGTCCATTGCCTTTCACGCGACTTGTTCCTGTTCCCTTCCACCCTCGAATCCCGACGATCTACTGGTAGATCCGCACCGTGAAAGCCCGTCGGATGAAAGGAGAAGGAGCAAGAGGGGAACAGTTAGCGAAAGAGAGAGGCAAGGCGACAAGGGAACACAAAAGGCGAGGCAAAGAGAGAGGGAGAGAGAGTCTCTCAGTCAGTGACGAGAACGTCCTTAAAGGATAATAAGCTCGTGCGACGTTAATAGCTGCCGCACAAGAACTCTTCGCTGAAAGGAGACGTGTCTACGGACGAGTGGATTTTGAACGTCCCTCTGCTAGATTTTGAAGAACGTCCCTAGAAACGGGAGTCAAGCCTGAAGAGACTGATTGTTAAACAGTGGGGTTGGACGACGTGACAAGTTCCAAAAGGGACAGCTAGTCGTACAAATTCAACTAATCATTCCTGGTCATTGTTTCACGCCAGATCGACACCTGACGAACACGTGCAGGCACAATGCATACGAGCAATCAAGCTCCGATTCATCTGTGTACCCTAGCATCTGGTGCAATAACACGAGGGAAATTCAGATTATCTTTGTATATCATATGGCGTAGCATAGAAATGACAGAGAAATTGATTCTTATATCTATATAAAATTCTTATATATCTGTATATTCTGTATATGATTGATTTGTAAAAGTACGACGACTAAAAATATATTTCGAACTATGTAGATGTTTGTAATAATTGTTACATCTTCTGTATTTATTTTGCCGTAGAATTAATTTTTGCCTCGATATGTTTCCTTAAATGTTATTTATTCAAGGTAGCAAAGTTGCGTATGTGTATTAGATAGAACTCGTACCATACCGTAATCGGTCGATTTCCCGTATCGGAAATTCCCGCGATTCCCTGAAGAAATTTCGCAAGTCGCAGTGAAATCGTAGAGAGACGTGACGATCTGGTTTCGTTGTAGCCAAAATCGCCAATTACCGTTAATTGAAAGTAATAAAGCAGTGAAATCTTAATCGGTTAGGTATTCCCCTGGCATCGTGGCCAGGTGTCACAGATTTGTAAGATAACAAGGAAGAACGCGTGTCCCGCATATTTTTCTCACAGCCAGCCACTAGTAACCGACTAGTTGACTGACTAGTCAAGCCGATTTCTCGGCTCTCGGCCGATCGATCAGCCGTTCTCGTTCACACGCCGCAATTTTCCTCGCGCGTCGCCTTTTTCTCACCTCGTGAAAGGTTAATATATAATCACAGCCGTTTTACCGGTGACTTTTAACTGTACCATGACCAATCACCATATAGGAATTTCTGGTATCGGCGTAGAACCCAGGAACCGCAATTTGTCCCCATTATTTCATACTCGATTCTTCTTAAAACGATTCAAGATCTTACCGTGTGTTTCCAACTTCTTGTTCGATCTTTAAGGCTAAAAATAGGCATTTTAGATAAAAAAAATAAAAATATGTATTTGAGGATGTGTCGTCATTGACAATCTCAAAGTCGTTTCGAAGGAACGAAAGAAACGACGATTTATCAATACGAAAAATCCATACTCTCGAGACAACATTAGCAACAGCGGCCGTCTTCTTACGACGTTTTCTTCTAAATACGCGCTGCTGTTATTTTTGCAATGGTATTTGTCATAATTATTCGGTCACGAGTTAAGAGTGATTAACAGTTTCTCGAGAGAGAAAAAGGTCGGGTTCGATCGTCGCTACAGTACCACACTGGTATGCTGCGTTTGTTCAAGTAGAGTACTATTAATTAACAGACGCCGTTTGGTGCTGATGGAGATTCATGCGAACCCGAGAGAAAAGTGTAGCGAATATTGGATCGAATAAATCGTTAGTTTTTCAGAGAGCGATCATCGCTCCTGTTTTGTGCACGCCTCTTTATAACGAATAAATATCGCGGCTTAAAAATCTTTTAACGCGTTGCTTTGCTCGCACTTGTTAAAGATTTACTTCTTACGGGTGCCGAGAAAACGTTTAATTTCCACTGTTCACTGAGTGAATCAATTTACGCGTCGTTACTTTTTACGTTAGAGAAATAGGAGAGATTTTGTTTCATCTATAGCCTCTGGAATTCTCGAACTCATTTAGGAGATCAATTAGGAGATGATTCGATCCGGATAGTAGGGAACTCGTTTCTTCTAAATAGGCGCAAATTAGGATCGAGATGCTGTTTAAAATAGCACAGTAAACTAACTTTCCTTTCTTGAAAAGAAAACCTGTAATTCTTTTCCTCTAATTGCTTCAAGTATCAGATGAAATAACATGTTCCTACGTATACCAACGTTAGCGAATTCTTTCAAGTATTACACTCGTTCGATAACGATTTTTACACTCGCAGCGAGCGGTTCCGACGAAATTTGTTTTTCACGAAATTCAATTATAGCCTGGTTCATTCCGATTTTGGTTGACGTAATTCGAAGCTGTTTTCATTCGAACGGTGGAAAATGCAGGCACAATGTCGACCAAATGAACGTTGTTCCTCTCATTTCGCACGCTGATTTCCTCTTTACATGGAATTATTTTCTGATAATCCATAGCGACGATAGGACGAATCGCGACAGAAATAAAATGCTTGGCTTGCATCCTCGCTTTTTATATGTCTCAATTCAGCTCCATTTGACGGACTATTACCCAGGAAGGTTATCATGTTATAAAGAAGGTTTTTCATGTTATAAAGAGCTGTCATTCGTAAAACAACATACAACTTACGGAAATTATGGCAATTTTTCGAAATTGGATTGCTTCATATCGATCGCCGTTGATACCTAAGTGGAAAATGATTCTGCATTTATTGCGTACGACACGACTACAAGTCCTTGGTTTAACAGAGCTACGTTGAAAGGTAGTAAAGGTTTTAAGTAAATCGCGAATTTTTACGTATTTGTGGAAGATTTAAATGTGCAAGAGTGTACAGAATAAATATGATACAATATTAACAAAATATATAGATCAATTACTCGAAGTATATTTAGCAGAAGAAACAGATCTTTGGTTTCATTTCCTTAACTCTGTTTCGTAGTCAAGTTACAGGTAATTCACGCGTCGCATTAAAGATTTAAATGGAGAAGTATGTACAAGTAAAAGTAAGTATAGGTAAATGGAAAAGTCGAGTTAATTCGTTATTTGACGTGTGAACATCCTGCACGTAATACGTTTAGTTAGTAGCGAGGATTCTCGTGTTTTCGATTTAAAAATAATCCAGTTAATACGTTAGTAATAGTTAGTTATAGTATAGTATAGCTTAGAAGAATGACACCGTGTTTGTTCGGATCTCTATTAGGATAATCTGTATATCTTGGCATTTACATCGACAAACCGATTTAACCTAAATACGTATGATAATAAGCATAATAGTATAAGAAAGAAATGTAACTCTGCCGATGATGCATCGACAATTCAATAAACGTTCGAAAGATTGATTATTTCTTTTGTAATCAATTATTGATTAGATTGATGAACGCGTTATTTACTCTCTGTTTGATGAAGTAACAAAGATGTGATTATGCGTTTTGATCGTGTTATCGCTAGAACGCAACAACCTACTAAGAATCGCCTTTCACGAAAATCTGTCGAGTAAAGTTTAATCTCTCTGCGTGTAAAATATAATCGGAGTGGAAGAATTTGATAGTATCCGAAACACTATTAACGCGCTCTGCTTCGTGTTCGTAATTTCCTCTGGTCGGGTTCGCGCGATGTAAATCAGCGGGAAAACTCCGTAGGGCGAAGGGTCGAGGCAAAGGTTCCTGGGACGTGTTGTCGAGATACAAGTCGACAGTGTAATTTGATTATACAATAGCAAAGGACAGCCGTAGACAAGCATAATTAGATTTTTCAGTAAACCAATTTACTTCAGCTGCAGATTAGTATTGTGTATAAGTGTTCCGAGTCACGGAAATTGTCGCGCGTTCCTCGAAGAAATTTCGCGTCCCGCGTCATTCCGCAGTTAGAAACGGTTCTCGATGTCCGAGTTCCGGCAATCTCTTGAAATCGTGGCGGCGAACTAAACCGAAGTAAATTGAATAGCTCGAGAAATTGCTTAATGCACCGCTGAAAAACGTGATCGATTAAAACGCACACATTGTTAGTTGCCTTTGTACACCGCGCGCCGTAGTAACGAGAAATTTTGCGATTAATCAGAGTCGTGTAACATCGAGGCTTTTCTACTTCACTCTGACGAGTGTACTCATCTTCCTCGATGTTTCACTCTCCGTCCATTTGGATAAAAACGCGAAATACGTCAAATAAGATCTTAATCAACGTAATTCCTATTCATAGTAAAAATTCTGGATTTATGGTATAGGAAGATCGATAAATTTTTAGAACCTCGAGAATATTAATCGTCGAATAAAATTCTCGAGATCTAGAAATACATGTAGTTTCATTATACGTATAACGTTTCTAAATTTTTAACTCATCGTGTAATTTGAACGAAATGTCAATTGTAAGCAAAACCGAAGCATCTGAGAATCATCCCACAAATCCTCCTTTTTCGAACGATGAAATTCAACACATTCGCTCAATCTATTGGTACTACTTTGCCTGTTTCGCAAAAACACGTCGAAAGTGTTTTTCGAGAGGACGAAGAAAAAAAGAGGATCGTTCGTAGACAACGATAAGGCAGATAAACATGATTACTATGTCCGGAGGCCGGAACGTAAGCTAAACAAAGGACGATTTTTGCGAGCTTGCCGTAAAATGGAAATGGCGCCGTAAGGCGTCCGGATAGTTTCGAGGCCCAGGACTTCGATGTCGATAGTCTGGTGACGCGAGGCGTCTTGAGCGGACGGCCGCGTTTCAATTTGCCGATTTCCAAAGCTCCGGCGGATCGAGTTGCTTGATCTCTGGAAAATTGGATACGTGATGGGACTTCCCGGGATTCACTGGGAAGTTTACGAGCGATCCTTGAATCTTTACTGCTCGCTACGAAGCGGTTCGCCCTGCACCTCGAGCGCCATTCTTCTTCCTTCTTACAGAGAGTAGACGAGAACAGGAGAGTAAAGGAGAGCGTAATCAGTCGAGGAACATTCCTCGATCTCCCCGGTTGAGAATTGCGTCTGCATTTTGACGGCGTTACGCTATGGCGGTGGTATCAGTTTGTTTCTTCAACGCGATCCAGGTAAATGTTTTTCGGTAAATGAAACCACGCCTCGTAGATCGAGTATCAAAACTGAAAAAGAGATTTATGTTGCGATAAATTTGAGAAATTCTTTCGGCTATTTAGGGATTGACAATCCTACGGGATCCTAGGAGTACGATCCTTACAACCTTGACTACCAAACATGCTTCCACATCGTTGTATTTCTTATGACGTTTAAATTTAAGCATATACCGATTAAGTACAGGTCAAAGTATATTATATTCTGCTTTCGTATGATTCTCAAAATTCGATACTACGAAAGTAAAATAACAAAAAAAAAAAAAACATTATTGAAAATTAAGGATATTACCAATCATTTATCGTGTATATTTATTTTAGAAATAAGAATGAACGAATCGAGAGATAGAAAGCATTCGCAAGCAACGAAGACAGAACTGAAAAGCAAAACAAGAATGCCATCTGTTTCATTCTTCGTCTCTCTCTCTCTCTCTCTCTTTCCCTGGCAAGATCTTATACTCTGTCTATATCAAACCGCTGTAAACAAATTTCACCTAAACTCACAGTCACAAACGATCTGTTCCGAGAATCGCTCTATCGTTACGCCTTTCTTCGATTTCCAAGAGACGCGTAGCGAGGAAAACCAACCCCTCGAAGGACAAATCAACAAACCGTGATCGCATCTCTCAGCCAAAAACCTGAAAATCTAGTTGGAGCCTTATAGCTCGACTCCACATCCAATCTCATTCGCAACCAAATTTTACGATCGTTCTGTCACGAATCGGCGCACCGTGCCGCTCCACGAAACGCCGCGTTGCGCCGATATGCAATTTCAGACTAATCTCCTAGCGCGTTTTCGAAACGCGTTTCATCCCGTCTAATCAGATTAGTCCGGTTTACCACCAGTGGCTACGTGTGCGTGTACGTGTGCTCCCTTTTGAACAGTTTCATCGTGTGGCTGGGCCAGAGGATATGCGTTGCTACGATGAAATTGGACGAAGATTATTAATTGCCTCTGGTGTACCTGTTTCTTCGGAGCTCTGCGAATATTTAGCGGCTTCGAGTGTTACACGGGCCTGGGTTAGACGAGACGGAACGTCCTTAATGACCGTGGCTGCGCACACATAGCTGCGTTCTTGCACGTTGGATCGCATCGGTCTCGTATTCGGGTCATCTAGTTGGCCGCTTTCTCGCTCGAGCAGCCAGCTAAGGTTCCAGAGAAGGTGTATCGCCGCTATCTTTGCCTCGTTATTCTCTTCTTCTCTTTATCCCTTCGCTTCGTCTCCGTTCCTACTACGTCCATCCTTTGTCTGCTCGATTGGAGAATCAGAAAACGTTCTCTTGTTCTCTCCTTCTGTACCGTTTAGTCGTTTGGCTCGTCCTCTCTCGCTTCATCTCTATTCCTCATCGCGAGATTTATTCGCGACCCTGCCGAGCGGATATCTACGAGCAAAGGAAGTCCTTTATTTCTGCGGCACGACGAGTCGAGCGCGCACGTGAATACGGCTTTAACATCCTGAAGGGACGCCGTTGCGTTCCCGTGGACATGAATGCGCGCAACATAAACCGGCGGCCAGCTTTCTTTCGTCGCGCTGGGCTTTCCTTCATTTTTATGGCTCCGTTATAATTGTGTAACAGGTTCCGTTCGATTATTATTCTTCTGGATGCGGAACTGTAGCCAACAAGATTCCTTAAATAGCGAAACAAATTGACAATTGTCTCGATCTCTATTTGCATAATGCGAAATTTAATGTCAGAAATGTAATTATCCCGTTGTGCAAACATTTCATTATTCAAGTATTTTTATGTTTCTGTTAGTTGAGACGTGGGAAGCTCTACTACTTCGGACTGCTATTGAGCGTAAGCAGTTTCTTTAACAATGTGACTTTCTTTGACGCCGGAACCCGGTGCAATTTATTTTGCTATGGAACGAAGAAACTGTTCCGTTTCTCTCCAACGACGAGTATTGTACGCATGAATGCGAATTTATGCTACTGCCAGAAACATTTATATACACCGATGCAAACACCTCGCGAAGGCCACTGTCACCCCTTCGTTGCCGACTTTGAGGATCATCTTCTGCCTTTGTTTTCTTTTTCTTTAATCTGCTGCCAACTTTACACGTACTAATTTTAAGGTTATTACCAGCTTTCAAATTGTAGTTTAAAGCGATGAACGCTTGCCGAGGAAAGAATGCTCGTTCTAAGAATGTTCCCTTTCTGGTTCGACGAACTGGTTCGTGTTAAAAGGGCGAACTTGAAACGATTCGCCCATATGATTGAAAAACTTAAATACGTTTTCGAAACGAATTCTTCAGTACGGAATTTTTTACTCCTTTCATTCGTGAAATTTTCTTTCCTTAAGATTACTTTTCCTCGGGGAAATTTGCTTGAGAATCACGGTTTGGAGAATGGTCCGATTTTGCGGACGTCCAACTTGAAAAGTTAATACCGTACGAAGGAATTGAATAGGTGTAGTAGATGGGTGGTTAGCGTGTGATACGTCGAATATTTTTCAAATAGAACTCTAATCGCGCATAATTCGTTTAAACGGTATGTACTTAATCAAAGTATGTAATTTCCGTATAATTCGCTGCACTTTCTCAACGACTAACTACGTTCGTTGTAGGATTTATACGAATGATCGGCTTTTAGAATTCCGACGTTCTTGTAATAAAGCTATTAACAGTTCCCTTCGAACAATAATTTATGCATTAAAAAATTATGTACCTGGATAATAACAGCACTAGGATCACTAGCGAAATATCAATCTATGGCTTTAATTAAAAATTCGGTGCATATTTTAAAAGAACACGAACACGGTGAATGTAGGTCAATCGCTTAATTATGAAAAGTTACGCATATACATATAGTATAATTTTAAATACAGTCTTTAATTAAATTTACTGAAAATTAGCATACAATCGCATATTAGAACTAAAATCAATTAGAACGATATCGAATTTTCTAGCGCGGATTTTTAATTAAAAATCAACTGGTAGTAATTTTCACCGAACGTATAAGAGAAATGCATCACTGGAGCTTCGCACTTAAACTTTCATGGAAAGTACAAGAATTCTACCGGAACATTGCCAGTCGGTGCAAGAACGTTGATGAATACACACTTTTAACCGCTTCTAACCATAACAACGTATGTACTGCCACGAGGCTACGAAGGTAAACGATTTACCTGAAATGCCTTCCGTGCATGGTCTTCGATATTACAATATTGCCATGGCACGCAACGATGTTCGCGTTTCAAAATCGTTCGTGAAATCATTTATTCACGCGATTTCTTGCTCGCGTAAATTAGTCGCAGTTCATGGTCATGCACTCGGCTGTATAGTCTCGTAAAGGACGGATGATTAAACTTCGGTGAAAAATAACGGTGCGGAATGAAATTAAAATATGCGAGACGTTCTCGTTTTATACGTCGGGTATAAAACAAAACTGGCTACGTATTATTAAATTTATCGCTGGACAAATTAATTTGCGAGCCGTGTTCCTCTGCTAAATCCTATTTTGTTTTGTAACTACACTGTTGTTACAAATGCAAATGCCTGGTTCGAAATGCGTATGCAAAATTTATAATTTAGAGACGTAAAAGCTTGTACTTACTCAGCGGATAAATCGTTGTTGTTATTTTCGCTAATGAATTATTGATGGAAATGTTAAATTATAAACACAAGAGCTTTCCCTCTTTGCTATATTTTGTATTTTGTGTGTGTTTTATTTATTACCTACATATTTAAATAAAATAAGTTTATATAATACTCTGAATAGAATTTTACATTTATCGAACGTGCAATGTATCGTAAAGTAATCTTTTCGTAGAGATTCAAATCGTTCCAACAAAGAGAAACTTGTTGGTAAATAGATTTGGCTTGTCATCGCGGTAATCGTAGAATGTAGGATGAAATTGTATTTTATTGAAAAGTGTATTAACGAAAAGGTAATCGTGAATAGTATCTCCTACTTCTCAAAACGTCTAAAACGTATAACTAACAATATCTCGTAAAATATAGGTTTCGAATAGGTACTCCTGTGAACAACTCCACGCACGTATATATAAAGCGAAGAAATTTCAAGAAATTGGAAATCCTTCTGCACAATTTTGTAATTTTGCCTCGACATACCTTAACGAAAATTATTTCAAGTACTTACGAAATTGCAAGGAAATTCGTGGACCGATCGATAACCTTGTGTCGCGGATTGAAAAAGAAAAATTGGGAAGACAATCTGGTTAGGCAAAGATGGACACGTGTACGTTTTAAATTGTGCCAGTAACGTGTCCGGTGGAATTAATGAACTAACTAGCGAGGACAATGGATGGCAGAATGCAGAGTATTTGCCCGCTTATGATGCTAATGCTGCCTCTTTACTTTGCATGACAATTACCTTGCCTAACTCTAGGCTCCCCATGGGGGTAGTATACTGCTCGTTCTATATCATGACCCGCCTACGCTTCTACTCTGACTACCGTTCTTGCCCTCAAACTCTCGCGTATCCTTGCCGTATTAAGCATTAAAGTAGCTATGTACACAGCAAATTTTGTTCTTCTAATTGTCACCATGAATATATACTCTTTGCGAAACGAAAAGACTATTCTGACATTCTTGAATGTTTCTTCATTTTTATATGCTGTTTGACAATTTCTTTTTGTCTAATTTAGTTTCTAATTAGCATCGGCTCCGGATGCTCAGGAATGGATCATCAGTAATGGTCTTGGTTCAATTTCGTCCTATTTTTGTGTCTATTTAATGCTAAGTACTTTACGAGTATTTTACGAGTAACGGCATTACGTTTGATCAGTGGAGAGGAAGAAACAAAAGTAATTCGCGAAATACTATTCGCATGTAATATCGGATATAATATGGCAATCTTCGAACGAGCGAAATCTTATAGGGGAAACAGGTTAAAAGATGGAAGAAAAATTATACAGGAACGAAACGATGCCACAACTTGCACCAGAACAATGATTCATTTTAAAGATCTCTTAATTTGTGACCTAAGTGAGATGCAATTTATTGCGAACGAAATGAAATGAAATTGCTCGTAAAGTCTGTAGAATTTTATGAGCATTTATTAATTAAGAATAATAATTATACGACCTTTTGTCTGGGTTCTGCATGAGAGATAGGCTACGCGAGATGTCAAGATTTACTCCTTTTATACGTGTGATTTTCATTTCCGTCTGACGTTATTATTAATTCCTGAACCGTGTAATTATAGAAAGGAGAAATGTGCAATATCACTAGCGGTAAGATTCATCTTCCCGGCGCATGTATTTACATAGATTTATTAAGAAAATACCAAAAAAAAAAAAAAAAGTAAATTGAAGAGAAACAAAAGATATTTTTTTTTAATGTTAAATAACAGACTTAATAATGTAATATAGTAGTAACGGACTTAAAGTGTAATAACGATACAGATTGCTTCGAAAAGTAGTCAAGAACGTAACGTTATATATAAGAGTCGTTCTTTGATCAAAAATTACTTTAGATACGGTATTGAAAATCGATAAAGATGAAATTCAATTGGGTGAAATTTAATCTTTGCGATTGTGGACATAATGTAATGTACTTGAAATGCAAGTGTAACGATGTATTAAGAAATGAACGTATATAAATATTACAAGGTACCTGCTAACGATCTACGTGGCGAGTTAATCTCATCTTTCTCATTTAACAAGTTAACTAATATTACATCCCTAATTTGATCGATTTCTTTTCTCACCCTAGATAAATCCGCCAACTTTTTTAAAATATAATCATTTCTCACCATGAGACGGGTATCGTTCCACAAATCTACCAACTATAATAGAATATTTCCCGTACGAAACGGTTTCCATTTAATAAAAAGTTAATTCATCCTGATCGACGACGAGAAACTTGGCGAAAGTTTCACGATTTGTTCAACGATTACCAATTGGGAAAGTGATTCGTAAAATCCGCCAGGGACTTGAACGAACGCGTGGCGAAAGATTCGAAAAGTTGCAAAGCGGCTTACACGTCGTACCGGAACTAATTGCGAACGACCGTCGGTACACGGCAAGGAAAGAGAAAGAAAGGTAAAAAGGAAGAGAAAGAGAGAGAGAGAGCAGATGGCGTCTGAAAGGAACTGGGTCGTTAGCCCGAGTTTAATGATGCTGAAGGACGAGGGACCCGAAGTATCCTGCGAAGGACGAACGTCGACCGTCCTTTTATTCCTTCGAACGAACCAATGGACGAACGAATGACCTCCGAGCGAATCGATAATTCGGCCCGATATATCCTGACCAGGGTGGAAAGAAGAAGAGAAAAGGAGGGTAGGAAAAGACGGAGAAAGAGGGAATGGAAGACAGAGAAGAGAGGCGAAGTCAAGGAGGATCGTCGGTGTAGGAGCACGGGCGAGCAAAACCGACGACGAGAGAATTCGATATCGGTCGATCGTTAAACTTGACTAGAGTTATCGAACCAACAAGATGGGGGAGGAAGAGGATACGAAGGGATAGGAGAATGGGAGTGCTGCTACTCTCGGTGATTCGATCGATGAATATAATTCGTGATTCGACGTTTTGCTCGTTTCATGGTCGTGATCTCCGAGATTAAACCAGTGTTCGCGAATAGAGAGCGCGAGATGGTTTTTAAAATCGACGATCGTGTGTTCGATGATGCTCGGGTGTTTCACGTTGAAACTTTCGTGGTCGCGTGGAGAAAAAGACCTTTCTTTTTGTCAACGCCCCGAGCGTCGAATTCCCTATCTTTTTCTTTTTTTTTTTTTATGTTTTTTTTTTACATGGTGAAATTATAAAAGCTGGTCGTATCGGGAAGATGGCGAATTGGATACGGTCGCCCATTCGAGAGGATAATTGATGGGCTCGATACTCGGGGCGATTCGCGGCTTTAAAGCGCCGAGTGTAAGGACTGAACGCGTGTCGCTGGCTTAAGCCGATGATCAGATCGAACGCATCGATCGATGTAACCTTGCTGTCGTTTCGTGTAATGGATCTGTTCGACTTCGTTCCAGGATGATCGAATCGCGATTTATCTCATCAAGATATTTCTGTGTACCAGAATTTCTGTTTGGTATCCCCAAGTATATATATATATTTCTTTTTTTTCTTTTTTGCAACGAATATTATTAACGCGATTAGATTAAACCTTGAGACGTTCGAATTTTAAACATATGTAAAGTAGACGTATTTAAGAGGTTGTATGGTGTTTAGGCTATTCGTATTTTCTATACCGTACACCTATACTTCTTAAATCTTATATTTTACATCGTAGAAACGTTCTTATTGCTCCTATTATGAACGTACAATGGATTTCACCTAGAACTTAACCTCGTTTCAGAAGAAAATTATCGGTCTTTGTAGAACGGAAGTATGGATGAATTAATAAATAGCGTAGTACTATATTTGAAAGTGTATTGACGTGTACCGTGATATTATTGGAGAATTTATTAATCACAAATTATCGTCGTGTTAGTAATTTCCTATATTATATACTTTGGATATTTCCTTTTTCTTCGTTATCTAGAGCAACATCTTTCGCTCGGTACTTTTTCACCCTTTGTCGGTTCTCTTTATTCTATCCAAGTCTTCCCGACCAGAAACCATGAACGACTTCCTTTCTCTTGATCTTTCTCCTTTATCCAATTTAGAAGTTCGAATGTGCCACGAAACTTCTGAAAATTTCCTGTTAAATATTGAACTATTCGGTGAATTTGTTGAATCACTGAGAGACTTGCCTCGAATACGTAAAACTGCACAGTTCGCGGCGGTTACGTTCGAAGGTGAGTTCCTTTGCCACTTGACACGGATACAACAAGCTTCGAAATGAAGGCAAATTTGCTACGTTGCTGGCATAAAGATTTTCGAAAATTCCCCTAGCTTTCTTTCATGCATATTAAAATATCCACTTGAAACTTTCGCGATGAGAAAATCGCGGAGAAAGTAACGCTTTAAGTATCCGAATTACACGGCTATGTGTTTCTCTGTTAAATTGATGAGAATAACAAGGAAACTACGATGGAATATTGGTGGCGATAAATCTACAATTTCAAAACAAGCTCGGGGCACTCCGATATGAAAATTCTTGGTTTATTATCATTGATGCTCTTACGTTGCTACATAGTCGGTGTTTGCTCACACGCAGCCCCGATTTATGGTTTCTCTCAAGGTTTTTCGATGAGATTACGCACGCTTTGGTGAAAGGTTTCGTAATCGATAACACGTTTGCGCCGTATACTTGGCATCATTGTCCTTTTCGCGTGTAAGCAACTTTTAAATCAATTTGCCAGAAACTAAAGCGATTTTAATTTAAAACGATCGATTTATTCTCTAGCGAGTTTAATTTCAGCCCAAAATACGCAAAACACAGAATACCAACAACAGTTTTACAAACGGTAGATACCAGTATTTCCCTTCTTCGACCACAAATTAACTCGCCTTGTATTCCATTCGCACCACGTACACAGCATAGAATAATTATCCCACCCTAAGCACGCAATTCTCGCACGCTTCACCAACCTAAATAATTTCATCCGACAGGAGGAACGAAAAGAACCTCGTGTTCGATCGTATTCTCTGATTCTCCGTGGCAAATTTCTGCACCGTAATGACCAATTTAATTTACCGCGCACGTTACCATCGCGCGATCAGCATACGTTGTAGCCCGATGCATGTTCCCTTTTCTATTCGGCCACGAATCGATTTGTCTCGTATCTGTCCAGTGGCACGTTAGATCTGGCTAATTAGGAATAACGAACGCGAGTCCGGTTAACGGTTTGATTCGCACTTACGCGCCACCACGCTCTTTACGATCGAGTGGCTCTTTCTCTAATTGTTTAACATCGTGCTACGCCGCCAACGAGCCTCGCATAAGTCGAATAAGTCGCGTTATTCGCACGAGTCTCTCGCACCATCTCTTCTACGTGCCCCTAGCCTCTTTGGTTTTCCTTTTCTCCTCTTTCAATACCATGTGCCATTCGTTGGATCCTCGAACGCGACACGTCGTGCATCATGAATGGTAATTTTCGCGTGAGAAATAATCGCGCGCCCTTTCACCAGGTGCTTTCGTGCAAAAGTACTAAACCCTTTCGATCGGACGCAGAGTATAGGGGTTGAAATGAATTTCCAGCGATGTTTGATGTGGTTCGAATATAGTATATCGAAGAATGCGTGCCGCATTTGCGCGCGCGCGCATGTGTGTGTGCGTGTGTGTGACGTTTAAAGAGGTTTAGTGGAATCTACTTATTACGGTGGGTCGTATAATTATCTCCCTTCTATGAGTCATTTATTGTTCGAGCACAATGGTGCGGTGTCAGCCCCGCCCAAGTTAGTCGCGCGAAATACCTTCGTCTAATGCCTTTAATGGCGTTTAATGACTTCTAGAAAAACGATTTTCGTAGATTTGTATTCCTTTCGTTAATTTTTATGGAAAAGTTTT
Source organism: Bombus haemorrhoidalis (assembly GCA_014825975.1). NCBI lineage: Eukaryota > Metazoa > Arthropoda > Insecta > Hymenoptera > Apidae > Bombus > Bombus haemorrhoidalis. Next base: position 1,719,100 of record CM026166.1, on the reverse strand, counting down.
AACAAGCTTGAACGTTCTTCGCTTGTATTAACGAAACCGATCCAGGTATAAATAATACCGGTATTATCACGTACCCTTGAACATATCTAATTGATTAATACCACTAGTCATAAGAAGTCTCTGATCAAATAAATCTTATTAATTAAAGTTAATCGATCTTTTACCCACGCAATCTAAATTACGTGTCAGATATATCTAAATAAATGTCCATATTTGACAATTTTCCTGAGGCTTCTCGTTGCGCGGATAAAAACAGTTCAACGAAAAATTTATTTCACGCATATGGTAGCGTTCCGCTAGAAGACTGTCAGAGACCAACGGAACAATGTTGATACGGAAAAAAGTGGGAACTCTTGCGAAGGAAAAAGCAAACGGGGACGTGATTTTCCGAGTATTGTCAGAGACACCAGATACGAGCGAATGATATGGAAAGAAATCTTTTTTCCAAGTGTCTGCGTTCGCTGTCTTGACTTACAATACCTACATTGCAAAGAAACTCTCAAGCCTACTAAATAGACATTTTTTATTTTCATGAATTAATTAGGAATACTGTATGTTGTTCTAAATCTTTTATTACATCTTCATAAATATTTAATTACGAGATTATTGATAATTCAGTACGTCGCTGTATGTGTGCCGAAAGCACGATTAGTTGTCATTACGAGATCGCTATGATAATTGACTTAAGATCTTCCCACGGTACTGTATGTCTACTCGGTGGCAATGCCGTGTCATTGTTACGCTTCGCGGTCTAGGGGAATTAATTATTTTATGGAACCTCATAGTTTTCGGGTCACATACATAGCAGACGGGTACATGGAAGCGAACGCGATTCCATTGTTCCCCGGTGGCCTCCCGATTCCAATTTGATCTTGTTTTCAACAATGAATGAAAACAACGCCGCAAACCGACGTAATTTCATCCGTTGATAACGGTTCTATTAAAACGAGCATCTTCTAATTACCGCACTGTACGCTGTGTAAATAAAGCCTGAAAGTATCGGGGTCGTATCATAAATAAAGGAAATTGTCTGGCGTTGCTTTCAGGCAACTGCAACCTCCAAAGTTGAAGTACCAAGAACAGGAAAATTACTTGGCTGGTAATTACGATTGTTCGAAACGGGCCGGTTGTCACCGGCTTCTTTTTAATTATGTTTCAATTAAAGTCGAGGGAAGTCGTTTTTTCACGCTCTTTCGAGATCTTCAGGAAATTTTACGTTTTATTACCGCAATGGTCAGAATGGTTAAAATAACCGATTCATAATTTTTCATAATAGATTCGTGTAGATTTATAACGGTGTACTTTCGAGAATTGGTGCTACTTTTTATCGTTACTTTCTTCGCGTTTCGATATACGGATTCCTATAGAATGCGATAGATACAGTGACGTTGAAAAACTACGAAGGTAACGAAAGAATTTCAATCTTGAGCATGTGAAAGCAAGTAAACTATCATTTGCTTCCTACATGCTTGAAATATCTACCACGCAACGTCTCTCACATGTTTATCGTACCTTCGGTTTTCGATTTTTCTTCATGCAAGTTTCGTGCTATATAGTTGTTAGTAATTCTAATGTTAACCGACGATAAATTACAAGATTATTGGCAAGAGTGGCTCTTGTAATGTAAATTTTCTAACGATGTTCACTTAGAATACGCCATATCCACCGTTTTTCTCACGCTATGATAACGATATTCTGCTATACATAGAATGGAGAATAGCGTTAAGTTTCTGAAGTTCTAAAGTTTGACTTTGATAACAGCGATCTAACTAGAAGAAACTCCGAAGTGCTTAACACGTTTGTTAGGTACGAGTTTAAGGAACCTGTTTAAGAGGATTAAACTTAGTTTTAGAAGCGAACTATGTATGTCGGCTGGTTATCCTAAATGTCAATGTACGGAACTATCCTATTTTACTTTACAATTTCCCCTACTTTAATTTATCCTGCTCTCCGACTTGTGAAATATACCTTTACTCGGTGGATTTAACCAACGATAAGCTAATGACGTTGATGACTTCCAGGAGAGGTAATATGGGTAAATGGGTATTTTATATTCTGACAAATTTCGCAGAAGCAACTTAACCATGTTTCTTCGGAGTAATGAACGTACGGGTTGACTTGACGAGAGTAAAAGTTGACTGACAACTTACAGAGATTGATCATTCCGAGGTGAAAAGGTTGACTCGGAGGTACCAAGGTTGAAAACAACGAAGTTGACTAATCGCATAGATAAGAGATTACCAACCAAAGCATGGGATACCGATTTTTATCTTCTTCAATATTAAATCGTTCGCATTCGTTTCATCTTCATTAACGACAACTTTGCTGCTATTGTTCATATTCAAATTGACACCGTGAGAGATACTAATTACGCATACATTAGTTTCAGCTAATAGAAATTTCGAAATAGAAACGTGTTACTTTCTGAATTTTTGTTGATCGTTAGATTCGAAAATTTTCGGTCGCCGTAAAATACAACGAAAAGAGAGAATACTAATGAGAACAATCCACGTGATTAATTAGAGAAATTTTGATTTCTATGGTTTCGAAATCCCACGAAACTTCGACTATTGTAACATATAAAGAAAAAACGAAATAACGAAAGATATCTAAACAAGAACTCAATTTCTGCGATTTCCTAGAATTTATAAAACCTCGACGATCGCAAAACACAAAAGGAGAAGATACGTAAAAAGAGATAGAAAAACATAAGCAACGAAAATCGAAAATAACAACCAATTTCTATCTCTGAAATTTCGAACTTTCACCGCAATTTACATTCCTGTCTTTTCTTCTCGCCCACGTGTCGGCGAACTTCCCGTCACGGAGTCACTAGCACCATTCGTCACCCGTGTTGAAAGAATTCTCCGCGTTCTAGGTTTCAGTCCGCCCATTGTCGCGAAACTGACTGGCTGAAACGTTTCTGGTCGCATAGTTTTACGGCCGCATACCGCAACGTAAGTACGTATGATTCGTCGCGAACGCTCAGTCCCGGGTATTATGTAAGGTTCCTCGTAATATCTCGCATAGGCACGGTTCACCTTGAACCGTGCACGCTTCTAAGGGTTTAAGGGTCAAACGCTCCTTCTTCGCCAGAGAATAAGAGCCGTGCCCCCTTTGGTTACGATTCAGGGACCCGTCCGACGACCAGATTGCCGATCCATTTTCTTTCATTACGATCCTTTCATTATGATCCATTTCGCGTCGTTACGTTGTACCCTTTTTATCCCTTTCCTTTTATTTTCGTTTGACGAACAAAGGGCGGGAAGTTGAGAATTACCGCGAGATTTGTTGCAGGGATCTTAACCCCTCGGCCGTCTCTGTTGCTTCTTAGTCAAGTTATCGCTTCGGGGGCAGGCGGGGGATTATCTCGTGGAGACTAGTCGTTGAGCAAGAGAGACGTAAATCCTGATGAATTTTATTGGAATTAATTGACGGTATTGTTGTACCTGAACTGATAGTCGTGTGCACGATTTGATCGGTGGAGAACGTATTAACAAGTTGGCTCTCGTTGTTAGTGGCACTGACTGTGTTTATGAAGTCTGTCGGTTTGATAAATTGCTAATGGTAAAATCGAAGTGTTACAAGTGTTTCGTTCAAACGTAAGTAGTTCGAATATCCCTCGTGTAAAGTGGATTGATCTTGTGAACAATTCTACTGAAAAATATTAAATGTAATGAAATTTTATCTATGATTTCCTTCAATAATAAATAGCTTTTGATTTGTGTTAGAAGGACAACGATTTTTGGTATCCGCTTTGACACGTAGTTTCATTTCTTCTACGATTGCGCATTAAAATTGACAATCGAATAGGAGCAGAATAAAGCAACTTGAAAGCTTAAAAAAGAAAAAAAGAAAATTAAGCAATATCGGAACGTTACAAAGATCGTTACATATCGTAGCACTGAACATGGAAAGCTCAAATATACGGTGCACAATCTGAGACATTTAAATCGTATACTGGAACAACATTTTGTGCCTGCAGCGATAGGATCGAGCGTGCGGCGCGATATTAAAACTGACAATGGAACAAAACGATGTATGCTGTAGATCGCGTTTCGATTCGGTCGCAATGACTAAGTGACTCGTACGTGTTAATTTATCGCGCGATCTACATCCAGGCTTTTATAGCGCGGCCTTCGTGTATCGATTAATCCCAACTTCGGAAAGTAACACTGGACAATGAACAGGTATTTGTGAGTTTATTTGCATCGAATGAGAGAACACTTAGAAACAGGCGACTGATAACATCGATAACAATTTACCTGCGAATAACATTCTGAAGCGTTAATTATTTCTATTCTACGAACGTTTATCTTCTTACAACTGGTACAAATATATAGTATATAGCATATAGTAGTATAGTAAAAGATCGTAACGTTACAAATGTTCGACACGTATAGTACAGGGAAATAAATAAAGAAATCATGCGATTTCATTTTATAATTTTAATTTGTATTTTGTGATTTTTGTATTCGACAAACATTTCAATAGATTAATTAGTTATTAATTATTTGCATCATATATAAAATCTCTTTATTGTGTAAATGAATGTGTATTTGTGCAGGTTCGCATTTCCGTGAATACAATTAGAGAAATAAAATATATTGAGACTTGATTCTCCTATTATATATTTATGCTTATCATATATATTTATTACATTTTACATCTATTCTCTATATCATTTTATATTTATCCTTGAAAAAATCTCACAATTACCTATAGGCAAAATTAGCAGTATAAATTTTGCGATATCTGTGAAATTTTTAAATATTGGAATTTTTATGAAATTAACCTATTGTTAGCGCAAAGTTTGCATCGAATTGAGTTTGCATTTTAAGCTTTCAATAGGAATATTAAACAAGCTTCTTTCTTTAATCCGTTTCGTTATTCGAAACAATATCAGTCACTTACAATCGTTAATTTGGCAAATAAGAATCAGCCAACGTTAATGTTCTCTTAATCGTGTTTCTCAATTGTGATAAGCTTAGCTTAAGCAGATAAAGCTTCATTGTTTTTGACATATTATAGCATGACTGTTTTATTCTCATGTTTCCTTCAACTTTATCATCGAAATAAAAGAACGATGTTGCGAATAGCCTTTCATCAAAGTGACTATCGAATTTGTTGGCAGGTGATATTGATTTCGGCGAGACGCTTATATGTTTTCTATCGATTCTACGTTCGTTTCGTAAACGTTGTTATCGGTCCCTTGAACAGACCCTAACGACCTCGACTGCCATATTTGTTATACATTTGCACAAACTGGACGTAAAATGGAAACTGTGGCCGAATGCTAATCCTGGTATAGTTATAGGTACTGAGAGTTGAATTTTCGATTATCAATATTATCGGTATGTACGTTCTGGTATTAATCATATTTCTGATATTCTTGTTTGTATTTCAAATTTTCTTGAATTATATTTTATTTCTAGTACTTTTTGTTAATTATTTTTTTATTTATAATTTACATATCATTTCTCTAAATTTTGCTATTAAATACTTTATTTTTGTTAATAATACTTAACCATCAAAGTAACCCGCGCGGAATATTTCATAATTACAGATTAATTACGTAACTTTGATTCTACCACTCGAAATCGCTTATCAAGGTTCACAATACATCTTTGAACCTCTTACGCTGCGAAGAGAACAAGGTCGTACCTCATAAGTTCGATCCGAGTCAATCTAAATCGAGCAACTGGAGCAACGAATTTATATTCCGGAAACCGTGTTACCGACCTCTGATCACGATCCTCGATCGCGGAGCTGTTAACAACCTCGATGAACTCGAGAACAAAAGCTACGTCTGTCTTGCTCTCTCTAAGATTTCGAGTAAGCGGAGCTCATATAAATGAATAACATCGAACTACAGGATCGCGCGATGATCCGCGTACGCGATGATCCGTGTGTGCATTGTTCCTGAGTGTGCCGGACCAGGCATCAGGAATGAAACGATCAAACGAACGTTGGTTTCACTTCGATATTCATACGTTAGTAATTTCCTCTCGTATCCACGACTGTCGTCATTGTTGATTCTCTGGATCGACCCTGTCGATCCAATGAAATTTCAGTAAAAGCAAATTCACGCAATTCTTGTTTATCAATATCGTCGATCGTAAGTATTTGGATACTACGTTACTACGTTAATTTGAATCGAATACTCTGCACTGCTTCTGCTATTTTAATTATTTCATTCTAAATTAGTTAACTCACTCGTATCGTATGTGTCTTACACGTAAAGTACTAAATATACAGTAACATTTATCAGAGTTTTGCGATAATCGTAACGAGCAAGTGGCCCAATTTGGTCAACCTACTTAGCAAGTAGGCGATTGCAGAACGAGTTAAGTGATCGTTTACAAGCCGAAATCGTTCTGTGAATATGATAACCGAGATTGTTGCCAGGTGACTGAGACGAGATAAAACGCTGATTTCGGTACATTAAGGCGTTCGTTGGGTATACGCGAGCTCTGTGCCAGTAGCTTTCAAATCTGAATAATTTTTTATTTCTTGTTGTGTCGGTCGTAAACGGTTTCGTGATATATGTGGCGTTATGATCGTTGGCATATCGTGTAAAAGTGTATGTAGCGTCGGTGGTATTTAATTTATCTGCGGCATTTAATCAGTTTACACACGTATATATCTGCGATATAGACGGGTGTAGATTATTTTAGTCATTGACCTTTATGGATACAGGCTGCCATATCTTATGTTGGAACATGTAAGTACCTATGTATCGTGTAAAAGATACGCTATAAATACATTTTCGTTGTTAGTCGTTTTATCATATAAATATTTAACTCACTTTTACCACTAAAAAAACAATTTGTATATACCTGCCAATATTATCCACGTTTTCAATATTCTCTCTGGTTGATATTCGTAATTTACTTACGACCACTCGCGTAATACGTTTAATGGAATATTTATGGTATCGTCCGACGATGGTCACCGCTATTGTTACGATACTTATTACGATACGCGATAACGATTTCAATTCGCTGTTCAACGAAGCAAACCGTGATTTACGCGTTCGTGCGTTTCCACCGACATTGAGTCAAACTGTTAATTAAATTATATTTTTTCGCGTATTTCGTAGCTTTGTAAAAGGCACCGCTTCGCGCTTTGCCTATATCGGAACGTGCCCCTCTATTCATCGTTAAGTTTCATAATGCTAATTAAACCTAATTAACGGTAGCGTATTTCTATAACATATTCTAAAGGTAGAAACAGAGTCGGTGAACCATAACGCGGAGGTCTTTCGAAGGAACAGGCATAGGGGAAAGGGAGCTGAAAGGGATTCGTAAGCGAAACGACAGGTGTTTGGAGATTGTTTTAACCCTTTCATTGCTGCAACGATACAGTCACCCATTGCGAAACATTCCCTGTATATATTGTGGTTGACTATAGTTACTCGTTTTAAGCTGTAACATTTTACGTATCGTCTTCAAAGAGAAAGGAAAGAAATTTTACTTTCTATTTTTATAAGTATATAAATATTCTTCTTATACATTGTATGCATTTTGTACACTTTCGTATATTTATATTTTTCACAAGTGCATCCGATTCAATATCAAATTTGATGAATTCCACGGACTATTTGACAAGTAATTCGATAAATGTTTCATAAAAATTGTGATATTCGTCGTGTAACTAACACCGGAGCACATTGGAACGCTTTCGTGCGCCATGGCCCATTGATATCGAATGGCGGGATTTTAATCACGCGGTATCTCGCGTCCCTTGTAACAGAGACCTTTAAATAAAAAGGAAAACGCTCGAGTTACCCGCGATTTCGCGGGACTAACTTTTGCAATTTAATATTTGTCTTCTACCGTTGCAAGTAGCTCGCCGCTTTTATAATCCCCCGCTAATTACCCCGGGCAAAATAAATCGTGGAAAAAGTTCCCCGTTTTTCCGTCTTGCTCGCTGGGATTAAATTAGCATAAAATCTGCCGCGAGAGAAGGCTGCGTTGTTTAATCAGCAAACGGGGAAAATATTTTTCATACCGTGTTTAATAGACACTCGAATGAAATAAGTAACTTCTTTTTCTTCTTCTTCTTCGTCTTCCTCCTGTCCTTTTTTTTTCTTCTTCTTCTTCAACGATCGGTCACGGTTCGTTCGGAAATCCGAGAATCATTTAACGAGATGTCTTTTATAAGAGAAGATAGTTATTTCTGTGAAAATTGTATATGAATAAATTGATATCGAACTTGCCGGGTATAAGAGCGGATAAAGTTCTCGGATATAAGAGTGGTACTCTTGGTTACTGTATCACCGAGAGAAAGAGAGAGAGAGAGAGAGAGAGAGTTATAGGAAGGTTTTTGAGAATTTTAAAAGTCAGAAGGATACGGCGTGGAGGAAATTGATAGATAGTTGAAAAGTAAGATTATTGTACGTGTGTTAGAGAAAGTATACGTTCAATCATAGGAGTCTTTTAGGTGATCGTGTATGCGCATGAGGCAAGAGTTTTCTTACACGTGAATAGTGATATAACGATCGAGTAGAATGATCAGGAACAGGACTATGAATTCCTTTTATTATGTAACTCGTGGATATAACTTAAGGTTCTTCTAAAAAGCGGTAAGTGTATAAAAGTTATAGAATCTCTTTGATTTTATATAATAAAATTTTCTTAACGAGATTAATCGTATAGTTGGAAAATAAATAATTACAGAAACGTAGTCTAAATAGACATTTTATATTTTACATTTTTAACTCAAATTATATACAGATTATTCGTATCAAATGTTTATTAAAATATTTATGCCACTTAGTACATCGCATTTATCTAAATTAAATGACTAACACAAAAAATCGTATTGATATTTTTGGTCTTGGAATTCGGCATTGCTTCTTCAAAATCTAAATTATGCGACAGCTTAAAATCGAAAAGGGAGGGACTCGTGGTATATTAATGACATATGAAGTTTCGTTTATAGGCGATCGTGCAGCTTATTTTTCATCCGCTGTAATGTTCGGTGACGATATTATAAACGCATCGTGAATCGGATGGAGATAGCTATCTGCTCGATGGTTCTTCAGGCGAGAAATTAATTAGAACGTCAAAATTAAATTTCGCCAATCGTTCTTGCGATTCTTTTTTTGCCACTAACTCTATTAGATCGTCGGTTGCTCGAACGTCGAAATTAAACGGCACGTTTGATTAATATTCCACCGACTTTAATTAGGTTCATGGCTGTCATGTGTTTTATGTTATTGTTGAAATATTGCTGAAAATAATGATGCGATGTAAATAACAATTTTCTAATTGCTTTTCGTTTATCAACTACCTTACGACTATAGTCTATGGACAACAACGTGATTGTATATTTTGAATATAGGATACCGATATCTTATTAGACACTTTAGAAATCTAGAATCTTAAATTAGATATTTAAAAATGTTTATATTCCGTCCTCTACGTACAAACATTTCCTTTTGTGTATAAGTTAAAATAATAATAAAATGTTATTCGATTAATATCTATTAAATCTAGAAATTGAAATTGGAAACTTAGAATCTGAGAAACAGAATTCATATATCTATTAAATAATCGAAGAAAGTTCGAATTTCCTGCTACTAACTTGTCGTAGAAACTATTTAGCAAGATAAGTTAGTTTTCCAATCTCGAGATTTTAAATGAACTAAACTTTACTTTAAATTTTTCACTTCTTCAACTATGAGTTATCGACTCAGTTTGGCTGGATATTGAACATTATGGATTCTTGAACACTATATTAAAGCAGTACTTAACGTATCTACCAGCGAAGCATAGTTCGTTTAAAAGTTCCTTTCGAAGCGTATTCGGCCACCCAAAGCGTACGCCAGCTGCATAACGCTCGCTTAGAGTTGGGGCGGAATTACGCTTGGGCCGCGTGCAATGTGAACCGACCGAAAGGCGTTTTGCTCTTCTTCGTCGTCGATCGTCAGTCGCCGAGCGTGAAGTTTTCGGATTTCGCCATCGATTTTTGTTGAAGACCCTCGTCAAGTCAAACTTTATAGTTTTACTCCAAGGAAATTACTTTAATGAAGAAACTTAAAGAAGAAAGAATTTCGAAATCATATACATATCCTGTATATTTGGGGTTTATTTATATCTTTAAATAGAGATATATTATTATTTTATTATTTGGTATATTTATGGTCCGTACAAGAATTAATAGTGAACTCTGCTTTTAAAAAATAATTTAATATCATATAATTTAATGAGTTTGTCATTTTTATTTCTTTTAAGCTACTTAATTTTTTTTTATAATAATATTATAAAAGGACGAAGAATTGAAACTTAACGATTTGAAAAATAATTATCTCTGTATCTTTAACATTTCCTGCATTTCCGTTATCAGAAATTATCAGATATTAGTCGATATTAAAATAAGCATTAATAATTACGTTATGCACGATACCATTTAAGATGTAAAGTATACGATACCTCGTTCTACTGCTTGTCCCTGTCTCTTTCAATTCTTCCTTCATATATAACTTCTTTTTAACTTTTTTTTTTATTCATATTCGAGAATATAGTCTTTTCCAAGAACAACGAAAGTTACTCGCTTTCAAAGAGGAAATCGACGCTTTCGGGTATTATAAAACGAATAAAAGCTCCCTATGAAACATTGGATGATTGTCTACGTCTACGGAGCACGAGGGACCGGTGTTCCGATATTACTCGGTATTCGAGACCGGTCGTCATAATCCGCGCGCATGTTGCGGATCGTGTGTCAGGAAACACAAGACGAGAGTCGATCAGACTTTATAATCCCCGGGCACGGTAGCGAGAGAGGCCGATTTGCAGCGTCGAGAGAGTCCGATTTAACTTTCCTCTGTGCGGAGTACCAAGGGAAAATCTGCGACTTTCTCGCGCAAGAAATCGTATTCAAACGACCGATGACAATAAAATGCCACCGTCCGTAAATCGTGCGTTAAACGATGAACCGACCTTTCTCTAATCGGACATTTCGCCATTATCCACGCCGTGTTCTTCTCGATATAAGGAGAAACCATTGCACCATTATAGAACTCGTTGACGGTATATATATTAAGTTTTTATTCAATTTGTAAGTCTCGTTGGCACTTGAGTGATCAGGTTATATATCGAACATTGAAAATTGATTTTGAACGTAATAGTGGAATATGTACTTTTAGTCGAAAAGGATGTCGAAATGTAAGGCAGATTTAAAAATATTACGTATGTTCCTAGGGTTTATTTAGGTTCTAATTAATTAGTAAGCGAGCCATTTTTCCAGGTAATTTTCTACCATTCCATCATTTTGATTTTTACCATTTAGATCGAAATCAAAACTAAAAAAATTCTACAGGTTCATAGGCAGACGGTCCAACTTAAACATGTACAGTAAAATAATGCTGTATAAAGCCATATTAAAATCTGTTTGGATCTATGGGATCAAACTAAACGACTAATTCCAACATAGGAATTTTCCAACGATTCCAATTAAATACTCTAAGATCTTTAATACATGCACCTTGGTACCTTACCAATGAAACAATACATCGCGACCTTAAGATACCCACAGTTAAAGAAGAAATATCCAAATGCAGTAACAGATATAATATAAGAGTTAACAACCACCAACACTCATTAGTTACCCAATTACTTGACACGACGGATCAGATCCGTAGACTAAAAAGATACTATCCTTCAGATTTAAGCATTAGATTCAACTAGAATCAAACATACTATAAATTCTTATAATTCAAGCTACAGTATCACGCCGAAATAATTTACTTATAATTCTAAATGAGAATCGATTGTAAAAGTCTACCAAATAAAAAAAAAAAAAAAGAGGACCATTTAGGTTCCTCGCCATTTAAAGTGCATAGATGATAAAACAAAGAAGAAAATGAGATGTCTAATTACAGCGAGATATAACTACGTAACTTGAGTTTATCTTTTGACAATGACGATTCTTGCAAATGTAAACAGATTATATAATTTATCTTTAATAAGAATGGAACGCACGCAAAAAAGACGGAGATCTCTAAACGGAGAAATTATTACGTACAGGAGATTGTCGATTCAACTGACGGATTAACTCGTCTTACCCGGGTTCACAGGTTGAAAATAAATTTATCAATTCGTCCTGCGTTTGAAAAAAGGATTACCATTGTTCAGACAAATGCAGTGCGCATCAATTTACTCTCTCCTCGACCCTAACGACGCGACGCCAAGAGTTTCTCCGATTTAAAGAAAGTTTCATGCTTTCGTCGTGTCAACAGTCAAACCATTTGTTTGAAAGTTCAAGCGAAATCGCAGAAATGATTGGTATTTTGTAACAATTTTGTAATACGGTGATCGATCGATCGAAATAGACACGACACGTTGCGTTATCACCACACTTCGTTACTTCTTAATAGTTCGTTGATCGAATCACCGATCAAAATTGCTCCTGCGTGGATCAAATTTTTCTTTTTCGTCATAAAATACGATGTAACACGATACGATGATATATCGCAAAAACAGTTAAGTATTAATAAGTTGTACGAATCGCGTTTAAAAAATAAAATATATAAAATGTAGCTTTTATAGCTATATTTTTTGCACGATCGTTGAGTTTAGTGCATTGGTGATTTCTTTTTTGTCGTTAATATAACATTGAAAATCAGTTTTTACATCAGTTGGACATATAAATTTCGATAATTCCGACCTGAAATGTAATTTCTAATTTTATCGCACTAAATTGCAGAGAATACGACAAAACTTTGCAACATTTGCAAGTTTGATATTTCAAGTCGTATGACATAACATCTCATACGATGTTACCTGTGTCGTAAACCGTACCTCGTCCGTAATATTAGACTTTTCTGGATGTACCTACGGTTTTTGTTTTAGAAAAGAGAATATATTTTATACTATTACGTTCTTAATTTCAGTAACTACTAGCTGATTTTCTTCTATTCAACGTATCAAAGAGATTCAAAGCAAATCTTACAAAAATTGCATCAATTCGGTATCGATTTGCTACCTTGTTCCTCGCATTACTCTAATTCATTTCCAACCGATTTTTTCACCTTCGAACGCTTAAAGAACTATTTATGGAATACAGAATGATAATGATATAAAACACCTTTTTGCGGTTTCTTTCCCTTACAAATTCCGATTGTAATGTATTGTATACGAAGTCGATACTCCCGTAATATATCAGGAAAAACACACATCGAACATTATAGAAATTATTTCACGTAGAAATATTCACTCTCAAAGGAATTACGTACCTGTGTTCTTTCAAAATAAATGTTTCAAGATGCAAGAAACTTGCACGATGACTTCATACAATCGTCTACATGCAACAGTTGTCGACAAAACAGTGTACAAATAGAAAAGAAACGAGCGAAAGGGTGCGTCGAATGGGAATTAATTCGAACCAGGTCACGCTCTAATTTCATATTCAAATCGCCGGTTAAACGAGGCGCGTGGTCTTGGAGATCGTGCCCGATCTCCAGCGTCGCGAACTTCGTTTCGCACACCGGTGTATCGCGGCCAATATAATTAAAGTTTCAACGAGCTCGGATGCAACCGGATCGATAAAAAAAAAAAAAAAAATAAAAGATCCTCGCTCCTGGGACGATCGATTTAATTCGTGGAAACCGCGACGGTCCTTGAACCATTGGCCGCCGGATGTCTTCGTGGAGAGGCCATCGATCGTCAAGGACACGGCTGGTCGAAAAACTTGTCGTTTCGGCAATGCTTGGTTAGTGCGTAGGAATCGTTCCTCCAGTCCCTTAAATCTTTCGACGTTGTGACGCGTCCTGCATACGCATACCATCTGCATCGAGCTTAATCCAAAACTTGCACGTTTAAATATCGTGAAATAATAAATAACTTTCTTGCGTTTTATCATGAAATTTATGTCGTTAATTTTATTTAAGATTATTTATATGTATTTGGAAATTATTATATTTAATATATTGCGATATTAACAACGCGACAAATATTCCAATAATCAGAGATACCGTAAACCTGGATTCGTATTCGTCGTTATAATTTCTGCTGTCATAAGAGAATCATATAATCCAGCGTGTATAGTAGCACGTTTTAATCAAACAATCGTAACATTCATTTTTCCTTCGTCGCTGTTATTAAATGTTTGTTTTTCTATCGCGAAAATTATATATATACATATATATATATATAGTTATATAACGCGAAGGCAGTACATTCGACGCGACGAGTCGACTACAAATATATCTAGAAATAATTGAACATTCAAGAAGCTATAAGTCGACATTAGGGAAGAAATGGTGAGATAGATACGGTTCAGAGTTCAGACAGAGAGACACACGAGAGAGGCTTGTGAACAGAGAGAAAGAGAGAAAGGGCGAGCGAGAAGAGGACGTGGGTGAAGTGGAGCCTCTCGAGATGAGATGCCATGCCTCTCGAGCCTGTGTTCTTTATCGCGCAAGAACCTGTGAAGTAGGAACAAAGGAATATTCCCGTGGTAAGAATCCTCTTCTCTGGTCGAAATACTCGAGCCAAGAGCCGGAGGATGACGGAAACGATGGTAGGGGGTTGGAGAGTGGCTGGCTGGACGTTTCTAGGATATTATTCCTACCAGTTCTCCGTTTCACCCTGTTTCTCGTTCCGCCACTCCGGTTTCGTCTCTCGTTCGTTTCTGTTTGTTGTCCTCCCCGAACCCTCTCACGTCTCACACCAACGAGAAACCAGAGAAACTGTAACGCTCGTTAAATATTTACGAACGATTTACGAGCCTGGAATTTTGCTTATGATTAATTCAATGGTGACAGATTTCTCTTTTTCTCACTTGGAGGAATCGGTGAGAACAGTTGAGAAGGAGAAAGACGGATAGCGTGTCGAACACCGACGCGAGATGATTAATGACTTATGGTAATTTGTACGTTCGATTGTGCAATCCTGATAGAATGTAATCGTATTATTTACGCGATGTTACGTAACGGCAATCGCCGTGCGTTATTGCATGGAAATGCTTGTTCCTCGATCGGACCGTTCAGTCGGCAAGCTTTTATTACCGATCTCGAACGCAGATGTGTGGAGTCTGATTAGAAAAGAATCGTATTGCTCCGTTGATGATTGGGTATTTTTGTTAGTGCATCATTTGAATCGACGCGTTTTCCAGGTATAATTACTCAGATGATGAATGTGGTTTATGCGTCGCTTAGCTTACTTTCTATTAATCCTTCGATGATGAATCGTTCGCGAATTGAATGCGGACGCGTCGTGTTCTAAACAGCTCCGTTTTTCATACCTATTGTTATAAATTTTATTTGTCTGTATTATATTGCACGGTTGTTTCTTTCTGAACTTTACAAATCGCGTTACCAACAAATACCTTGAAGGAAATTTTGAATACCTCGCACCGCGGTTCTTTAAATCTTCAAATTAAGAACATTTGTCTCTTCTGTTTCGTCGATTATTATTTTACAAACGGAAAAGGGAGTTCAATATCTTCCATCAAAGTTCTCTTACAAAATTTTTACCAGTAAAAGTACAATTCTTAAATTATCAGAGAAAGAAGTACATACTTTGAGATCGGTAAAATTTCACGATCGAACAAAATTTAATTTTTCGTTCGTCGAATATTTCCACGTTGCGCGTTATGCTGCATTCTTTCTTAAAACTTTCTTGAAATTTTTACAAAAGAGAAATATTGAATTTAAAAGAATTGTACCTTTGCTTCATCGAATATTCAACGCTCGTAATACCACGTTTTTCATTCTATTTGGCCGACCACGTGATATTGGTGCGTCTTCTCCGAAGACGAGCACACGGATGTCTAATTTTATCTCTACTCGAGACACGGCTAAAAGAACACGACCAGAGATGTCAGTGTAATCGGCAATGCTCGAATCGAGTTCCCGGCACCGTTCAATCATTCATGCGGTAAACAGGTTCCATTGAAGTCAAAAGCAAGCGCGCCATTCTCCGTCCATCGGCCGTGCAAAAATCAAGTCGTATTTATGCAAGCCGGTGCGCGCTGCTACCTCTCGAGCAATCGTCCTTCCTGCAGGTGCTACTTCAAGGAGTAAGGACAAGGGACAAGGGAGGAAACGTTCGACTGGTTTCGCGTAGAATCGACGAACTTTGTTCCTTCAACGGAAAAAAACTTGTTGAAATAGCTAGACTGCAGGAAATGTAAATTTAAATTGGGAGTCTTCGTGAAAGGCAACGTTGGAAACTTGAAAAGTATACTTTAGTACAGTGCAAATATTAGATAAATGTAATTGATACACGAACACGTTCTTAGATATAACAAACTTTATTAAATTAACGTATATACGTTATCGAATTAATAATAATATCTTTCCACTCCTTGCACGTTTAATTCGCCTTCGGTTCATCGCGATAACAAGAAAAGTTCTATTTTCGAAAAAAAATCTCTGCTTCGTCTGCGAAGTAGCGTTGCGATAAAACTGCTTGTAACTTGCAGGGCGACGTTCGAAGCGACACAGAAAAAAGGAAAAATACTGCTAATCAGCTGAGAATTTTATCGCGAGGTGAACTCATCGCGGTTGGTTAAACAAAAAATTTTGGTAGTCGAACTTCATTAAACGTTCTCCGGATCGCTTTTTGAACGCGTCGACGAATAAGTTCTCAGGAACAAGTAACTTTCTATCTCCAGAATTGCTCTATCTAAACCCCAAACCATTCGCTATTTCCAACTCTGCAGTAGCCACCATCTGCAGACGTTTGAAAACAAACTTTTGCCTCGTTCGTTCAAGATCATTTCGTAAGAAGAAATGCAGTTATAACACGGACTCTTCGTACGCTTTTCATCGTATAAAAAATTTTCATTCGAACGCGATCCAGGTCGATCAACTTGGTTTGCCGAGCCGTCTAGCACTTCGTCCCACGCAACTCAACATGTTTCACGCGTGTTTCCGTATCAGCTACGAACCGATATATAGGGATTCCCGGTTCTCTCGACCAAACTTTATCAAGACATTTTGCGAATATACAAGGTGATCCACGCAATTGCTCGAAGCTATGTTCTTTACTCAGTGCAATTTGAGAAATGTCAGAGCAAAAGTTGAACGGTTCGGAGAGTGATACATTTGTAGAAGCATCATTATTCTGTAAAGTATCTCTCTTTCAGAAAAATTCTCGTCGTTCTACGTAAAAAGGTACTTAAGTGAATGTATTATAAATAGGAAAAAATTATTATATAAACGTAGCTCGTTGGAAATTTGATTAAAAGGATTATAACAAAAATGCGAAATACGAAGGGAATGATGACAGACTCGAGATATCATAAACTAGACGAAGAAATCGTTATGTTTAAGAGATCGATGATCCACGTTGACGAATTAATTCACGAGTTAATTCCTCGGTTAACGGGTAAATTAATCTTCAAACAACTTAAAACTATTCTGATGATGTTAATTAGCCGGACAAACCAGGGACACCCAGTATAACCGAAGATAAAGAAATTAAAAAAATGCAGTCACCCAAACGGACGAGCGAACGGATAATTTATGCGGTTTCGCGGTCGCGTGACATTCCTTTTAATTCATCGAAAAATGCTCATAACGACACGCCATTAATTCCAATTCCCGTCATATTATTTACTCGGTCCAAGGATGTATCCGTTCGTTCACGGTACACCGGCTTCCAAGCGAATATCCATCGCCGGAAACATCCGTCGCGGTAAACAACGGCCGGAATTATGGCGCGAAAAGCGGCCAGATACGCGTGGATGCTTTACCGCGAAAATTTTGTTCTCTCACTCGTTCGAAACTGGTCAACCGATAAAACAGTACTGGAGATATGGACCACAACTGTCTATCCTCTTTGGTCGTAATACGTATGTATTTTCAATGGAGTTGTAGGTACACGAACACATCGCCAAAACAGAATTGCCGTTGGCTGTTTCCACAGTTTTCATTATCTCGTACACGTATAATAATTCGGACAGCTTCTGCAGAAGTTTACACGGACCATGATCGTGTGTAGGTTAAGTTAACGCGGAGTTACGACTAGCGATAGACTCAAGCAAGTTGAAGCGAGAGGCTTCTATTTCGCGCGTATCCAAACGCATGTGTACACGCGTGTTCAATAAGCATATCCGTGTTTTAATTTACGCAACCGTGAAATTCATCAGGAATTCTCCGTTACAATGCACAGAATGCACATAATATAGAGAAGTATTTAAAGTATTCGCTGATGTATAGAGATATAAAGTATATTTTATTCATTTATTTATGAGTTTATTTTAAAGTGGTCTGATTAACAATAAAATCATTAGCGACTGCCAAAAGTGCGTAATTAGTGGTGATTACATGTTCATAAGATTAAACGAGTTGATCAGTTACATGGAATCGATTAGGTTTGTCTGTTTAAGAAATCACTATAATGTTCGAAACGAATCTATGTGCGTACATTCTATATCTCT
Source organism: Bombus haemorrhoidalis (assembly GCA_014825975.1). Classification (NCBI taxonomy): domain Eukaryota; kingdom Metazoa; phylum Arthropoda; class Insecta; order Hymenoptera; family Apidae; genus Bombus; species Bombus haemorrhoidalis. Next base: position 1,700,707 of record CM026166.1, on the reverse strand, counting down.
AGCTATTTATATTCTTAAAAATATAAATTTGCATGAACAGCTACAGTTTACTTAACTTACTTCGAATTCTGCGAACAGAATCTTGAGTATCGCGTTTGATTCGAATTAATAACTATATATCGAAGTTGATTCTATCGCTAGCCATTACCGGCCGGAACCTTCTTCGGTTCTAATGGGAATGCCCATCCTTTTAGTTTCGCCCAACGGGATCACCTCCTGGCGTGGATGCACCGCCAGTTTTCTTCCCCGTTTCTCGAGCAACTGCACTAATTTATCGCGCGATTAAGCGAGTTCTTTGCTCGTACTTCTCTCCTTCCTCTTCTTCTTAGCGTTCCTTCGCTTCGTCGTCTTTTATCTTCACGCGTTTCTACGTGAATTTGCTGCACGAACTTTTAAGGGTTGAGGCTGATCCTGACTAGAATTTCTTTCGAATTTTATTTGGAGCTATTTATCACGGTTCAAGTTAGTTATTAATGCTAGATTTTTAGATCGTTCTTTGAATTTACACGCATCCGGATAAAATTGCAAGTTGGAAACGATACTCAGTTTTTATTCACGATCTCCACGAAGCTCTGCATTCCGAACATCCTAAAATTTCCTCGATACTTTTTTAAATTTCTTTAACCGCAGGATCGTAAAAGGAAAGTTCATTTACGGATGATTCGGGCAGATGGTCCCATAATTTGTCGAGCAGTTTTCGCAGCGACGTTCGCGTGGTAAGAGGTACCTATTTCTTTGTTTACGAGTCGAAGGGACAGAATAGTTCATTGCTTCGGCGATTGCGTTTGTCGGTTCTCGTCGCAGAAATCGGGAACATCGTCCGTAATAACAGAGAGGACGTCGTCATAGTTAATCGTGGCGATCGATTACTTCCAAGAAGGTGAAACGTAAAGAACAGTTTATCTCGGTATTGCTTATTTCGTTCAATCCTGCTTACTCTTGTAAGGTAACAGAGCAAGGAAATAGTCGTCATGGATCTTAGTTATAGATTGAAATATTATAGTTTACCGTTGCAAATATGTAAGAAACGGTAGAAATGCAAAAATTACAAAAGTAATAGAGCCTTAACCCATTAAGAGGCAACGTTGCGTTAACGCAATATTTCATTTGTCATTTTTTTCAATCAGTTGCTATTGTATCGTCGAAATCTGTTTTTTAAGCGACTACGAGAAGGATTTTGACTGTTTTGAAAATGTTAAGAAATCGAACTGTTTGTAACATTACGATAAACTGTTCTTACTAACAAGTTAATATATCACAGTATATCGTTTTGGAAATATTCGCCACGTCTGAAGGTTCTAGAGCCATTGTGGATAACCGAGGTGTCTAAAAGTTTCATAGGTATTTAGACGATCCAGCTCGATCATCGAAGCTCTACCTCGAGGAAGATCGACATATCTAAAGAACCTCTGTGACTCTGAGATTTTAGGATGTCGGTATTGATATATTATATATATATTTACCAAACGTCCAGCTGGTCAAATTGTAGAAATAATAATAGTAAAAAGAAAATATATTATACATAGGAGAGTCTGGTATCTAGCATAGTTTGGTATCATAGTAACACGTATAACTATACTCTGCTCGAGAAATGAATCGTTTTTTCGTGATTTCATGTAACAAATGTTTTTTCCTTGGTTCCTGATATTTGTCTTCCTCGTATCAATATTTTTTTTTTATTATTTAACTTGTACTGTACAATTTGTCCAGCTGGACATTTGATAAATTTTTCTAACTTAATTGCTAAATAACACGTGGATGGCTACCCCTAGGGGGAATACCATCTTCGAGTTTGGCTATTTTATTTCTTTAGCGAGCTCAATGGGGTATTTTCTTTTTAGTCTTGTTTCTATAAGAGACGTATCGATATATCGACATTACTCGTTATTGGCTATTTCATTGTTTCTCTCTCTTTTGTATTTTGTATGCCGGATCTTTCGAGAACTTTTACTACGGTTAGTGGTTCGGGTACTTTCTCTTTTACGTTCTTGTGACAACGATACGATGTCTTCCTTTACCGTTCCTCGTGATTGAAGAGGAACGCATTCCCGTGCCCACGTGTCGCCCACGTCGCCATTGAAGCGTGCTAGGCTCGAACGCTCGCAAGCTGTTCTAGGAATCATTCGCTTATTGGCGATCGTTTCAAATTCAAATCAGTTGCCGTCTGTTTTCCGCGTGGTGACGATTATTAATTACCGACACGACGGCTAGGTTTCAAGCTATTTTTACGCTGCGTTACTCATTTCATCAAAGGAATGATACAGTGTGAATACATTAAGGCTATGAAGGTTTCTATGTTAAATGTAAAATACGGATGTAATATTCATTGGCTGTGAAACGAACAGGTGTTCGTACGCCATTTGACTTGAACGACTATTTTGTGCTTTAATCGTTTAAATACGAATAACGGAGCATTATGCGTTAGGAAGTTGTGCAAAGGAAATTTTTTGAAAAAAGATGATCGTTATAGGTGAAAGATCGATTCGTGATTCTATTTTGCTACGTTTTCTTACGTTTATTTTTTATTACTTACAGCTGCTTGTTGCAAATTTTACGTAAAATTACGGATATTAAGCACGACCATGTACTACTACATTTCATTTACCAATGATCTTGTTGAATCGCTATTCAACGAGCTTCATTAAAATTTAATTGAAATTCAGCGGAAGCTCGCTGATTCGTTTCCAGTCGATGTAATCTTGCTGTAAAAGTTACTTCATCATAATCGAATCGTAATTCGATCAATTATAACTCGGACTAATTGCTGACAAAATCTGACGAAGTTATTGGCGGTAGTGCGTCGTTGAACAATGATGGCTGGAAATCGATATTTCCATGTGTAATTGCTCTACTTCGAATCAACTGTGTGTTACGTAAATCCGTTCATCGAGTTTACGTCAGAAAGGGCTTTTAATAATTAGGCCAGATCGCGACAGTGTTTGATAAACGACAGATTTCTGGCGTAACGATTCAGAACAGTATCGCGAGAGTATAATTGATCGAGGTTGATGTTACGACGATCGTTAAATGGAATAAGAGGCGTCGTTTCAGACTAAAGCACGCAAATTGATTTTCTGCCTTTACTCCTGGCTGTTGGTATGAAACATCGAATATTTAAGTATAACGATAATGGCTCACTAATTTTATACTTCGTAATACAACGTTATAGAATGTTGTAGCACGATACTATAAATACATACTTCGAAATATTTTAATTATCTGTTTGATCAATTTCAACAATTCCAATCAAAATTTGGTACACTTTATTGGACAAAGTAAACATTCTAAATTTGAGATTATTCCTTCCAGACTGTTACGATTATTCACGTATCGTATTACAGATACAACAAATATTAGTAACGTTGATTAAATAAAACTTTATTACCCGGAACATTGATACGTGTCACACGCCATAATGAAAGCAAAGTAGCATTTTCTATTTCGCCACAAATCTTTACCGACTTAATAGCCTTCGATAGATAAGGTTATTTTCGATATTTAAACTTAGTTATCCGATCTTTGCTATCGATTTATCTATCGACAGGGTAATTGTGTGAATGACGTGTTACGCGTTATACCATCGTGTGTACAGTTTCGCAGCAGGTGATGGCGAACAAAAAAAAGCGAATCGTGAAAGTTTCACATAGTCAAACAGAACGGCTCGGCTATCTCGGTTAATTGTCTCGGAAAGCTTTCGTTTATCTTGTCTCGAGGGACTTCCGTCAAATCGCACGACGTCCGTGAATTTTCATTATGTTTAGCGATATACGGTTCTGCGTAAGCTCGCGTGGGTTCTCGGAAACGTTTCGTTATTTCGGTCTCGTGGGAACGAGTCATGCGACCCTGAATTTACATAATGGAATTGTAACGTTTTCGTAACGAATTTAATAACTCTTTAATTGTGATTAACTTTGTTATAATGATTATATTTGACCTAATTTAATAATCTAGGCTTTGTTTTGGGATTATTTATTAATAATATACAAAGACCATAGAGAAAGAGAGAGAAAACGATTGATAATGATTGATAATGAACCACATTCTTTATGTTTCATAAAAAAAAAAACAATTTTAAACTTCAATATATTCTCAGATGATAGTTGCTAATCGTTTACTATAAATTTGGTATTAAGCAAGGCTAGCAGAAACCTTTCTTTCGAAACTGTAACAGGGATAAGTAAATTGATCGTATGAAACTTATATTTTTACTCGAGTTCTACTCGAGCAAAATTTTTTTATACCAAATACAGAAATTTCGAAACAGCTTCGTTCAACCTCTCGCAGTATCATTTTTCTTGTTGTATCGTTGTTATTGTTCCGTATATTTCGTGCACGAAGAGCATCGATTATACGGATGAAAAGTTACATTGGGGCAGGATATTTGCCAGTTGCTCAAACGAGTTTCTGCAAACAACGCGCTCCCTGAAGGATAGGAAATAGAATCGCGCGAAACATACGTCAGTCAGGGAAAATCGCAGCAACGTCCAAAAGGGAGGGTCAGACCCTGGTCAGTTTGCCGCATCATCGAGTCGACGCTCAACGGTTCGCGCTTCCTGGAGTCGACATGCGTTACGTCAACACGTGTTGCTTGACCGCTGGGAGTTTCAAGGGTTAATTATTACGCCGCTTATGTGGATTGTATCGTATACGCGGAGGGAAAGGTAATTTTAAGGAAGAAAAGGGAAAGAAAATTGATATAAATTATGTACGAATAAGATCAAATAAATGGTTCAAAAAGGTAGTTAGTTTATATTCGAGGTTTTAATTGAAATTAGTTAAAATTATGCGTTCGAGACACAACATGCATAATATGTTGATAAAAGACAACATTAAGCTAGAAAAATTGAGCGAATGTCCAGTTGGACAAATTATAAAGTACAAATTAGATAATAATAAAAAGAAAAGACAATATTTCGCGAGTTAATGTAATTTTATAACACAATTTATAGGATTTAAAAACTTGTCAGCGTTTAGATTTCTACAAAATTTGTGTTTCAAATATTCTTTGAAAATTTGCAACGTTTTCACGGATCAGAGTTCGAATTTTTATATGTACATGCAAAATGCAAAGACAGAGTCGTAAAGGAAATGAAACTAAATGTCATTGAACCATCAGGTTATTGAAGATTTCGATCTTTATCGGATTCGTTAATCGCATTTCTAAGTTGTAGTAATCTGTTTCGAATTTTAATTGCTAGAAATTCCACTGTCAAGTGATTGGTCTTTATCCCTGCGTAATTCACATTCCAACGCGACTCTATCGCCTTAACTTGTAATGGAGATAGCGCGGTTGTGTCATCGTGTGCTACATTACAGTATCGGAAGAAGCCTTACAACTTTCGCCATCGATATCGACATACGACTTAGTTAATATAGAACGGTGAATGTGTAAATCCTATACTATACGAGTAACCATATTCTTACATAAAACTGACGATATAATTCCACGAAGCTAAATTAAATTACGAATCAGCTGTGGATTTGAAACGAAATAAATTCGATAGAAATCCGAGTTCGACGTCGTTTTCTTCGACCGATTAACTTACATCAATCTTAATTAAAATTAATCGTCAAATATACAATAAGAACGTTGCTCAAATATTTTGTTTTATTTTTTGGTATTTTATTACATCTTTTAGTAAATGTAATGTATCGGTAAATCGTTCTACTCGATACAGAATTGATTCGCATCTCTTACAATCTATTAATTACTTTTTTTGTTTATTATTATTACTTACTTTGTACTTTACAATTTGTCCAGCTGGATATTCGGTAAATTTTTCTAGCTTAATTGCTAAATAACACGCGGATGGCTACGGGATACGATCTTTACGAGTAATCTATCAATTATAACAGCGAATCTAAAAATCCTGAAGGAAGTTTAGTCGCCTTAGAACGATATTCTCGCGTGGTAGCTATGATTGTAGTTGATCTTTTGATAGAAAACAGACGTTCCGTGTCGCTGCGAAAGAAGCAGTCTCGAGGCTGCCTCCACTTGAAACGCGTCGACGACGACGCATCCGTGAAAAGTTTCTTCAACGTGGATTTGCGAGGACGTGTGGCAACATTGAACTGTCCGTAGGGAAGACATACGAGACCCGTGAGACTTTAAGTGGCTAATTAAACAACTTTCCCATGATGCGTAGATCGGATAGGAAACTATCAGAGCGTGGTAAAACTGGATTAATGTTATGATTAATTAGATCCCTGATCTCTCGAAGGATTGACGTATACCTACGAGGGTACTGTTTTCACTTTGCCATTTGATGTCGGCAATGTATCGATCATACAACGCGCTGGATCTTCTTTGAGCAGATTTTCTCGTAGAACAGCGATCGAATGTTAACGCAACTGTTTATGTAACCTCGAAATCGACATGCTTGGTAACTCGTCTTATAAAAGTGTTTATCTCACAAAGAGATTCATCTTCTTACGAAGATCTTCTCCTATTGAAAGTATTATTTTGGATTGTTATGTCGGATGGATGGGTTACCATCTATAATGTATTATTATTCTCTATTCGTATTTATAACGATTTTTCGCATGGAACGCGTAGAAAATTGTTGAAGGTTGTTAAAGATGAAAGATAAATTTATTAAAGATATCGAGCGTTCGTTATTTGCTTTAATGCAGCGCAATGTTCATTTTCCTGAAACATAAGAGAAACAGCGACGAAAGAGAAGGACACAGCCAACAAGTAATTTCCTCGTCGAAGCAAGATACTGTTGGCCGTTTTAAACCCATTAATTTACAGACTTCCAATTAATTAAGCATTTCATTGTCGAACAATTACGTTTAATCGGTATTAATCTCGAATTGCTAAACTAGTTTTTTAAACATTCTGAGCATATTTACTTGGCCCTCGCCTATTCCATTTTTCTTTCAATTCATTCAACAGTTTGTATAAATATATATACTTTGTTCATATACAGAGTACAACAAATCTCTGTTTCTTTAGTTGTATTCGTGAAAATCTAAATTTGCATAAACATCCGCAATCTACTTATATTCTAATATTACAATTCATCGTCCTTTCTCTAAATCGATTACATCCGATCACTTAAATCCATCTCACGTTTCCTATCCACCATACAACTTCCTTTTCCCATCAAGTCAAATTTTTACCATCGTTTCCTTTCTCCTTCAACCCGTTAACATTCTTACGCAAGCGACGCAAGTTCAGCAAGCAGAAACAAACGGAGTGCCATTGTCCAAGATGACGATGCAGTCGTCGCTTCCGGTTGACCAATTTCGTTGTGGGCTTGAAGGCCAGAGATCGTACAGAACGCAGCCTCCCGTCACGTGGATTACGTAAGGCAATTCGCTTTCCACCGAATGCGGGACGCCTAGAAACCGGAGAAATGCAGCGCGTTCTCGAACGAGCCTCTGCATTATAACCGGCGCTCCGTTGCCGGCAGACTATTTTGAAGCTGTGATTTTTAGAAATATGGGTCAGCCGCGTGCTTCCTGTCCCCGCTTGGCGCACGCCGTGTACACGCACAATTTCGTTCTCTCGTTTTGTTTCGAACTCTCGCTCGTTTCGCTTCGATTTTCTCCTATTTTCGTTCCCCTCGTTCTTCCACTTAGCGAGAACGCAGGTCTGAAAATTCATCGTCAAGGCGATTCTTACTTGTTTTCCGCCTTCAAAGTTCAAAGTTTTTATCGTAATCTGTTTTCGTTGTATATTTTCTTTTTCTGCTCGATGTCGGTGTTACGAATTTCATTGTTTATTAACCGCTATATTCATTCATTATAGAAAAATGTTCATGAAACTCGAAAATGTTAAGCTTAAGCCTACACGATACCAAATCCTTAAGCCTCTACGTTCTGAGTAAATTTCAAGTAACAAAAACTCGTCTTAAAGTAACAATAAAAAAGATTCTCGTATTATCGATTAGAAACTCAAGTTAATCAGCATCATTCAATTATTCGTTTAAAGAAGCAACGTGAAAACGAATCGATTCACGCACAGACGAACGCTCGTTGCCAACTTATTTTGTCATTAGTATAAAATCACTTTCTTCCTTTTACGCTAGTCATTCCAAGACATCCTGTACATTAGAGATCGAGAAGAAAATCTCATTTCAGTCTGATCAATCGTCTCTGAGCTATAGAAAAACCAAAGTGCCACTGAACGTTAATTAGTACCGCTTAAACGATGGTTCGACGAGACATCGTTGAAAAGAACGCGTTACAGTCGCCGCGGAAGCGGACAACAACTTTTCCAGCGACAACGATCACAAATATGGCGGCCTAGGTAGCTCGACTATTTTTAAAGCGACATTTAGCTTTCGCCTATGGCTTCACAACTGGCTGCACATTATTTTTCTCTCTCGTCTCCTTGTTTTCGGCTTATCCTGTATTACTTTCTCCTCTGCACCCTTCATTCCCTCCCTCCCTTCAACCGTCCTACCTTTTTTCTTCTCTCGCTGCTACGCGTCTGTTTCTATTCTCCCGCATTTCCCGTAATATCTTTCCGTTCGTATCCTCGTGGTGTTATTTCTTCTAGGCTGGCAACATGCCGTGGAAACAGATGGATCTTAATCTTGCAAAGCGGCGATGTCTCGAAGAAAGAATCTACGGCGTAGGGAAGAAAGGCTTCATTTCAGTCAGGATTATTTACCTTTCAGGATTTATCGTCTGACGATTTGGTGGTTGAAATCGAGCGAAAATGTCGAGACGCGAATCGATGGAAGATTTTTCCTGGCAGTTCTCGAGTGCAGCGATTGATTCGTTTGTGTAGAGAGAAAAAGAAATATAATAACAGCAATGTTTATAAATCTTTTGTTTATAAATATTTATCGATGATCAGTGTTCAGTTATGTACGTAATTATCGTTCTGGAATATTTTTTACGAATTGGAAGAAACTTGACTCGGAGCATCTAATTACGTATTTTATCTCAAATCGCGAATATAACGATACAGTTATGAATTTCTTTTGTCCCTGTCTCATTTTTTAACGTATAACTGTACGCGTCTGTTCTTTTATCATATTTCTGTACACGTTAAAATATTACATCTCCTTTGATCTACGACAAAATTACAGTTAAAATTAGCATAATTACTTTAAACGTCCGAAACGCGTCACTACACGTGGAATTCGCTTTTTTCAACTTTAATTTCATCCTCGTTTATTTGATCGTTAAAAACTGAATAGATAGGTGAACAAGGAAATAGAAAATATTTCAAACGGCAAAACTTTAATCCTACTTCATGATTTACGTAGATACTTGCACTTAATCAAACGTCCAGAACGATTTAATGAAGTGGTATCCGTGGTCATTATTAGTCCCGGTATTTCTAATATAATTAAATTATATCTATAATTCACAAGCTTATGGCGTTTCTATTTTCGAGACAGCACGATGATGTAACCGGTGATTTAATACGCCGTGTGTCCAGCGAAACGGGACCACCTGATGCCAGATGAAGAGATTATCATGTTGCATAGACGGACACGGAGTGCGTGGACCAAATGATCCGCAGATAAATTTAGCAGATTAGCCGCATTAGCCCGGATTGTTGAACCGTAAGGCGCCCATTCGTTCGTTGAACTCATTCCTTGGATGCTACCAAGAAGCTGGATGATGAGAAAAATCCGGATTCTTCGCTTTAGTAACCCAATAAGGGTTAACGAGACATTGCATTCGCAATTTTCTCATTTTTCCACTCGATTTATATTGTTGAGATATCTAAATTTTCGCAAAAAGATTGCCGATCTTCCAGCTGTTACAATTTCTTCGACGATAATCGTACAGCAATCGTACGCACAGAGATGCTTTTACACTAGGCGAAGCGAGAAAATTAAGTTGGACATTTTCTAAAAAAAAATCTTAGAATATCAAACACTTCTTCGTAGCTTAATACATCTTTTCACGATTTAAATTCGCATGAATTTAAAAACCGACATTTCATTTCTTCGGTCGTAGTCGTTAAAATACAAATTTGCATAAATATCCTCAGTCCACTGATCAAATGGAAAATTATGTTACGCTATCGTGGCCTATATCGCGCAGCAATAAACTGTAGACGAATAGTTTTTCGTAACGTAGTTAAATTTCTGTGACCGCAAAGTGGCAACAGTTTAAAATTAGGCGACGACTACGGGAGCTGTTCCCGCCCCTGGATCGCGAAACATAAAGGCTGCCTCTTTGCTCCAGGCTACTCTTGCGACGACACGTTATTTTGGAAGCGACAACTGTTAGGAGGAAATTGACCGATGCTTAACTGCTTATCATTTCCGACAGCTGGGAAGCTTCTAATTTGATGCCACGTCGTAAATTGTAATGTGGCTAACGTGACATAACGCTGACACGTTGACTGCTTGTCATGTATTAAGTGGAATTTTGATATCCTTATTTACATACGTGCTACGATAGATACCCAAGTAATTGAAAAAAAAATCTGCTGTTTATATAGACGAAATTTCGTTCGAATGTTAGAACTGTAATAAGTACGTGACGATACGAGTTAGTCAATTTTTGAAGCAGTTTACTACTACTAAAGATTATAAATATAAGTTTGAAAGCTAGTGATAAGATATAACGATATAGCACTTCGTAACGACAACGATCATCGATTAACGAATTCATCGATTTTTAACGATTTCCTTTGTTTATTTGTTGTACAGCTTGATGATACGGCGCTCCAGCTGTATAAAGATGGCGATTATGGCGCTTATTTGGACCTTGAAGCCTCCATCAGCGAGCAACAGGAAGAATTCGAAGGTTTCCAGACCAAGTAAGTCATCTCGTCATTTGACATCCTTAATAACAAGCATCGTGCTTTAATTACTTTAATTACCTATCCCACCCCCTTGAAACTGTTCTATAGAATCAGTTAGATAGGAATTTATACGATAAAATTAATACGAATAAGATAGACAAATATTTAGGACAAGTGTACAAGGATTATCACCTCATATCGTATCATATTTCGAAACAATACAGTTGATGCTGAGACGTAACGTGTTTTATGATTAATCGTGAGTAATTAGAGGAACTCTGTCGGAGACAAATATTTTGTCGAGCTTGCAAGATGCATGAAGAACTTGGAGCCCCATTTCTGGTACCTTTGATCCCATGGGATTCGATGTGCTTTACCTACCTCGTGTTGGGACAACTGAATTATACAGCAACTGTTCCTAAGATATATGAACAAACTTTGCAGGCATGTTTTTAGTAAGCATAAGGACGAAAAGATATCGCGTAAATGTAGTAGAGTTAAGGTCTTTTAACGTTGCATATCGAGCTGAATAAACTTTCCCTCCGATATAAACCGAGGAATGCGTATTTAAGGGATCTATTTAAATTGCAAAGTTCCATTGTCTGAAGTGATTTGGAATACAATACACGTAGTTGTGTATCGTTTGAAATAACCAATCTTTCGACTTTCTACATAAGGGACAATCCAAATATGCCAAATGTTTGAACGACCTTTTTATCGGAATAATATAGCTTTCTCTTTATTTCATACTTGAATCAAATACGTTAATTAAATTTTTATATCGAAACGTCGTTAATTTGAAACGAAAGATGGGCGTACGAGTTCACGAGAAAAGACTTGCAAGAGCCGTGTTGTCAGGAGACGTGTTATATGAAATTAAATCAACAGCACTAAAGCAGTATAACGAATCGTGTAGATAGGGAACCGTGAGAGATCGATGACACTGATCTCGAGCTAGGCTATTGACATACTACTGTGAATTGGAAAGAACGCCATTGAGGAAAAAGCGGGTTTCATTGCCGACTATTTTGACTTGTTTTCGTCGACACATATTTCATTCAGTCGAACTTAATACGTTCTTTACTCTTACTTGTTTGAAACATTTCTTCGCCTTTCTCCTTTTCTTTCTTTCTTATGTCAATCATTAACAGTAACGCGATTGCCAGCAAGAAACCTAGATTTCAAGTTAAGTTCATAATTACTTGGGAAAAAGTAAATCTGATAAAACAACTCGCCAGCGTAATTAATTTCGACTAATTGTTTGCCAAAAGAGACGTTTAACAGCTTGAAGAAAGTAATTTCGTTTCTTCGATTCCATTAATGATTGATATACATTATTAGATGGCGAACGTTTCTACATTTACAGGAAATTTAAACGCATAATATACAAATATGTTGATCAATATACAAACACAAGTTAACTATGTCCATAAACATATGAAATTACTTCAACATCCACAGTCTACATACTGCAGTATATTGTGATCACAAAATTGATTAAAATTCAATTCAAATAATTCAAATGTAGCGGAGGTAGAAGAAAGATTAACATAGTTTCAATCAAATCACTCTATGAAGGAGAATGAAGTTTACTATTCAGACATCTGAAGCCTGTATCTTCCTATTTAACCATGTACAATTAAACTAGTCACGCTCTCCATTTCTTACCAACTCTCTCGTGAAATTAAAACGATAATCTGCTTGGTATTTTCAATTTCCTATATTAATTATCTATCTCACTGTATATTTCACAATCAGCCGTCATCCGTTGCTTCGATAGTTGACGACGAAGCGTAATTAGGTCGCAGCATGATATTATCCATCTTCGCGTTTCTCCTTTTCGCAGAGAATTAATTCAGAACTTTTTGTTCCTACATCCAGTAGCGGAATACATACCTTTTCTTCTTCTCTCTCTTTTTTTTTTTTTTTTTTTTGTTATCTTTTCTAAGCGAGATTTAGACGCAGACACACACGGAGGTCGGAAATTGCGCGTAGAAGCGAGTCAGGGAAAACCAGGGAAAACGTAGATAAACATCTAAGATTAATTAAGACCGGCTCGAGAGAAATTAGTCTGTTGGTGTTAATTTCCCATTCTGGCGATACGCGATCTCAGGGACCTTGACTTCACCGACGCTTTAAACACGCTTTCAATAATCGACACAGCTGCCGAATGACGTTCTTAGTTAATTAAGAGCGCTTCGAAACACGGGAAACGCGGAATCTCGTTGCTTTCACTTGGCGTTCGAGTTTCTCGCAGCAGATATGACTTGCTGTAATGTTCGTCAAGCAAACGTTCCATTCGAAGTTGATTTCAGGATTGGTTACTAGGCTGAAAAAGGCTTACATCGTAGAATCGCTGCGTGCTGATGAAAATGTTCTGTGCCGTGTTAATGACGGGTGTGAAATAGTAGGATGTAGTAACGAGGATTTAAATTGAGCTCTTTGTGTTCTTTGTTCCCCTGAAGTTGTTAAGCGTAATTATTTAGACTATTTTTCTTTTTTAATTACGAAGAGCACTGCAATAAGGGGACCCCTGGGTTAGAAGAAGGTAGATGAGAATTGTAGATTTTTCATACGATTGCGAATCCTAGTGTAGACGAGAATTATAGATTTTCTAAGATAATCTTAAAGCAATTAATTTTCACTTAGATACAGTCTTTTCTGATTTTCTGTTTTATACGGTGTTCCAACGTCATTGACGAAACAATAGGAAATCCAGAGAGCTTGTAGTTAAAAACGAATATAACGTTAGATCGAACGTATGTGACTTGTTGTGTTACGATGTTTAACATTCAAAGTATCACACTGTATACTGATTGTACGAACAAAATCATCGCAAGTTGATTTATCCATTATTCGTGCGATTAAAATGCATTTTGCTAAAAATAAGTAAACGTCCAAATACTTTTAACCAATGACGTGTCTCCGAGTACTACGCGCGAAGTCCATATTTAAAATCTAACGTCGATTCGAACCTTTCAAACTAATTAGACTTCGTTAAAGCTAGTTTGTCAAGAGGCACATTCTCTCTTGATATTCTTGGCTATCCATGTGAAATGGAAAACTCTTCACCTCCGCGATAAGAAATCGGTTCGTTCAGCGAAAGCATACCGCTTTAAAATCCGTATCGGATTCGCGTTAACACCGATATCGAGAGGATCGATACGCGCACAGCAAAATTTCGCGAGATATACGATCGGCAAGGCATCGTATTTTCGATTATTCTCGTTGCATAGTCCGCGGATCGACGACATTTTCAACGATTTTCTGGCGAAACCTACGCGTTCGTTCATTCCTATACCACAATGGCTGCTGAAAGACGCGCCAGAGAGAAGAAGAGAGATCTATCGTGTTCATTGTGTGCAACACGCTCTGTACTCGCGAGGGATTGACTTCCTCCTTGCGGCGAATCGATATGAATTACTCATTGGATGAAAATTACATCCTACGAGGCCGTGTTCTCGCATAGACCTTGCGCAACCGTGAATCCTCTTCGACTTACCTCACGATTTTCGTGATCGTACCATCTGAATTTCGCATTTTGCCGATGTAATAAATTTATAAAGCGATTTGTTTGGTAGTGTTTGTAATATAGAGTTACACCGATATCTAATCTTGCGAAGGTTTTCTTGCGATCGGAATGTACGCTTCAGGCTCCACCCTTCAAACAACCGCTTGTCCCTAAAATGTTTTCTACGAATGATCCCGAATTTAAGGTGCTTTCGGGTTCATATGGGTTCACTCTCCTTAACAAGTCTTTCGCAACATCACGTTACTTCGATCATTATCGCGTAACTCGAGACTGAAACTTTTATCTACTCTCCATTTGTACAATTACATCCATCAGCTGAATTTCTTAAAACGTGTTGTATCCTCTGTTTGTTGATATTCGACAGCAGCATCGTCGGCTGACACTTTGCGGAGCACAGGCCAAACGTTTGATACGCAAACAGAATCATATTTATAGCAAGGACGGTCGCAGATGCGACGAAATTGACAAAATCCGCGCGCAAGAATCTGGCAAATATTATCGGAATAAATAGTATTCGAGACACAAATTTGCAACGCGTGATAGGAAAGGGGTGAAACTAGAGGGTCGATGGCAGACGATTGACGAAAGACCGACGAAAAGAAAGGTAGGAAGGCGAGCTGAGGTTAAGTAAATGTTTGGTCAGTGGTACTCGTTCCAATATTTGAAAGGCCGGAATTTTCACGAACCGCAAAACGACGTCATACGTTTGCCTCCTCGCCACACCTCGCCCCTTTTTTCCCATTCTCTTCCGATACAACGGCACCGAACCGGTCCGATCCTTTTTTTCCCTTTCTCGTCGATGCCTATGCCCATGCCCACGTACACCAGTCGAACCCGGCAACGACACGGTCCATGGCTTGCCCTCGGTCAAATGGAAACGCGTTCCACGGTTTTTCCGGCCGCGACGCCCCGATATTGGCTCCGTGGTTGGAGATTTGTCGACCGGCTGTGATACCGCGTACACCATGCTAGACCGCGCTCGATAACCAACCCTACGACTGATCATCCGCATTTTATTCCGTGTTCAGCCGACCTCGAGAGTAACTAGTAGTCAGAGATGGGATCTAAAACTTGTGGTTCACCTGGAATCTCTGTACGCTTCCGTTCTTAAGTATTAGGATACTTTCTGGCTTGATACGCAACGCGATAAATAAACTGCGGATGATGATATAAAAGTAAATGTATAAAATATCGAAAGTAAAGCACAAGTTAGAATATTTCGTAGATGAAACGAATCTATATTTAAGTTTGGTTCTTTCTTTTTTCCATCGTATCGATAAACGTGCGAAGAATCGTTGATTCTTGGTGATTGAATCTGAAATATTTTCAATCGCTTCGAGTCTGTATTGTACAATATGTGAGGAAAAATTCGAATCACTCGGAACCCGATTCGAAGCTTATAACTGTTTGGAATTTGACGATCTGATGCGACGATACGTACGATTTTCACGTGTTTTCCAACGAAATAGCAAACTCGTGAAAAGATCGTGCCGGAATGCGGGTTTTCTGGGTAGGGTCTCGTGATTTGTATTGTGTTTAGCGAAGAATGGGGTGGGTTTGGCAAAGGAATGTGGTGGAGTTTCGATGGAGCTTTCGATAGCGATGTTTAAATTGTGGTTTGTTGGAGCTAGGAGCGCAGATTTTATTGCGGTTTTATCTGTGAGATATTTTCCAAACCTTTTATCGTTTTGTTTCATTTTCGTGGTTATTTTATTGGGTTTTGTTCATAGTGGTTTTATCGTAAGAATCTTCGTTGTGCGAAGTGGCAGATTTTGCCAGATGGATGACTTCCATTAATCTTGCTTTTGTGTTACGTTATTACTTTATTTTGTCTACGTTTGAAACAAGTTTCATATTCTAAGATAAACAATTGCTTTGAGGCATCAATGAAATTTAGAGGGTATTAAGACACAGATTTTATTACACAACGATTCGTTTTTAAATGTAGTAAATCGTTCTGTGTATATTATTTATTACGTTTATACGTGATAAACCGTTATAAATCTTGGCAGGTGTCATATCTCTGGTGCAAAATAGTGCTAAGAAAGATCACAGTTTTAGTACTAATATACAACATATTACTGTGTCATTTGGCACGAAGTAGACAGAGTTTATTGCACGTAAAATTAGCAAATAATTTATATGAAGATATCGCAGTTTCTGTTGAAGTAGTTCATACGTTGTCAATACTTTTCGACTATTATCACAAGATATTCACCTGGCCTCCCTTAACATTCGTTGATCGAATCAAAGTATTAGATTGACTGGAAAGTGTATCTTTCTTTTACAGACACGTCTTTTACAACGACGCATCTTTATACAAACATGGAACCTAATCTGTCGAACGTTGTGATCTTTATCTTGATAGAACAAAATGGATCATACGTAATTCGATACAATAAAACGGAAAATCTTGTACATCCATTGTTTCCGTATAAAACGAAAGAAACTTTTCCGACGATCTAATACAATACAGTTACATGTCATTCTCTGTATAGATTCTAAATATTTCGAATCGAAGGTTTAATTTTACACGATGATGCTTACGTACTGATTGCGATTCGTTAATCAAACTCGTTTTATAACGAGCTAAATCCATCAACAGAATTATGAAATCTGTTTATTCAAAGTTTCAACTAAATCGTTATCTCAACCACAGGAAGATCTTGGACTTTTCTCGTCAGTAGCGATCGTGTAACACAAAATTGCAGGGTCGTGCCCACACACCGCGTCACCCAGTTCCCATGAATCGTTCGTTGCAAAACGATTAGCCACCCACGCCGATCCATTCTCTCCTCTGATTTTCCCCATGAGGCTTTCAGTGAAAATTACGAAAATCGAGAGTCAGTAACGTAGAAAATCCATGATCTATTCGACGAAGAGGAGAAGATGGCGTGTCTCGCGTAGGTAACCGATCATTTGTCTTCTCGTCGTAACATTTCGCACCGGACCGCCTACGTTTCAACTCTGCTCGCGATATTCGTCTACTCTCTGACCACCGTGTTTCACGAAAATTAATTCCGCTGAGCGTTGGCTGGTGTTCCGCGCGTATAAAGAGCCGTAACAAATTGCCAGTCATTCACCGTGGCCGAATCTGAAGTTTCTCTGACTTCACGCTCCCAAGCTGGTGCCGGAAGTTGCACGTTCAGGCAAAAACAGCGGTGGACGTAGTCCGCGCTTTGACAATTTCGAGTTTTGGGGTTGATGCGGATGACGAGACGAGTTGGGATTAAAAACTTTGGTCGTGAATCTTTTTATTGTGCGTGAGTCAGAATTCGTACAGGTGACGAGCCATGGAGATCTGAGAATAGTTTTATGTTAGCTCTTTGGGAATTGAATTTTCGCGAGGCGTTGAATCTCTAATGACAGTGCGTTGCATTAGGTTTCATACTTTTATAATTTTTCAATAAACTCGAAGAGCTTTTTAACACGTATATCCTGGACTCTAATATTATTACGTGTATCACTTTGTCGTTGATTTTTCAAGCAACTATTAAGATTTACTTTCAATTCATAATAATAAACAGCGATTATAAAATACGCGTGTCTATGCGAGGCACACGAAGACATAGGTTTGGAACGCCGAAGAGGCGCAACCTAACGTTAGTAGTGGAAGGTCCCGGGAGCCCATCACGAGTTCCAAACAGTTTTCTCCCGTGTCACGTCTGTGCACAGCGCAAGGGAATAGGTTGCCGCGAATTTCTGGAACACGCAAGCAACTGAAAATTATGGCGATCAATCTCGCGTGTATTAAGAAGACGCGGACGGCGACTAGATCCGACGTAGAAAACGGAAAACTCGGGTCATGATGGGTTAATTAATTACATTTGTCTCGTCGTGCAATCTAGACACGGCGAATTTCAGCCTCTGCCTTCTGTCGTCTAAGATCGTTAACTCATTAACAGATTAACGAACATCGTTGAAGTTCCGAGGCAAGAAATTCACAAGTTAGGCTACTGGAATAGGGCAAGAAGACAGGGTCTGATCGTGTTACCACTTCGAGCAAGACTAATGCTCGTTGACGGTGAAAACGCGCTTTGTTCTATTCGCAACGCACAAAAGAACGAACAGTGTCTTCGTCGGCGAAGCTTGTAGCAAAGATGTGTTCGTAAGGAAAGGCTATTTCCGAGGTGGAACCTTAAAACTTAAGAGAGTAATAAACAGCGTGCTCTTTAGGATGTTAGTTTTGTTTGTTCTGTACTCAGACTGTAACCAATTCATTTTTTAAGCCATTTTATGCCCAACAGTTTCTCCTTCGAGATTTCTTACCATTAAAAATTATACCAATCGCAATCAACCACACGTCGCATTTAACGAACGAATAAAATTTATCAGTGAACCGCTCCCACTGGTAGAATGAATGGTCTTAACGTTCACGAACAAAAAAAAAAAAAAAAAGAAAAAATTATACAAAATACGAAACAGCCAGAAGCTGGAGAGATCGTCAGCTCCACCATTCGTTGGACCAAACTCAGTCTCTATGGTCTCTTCGTTAATAAAGCTCGTGTCATTGTCCTATCTCTTTCTGTTACATGTTGCGTAATCCGTTTGAATGCACGTAGGTACACTGGCCACGTATAATTATAATGGAAGCTATATATCCGCGGGTTGTGGAAGGGTCGAGAGGGAGAGCAGGGTAGGAGAAGAGCGCGGATAGTGGGTACTCTCCCAGGGGTTCAATAACCAAGCACAATAAGTCGCTAAACGTTCGGCGTAGACGGTACGATGAGTAATCAGCTTCCTACGTATCGGCCCCGGGGATCGTTAAGGTGTGTACAGTGTACACACGTCCTCGAACCGAGATACCTTATATATTATCGGCAAGGGACACGAAGAAAGGAGAAAGGTACATCGGGCGGGAACGATTGTGCGCATCTATGGATCGTTGTTGCGTTTCGCGTGGTCGAGGTATTCATAGGCGGATGTAGTTACTTGGAAATGGAATTTTTGGCAGCTAGAGCATAGGATAATTATTATTAATATCGGTTTCGAGAAGTCTAGAATTTGTCCGAAGAACGTTATTGATTCTTTACGACAGCTTTACCACTTAAAAGCTACTTTTGATAGGAAGTTTACTTTATGATAAGTTTACTTTAACTTTACTTTCGGATAATGAAGTTGTAAATTGAAACATCAAATGGGGTTGCATTTATCGATCTAGCCACAACTAGAGTAAGTGTTAGTTCGAAGTGGTCGTAAAACATATTAGCATATTAAATTTCAGATTGCGAACGACATTCACGAATCGATATTTAAAACTTAATATTCTTTTCCTGTTCTTCTTTAACGTGGTTCCTAACAGTTGGACATCGGATAAGATCCAGGGCATGGAAATCCCGTGTTAATATCGAATATATTGGAAAAATGACATCTCGTATGTATCCACTTGATATGTATTATTCGTCGACTTGCTGCCAACAGATGTTCACATCTTCGAGTCTGCACAACATTCTCGAACGAGAAAAGGACTTTGAAATACGAGTAGAATACATTCTGCACATTCGAAATATTTTTCATCACGAATCCAAGATCCTCACAAGGTGGAATTGATAAGTTGCCAAGGAAATGGCAAAATGTCATAGAAAATAATGGCGTACGTTTCCTAGGTTGTGATATTTCATAGACGTAAAGGATATACAGGGTATATGTATACTTATGCAAATCTAGGTATATAGCAGTGAAGTCGAAAATTATTTATGATCTCGCTTTATGCGTATACCGTGTATTATGTGCGAGGATTTGTAAAAAAAAAAAAAAAGAAGATTATTCTTCGATATTTTGTGTATCGTAAAGTAATGGAAAGTATTGCTAATTTACGCTATTTAGTCTGTGCTGGAAATAGTGTTTTAAATGTACGACGAAAGAAGACGCTGGGAAAAAACGGGCTTTGTATGTTCACGGATTACATGGTGATTTCATAGGATTCAAAGAAACGTATATTATATAACATACTTGTTTGCGGTTAAAGAAAGACGAGTTTAATCTTTTTGTAACACGATGACTTCATCATTTGAGATCACGAAGCAAAGTAAAATGTCACGGTTGGAATTAGCACATCAAAAGAATCAAAATAAGCTTTTTCCCTAAGCAAAAATCGTTCAAAACAATAATTTGGATATGTTGCTGGAAAAATTACAAATTGTTTTACCACAAGCCTGCAGTATCATCCTAAAGAGGAAGTAAAATGCTGTTATTCCGGCAAAGAATAAAAATAAGTCTTCGAATATTTTGCATTTACGAGTCACACTGGATGGTAAAACTGCAAGTGCGTGTTCTCTATTAAGAAATCTTCATTTCTTGCGTACACCGTTTACCATTTGAACCGCTCGTTTTGCTTCGGACCTAACGGAAATGTTTCGAATTATTCCCCAAGCAAATTACCATCGTGATTTTCTCGGTTTTTATCCTTTTCGGTGGACGGAAAGAATTCACGGACAAGTCTCGGTTGTTATGGAAATTTTTAAATGGCGCGACCACGAGGATATTATTATTTGCGCCGCTACCTAACGAACCGTCTCGAAAAACCTCTAGCTCCGAACAAGGGGCTCGTTTCATCATTTGCATTGGCATTTTTGTCGCATGTTGGCCGAGGAAACAATTTTGCATGATAACGGCCGTCCCTTTGGTAGGACACGGTTACCATGATAATCTATAGGAATCACGTTGTAAAGCAACGTCAATAAATCGACTCATTAACGTGTATCGTCGTTGTAGAACGTAAACTCGAGCCGCGTTGTCACGCTAATGTTATTAGCGAGTGTTAACCGAAGGACGTTTCCAACGATTCACGGTTATAATGAATGAATGGCCACGAATTTACGCGCTTCCTCCATTAGCCGCTTTGAATCCCTGGCTCGTGGCCGTGTCACTCTAGTTGTAAAATCTCTAACAAGAGAAACACGCGAGATGTGTTAGGTGTTGATTCGAGTAAGCCTTTTGTGAGGAAAGGAATAGTAAATGAATTTTATACTGACTTAAGGTTGGCAAGTTGTATAGGTAGATCGCGGACAGGTATGCGCTACTTTGAAAGAGAATACATTGGTGATTTAAAATTGATTTTTAATTTGAATAAAACGCGGGACAAAATGTTAGTCTTATTATATTATATTATTATACATTATATTATATTATAGCATTGTGTAGTACATTGATTTTTGTACGACTTTGTATATATCTTTGTGAACGTAATCAATGAAATTTAATATATATATATATAAAAGACCATTTCACTTACTAAATATTATGATTAGCACTTTACTTTGAATATTTTACGTGCACTAGCTAGAGAAGATTATTTCCCAATGAAGCGTTTTTTTAAATCACGTTCTACATTTTATTTTCTATAATAACAAACTTTCATAGTTATATAAAAGTACTGGTATGTAATACGAAATTTACTATATTTAGATTTAATTAATTAGTACGTGAATATGTTATAACATATACAATGCTTATCTTATTCACGAAGCAGTTCTTATCGTACGATATATTACAATTGTTAAATCGGCGCAAGACATCCAATACGAGTTCGAATACCTGTTACGAATTTTAAACAAAGTCGTAAAATCATACACGTAATATACTTTTTGTTCCACCGATGGCAACATGTCGCTTTCTCTTCTAACAAGCAATGCACGTAATATTTTCTCGTCAACTCGCTCGATATTTATTTCATCCAACATCGTATCTGTATTCCAGAGGAACGATTTCACGCTGTTGCGTTTACCTAATCGCGTTCCTTCTAACATTCCCCTATTCTGTATCATCCGGCGAGAAAAAGACAAGCAAAAGGAAAACGTGGCCCATAGAAATACATACTTTTAAAGGCGTAACGATTTGCAAATTGTATTCGCAGACGTTTATAGAGAGCGTGGGTCATTACGATAAACACTATGATCGAGCCAGGCAAAAATTCTGATTTCCGCCTTTCGTGAATACTCTACTTTCTTCGACGGTCACTCGGCATATAACGCGCCATTGGAAAGGGAACATTCGACTATTGTTCGAACTATGGTTCATTAGTCGGATGGTTTACAGTGATGTACTTATAGCGTGTTTCGCGGAAGTGGAACGAACTTAAGTGGACGATGGCGAACCATTTTAATGATCGGATCGAATCCTACGATAAGATGACTGATGGACGAACTATGAATTGGTTATTTACTCGTTTTGTACGGCTTACGTCAAAGAGGTATAACTGGTTACGAATCGACAATTCTTGAACAGCTTAGGATTGATAACAAAAACGTTTATATTGCAAAAAAAATGTTCATTTTTTGAAGTAGAAGCTATAGCCAGAATAATGGAATAATTAGATATAGATGGATTTTTTACTTGATTTTATTGACCGAGAAATTTTTGGTACGGAATATTTTGGAAATTATTATGGAAATTATTATTAAAATATTAAATCACAAAATAAAAGATTCAGAAACATTTGAGTTAACGCTATATGTACATACGACTCGTCGAGAAAAATTACGTTCCCCGAGCGTTGACTGAGCCGATTATTTCTCAGTTTATATACGATCAGGTTCGCGCCTGTTCTTTCGCTTCTGTTCGTTTCTTTGTACAGCGATTGGGGAAACGGGGTTTTACAAATTGAGTCCATAAGCGATGGCAAACGGTCTGGAAACGTGAGTAACGATCGGAGAGGTGCGACAAGAACCGGGTAATAGAAACGTCGACAGTCAAATGCCTCTGTAGTAATTGTCTTCGTTGGAAGAAAAATGTTTCGAGTGTTTGAACGCTTAATTACTCGTCGTATTGTGTACGTATTTGCGGGCAATAAATATGATTTCTAAACACATTCGTTACTTCCCATTGCGAATGCTGTTAAAAATTTCATTAATTTTAAACTCGGCTTAAAAGTGAACAAAAACCTATATATATATACCTATATATATATATAAACCTACATACAAACCTATATATAAGCCATATATGATACATCTTTAATTTGTATTATCATATACGATAATTTTTATGTACGATGAACATTTTTTCATCGTATATATGATTAAAGTTTTCACGAAATGACTTGATCTTCAGAATTTGTATCAATCTGAAATTTTCGAAAATTCGGTAATCTGAAAAATTCGAAATTCGAGTATGTGAGTAACTAAAACTTTGTTTACGATACTTTACTCCAAAATCAACTTCTATCGAATCTCTCAAATACCTTCACTGTCTCGATTCGTTCGAATACTTCGCGGCTAATTCAAAATCGTTTCGATTACCGTCTTTGTGAGATATCAAACTCTGAATGGCAACTCGAAGCGCACCGATACACAATGGAGCTAAACGAATTCAGGTAAATAGACTGGTCGGAAGGAGATCAGAGTACATGAGAACAGATCGATCTCTCGAGGATCGTTCGGACAAATAACTACCCAAACTATCAGAACTGTCTGTCTAACTGAAGGTTTCGTCACTTCTCTGTACAGAATCCGATTATTGGATTTGAGTCGCGGCATAATCGTGTTACAGACGCCAATCAAGCGATATCTACGATTGATGTCGATCCACCACGCTTACGGAAGGCGACTGTATTTTATTTGAGAAATGAAAGAAATTTCTTTTACACATTTATCATAGTTAAGTAAGCTAATATTCATCCTGAATGGAGCACTTTGTGTTATTTAACTCTGATGTGGTCTTTAAATTCTTATATGTAATTAATCATCTTCTTATTTCATAAGTCAAGACAGGAATTCATGCATATCGCGATAACAGTCATTTCGTATTTTCCTCAAATTTAAGAAATTCTTTAATAATCGTTTAAGAAAGCACAGAGAGAAAATCAAACGTTTATAACGCACACAAAATTATTTATAAATTCTTACACTAATTATAAACGGATTAAGTTGAATTGAAAATTATGTTACGTACATTAACATTGTTCACACTGAAGCTCGATCAATAAAACGAACGAGTGAATTTTTCTACCTTTGTTCAGCAATTCGATCAGTAAATTAAAAAGAAAAATGTGCAATTGGTTGTAAACTAGGCGATGTAATTAGTCTCTACTTTAAGTTAAGTTAGATCAATGTTTATAAAGATTATTGGTGAAATCGTTTGCAATCGTAAATAACATTATAACGCTATAAAATTGAGACTCGAGAACGCAGAAGGATTAATGTATAATAAAAATGAATTTATTGTTAATTTTCAAAAGAGCAGCTGCGATATAACGTTGTTTAATATCAAAATATGTTAAAGTGGAATTTGCAGCAATCGTATATTCGTGTTTTAAAATTGATATTGCAGGTATACGTTTTGCACGCAAGGATGTAGCTCTAAGTTATCCGGAAATGTATATTATTATGGTTTTCCGATATTCTTGGTGCTGTATTATTTCGATATACATAGTCATACGTTGTTTCGAACCAAGCAGTACTTTGTTATTTTAAAACATGTAGTGCTATGTTATTAGAAAATGCATTATACTACATCGTAGTGAAATATAAACGAATAATATTATATTGTACAGACACACGTGATCGAAAGATTTCCATATAAACACGCGTTAGATAAAAGCCTCTAAGGTTAAAAAATTAACTCGACGTTTTTATTAATCGAATGTTTGTAGAAACTTAACAGAAACTTTGAATAAAGATTCTATCGAGCGTTATATGATACAAGATACACGTTAATCATTGTGAATAATTATATCATATTATTGGTTTATCAAAGTCTATTAAAGTTATGCTTACTACGATGCATTATTAGTCATCAGCAAAAACTTTCATTAAGCGAACACGTTGACTTATCGTAGAAGCGAAGTGCGTGATAAAGAAGATCAAAGTACGAAGAAATAATCGTTATAAATCATCGGCGTAAATAATCATTATCGTTATTTTTCCTTTGTAACTAAACATTCTCGTGCTTCTTTTTTCCTTAATATTTCATTTTTCCAGCATCTATCTCTCTGATTAAATATTTTAATATTCTTGTTGGCTCTGCTTTAATCGAGAAGAAGATAGCAAAGATATTCACAAAACATCAATTACACGATGTAATTAGGGTAATTAGCTTTTCTCTACATTTCAATTAGGTTACGTAGCAAGCATGGCACAGAAAATGTCAGGATGCGACGTCTATTCTTTCATATCGATTTGATTCTTCATTATCCAGCAAAGTAATGAACACCAATTAAGGACCACACAGCAAGAACATAATAAACCAATTTTTATCGATTTCCTAATTTCCGTGCTGGTCGACGGCCAGAAGGGCGTATTTTAATATACTTACAAGCTAAACAGCTTAAAATTGCTCGTCCATTGTACTTCTTTTTTAAATTGGCCGACTTTGCCGCATTAATTGAATCCGGCAAGACTTCGCCGTAATAAGGGTGAAAGTCGATCACGATAAAAATGGATCGTTACCCTAAAAATTCCTGAAGTTTCCGCGGGCTTACGGGCACGTGCATTCCCATGTAAAATGCTCTGACTTTAATTTCGCTGCTGGGAATTCTTTAGCCGGATTACTTGTCCCCGGATATCCTCCGAGATTCGCGGTTTTCTGTCGGTGAACGCGTTCCCAGAAGAGGCATGCATCGTCGATTAAATTAATGAGTTTTGCCGCCCGCGGCACCCGCGGAACGATGACTCACATATACCTGTCTCAAAAATAGATTTTACGTCGCTCGCCAGACGACATGTGACGAAACGAAACGAACGACAAATTCGAAAAGTAAATTCGATCCTGGTCTTGGATTCGTAATTTGCCAGTTGATTAACACCGATGAATGTCAGGAAGTAGACACGTGTGACTTTTACTTGACTTTTTATCAGTTAGTCTGAACGTACGAATGTTTAGCATACGATTATTATATAGGATTATTTGCATAAATATGCCTATCTTGAAAAGTAGAAACACATAACAGTGTGCTGTTAACAATAAATGTTTGATTCGTGATTAGTATTCTGTTGTTGGTGCAAACATTTCTATAGTCAGTGTATTTGTATGTTTAATTAATGTTGCATTTATAATTTTGTAAATACATTTGTTGTAATACAATGTTTTAAATATAAGTTTTTTAGATTTAGTCTAGCTATTTGTCTGTTATTCATAAAACACTTAACGATCAGAGATACTTGTCGATAACTTTTTTACCTAACGCAGGACAAATAATCTATTCATCGAAAAATTGTAACATTTAGAAAAGATCGTTTATTTATGAAGGATTTAATTATATGTGCAGTATTATTTACAAATTAGCTATTATTATAATTAGCTTCTAACGAGAATGTTATTCGACGAGTCTTACTTTTCACGTTACAAATAATTTAATTTTGCGCTAAACGTTTCTACGATAAGAATTGAAACCATTTTACATAGAGTTCTCGTAAAATTCTCGATGACTAAACTACTTTCAAAGATTAAATGGTCGAAAGTGAAAATACCCGAAGAATTCTATTTCGATTTCGAACGAACGAAAGTTGGAGGGATCGAGTCAAGAGAGAACCTATATGCTATTTCGTGGTTCTTGTTCTTTATTGCAAATGAGAAGGAACGAGACGAAACAAATAACCGGTCATGGGAAACGCGTTTTCGTTCACGAGCTCCTCCTAGTTTCCCTCCGGTGAAAATCGAAGGTTTCCGAATAGCTGGCGATCCGGCTCGGAATAAATCTCATAACTAGGTTTACAGATCTATTCCCAGGAGATCGACCGGCGGTCTGTGCCGTTCGTTTCTCGTTTTATAAATATCTACCCGCGTTTCTATCCGTGATCCGAGCGACAATGAGTCAACCTCTATTACCGTTTGTTACCGAATTATCTTAAATATAAAACTAACGAAGAATTCACTTCGCTGTGGCTTTCGTAAAACGAAAAATCATTGATAGCATCGTGATGGTTAAATAATTTCTGCAGTGTAATTCTTAGATCGCAAATGTTTATGCATTTATATATTATATTAGTAATTTATGAATAAAAATATAGTAGTAAACATGATAATAATGCGTAATGTTGAAGAAAAGAAAGAATGTCGTATCTTTAAAATGATAACGAATAATTGATTTAATTACGACAGAGTAACACGCTCGTTGCGATAATACAAATTTCCTTGTGTTGTTGCAGTATAATCGATAATTTGATGTATCATTACAAAATAATCAAGATTTAATCAGCACGGAATTCCCTCTTCATAATCCTTTTTCACGATGCTTTTGTTCCACGGTTCATTGCATTTTAATCAACGAATTAACGAGGTGAATCCTCAACAGAATAAAATATCGATATCGTCGATATTGTTTCCTGCAATCATCCTGCCCCGTGAAAATACTAAGTGTATCAAAGTATCAGTCATATCAATGGAAATTATGAATATTTCATTATAAAAATAGAATATTCGCGGAATCTCACGGATATACGTAGACGAGAGAAACAAAACTCTAAAGTAATACGAATAACGTTTAAAGTAAATTCCATGGTATATGGTGTGTAGTTCGACTTTTATTAAAAATGACAGTACCCAAAGCATATTATTCTGGTGTATTTTTTATACCTGTATAATATTTTAAATTTAATAATTTTTACTAATTTATCTCGATTCGAATAATTTCTTAAATTCGAATGAATAATATTCGTTCGTTTCATTTCTTCTCATGTCTTACTCATGTCTTTTAAAATATCCTAATGCTAACGAACGATATACTCTGTAAATTACGTTTCTCTTAAATGCGCAAAAATCCTTAGTCTACTTACTATCTTACAACACTTAATTTCGCACACGCGTTTCCGTACGTTTGATAACTTGACGCGATTCTATGCGAGTGTTGCGTTCAACATGTGCCAATTTAAATTGACCGTGACCAGCTAATTGATGTTTTACAGGGGTGTTACACCGTCACGACTAACACGTGATGCAATGCAATTATACACCTGAGAATATTGCATAATAATAGCGACGGTCGTCACGGTCTGTCGTCTCTTTAATTTAATCCAATTCGATGCTGTTACGCTGTTCTTACGCATACGCTGTCAGTGGTAAACACGAAACATCGTCACCGCTTCTTACGATCGTTTAATTACGTAATTCTCGTTTCTTTATTGGTATAGCTACACGTGTACGATGTTTATCGGAAAACGAACGCTTTTTCTTTTTCTGAGGAACTTATACCGTTGCATAGAATAATAAAAAATATCCGAAATCAGAAAGAATTCGATATTTATCGAGAATGTTTACGAAAGTATGGGAACTTTGTAATGAAAATAAAAATACTTTGGTTTTCCGGGCAACATGAAAAATTTGTAGAATTTTATGTTTTTCATAGATGTAATTTATAAAGAATTCCTTACCGTATATTGCGCTGAAATTTTGTTACTCAAATATGATCATCTCCTCATAATAGTTCTCATGGGATAAACTTTTATTCTTCAGAGAATATTCAAGAATATTTAATAATAATTTTAAAGAATATTTACTGTAACGTACACTGTTTGGCGGTTTGTTTCCCTTCATAAGTCCTTTTTTCGAAATGCATAAAGTTAAAAATAGAATAGTCGACCCGTTAAACGCATTACCTACAATTTCGCGGTAAACGCGATATTTAAATTGACGTAAAATGTGCGTCAGTAGCGGTGAATGTATTCAGCTATAAAAAATAATTTCTACCTAACTTGACCAACGGTTTATAATATTATTGTAGACATCGTATTTTAGATATTTTATTTATTTTTGTATATTTTGTATACACATATTTGCATACTTTACAATTTCCCATAAATGTATAAACATCGTCTGTCTCTTTATGACACGTAAATTGACAATTTCAAAATATTTTATTTCCCTCGGAAAAATCATACATTCTCAATTTCTCGGCTCAACTAACTTTTCAATATCGAACGTTTGAATTTAATTTCCGTTTGACACGAGATTCCATAAGTTTGCGCTTGTATACTTTCGACTTCTCGTTAGTACACGTGCGGCCAATATGTTCGACAATGCAGCCACTTAACTGCAGCTGATCAATCGGTCGCTGGAAGTCCAATTTATTTGAGACACGTGCCGTTTTAACTTCACTAGCACTCGATAGGTGGAAGGTCGTCTCTGAAAGTTTGCAGTTTGCAGTATCGCACGGAACTTCCATGGTCGGGTTCAAATCCGTTGAAAAGTTTGAAATCGGAGGACTTGCCGCATCGGCAGCACACTCCACGCCGGAATTTAACGTCGATTTTGTATACTGGATACTTTCGTGAACTTGCTTCATAAAGCCGTGTCTTTGGTGCGTTTATACGCGCCCGAACGTTTAATACTTCGCGCCTTTGGTGTTTTACAACGGGCTTATATCAACCCCTCTATTATTTTCTTTTCTATCTGTTTTAACGTGCTTTGCGTATGCTTTACCAATGCTTGGAATTTTCTTTGAGATATTTGTTTTATGTAAATTTCCCTTAATGAAAATAGTTTCGGCTCTACTCTTCCTTTCGGACGATATCGTTTGAAATTTTAGTTCGCCGTAATTAAATTCTTTGACATCTATATACTTTTCTTAAATTTAAATTTCGTATTTACGTGATATCGTAGATATTGTATACCATGCACCTAAATTCGTGGCAAACGTGTACAAATTCAAAGAAATTATCACTGATATACGAAGTAGGAATATTGCAGGAAAGTAAAGCTAATCATCGTTATTTCGTATTTTTATTCCTATCCCTGTTCACTTTTTAATCAGAAATGTACGAGCTTATACTTATATGACGTTATTTTCTAATTTTCGCTCGTAAAATATATTCGAATCGTTCTACAGAGAGAACTCCGACAGTCCGTAGTTTTCAAATTACGATATCCCGGATTATAATCTTACTTCATACTGAGTAGATAAACTCTCGTTAGAGATTCCAATACGTAGGATAAAAATATACAATGATTGATAAATCTATAATACGTAGACGTATATTATCTCGTTTAAGGCGACACTACGATAAAAGATTATTATAAGAAATCCAGTAAAAAAAAAAAAAAAAGAGAATCAAACAATATTCGTTCATAGAACATCAACGTTTTAACTTAGTCGCGGAGTAAAAATATTTGAAAACGAGTAAATTATAGAAATTTCATTTTCATCGTGTTTTTTTTCCGAGCATAGAATAACGTGTTATTAAAAATGTTTAAAAAATCCGCTAAATATACAGATTTTATTTAATTATACAGCTGAGCAGCGAAATTGTAAAAAGTGCAGCAGTGCGTAAGACCGTAATTGTAAAAGGCTAATTCAGCCGCTTCTCGAAACATTGAAATATTCCAAGTGGCATTATAACATTACGTTTCATCCTCATTTGCATCTGCAAGTGGTATAAAAAATAAATAGAGTTATTCCGCGTGCCCGAGTCTCATAACTCTCCTTTACTCGTTTCTTCCTTCTATGCCTTCCCACTTTCTCTCTTATTCCTCTTGATGCCTCTTTTACTTTTCGCCCGCTTTGCCTCCCTTTTATTTCACGCTTCGCGTACATTCAGATCTTGTTTGCATCGAATAAATCCTCGATAATCAACAATTCACCTCTTGTGCACATAAGTCTGTGTAAACATGTACATTAACTTTCGGTACGTCCTTTTCTCGCGAAAGAGAGAAATCGCTTTATGTTAATTCAAAGTATTTATATTTGATAGTAATTATAGATTGCAGATTATTATGCAACAAAGCGTTATATTAAGTTATACATTATGGCAAATAATAAGCTATTTTAAAACACCGTCTAATCGTGTTTCTTAAATATTTGACGCGCGGTATTCCTGTACCATAGCTTAGAAAATATACTGGAAGAGGTAAAATATGGTTTATAAAGTAAGAAGGCTAGCAAAACATCTTTCGCGTCGAAGAATACGTATTGACAAAGAAGAAAACACACGAAAACAACGTTAAAATGATGGATGAAATATTAGAATACTAAAGACTCGGCAACTCCACATAAAGCCAGATTAGTCGCTTGATTAGTCTTCGTTTACGAACAACACAAGTTGCACAATTTTCATGACTACTGTGTTGCGTCGCAACAATTTTCCATCGAGACTACTAGAAGAAAGTTAAAGTTATCAGACGTAGACCGAGCACCGACATACGATACAGGTGGAGAAGTTGGAAACTCGAGTGCACACGTTGTTTCCGTGTTCTGGTTTTCAAGACTTTTGGATCTTCGTACAGTCGTGGAAACAAATAGTTCTCGGGATCAATGGCTGGCCGCATTGGCCGATAATTACGAGCTGTTACCACGCGAACAGAATGGTTGGCTTGATCGGGACGAGCAAAGAGAGACAGAAGAGAGGAGAGGAGAGTGGCGGATCTGCGAACGTTCGCTCGTTACACAATTAAATTTACGATCGAGTCGAACGCGATCGGACGTTACTGCGGCGTGGTTACCCCAGACCGGATATAAATTGCGGACCGCCCTGTTCGGTTGCCTTCGATCGCTGATCGACGATTAAACTCGATGACATGGCTTCTCGTCGTGGGCGAACTTTAAGCATCATCTTGCCGTCTCTTATTACCTATTATTTCAGAGTTATCCGATTCATCGGTTTATACTTCATCACGCGTTTTCAACTCCTTCTCCGTGTTTCGTTTAATTTGGAGTAACTGATTGTCCTTTTTATTTCCTTTTTTAATAAATACTAGAATTATCGACAATTAACCAATAAATTATCAATTAATATAAATGTAGATATTCTTGTAAAAAAAAAAAAATTGTAAACTCGTTTGCTTTAATTACTAAAAGTATAAAATATAAAGTAAAAGAGGGAAACCTAGTTTAATTATTTTCTATATCAGAAATGATAAAACTGTTGCTTGAATTCTGTACTTGAAAGAGTTACATACATGTAACAGGTTAAGAAAATGAATATCACGGACATGGAAGTCTAGTGTATCGTTACCTCGAGTTACTGTATGGAATGAAATTGAGACGAAATATGGAAAACCAAAGTCGAATTCTATTTTCTCATTCAACGAGGGCTACTGTTTCTTTAGTAAGCTCAAACGAACGGAGCAACGAAGAAACAAAAGCCACGGGAATCTTTACATTCATCAAGGTGCTGTTTATCAGCACCGCGAACGGATGTTCAGAACCTAACGATTTCAAAGGCTGATTCCACGATGAAAGAACAAATACCGGGAACGACTATCCTAAGGGGTTAATTAAAATAAGAAAACTTTGGCGGATCGCGTAAGACGAGTCGAGAGAGACAGAGAGAGAGAGAGAAAGAGGCTGAAAGTTCAATGGAATTTCTTGGTTGCTATCTGTGTAACTTGATGCGCAGTCCTGTGCTATTTTATAAAAACTTATCTAATTGCCTCGAGGTAAAAATGCATATGAGCGAATATTCTCTGATCTCGTTGTATTCGCCCTTTGCGACGAAGTTTATCTCGGTATCGGAAAAATTCTATGGTGTTTCGACCTTTTGCAAGTATCTCGGCTTTTAAAATTCGATCGTTCCCATGGGACGTCGATATCTCAGTCTCTGCACAAATGGCTCGTTGTTACGAAATTACGATAGCGGACAATTTATGGTATCGTGGAAATAATTCGATCGAGGCTTGGGAATGTTTGATACAGTAGGGATTCTTCCTTCTGCACTCCGTTTTAAAAGTTATCCTTTCGTAACTTAATAGAATCATCTTCTTTCTATAAATATCGAGCGACTTATAGGCTTATCTATAAATACATGTAGCAACGTGTAGTAAAATTTGATCATCAATCTTTGAAACGCGTTTTGAATTAATCCAGCTTTGCAGAAGCCAAACCGACTAATTTCGTCGGTTCCTCGGTTTTATTATCCAATTTACTGAAATTCTTCCTTTTCCTGAAACACAACCTGTGAGATGACTATATAAAAAACATGATAAAAGTGCTGTTTCCAATTGTTAATTAAGTTATAAATTTACGTACTATTAGCGTAGAGATCGACCAATGTGATCTTATACTTGTACGAGTATAAGTCAACAGACTTATTATTATTATTATTATTATTATTATTATGGCTTTTAATATGTAACTTTAATTCGTAGTCTATCGATTCCATTAAAAAAATAACAAGTGCTGCTTCTAATTACTAATTCATCGTTAGTTTCTATACTTCGAGCAAATTCACATATCGTTACTGCAAATCGATCCAAGTATCCACATGCTTATAAACGATAGTGTATGAATACATCTTCGTCGCTAAATTTTCTTTCGTGTCACGTCGACGTTTAAATCAACTTCGTGAAAATCATCGAGATGTATTTACGTATGTAAATGACAAGGTCCCTAACTAGATACGGAGACATGATTTCGTCTATGATATGTATCCGTGTAAGCCATTGCATTTATGCAGATGTTGTGCTCGGCCTTTGCTGATTATACCTACGTATAGACGCCTGGCTACTTCGCTGATGCGTATTTCGTGTACATACGGACTGGACGTCCACAAACGGAAACGTACGGTCGCGTGTACGATGGTTTCCACGTATTTATGGGGATGTATGGCCAAATGCATGCCTGTATACATCGCCGTTCATCCAGGGATGTACGGAAGAGGCATTCTGTCTTCGTAAATATCACCTTGCCGAAAAATATTTTCGTGTTTACACCGGTGGACGTTTATTGGTACCGTTGCGGCAAGTATTATATTTCCCATTGGACGTTTCGCTTTTATTCTCTCGTCC
The DNA here is from genome assembly GCA_014825975.1 of Bombus haemorrhoidalis. Classification (NCBI taxonomy): domain Eukaryota; kingdom Metazoa; phylum Arthropoda; class Insecta; order Hymenoptera; family Apidae; genus Bombus; species Bombus haemorrhoidalis. The sequence goes on along the minus strand of CM026166.1, from coordinate 1,666,796 downwards.
TATGAATGTTCTGGGTCAGTTTTGTGTTACGAATGAAAGTTTGCTTTTTTTTTTCTTCGTGAAATGACCGTTTTTTATTGCATTGTCTTGTCTCGTGAGAGTTGATTGTTGGACAAAAATTCAGTTTTTTCTCTTTCCTTTTTTTCTTTCTCGTTTCTGTACCAAACTGTCCCGAGTTATTGGAAACGAGGACCGATGGCTGCATTCCGCTTGGATTCTACAAAAAAATAGTTGCTTCATCGTTACATCCGTCTTTTTGAAAATGAAAGGTGTTTTACGTTTCGGATTTAAGGAATATTCAGGAATATGTTTCTTGTATCGAAGGTTGCTTATAGTTGGACGTTTAGATATTATTTTTAAAGAATTCTTAATTATTGCAAACAAGAACTACTTTATTAAATACATTTTATCGATCGGTTATCAGTAATATATTATAATAAAACATTGTTACAAACATAATTACCAATATAATATTTTATTGTTTTTTGTCAAGTTTTATGCAGACATTAAGATAGATATAAATGAACTCATGTGTCTGTAATTATATTCTTCTTAATGTTTACCAGTAGACTGCAGATATTTGCTTGTTTAAGGAATGAAAATATGTTTCATATTTCAACTGTCGTAAAGTATATTTTAATTTTCATTATTTATTTATTTTTTACATTTATGCTCATTATTATACATTTTCATATATTCTTATTTGTTACGAGCACATAGAAACCTGCCATTTATTTGTCAGTCGCACACAGTTATTTATTTACTGTATTAAGTCAAGATATCCATGGTTCGCATTTAAACGTCGGATTGCGCTCGTCAATTTTCTATATCGACGTTCTGTTTGCAAATGTCATGTTACGCCGCAGAATACGCAAGAAAAGTTGTTAATTATGCCAACTGTCCGAACAATTCCACGAAAATAGAGTTTTCCGTGTGCTTTTCGAATCAAGTATTGCCACATGATGCTTCTACGTTTGCACAACATTTATCAAAAAGATTCTTTACTATTTGCGATTATTTATAAAATATTTAGTACACGATTTACATGTAACTTGAGGAGTTTTGTAACTGAAACTAGCCTTGGACTCGTATTGTACGAACCGTTCAGAAGCGACATTTATCGACTTCAGAAATTAAAAAGCAGAGAAAAATAATTATTATGTATAATGAAACACGTATAATCGGTATAACGATATTAAGAAATTAAGAAAAGAAGTGGAATTGACGAATTTGGCTTTTACGTAATTTATATTTCGATTGTATCGCGACTAATAATTTTCGATATTTTTCCAACGTATTTACATACATTTTAGATATCTTGGTTATTACGTAAAATTTCATCTTACAAATAATAATAATACTACGCAAGACGCTTGAAAAATTTGTCATAAATAATATTTGGGAAAGATGTAACAAAATTACAAATATTTTAAGCAGTATAACATTTCCAATGAAACGAGAATTGAAGTAGTAACTCGAAACTTATCGATAACAGTGTACACGTAAGTACATTGAATTTCGCTCGAAAGTCCCAATAATTGCGCGTCGGTGCAGAGCTTATCGTTCAGAGTCCTGTTAATTGCTGTCAATTTAGCTCCCTTCCCCGTTTTCGATCTTGCTTCCTTTATCTACAAATAGAAAAAAATTGGAACTCCGTGTCGTCAGCAGTAAATCCGTTTAAATCATGTTTTTTTCAATTTCCTAAATCTGTTACTCCGTAAATATTAGAAATAACTTTTCATTATCCTACTTGTATTTTATTTCATTCTTTCAGAAACAATTTCGTTTTACTTTAATTCATTTTAAACGCTTTGAACATTTCTCCGATTCAAAAGCTAGCAAAAAGCCGGATTATCCATCGGCTCGGAGGACTCAACTTTAAAATCTCAGGTTTTTCTCACCGGAAATCCTTTGTTCTTCATAGCGTTCTCTGTTTACATGCCCCTTAACCCGTCGCTTTTTCAATCGGACCGAATATCTCGTCTGAAAAACAAATTCGCCTTTTCTTTGGTTTTCTAACAAACCGCCATGCTCGGGCACGCTCTCTCGTCAAACGCGTTCGTTCGTTTCTTTTTTCCACTTTCGACCAAGAGGGAAACACAGCAGGAAAGGCGAAGGGTGAGACGAAAGGAAGTGGAGGGCATCGATGGAAACGAGCCACGCGGGGAGATCGTATCGGCTTCACGCCTCGTAAACGAAAGCTTCACTCTGCCTTTTGTGGTTGTCTGGCAGATTCGAAGATCGCATACATCCCAAGGATGCTCCTACGTGTTCCCTCGCCTTAAATTGCCACCGTCAATCGACCATTACAAACACGATACTGCCATTGCAAAAAACTACTATTGTTACATGCTACATTGCTTCTTTCACCAAAGTGTGTTTCGCGATTTATCGAGAATGTTTCGTAAAGAAATTGAATTGTCTTTGTAATATTTTATTGTCGTACTTGATTGTCGTAATTTACGTTTTTGTTGTGTGCTGATCGCGAGAAGGATAGACGGTGAGATCTGTTTAACTTTATCGCGTTACATAATTAATTTTTCTCATCACTCTTACGTAATTTCAATGTCCAAAGAGAAAACAAATTCTTCAAAGTATAAGATCGTAATATTTTTCCCTGTGATTTCCATACATCGACGGATCTAAGTCGAAGTAGTTATTACTTCTAAGAAAACTGTACATCTGGTCTTTTAGTTTTGTCAAGCACCGAAGCCATCGACAGCGTATAGACAAAAGATTGGGTCGAAGGCAAACCATAAACTGTAGACAGGCGACGATGGCTTCAGGGTTTTCAGTCATAGGGTAACACTGCTAGCGTGCGGATCTGGACCAGTTCGATTATATTGCGACTTGTATTTACACTTCAGGATTTAAAATATATTTTCTACCTTACATTTTATCCTTTGTATTCACATACATCTAATAACCTCAACATACTACACTCTGTTCTATTTAGCACATAGATGACGCGTTTATGTTCATTGCACAGCGGACATTTAAGTCTAAATATTTAAATAATTTTTACAGGACATAAAACCGCCGGTGACCGGCTGTTTCTCACGATAAAAGACCTAATGAATGTCAAACGAGGTTTTGGCGTTGGTTCTAAACTTGACTTTATACAGTTCCATGTCTTTGCCAGATTTGCACTCTTGATGAACGTGGGGTTGGTCGACGTTATGGTCGTTAACGTTGTAATCCTCCAGTGCAATTTCCCAGGGAAAAAGGACGCGATTGCGGAGGCAAGAAGAGACTAGGTCACTGCAAGTTCCGCCCTTTAATCCGGCGGTCCTTTGCGAGGGGAACGAATGCCTGGGCTAAACCTTGTCCCGCTAACGGGTTAAAGATATTTCACTCGAGTCCGTGGCAAAACTTCCTCTGTCTTTTTCCTCGTTGTTCCATTAAATGACAACATTTCAAACGACTATGTTCGTTGCGGCGAATTATATTTCGGTTAAATATTGAAGCAAAATTATTTTTCCTTTTTTTTCTTTTATTATTATATATCAGACAAAGAGAAATATTATCATTATTAATAAAAACTTGATTATCAACCGATTTAGCAATGAATAAAGTATATAAAAAAATGTAGTTCTACGTGATAGGAAGATCAGTATTTCATTCGTAAAGAATTGTACTGGAAACCGTATAGAATTTCTATATCTTTTTCTTACTTCACGTTCGTTTAAAAAATATATCATTCTCCTATTAGCTTTAATTTTTAAAATCACAAACGAAGTTTCTACGTAATTGAATATAATTTAAAATGATAGGTTGATGTAGATTTTAAGAATATAAAAACACACAATGTAAGAATACTTTACTGTCAATTACATTCATCTTAACCGTCGATAACACGGTGTAACTATGAAATCACATAGCCACGTATCCATAATCTTGCTTCCTATATTTGCTTATCGTTGTTACAATGTATGCGCTCTACTATAATATTATTCTACTATAATCAAGTAAATTATATATCAATCTTCCAGTCATTATTTCTTTCATCAAGACGGGCAACTGTAATCAATCTCTTAACTTCTCCTTCGAGCAAAGAAAAGTCAAAGAAAAATTGATCGACGGCTAATCGATTAATTCCCGTCGTTAGTTTCGAAACTTCCCGGATAGGTTCATTGTTAAAAAATGATCTCGTTAGCAGCATCGCACGGTATTTCTACCGAACACGAAAATGGTCCCCTTTTATTTGCTTTTCATTCCCGAAATATTCCAGCGGCAGTACCTTTAATGAGCGTGATTTTCATCCTTTCATTGTTACCGGGAAAGATTACGCCGGGAAGTTGAAACCCACTTAGAGTTGTTCAGGCATTTTTAATTAGTTTAATTTTCAGCCTTTTAATTGGTACAAGAGCGCGGAGCTGTTCCGGAAAATTCTGGAAGTTTGCAGTCTCTGAACTGTCTACTGGGAACGAGTGGTTTCCTCTGCTTCCTACCGGCCTATCTTCGCGTGCCTTTCATTCTTCTCTTTGGCCTCTCCTCTTCGTCGCTTTTATTTCATCCTTGTTGGCGGTTTTCCGCCTCTGAAAATTTGTGTTACGCGGAACTTTCCACCCGAGCAAGAATACCTGTAATTTAAGAAGTTTCTACGTCGATGAGAAGACGATGAAAACAAACGGAGAGAGCGAGACGAAAAGGAGAGAGAGACCTGGCGCTAGACCTTGCAGAAAAGGTTTGCAAAAAGAAATAAAATTTCCAAGCAAAGTTAAACTCTCTTGTTCTTAAAGTTTCTGCCCGGAATTCGTTATCTCAATCTCGTACCTCTGCTATGTTAATTTTCTTAATTTTCTGTCATACTATTCGTTTTTCAATAAAGAGAACAGACGAGAATGAAAGACACAGGGTAAAAGTTCGTGTACTCAATGGTTAATTTCGATGGTAAGAGGAATCGACGAGAGTGAATAATCGAGAAGTTTGCAGAAGAGAGTTCGTGGCTTTTATTAGTAAAAATATTATCGTCTGTGATTTTTGTAGTTCGAAGAGATATAAACATTCTCTCAAGTAGAAAGGAATATGCCATTAGCTTTCGACTCTTTAATTAGCCTTTTCGATTTATTTCTATCTTTAAGAGATTCTACTTTTTGTTAATAGTAATTTTAATCAGTCTGTAGAGACGTCGCGTCGTTCGAAAGTCTCGTAAAACGAAAAGTTTACAGCAACTTACCGACAATATCCCGCTGGAATTAAAAGAGCTGTTCTTAAAGTCGCTTGTCCATTCTATGAAAACGAAAACCTAACATCGATTAAAAGTATTACGAACGAAAATTTAATTTATTAAGAAAGTGAACGCGCAAACTGTGATTATCAACTCGCTGAGATTTAAGAACACGTGAGAAGGTTAATAACTCTTTTTATATTAAAAGCTTCGACCAAGCGGAAAAAATCGAACTAAAACTTCAACTTTTTCCATCCTACTTTCCCCTAATTCTAGTAGTAGGTATAGATCTTAGTGAAAAGATCAGGAAGACGAAGTTCACGAAGGAAAGTGCAAGAAGAAGATCGAAGAGGTAAGAAGGATGCGTACTTGAATTTACGAATGACAATGACAGTAACGCGAGACGCGAAGATTCAATCCGATTCGAAGACGTTGAACTACGTTTTGCTTCTCGGTTTAACGTAAATAATTTTTTCGCGAACGGATGATGCTGACGAAGAGAAAAAGTCGAGCGGAGGACGACGATGAAACGACTCGTACGAAAGTTCCGTGTAACCGGTTCCCAACTAGTTCGAGATATTCACGGGAGACTGTTTGCAAAGTAGTTTCGACAAATTCTCCACACACTTTTTAACGTGATTGCTGTGAAAAGAAGAAAGGAGTAGCGTTAGCTCGAAGCAAAAGTTAGATTTAAGATATTTCGTGCAAGGAGTAGCGTTTTATCGAATTAGTTTGAACTTGTTTAACTTTCTTTGACATTTTACGTTTCAAACTTTCACGACGATTGGATGACATATTTGTCATTCTTCGGATTTCAATCGTGCTTTTATCACGTTGTTGTGTAAGAATGTAGCGGTGATTAAATGTTCGAGCAATTGATTATTAAATGTACCGAAGATGTTTCTACAAATTGAAAATTTTCCGAAGCTAACTAACATTAAAATTAATCTGTTGTAAGATTATTTTTGAATGGCAGACGAAAATCACATAGGTTTTTATCTCTTTGAAGGAGAAGAAACATTTTCCTTTCTACTATCCTCACAGCAGTGGAAGTCTTTTTCTAGAACGAGACGTCTAATGGGTTTTCCCGATTTCACGATCAACGATCATCGTAACGTGGCTGTGAGAAAATTCTAAAATGTCTGCCAACGGCAAACAGTTGGTATTTTTCTGTAGATCGATAGCTAAGAGCACGTACAGTTAGTCAATAGCGAAACAATCTGTAATTATTCTTAATTGAAAGAAAACTAGAATCATATATTTTCGAAGAAATGTGACAGGACATTTAATTCGTATTTTTTTCAGGTTTGTTAAATTCATAAATGTTCATTATTTAATAATACTGTCTACGATTATGATAATGTATAATGAATATAATTATACATTTAATTGATTGGCGGTTTACCCCAATTTTGGCAAATTTTAATTAAGGTTGGTATTAACGTTGGATTTCGTTATTAATATGTTTCATATTTGTTACGTTAAAATCATCTATTGCGCAGCAAATATCAATTTATATCATACGTTAATAAATTATGTTACGTTTTCTTGCGAAAACAATTTATAACTAAAATGTTATTTAATGAATTTCACTTAATTATTCGATTCGCTGTTTACTGTCTCTATTTTCCATTCGTTGCTCGCTATTTACTTATATTACACTTTTGTCTGTGTCATAACCTGGACTTTTTTATAATCAAATTATTCAACGATATACTATATCAAATTAATGTTATACGTCAAACAACAAAGATCGTTGATTTAATCGAAAATGACGAAAATTGTAATTTTCATCCAGCGACGAACGATATTTTCGTGATGAAAAATCATTTCGTAATAATCGATTCTATTCTCGAGCACTATGCAGTTCTTACATAGAACTTACTATAGAACGTAATAGCGGATTCCAAGTTTCTACTGTACGATAATAATTATTCGTAGATTGATTGCCGAGATTCCGAAAGCAATGAACACTGCTGAGAAATTAGCCACAATGTCTATTTAACGTTCATCATGGACTTAACTAGAATGGACTCTCGAGTCGCACCATGAAATTACTAGAAATTGGATTTCGAGTCGTACTCGCGGAAACGATTCAAATTGGATTTCGAATTGCATCACGATGGTCGACCGATACTCGATTTCGAGTCGTACCGCGAAATTAGCCAAAATCCGTGTTCGGTCGCACCGCGAAATTATTCCAAATTCGAGTTCAACTGTCATTGCGAAATTACTCGAAATTATAGGGTAACTGACAGTGTAAAATCGATTAACATACATCGGCGAATCGTATTCCACGTTCATAGTGCTTCTAAGTACAAGAAATGTATTTTTAGCTGCTCTACGCTGCAAAAAGGAAATAGAAAGAAAATTTTAGTAAAGTACAATTAATTGAATTTACGAGTAAACACTTCCATATTTATACGTTCGTCACCGTACGTAAATGCTCAATAGAAAATTCATTGTTCTTTGACGACTCACGCAACATGGAACGTGTTAATAAGGATGGAACACTAAATTCAAATATTATATTCGTCAGTTGTCCAAAATTTCTAGTTTTTGCCGATTAACCGATTGAACGAAAAAGAAAACAGTAATATACCTAATCTCAAGCTTTTCTACGTTAATCTAAATTTCACGTTTTATTTATGGCAACGATTAGTCGTACCATGACAATTTTCATTCAAATGGATCTTAAATTTTTCGCGGTCCTCAAAATTATCCAGGCAAACAAATTGTCCCAGTAGTGTAACAAATCATCAGATGAAATTTATTCGAAGAAAAGTTCTCGCGATATCTACGTTCGTTTGACGCGCCATCCCCGCAGCAATTCCATCAGGCACAATACGCGATTGTCACGAGTTTTAATTAAATGTAACACGCTGGATGCTACTGATCCTACAATTCAGTCGAACTTGCACGCTGAAAAAGGGTCTTCTCTTTATCCGCATCCCTCTATTCCCACGACTGACACTTCGTGCAGTCCTTTTCCGAACCGCTTCCGGAAAAACCCTTGCGTTTGAACGCCATATATGTACGTACACTCTTTCTGTATAATGTAGAATAATCCCTTTCCATGTTGTTAGTTCCATGTCGTCTTCTTTCCTCTCCCTCTATACTTTTTTTGTTGCTGTTTTTTTCTATAACTCGTTTTATTCCGTTTCCTTTGCCGTTTGTCCCCCGGGCTTCCGTTTTTTTCCCTCGTTCCATTGGAGCTTCGTGTCCCTTTTCTTCCAGTTGTACACTTTCCTTCTCTACTTTGCATTTCGTTCTCAGCTTCTCCCCCTTTTTGTACTCGTTCTCGACGTTAAGTACCAAGAGACTCTCTGTATTTCAATTGAGTTCCTGAGACCAGGTTTCTAGATTTATCCATTAATCGCTCGTCTCGTATTTGACAGCGAGAAAGAAGTTTATATGGATGTACGCGTTAACGTGCGTTTGTAAAGAAATGACGTATCTTATGCTAGAACTATCAAACTTGATATTATATATAAATCTAAATGAAAGTTATACAAGAATATAGATATAGTACAACGTAAAGTTTATGACGTAGATTATATTTTTATTTATAAAATAATTACGAATATAGTTAGGAATTTTGCTCGTGTGTCTATCTACACTTTTATTTTTACTGCTTATTGTACTGTTTAAACCATTTATTTAAGATATCGTTATTATGTAATCATTGATACTGTAAATCATTACACTTGTTTGTTTCAGGTAAGTAATTCGAAGTCTTGAGTTTCAAATAAACCCACATCTGGACATTTACGTTCGGTACAGCTTCGAGTAAGTTCTTATTTCAGATGTTGATTCGCTGTTTGTGATTATACAATATTGTAGTTGAAAAAATGAAATTTTTTAACATAGTGCCGATTCGGTGGCTAGGGACTATGCTATCTGAAACACTTACCTAAGGAACAGACACTCTAAGAAACGAAAGGAAACTAAAAGAAATGCAAATTTTCCAGAAACACTTATTCCCTTTACCAAACTACTATTAGAAAAGAATTACTAAGCTACTAATAGAAATAGATATCTAAAAAGTAGAAGCTATAAAAAATGAGTTAATGTTATCTCCATTATAACGCCAAGGATTAAAAGAAAAAAAAAAAAAGAAAAATAAAAGTCCAAATTGTCCACCATTAGTTATACGTTTCATCAACCATCACCGTACACACGCACGCGCACACATTGGTCACGGCATCACTATGTCTACTGCAGAATATCCAACGAGAATTTCCACGAGAATCGGTAGGAAGTTCATTCATTCACGGACAGCTCGCTCCGTTCTCGGTCGGTCGTTGGTTTTTTTTTCCTCCAGGCCACTTTTTGTTACCTTTTTGTCAGGCTCTTTCTCCATTTTCTACGTTGTCCCATGACTCTAATTCGCGCGCACGTCGCCCCGGTGAAATCTCTTTTCCAAGTCTGGCTAGTTCCTCTCATGGTATAATACCCATGGCTGAATTTGCATCGGCCCGACATTTGTGTACACACGACAGACACCGAGACACCGCAAAAACCGCACGCTCGAATCGGATTCCACACGTTTTCGCACGCTGCTCCACCTACTCCCTTCTATCGCCTTGAAATCTTTACCGAATCAAATCAATTACTTTTCACGGCAAACACGGCTCCACATTTTTGCGAATTTTCTTAAATTTCCCTTTCTAAGCTTATTCGTCTTTTTTCTTGATTACAGTAGATCGAAGCACGAAAAAGAATTTGATTGCAGAAATAAATTGTACAATAATTCTAATCAATTTTTCTGTTATCGGTATCGTATCGGTTGTGACTCTGAGATTTTGACAAGACGAGAAACGTATCGAAATGAGAATCGAATAATATTGTATTTTTAAGTGTTATTTGGCCATTCAGTTCAATCCATCGCGTTATACAGAATACGTGAACTATGGGCAAATAATTTATACGTATTGAATCAATTTCTGAAGCGATGTGTACGTGAATATGCAATATGCGTATTGAATTTGTACACTTACTAAACAACACTCACTTAATTCCAATCAAATGGTTCTATCACGAATATCATGCACCCGATCCGTTGGTGTCAAGTTAAGCTTGGAAAATTGATGTGAACTGTTCTCGTCACACATGTTTCTACTCAAAGTGTTAATTACAAATCTATTCCAACAATGACATAAAATCTACTGTGATAAAATAATTCCAAAGCTATTTAAAACAGTGTAAAGTAGTGTTTAAAACAGACGATTTCTAAATACTTCATTCATCTACGATATTAACTTTATCCTGATCGAAAGCGCGATCTGTTAGTATTCCAATTAACGTGCAAGAAAAAACGGTTCTGGACTGATTTTAAGAGCGATACGAAATCATTTTCCTCAAGATTTCCAAGCGAATATCACTAATACGCCAGCGACGTCAACTGGATGACCGATATTCTTGCATATCGTTGAAGCTCCCGAGGGAAATCTCCGCATTCCGACGATCCGTATTACCGTCAAGTTCCACACGCCGCTTTCTCCTATCTCCCCCTCCCCCTTCCTTCCTCTCCCAACCCTTTCTCCTCCATCCGCCCTCGTGTTTCTCCTTTCTTTCTTCGTACTTTCTTTCCTCGGATCATCTTTCTCTCTCAGCTTCGTGGAATTCATTTGCATGAAATCCTTTTGAAGGACGAATTTTCGACGGAACAGACGCGGAAATATCGCTGGCGGAAAAGGCGACTCCTCCCGTAGCTTCTTATTTTTGCTCGAGTTTCAGGAACGTGTCTCGAGCCAGTTATCATTTTTATAGAGTTTCTTCTACCTGGGGTGAACGTTGAACGCTGTTTCGATTGGTTTCCTCGTATATATACTTTGAAACGTTGCTTTTCTTTTTTCTTTTTCTTTTTTTTATGTGCCATTTCTACCTTCTTCGTGTTTATCGTGAATGAATGGATCGTCGAGAGACTTCCGTTTAACTGAAAGCTGCGAAAGCTGCGAGTGGAATTATTTCGCTGACGGAAGGATACTTGTAAATTACTTGGGATTTTCCGGTTGAACGTTCGATTCGATTTGAATTGATTGAAGCTTTATTGGATTTCCAGCCGGAAATTTGCTTTGTGTTACTGTTTGGTTAGATTAAAGTACTTTCGGTACGCTGTAAGCGCTTCACAAGGTTTTAAGTTGAATCCAGTTATCCATTCTATTATTTTCTCTTTCGTTTTCTTCTTTCTTTATTTTTTCTATTTTTCAAGGGATTATTTTGCCAAAGAAGATTTTTAAAAGTAGACACGAGAAAAGTTTTGCAAAGTATTATTGAATAGGTTCGTTGCTGAAGGATGAAGTGCATACGTACGTAGTATTTCACTTTACATTTACCTTCCAAAAGCTGATCCGTAGACTGTGAAAAATGAGATTTCTATGCAATCGCTTCCTATTCACGTCAATTTTGTCGAAGATTCCGACATTTATCAGCTGTTCTTTAAATATGAATTTAATCTCGTAATAAAAATAGACGATCGAATGTTTTTTTATACTTGCAATTACCTAGTCCGAAATGTAATATCGCGATATATCAGAATTTCTAATTACAGTTCCCAGTTTCAATTTGTAGCTTTAAATTTTCTATTACCACTCGTAAATCTATTTTTATAACAAGCAACGTGTTCAAATATTTTGTCCTTTCCTTTTTTGATGGAATTAAATGTCCTTGGATTATTTTTATGGTGCTGTATATAAAATTACTTGTATTCTCAAATATTAAATTAGACAAAAGATAGAGATCTGTAAAACACCACCTATAGACAGTTATGGAAGATCACGGTTTTAAGCGAAACATTCGATGTTTTATGTATTTGCTTCGTTGCACGATTCTTTCTACGTGGCTGATGGTAGATGTTGCTAATTTTCTGCGATCGTCAGGGTTTTGGTTACTAAAAGCTCTTCGAGTTGGCAGAAGTGTCGATAATCGAGCTAGGTAAGGAGGCTGCTTCGGGAAACCGAATGCCGCTGGAAATGCACAACGTACACGTTTGCGGTGCGCGGTTCGGTTCGCTCAATTTTCGTGGTCGCTCGACTTTCCACCGTTTAGTACTGTTACAAATTGTCTGATTGAAACGCGAGAAGATCTTAAATCAAATTGCAACGATCCATGAGCCAATCAGTACGGGAATTCTGAAATTCTTTCGTGATATTTTTACTATACCGATCTTCGTTAGTCGTACTTCTTTCGTTTAATAAAACCTTAATTTATTTAATTAAATAAAGCGTTCTTTCATATGTACCAAAGGAACACATGATATATAAATTTTCTATGTATCGAAATAGTTACGAGTGTAGTAGTTTGAATTTATATATCGATACTATCGGTCTTCTTTCGATGCAATTTATCGTTGCAGAGGAATGCTACGAATAGCCGAAAATAAATCGATCATGGGTTAGGTTTAATATGGAAAATTGATTTCGAGCAGCCATATGAATCAATATCCTGTAACAAGTTGACAATGATTAACAATCAGGTCTTTCTTTTATCAAACGTAACAGCTATAACGTTACGCTTTTTATTACACAAATGGAATTTTTACCTTCGACGGCTATCGTTTTGTTAAAATACATATTTCTTCGTTTCATTCCATTACAGGCGGTAGCTTCGCTTTTTTCATCCATAAAGCAACGTGATGCTATGAAACAACGCGAATCGTGGAAGCCATAGAAAATAACACATTGCGAAAGATACGAAATAATTTTAGTAATAGAGAACGTAAGAATTATTCAGCATTCTCTCAGAACAACTCTGCACCACTGAAGCAAGTCACAGATTCGTTCCATCATATAGTAACAGTTATACTTACAATGGTTGCCAATGATCTACGAGAGGCACCGTTAGATCAGCGAACGCTGTACAGGATTCAGCTTCGAATTACGACACGCAACGGACACGCGTGTACGCTTCGAGGCGGCGTTTTCACGGTTTACTCCCGCGCGAGTGTCCGCTCGTTACTCGTGCGCACCTGCAAGACCGACGAGATTTCGCGGTGGATCGCGCCACACTGCCAGACTATTGGCGTAACAAATTAGATCGTTACACGGTGTTACAATCCTGCTTGGAATTCAATCGGGATACCATTTCCTGCGCTTCGTCACCGACCAGTCCCTGCACCGACCTATTGATCTGAATCCGAGCATGGCAATGGCTATTTCGCGTCAGATAATTTATCGCCATCGCCATACTCTGTTTCGCGTCCGCGATACGTTAGTCGAACAGTTTCCACGTCGATGCAAACGAACGTTTTCATTGGGAAGAATTTATGGATTTCGTTGTTCCTCGAGGCTACAGACTGGATGCCACTTCATTAAATTATTCGCCTCTTGTAATTTCACGCTCGATCGATTCCTTACGCGAGTTTCGCGGGTGGCTCGTGTCTCTGGATATCGACACTCTGTGTTTCTAACGGATCGATCCGCGTGAATTAATGTTGAAACTACTTGCTGTCGGCTGTGTTGCTTCTTTTTTCATAGTTTTGTGTCATAACTTGGTTAGGCTGTTAAGCTGTTTCTGATGGTTTATGTAAATAGCTATCTCTACACGTAGGAGTAATGTATCAACGTGCTACCGTATTTCCGATTATTTTCTCGCTTTGTTTTAGAACTGGTCGTATTTTTTGAAAAAATGATAATATTTCTTTCGTCAGTGTTGCAACGAGACGAGTAAGTTACGATTGTGTGCGTGGAATTTGCAACAACATCGAAAATGTAACGCACTTCGTATAACAGTTTGTAGTAATACGTTTCATAAAACAGTATTATAAATGGTATATCAAGTTCATTCGCATTTTTCTAAAAGAGCACACGAGAATCTTATTCCTTTATAAAACCTATCTAATCAAGGAGTAATTTATTTATTCCATTTCTCCATAACTATATGTATATCTTCCATAAAAAAATCAAATACATTTTTGTAAAATAAATTTTTACGACAGACTGTTTTCAAAGTGATAGACTTGTTACTCGTCCCAATGTAACAATAATATGGTCCCCAGAAGGTAAAGCACTTTCCTGCTCTCGGCCGATACCAGAAGTCTCATCTTTAAACATCCTACGTGCCAATAAATCAGCAACAGACACACGGGAATCAAGGAAATGTAACAGACAACGCACAACAATGAACCTTGCATTTCCACGATTCTTCGCAAAGAAATGTCGATTTTCCGGTTACCGCTGCGTCCACTCGATGCCGCGAATCCCGTACATCACGCGCGGCATGCGTTCGCCATAAATCAGCCGAGCTGTTTATCTCGACGATGCCCGGCGACTTTTATATCTCCGGTATCGGACGATCTCGATCTTATCGCGGCGAACGCGCAAAAGTCCGAGCGACGCTTAAATACCCCGCCTCGTATACTGGTACTCTCCAGGACTCTGCGTCTCGATGTGTGTCTCGACAGTCGTGAAGAAAGAGAGGTATAAGAAGAAGAAGAAGAAGAAGAAGAAGGTACGGAAGGTAGCACGCACACGGCGAACATGCCGGAAGCGAATAGCCCTTTCAGACCTCCGCGATCGATATCAGATCCTCGAGATAATCGGCAATTAAGCTTGCGAAAGGACTGTACACCGTGCCGGTGGGTCGTTAGGCTGACCCGAGCGTGGCAGCCAAGGGATTCTGGGAACACAGACCAACGACACGTCTTCATTAGCCTTTCATGAACGTTACTCTCGTACCTCATCTCTTCTGTATATGTACGTGTACACGTATATATGTATACAGAGTGTTTCCAGTTTTTCCCAAGGTAAATTCGTTTCGACTTATTTTTTCGAAAGGAAAACTTCCAATCAGAAGATTGGATTTTCGATTTTTGTTTTATGGTGATACTTCAACATTAAATGGTTTCATTGGCACCGTGTTAGACCGAGTAGATCGAGATTTAGGATCGAACATCAATTAATATTTCGCGATTCATACGTATCAAAATCTTGAAACATATCCCTGTATTCAATCACAAATCGGCCGCGAATATTTATGCAAGTTCGTGTTTCTGATAATTGTCTCACCTACCAAATAACGATATTTTGGATATTTTTCATGTTTCCGTATATTACGTGTATTCTTTGTATTTTTGCATCTACAAATTTTACATAAACGCGCGATAATTCGCACTCTGTTCGACGAAGCAGAACATTTTGCTAGATGGCCTGAGACTTTTGTACGATCCTGTACGCACGTCCTCTCACCCTTTCACCCCATTTGTACGGTTATCCGCGTGTTGCGGTACGCCGAAGCCTACTCGCGTGTCCCACTAGCGCACCGCGCCTGTTCACGAGCACGTTGTTCGAACCGGAAGCTAGCAGGAATCGGTCGGCGACCGAGCTACGCGTGTTATCCGGTCGGCTCCGAAAAATAAATGAGGCTAATGGAAATTGATCGGACCTGAACGTGTTTTGCGATCCTCCGAGCTGTTTTGCGCGACCTGATAGATGTACCTCGTTAGACTGGGAAAAGAACATCCGGCTAACAGCGTCGCTGTTTCAGAGAGATATCAGGTGGTGGTAGTTCTCTAGGGACTATGGGTGGCCGAATGGGGCGGAGAACATTGGCTCTTTGGTGAAAAGGTTCCGAGGGAAATCGAGCCATTGCGCGCGCGACCCGAGGGTGCTCGATGTTTGATCAGTGATTTGGGTTAACGAGGAACACCTGCCAAGTGAATCGAGTGGTCGAGTAATGGCGAATGGGTCATTGGTTCCGAACGAAAGCATTGTTCTTGATCGCCTGCAACTATTTTTTCGTGGTAGGTTTTAGAGTGCTCTTTAATGCAATACTGCAATTTGGATTTAATGTATTCTCTTCGAGTCGAGCTTATAATTAATTTACCTGAATTCTCGTGTGTCTTTAAATACGACGGTTATATAACTCGTAGAAGTATTAATTCTTTCATTGTCTATGATTAATTCTTTGAGTGTATACGTGTATCATTTTTTTTGCGTACGGTTAATTGTTTGTTGTAATCTATATCTGGTCTATATGTATTCGCACACGTGTCATTATTTCTTTTACAAATTCGGTATTTCAAAAATTGTACAAATATTATTGAAACAGATATGAATTAGTATTAGTTCTTTAATTATGGTAAGTATCCTGAAAATTATATTATCCAGAAAATTCTGTCGTCAAATCTTAATTACGTAACATTTAGTAATTAAAGATAGATTACTCGTAGATTTAGTAGCTATAACGTTAATTCAATACTTCCAGAATAATAATTTCCAATTTCGTATATTTGTATTAAATTATCTTCTATTAAGTTTCAATCCCAAACACATTCATTTTCCCATTGCCTTCGATATAAATTCCTGCGCTAACTGCACAGGCTTGAAATTAAACAAAATTCGAAGGCACATCGCGCCTACGAACATCCATCGTCGATCGGCAAAAACGAAGCATATCGGAGACGGCTCGTGGACCGGTTCACAGCTGTAATCTAGGCAACGTTTCACGAAACTCGGCCGGTTCTCCGGATGTCGCCATTTGTATCGTTTGTACCTCGGCTCCCTCGGGATTATTCCTATAGCAGACGAGACTCGGTATTACGGCTACGTGTCACGATTTATACCGGCCCCGATAAGCCGCCTAGCAGATAAGCGACGGCCACGCTTTACCCCCGTTGTTGCGATCTGCTGAAGTTAGGAAGCGCGTTTGACGATTATCGACAGGTGTATCCGATTTTACGGTTCGCTTCTCTGCGAGCGCGTAATCTCACGCGTCTAGTCGCAACGAATAAAAATGTATCCGTGGCAAGTTTGATCGGACTCTGAGGAGAATTGGTTCTGTCGAAAGATACTGTGAGTTTGGTAGATGGGTCCTGACTTCTCTATCAGTTTCTTAGGAATTCAAATTGGATTCGTGAAAGTTGACATTTTTCTGAATAATTGTACACGTTTTATAGTCCATGCCATGTTTTAATCGTTGTATATTATTATCAAAGAGAGATAAGACATTTATTAATACGTTAAATGAGTTATCCATTATTTAGAACTTCCTCTAATCACGAAGTTAAAGATTGATAGAGACTAATCAATTTTAGATAAGTCGATTTTAAATTACTTTCAATAATTAATATTAATAATCATTATATTATCAATAACAATTCCTTTCGATATAGATATGACGTATTACGCTTTCAACAAAAATGATACAATGCATTAAGAAATTAGACGTCCATAAGTAAAGAAATCATTATGTCAAAGATATTGGCTACTAGCCACTTTTACATTCGATTTTACTTAGATGGCGAGTGACTGTAACATAGAAAATTATACAAAATAACCAAAGTATTCTTTACAATAATTAGAGAGTGAAAGATATTGATTTAGATTTTCTTTTTTTGTCGTTGATAACCAGAATTCTAAAGAATCCTTCGATCTAATAACTTTCCTCGAGTGTCCAAAATGTAGACACAGCGCCTTATGACACTTTTCGACATCTTCTTTCTCTGACCATTATCAGACGAAAGGCACCGCGTAGAAAAATATTGACTTATCAGCAGAAATCTCAGGGTGAGTGTTCGGGGCCACTACGGAGTCTCGGTCCAATAATTCCATTGTCGACTGTATCGCAGTGTTTCCTGGTATATCCTCATCGACTCCGGTGTTCTGCACCGGCGATATGCCATAATGGTGGCGTTACGAGAAGACCAAGAGACTGTATGCATCGACAAGCGGCCGTCGGTATCTGGATAACTATATTATATGGCGTATACTTATACGGAGAAAAGTGCTTCGGGATAACGGTTCGTTCTCTGCGATCAGCGGTACCTGCCGTTCGAAAAAGTCATCTTCAGGAGGAATCGAGAGACACGGTGGTGGCGTGCGAGTCGGAAATCGTCGACGCTGTTCCACTATACAGTTAAATCGAACGTTAAACGATTGTGAAACTATCATCAGCCGAAACTTAATCTTCTAAAATCTTGCAAATCGGTCATTTTAATGAATCGAGAACTTGTTTTTTTATTTTTTTTCATTTTCATCTTGCAAACTTCGTTTTCACTACTTTCTTTCCACTTGTTGGATTCTTCCTATGCTCACCTCGAGGTTTGCTGATCACTTCCACTTTCGTCACCTCCTACAACTCCTAATACTTATATAATTATTTTAATTTCATTTTTGAATTATCAAAGAATCAGAGTTAGGTTCAAATCAGGTAAGTTTGTCTAAAAAAACGCAACTGTGACGCAGAATAGTTGCCAAAAGCTGTATCATATTTGCATTCGTCGTACCAATTCCCAGCGTTGTCTTCGAAGCAGTTACTTTGAAAATTAATTTCTGAATCTGTAAGTAGCATTATGTAGTAATAAAACAATTTCCGATATTTTACTGACAACTGATAATTTTACGATCGTTCGATCTTCAACGTCGTGTCTACTACAATCAGTAATCATAAAATATCCGGAGCTTAAAAAACGAAACTTGTTGCAAATACAGGTATATATTTGCTTTGACGTAGTATCGTGAGCAGCTAAGCGTTCTTAACGTACAGTATAATAAATATAGCGAACACGATCCCGGAAGCGTCTGTTCAATTTCACTTGGCTGCTGTCGGATAGACGTCTGACAGTTGACAGCTTACATTGACGTTTCTGTGCACGTGAATACTATGCAACATTTAGAATAATATTCTATTACATCTTAATACCTTCGACATGCACGTACTTACATGATCGTTAACTATAAAACTTGCCGCGAAATCAGAGATCCTTTGTTTTCTTAGTTTCCCTACCATTTCCTTTTTCTTTCGTTTCTATATTTTAATCCGCAAGAGATCAGTGCAATTTTGAGAAATACATCTGGCATTTTTTTCTTTAGCAACGTCGATATTTGTACGATATTAATCGATATTTGTGCAAATACAAAGAAAACACACAGCGATGAAACCATTAACCTTTTCTTCATCGACGCTGCTTTTTTCGTATACGCAAAATTGTAATATTATAATAAAGTAATTCAATTAACAGAACAAATTTGCTGCTTTCTCGATAAAATCACCCGAAGAAATGTGTTCCTGTTGCTCAGAATTAACGAAGAAACAATCTTTCACGCAGAGTAAACGATATTCGATCCTGAAAGAATTAAAAAATGACCGATACTGTAGGTAGCAAAGTGTTCAATCTGCTTTAAACACGATGGTAGTTAACTTTAGAATCAATTAGCTCAAACTTTCCCGCCACGTCTCAACCAGCAAAAGCAAACCGAAACTCACTGAACCATGTTCTTGGAATTAGAATAGGTCAACGCCCACTCGCCTCTGAAATTATAGTTGGAACGAAAAATTCCATCCTCCCGTATCCCTCGAACATTCCGCAAATATTATATTTCTCTTGGGAACTCCTTCGATCCGGTTTATTGGATCGGAAGAGGTTAAGGGTTACACAAAAGACGAGAGACAGCGAGCATCGACAAGCATCGGTCGGTAAAATGGAGCAGCAGTTTGCTTCCGGTTGGCAGCGAACGTTGATCCAAGTTTAACGATGGATCCGAACGAGTCGACCGATCGACTCGTCCTTTTCTTTCCTCTCGTCTGTTCTATCGCTCTTTTCCCTTTTTCACTCTTTCCACGACGATTCGCCTCGGTGTTGACCTCCCGTGGCGTGTTCCCACGGTGAACCACGTCTTCTAGGTCTGCACGGCGTTGTTGATTGCGATACCTACGCCTTCGCTCGCAGAGCGCACACTCGTCCGCCTCTAGGCTAGGTCAGTACCGTAAACGGCTTACTTACACGCTGACACGCACTCGCGTGAGCCACGTGTTCCCCAGCGCCGGTGACGCTGAACAAGCCGCACGCCAACGCAAGAAAGGGGAGAGGAGAGCCACTGACCTATGACACCGACTCGGTCAGAATACTTATCGTTAGAGAATGGCAGACCGAGGTTCGACTGTAGGTCGGGTGATATGGGGATCGATTTAGACATCCTGTGTTTCGGAAGATGTCACACTTGACAGTTTTTGGCTGGACCACGAAGATTTTAGACGAGGGTCGTATGGATTGTAACGGGAACACGAAGAATTTGGATGTAAGTAGAGGCTGAATGATTGATTGGTTTCGGAGAGAATGTTCGGATTTGTGAATGGTAGATATTTCCTGAGAATCGTAGAATTTAAGTTCGAAGAGTTTAGTTTCGCGTTAAAGTCTGACGTTGAAGAATTTTATTCAGCTTTCTAGATTTTCTTTACCTAGATTTCATAGAAAATAATTACGAGATATTTCTTTGTAAAATGTAAGAGATCGTTACCAAATAATGTAGCTAAAGAATAAGGTAAAATAGATTGAAAAGATGGAATAACGGTATAAAAAGGATCAAAGTATACAAAATACGGCAGCATGACTGCTACTAAAAAAAAAAAAAAAAAAAAAAAAAAAAAAAAAAAAAAAAAAAAAAAAAAAAAAAAAAAAAAAAAAAAAAAAAAAAAAAAAACGAAAAATAATATTCAGTTTTATAAATAAAAGTCAGGCCATAAATAAAACTACGAATAAAAGATTGTCGTATGATTATTCGTTTTACATTCTTTGTCTGAAACGTGCAACAGGAGAAACCACGAGAGCACCATAAATTTATTACAGAGCACAAAGTCTTTGTACGAACATTGTTGAATCGTACGTTGCGAAATTGTAGCAGAACAAACGTTACCTGTTAAAGATATTTCAAAGGCTGTGGCGTTCGGTAAATTCTCGTTTCGGAGTTTTGCTGGTGTAAAGCTGTCACAAGAAAAGGTAAACCTTGGGTGGAGAAACAATGTACCAACGCGCGAAATCCGTGTATGCCAGGGCGTCGTTAACCAAGCCGGTAATCTGCTCGTTTTTATTCATAGCTGCAATGCTCCAGTTATTACTTCAGTAAAATTTGGTTTAAGCAAGACTTAAGAACCAGAATGGTACCTAAGCTAGATTAGTATCGTAAACATAAAGGGTGGCTCGGACCAGCAGGGAACATGCGTACCCTTCTACGAGCAACATGTGTACAACACCCTAATGAATAATATTCGCAACATCTGATAAATGTTGATACACGAAACACACAGTCTTCGATGTTCGTGGTAGCAAAATGTTGTTCATTGTTACGTATTGTGATTACGATTTGATCACTCTGATAATTATTATTTCGATTAAATACGTGCAGAATCTTTCAAATTCCAGAATTTTATTTTATTTAATCGTGCTACGCTTTTCATCATTTGGAAATTCCTTAACTTTGAGACCTTTAACTTCGTTGTTGATCTTAATAAAAAGGAATGTACCTATTCCTGCGTGAAATTGAAGATGTACTTGTCACGATTTACGATTAGACGGTAGATTCCAATTTAGAAAGTTTAATAAATATAAAACTAAACGCAAACGCTATATTTCTACGATGCATTAAATGATAACACATGAAGTTTGAAAAAATGAAACAGCGACAGGAATGCAACGTTTGACGGCACGAATATTCCACGCTATACATCGTAACGAAACGTGCGAAATTGGTTAATAAATTTTATTCGTTCGTTACTAATAAAGTTTTCTTATTAACGCCAATTTTTTACTATCGATACGTGCTCGACTATAGGAGAACCGGGTGCGGTGAATATACGCGATTTACCGATTAGAATTTCGCGCCGAAGATAAAGTTGGAAACCATATAGCTTATCAACTACTTAGAGAAAATTAATTTACTCCACGCGAAACACACTCGCGTTAAACTGAAAAAAGAATTATTTCCACCTGCGACTATGTTCATGAATATCTCCGTCCACGTAAATTCCTGTAAATAAAATCCCAACACTCGCGATATATCTTCATTTCCTAGGATTATCCAGAATTCCTGATGTTCTTCTTGCTTACAGCTTTCGCTGCTGGAAAACATAGTCGATGTTAAGGTAAAAAATGCCTAGGAACTCGTTGGCTGTGCGACGACTCGGAATCGTTAACAAAAAAGCACGTAGCTACGGCTCGGTAGATTTACTCTTATCTGAAACATACACGGTTTATCGATGTTCTAAGTTGCCGTGAACGTGCACGTTGGCAGCACGCGCGTGCATGCAACCCGACCAATTCAAGCCACCCGCGATTGTTACCGAACGTTACGATGCTCGGTCGAGGCATCGTTATCTCCTAAACGCGAGCTTCACCTCGTACGACGCCTTCGAAAAGACCGCTTCCTTGGAATTCTCGCGCGACGTTTTCCATTTCCTTATTTCACACGTCTTCGTATTAGGGATAAGGCGAGGCGAGTATCAGGGAAGAAGAAAATAACGTGTAGCGATTGTTTATACAGATCATATATTTTTATACAATTAAGTGAAAGATCGAAAGAAACAAAGAATAAAATGCATATAATATACAGCAAGTGGTTACAAAAAGGTATTTTTACATAGGTACCGTTATTTTCCAATGAAGAGTTTTTCCAATAGGTTCTACGTTTCATTTACACAGTATCATTCTATTCGTAGTTATATGAAAGTTATATGATTTGTAGTTATATGAAACCACTAGATGACACGAGATTTAATACACTTGAACCTAATTAATTAGTGCATGATCTTATGGTTGACGAAAGAACAATAATAATGTATCCCTTAGCGTTAGTAACCTAATTTTTATTCGGAACTCATTTATAACAAGTAAAAACGGTGTTATTGTATTTACATTGTAATTAAGGTTATCTGCACATTTTTCTGTTCTAATTAATATTGCTGCTGCAATATTTTCCCATGTTCCTTCGTCAAACAGGCTCATTAAACAGCCACGATCTCTCTATCGTCTGCATCAGTTTCTCTATTGTAATTAAAATACATTATTCCCACCTTTTGCATTCAGTAATCGCAATATACTGGCTTCAACGCGAAATACAAATAAATCCACGGCATATATTCGACCTATTTCTCGAATTCCACGTCCTCACTACGTCGGATTTAGTGTTCCTTGTGGTTAAACGCAATCCAGAGTGCAGCTCGCGAAGAACTTGCAGCATAGTTGCAAACGTAACTCCGACAAGGTGGCGTAGCTTTCCAAAGCCCCGAGAAAATCGAAATAGTTCATCGACAGTTTCCTGCCACACCAGGAAACTTTGTTCTAAAAGAGGAACATCCGTGAGCGTTCGAACCGATTCGAAATTCGTCTTTCCTGTGTGGGCGTTCTACCTCATTTCGTTGTTTCACGACCATTATCTCATGAAAGTTGCCTGAAATTAAGGCAGAATTGTGCGCTGGCTTTTCCTCTATGTGCAGTTCGTGTTCTTGCTTTCGATTTTCCGTTTCTCGCACGAAGATTGATCGATTATGTTTGGCGAAAGACAATTATCGCGACGTTGTACGATCGGTAAAGCTAAATTTATCGATATCAAGGGACTAGATTTATCAGTGTTAAAGAATTCCAAAGGTTCGAGATAAATAACGTTTAAAAAGCGTGACCCATATTTTATGCAACACAGTTTCCATTAAAAACTTTCGCAATTTAAAAGTCAAAGGACTTTGACATATACAGCTATATCAACGAATGTCACTACTTGACAATTTAAATTGAAACATTGCTATGCCGATTCCGACGACTATTCTCAAGCTTCTGGGTATTTAGGAAATTTAGGAGAAGATTTGGTCAAAAGAGAAGAGATGGAAAATCGCTCACAATTTCGCAATGTAGCAAGAGTGAAACTTAGAATTCAGTAAATCTACCAGACCACGATACTGGAAATTTTTATGGACCAGGTTCTTCGAGTAGGTATATCATATCATACGACAAAACTCGCTTCTTACGAACGAAGATTCTTCATAGTACAGTTTCCTCTGTCACTTCCTGGGAAAACCTAGTTAATTACACCTAGTTCTCATACCACGGTTTATCCGTGTTTAGGTATAAAATATTCATCCAACTTAACAAAAGATCTTGCAACGAATTTAACTCTATTTTTATTTCGATTTAATTCACAATCGTATTTTATGTCCTCGCAACCCTCGCTTTGAACACTCGCATACACTATATAAATGTCCCACTAACTTGACGACAGTCGAATTTAGTAACAAATTTATCTCGTTTGTATCACGATCCTATTTTGTAACCTCACATCGAACTCGGCAATACACAAACATTGTCTATAGGCAGTTCGTGTAAACGGTGTACAATATCGATCAATCGCAACCAAGCTTTGTTACATCCAGGCATGACAGAGACGAGTAAGTCGGCTGAATTTACAACTTGTTCACTGAACGCATTCAACCAACAACTGTTCTATGTACGTACGTACATATGGGCGGTATACGCTTATTTGACATACACTCACTAATAAGAGTAATTAAAGATAAAATCGTGCAAATTGTCGCATGTAAAACACCGCATCGTATATGATACAGTTTAATTACAGCGTACTCATTGTTAGAGAAATAAATTGCCGCTAACGCAGCTTACCCGATCGTCTATTGATCAACCAATAGACTATAGGTATTTACGCATTTACAGAAAATTTACGACCGCGATTACGCGCAAAATCCACATAATATTAAAAAATTATACAAAATACCCAAAGTATGATACATTATTACAACGTTTTGACGAGGGGTGAGAGAAATCTCTATTTAAATTCCACCCCTTTGACCGTGTTAAACGTAAAAATATGAATTTACATAAACATTCGCAGTCTACTAATAATCGATTGTTCAGCAAAATGATGCGTTCCATGAAACAACGGATGCTACCATAGCGACTCATAAATCAAAAGTCACTCAAAGGGGCAACCAACAACGCGAACGATTAATTCTCGCCTCGTGAGATCCTTCTACCTAAAACATAAGGATAACTGAAGGAAATTAAAGCGAAAACCCAAACGGGCACAAAACCACGGCACGGTTTCGCGACCGCGTCTCCTCTTCCTGGTATCTGTCGCCGTTGCCCTTGTGGTCGTTTCGCGTCCAGTTCTGTCTCGGTTGTCTGAAGAGAAGCCGTTCCCGTAAGTGGGACAGTCACCTGAATACTTTGTGGCAATCAAGAGACGGTCTTCGGCCACGGGACACACCGCAAGGCACTCTACCACAGAAAGAGACGAAGAGAACCGTGGAACTTGTAAAAGACGACAAGATGCACGCAGGCGAGTTGGCGGAGACGAGAGAAAGAGGAGAAACGGAGGAAAGGGACGCGAGAAACGCGTTCACGGTGCTCCTGTCTGTCAATGTTCAGTCGCCGTTTGGGATTCGCCAGATGTGCCTGGACCACGGAAACCGATTTTCCGCGATCTACGTTGTCGATCTCCGCGCGATAGAAAGGATCGTGAATTCATTGTGCGAAGCTGGCTATGATCGGGCTCAGAGCGGCGAGACCAGGTCCTCTACGTTTTTTGCACTGCGGAAGGGATTTCTGTCGTGTTTGCAGGTATACCTTTAGAACAACGATTTTGTTCCTCCTTCCAATCGACTGTCGTAAAAAAGATGACTAACACTCCAATTTTCAAACGACGATTTAGCTTTCCTGCGATCCTCGAATTTTTGTATTTTAATTTTCTTTTCATATTAACGATTAAGGAAGATTTGTAATGTTTGAAGATGTTTGATGTAAAATTCGAACGAGAAATCACACCAGTAACAATTTTTTCGTACTTTGTTCCAACTTGAGATATTCTCTAACGTTAGGGAACAGTGTAATTCGATAGAAAATGATCGAAAGAATACAGCATGGGTAAAATGCAAAAAAAGCGAGTGTTTTTTTTTATTATATTATTCAAATTAAAACATGCGGTGTTCCTTTCTGTATCTTTTATTTGTTTTTCGATTCGATTTTTTTCACTGAAGTCTCGTACTTTAATCGTATGTTTGAGATAGTTCCAGAGTTAAATGATTCGCATAAAATTCTCGTTACTTCGATCAGTAAGTAGTTGAAAAGAAATATGATTATATAATAGTTTGGAAATTACGTTCCTTGGACATCCACTGTTTAGCGGATGAGAAGCACGGTCTCTTGGGGAGCGACTAAAACCGCTGAACGAGACAGAGTTCCTTTTGTGGGAAGCTGAGCCTCTTGCAAAAAGCGCGTCTCCCGACTGCACTCGATTGTGTATTAAGCGATCAAACGATGTAGATGATTGAGACGTTACAGCGATCGTGTTATAGAAGATGGTAAACATCTTTATATTTAAGATTAATAGGTACGATAGGTATCTCGATATTAATTTTAGCCTGTAATTAATTGGCGATTCTCGATAAATACGTGTTTAATAAATAGAACTATCAAAAAGTCCTAGATATAAAATCGAAAATTGTTCGCGTTTGTCGTGGTGAAAGCTATCCTGTGGCTTTCAAGCCAAGAGTACTTCATCGATTACGAAGCGTCTCAAAATCGTGAAGGAACGTTTCAACGAGTAGAAGCATCTCAAGTTCGACGTGCAAGCCATGTTCTAACCGAGCTTGGCGTAACCGGTTATTAAAGCTTACGCTTTAATGCGCGTTTCGAGCCGGAGGAAGATGTAAGGGAGTCGAATGATCGATCACGAAATGGCGTGCTTTCCGATGTTGGACGTAGTCGAGGGATCAGACGGAGGCGATTTTCGGAAGAAACGGAGAGAGAAAGGGAAAGGAAGACAATGGTTGCGCGTAATCGCGTTTAGATCGAGGCTACAAATAATTAGTTCGATCGTCATTAGAGATAGATTTATAGAGGCGAAAGGAGCATTTGGTTCCTTGGTTCGAGGCGTTCTTACTGCCCTCGATTAAACGACCCTGCTGGAAATGCGGAAGAGGCTAGATCTCCATCGATTAATTTGTAAAAAGTACTTTACAAGACTGATAGATTGCTTCAGGTGAGTGTCAATCAATCAGAACGAGAGCGGGAGATGTATTCGAGATATCGAGACTTCGTTAAGTTCGTTCGTTTGACTCGAACGAGGCTCGTGGAAAAACGCGATGGCTCTTGAGGCGATTCTTTTTCTTCGTTTGTGAAACAAGGTGGAACTCTCTGTGATGATTATGAGTTGTTAGCTCTTTTTTGAAGAAAAAAGAGAAAAAAAGCAAAATGATATAAGATGAGGAAACGCGCGTGATTTCTGCTTTCTGGGAAATTATAGCGTCGCCTGATTAGTGTTTTCTTGGCACTAAATTAATACCGTGTCGAATCATTAGCTTTTTTTTATATGTGTCTCAGCTTTCTTCCTACACAGATTTTGTCGTTATATCGTTAGTTAACTTTCTAGTTCGGGAACGAAGACTTTACCAAAAGTTTTGATCTATGTAATTTTAGTAAGTGTAATTGAAGATCTTCTTTTTCAATTAATATTAAATACATAGGAAAGTATCGTTCAAGAAACTATTTGATCAATTACCTAGAAAAAGAATAGAAAACAATAATACGCCCACATTGTATGTGTTATATGAAACGTTATACCGCGTGAAACGCTAGCAACATAGTTAAAAAAATAAAATTCACATAGAGTCTCATTTACCAAATATTATACCGAGTATTCTACTTTGAATATTCTATACATTTTTGCACGTTATACGCATTTCACGCATTTTTGTACCTTCGTGTTTTCCACGAGTGCATAAAAATCACCAGTCTACTTATTACATCTGCTGATTGAGAAGAAAGCAAAAATTTCAAGCTGTTCGTTATAACAAGCTTCGTTTTATAAGTTTGTCATTTAACTCCTTATCTCGAGAACAGCCAGTCATCTACTTATAATACGGTCTGTCAGGACGTATCTTAAAGTTTCTTCTTGCAATCCATGCTCCATAATCAGGAACTGTCGCTAGAAGATATTCTGCCATTGTACCTGGAACTTCGTTTCCATCCTATCGGTTTCCCACAAGATATTATGTTCACAGTATCTGACATAGCTTCGTATTCGAATGAAACTACTTAGTCATTCTTTCAAATACTTTCTTACAAGTACCAGTACCCGGTAATTTTCGACAAATTACTCTTCTAAAAGCGGCGATGATCGGGGTAAAGTGCGAAATCGTAACTAATATACGTCGTTGTAAGAGGCACGAAATTTGTATAAGAAAAGTCGAAGTCGTGCAATTTTCCCTGGTAAAATGGAGCTATTATCGGATCCTCTGCAGGGATTTCTTTACGGTCACGTAACTACGATCGTTAAGAGAAAACTACTCGTCGAATAGGTATACTTAGACGGTCAAAGGTCGACACGATCGAAGCTGGTACGCGAACGAAACACGTAGTTTCCGCCTGTTAACTTCCGATCGAGTTGAAAAGCCAAGGAATTATTTCTTCGATAGGACGCTTAACAGGCGGCAATCGTAACCTCCAATAATCCTCATATCTTCTCCTGTGTACGATCCACGGCTATCATCGATCAATCGTTCCACCAGCTACCGTTCCTTTTATGCCTGTCGATCACGGGAACGTATAAACTCACGCTAGCGGATTATTTACGACTAGATAGGACGGCCTGTTCCTTGCGATCGCCGACAAGAAGATCGACAAACCTCGATTGTCTATAAATCTGTTTTGAACGGCGCGTTGCCTCTCTCGTGCTCGTGTACAAGTAAAATAAATCTTTGGAAAATGTAAATGCGATTTTGCTCGCGTTTGCTTCCAAGATCAATTGCGATTTCGTTAGTGAAATTCTGCTCTTCGGCCAATTTGCGTATATCATATCACGTAGTTAAATTTTAAGCGGTAGGCTATAGATTATTAACTATCCATTTCTTTTTATTTCTTTTTATCATTCTTTTAAATTACAACTGTAAATAATACAATAAATCTTGACAAAGAATCATTCGAGGAAATTGTAGAACGTTTTGTATTAATGATTTACAATTTAAATTTATTAATTCATATATAATTATGTTTGTCTGTTACGTTCAATTGTTTTGAACATCTTTGACAGTACGTCGAGGCAAAATTTATAGCTGTAAATTATTAACCATCTATTTTTCTTTTCTCCTGTTAACTTTGTAAATCGTAACTCTATATGTAACGAAGCAAAACGATTTAAAAGGATTTATGTAATAAAATTAGATAGGTAGCTTTGCGCCAATGATTTGTACTTATTAATGTTCAAGTCTTTGATCTATGCCTGCCTGTTATCGAAATAAGAGCGTCTCTTTGGTAAATAAATATAGTTTCATTTTTTAAAATCGACAACGTTATACATTTTAGAGCTCGCTATCAAGCTTCCACAAAAACAGAACGAAATAATATTTGAATTCTGCCTTGCAATTCGCTGCAAAAATATTGTTGCCAAATGTTTCAAAATAAACAGGCCAGTCGCGTTTAACCAATCCATTCGACGAAATCACACATAACAGTAAGCAATATCGTTCGCAATCAACCCAACCGAATATGAAACTGGTCTACCAACAGAGTTACCAGTACACGGAACAAGCATCGAACTCGTTGACAATATCATGAAGCTAATCGACAGCGTTGCACTCGTTTTTCCGTCACTCTGTAACTTTCGTCCGATTCACTGACGAGCCATGCCGGTTGTTTCTCCATTTTCGACCGCGATCCTGTATCCCATTTAATTCCTATCATCGCGAAACGACATCGCCAATTTCTGCTAGCTGTGTCGTTTGCCGTCGTCGCGCTCGAGGAAGCCAGCTCGTTTCCTCGAATGTTTTCAGCCATGCTGTTACACTATTGACAATAAAGTTACCATTAATATCGGACCGTGTCTGTGCGCCGCGATCACGCATAAAACAGAGGCTCGATAATTATTTTCCATCGATAGTCGATACGTCTGCCGCGGCTAATCGACTTTCGCGGTGCCTGCGCGTGTCAAATTGTCTCGCGAAGATGGGAAAAAGCTGAAGCTTTTCGAATGAGAACGCGATTCGAGAACGTTTGAAAAGCGAGTCCAAATCTCTTCAACGATTTTTCGTCATTTTTTATAGCTACCTTTTGTTTACAATCCTATGATGTTTTATTTTGTTTTATGTAGGAAGTTTGAGGAAATTGTTTCGCAAGGTACATTAGTTCGATAAAATGAACTGTTTCAAAACGATGAAAATTGATTTATTTTTAAATGGAATTTTGTACGAAAGGGAAAGAATTGTATATTGGATTATTTCTAGAAATCTCATATCTATTCCGTGGAGTATTGAAATTGTGTCGTAATTATTTTATTTTCCACAGCTTTGACCTTATACGCGTTCAAATTAAATATTTGCTTATCAGATTATAAATACATATAAAAATTTCATATCCATTTCTGTGAATTTTTCCAAATTAATTTCGTAAACTAAATGGAAATTATAGCACAAGCGATCCACGTTGAAAATGTGTCGCGATCGTTTTACTTTTTTTCCACAGTTTTGATCTTTTACTTACTCGGATAAAATGTTCGCATAATTACCGGTTATAAGTCTGATAATTTCATATCTACTTTGACGAAGTTTTAATCGGAAGCGAATATCTCTAACTTTTACAAAGTCTCGTCAACCATATCTTTAGATTTCTAATTTTTACAAATTTTATATCAAGTAAATCGTAACGTTCGTTTTTAATCGCGAAATGATATTAAAAACGAAAAATCAACAAAGACGTCCTTATCACGTTTTCTCCTATAATCGTCATATGCATATATAATTATCTCCAGCATAATTCGGCGCAACGTAACTTTTTTACATCGCAATCAACGTCGGATCATTTCCGCGGCATATCGCGATAAACCAGCTTTTTCTTTTTACGCGATGCAGCTGTTTTTCCTCTACATGTTTTTCGGGCAACGGGTGAAATTAAGTATACGGCCGTGGCGCTTGCAGCGATTAGAATACATCGTTGGTCGTAAATCAGGCCGATTTTTATCGGTCGCTTTCCTACCAGAGCGAAGATAAGGTGACCGCGGCACGTATCGTTGTAACAATTGAAACGTGCCAGATTATAAATCATCCACGCTTCTGGTTTTTAGACTTATCGAGCAAAGAACATGTTGTTACGAAGAGAGGCGTGACTCGACAGTGCACGCAGCAGGAAGGCATGCATTTCACTGCGACCGTGTTCGTATCGGTGAAATTTTCGTGGCAATCTTATCGTTCTCGCCTTGTACCTCCCTTCTCGTTTCGAGATACGTTACCGTTTCTACACTAACTTCATTAGCGCAAATGCGTGTAAGGAAACGCACTCGTGTTTCCTTTATTCGCGGTGATGCTGACTTTCGTGTAGCAAAGTACTTTCTTGAAAATGTTCTCGTTTAGGTAGAACTTTCTTTTTTACCTTTTGCTTCTACAGTTTCAAAAATAACGGAATTATTATCCTCGTGCTTTTTTAGCGGCGTTTTCAAATCTTAAGCACGAGCTTGTTAAATAACAAAATAATTCTCCGAATCGCAAGCGAATTCTTTTTTCGGAAACTTTCATTCCTTCGTATCTCGCGCGAATCTTTTAAATCGATCATTGACTATGCACGTCGTCCGCGCTATTTACACGTTCCCAAACCAGAGAAAGGAGTCCTCAGACTGCCATTCATGAAACACTTTCGCGAAAATAGAGAGATTCTGACGGAAGAAAGTCGCGCGGCATCAGGTGTCGTTGGAGACGCGGTGGCTGGACAGGAAGGTATAAAAAAGACGGTGCCATTAGGAAAGCTACCTACCGATCTGTTGATCGTTGAACATTACAGGACCAATCCTGAGTTTCTTGTAGCATTCTCGTTCATTCGTGTCCTTCTCTTCAAACTTGTAGCGGCACTCGGCAACAATGTATATCGCCGATGCGAAGTGCCTAATGGGCTATTAATATAGTCCTTCCGCCGAATGTTCAAGAAGAAGGCGTGCGTGGCAACGGTCGCGAACGACTAACAAACGCGTGGATAGAGGGGATATCGAGGGGCGACAAAAAGAAAAGAATAGAGTCCGATCGACAGTCGAGTTTTAACTAGGAAGCGAAAAAGTGGAGTTGTAATCGAACAGCGAGATCGATTAGGGAAACCGAGAGCGATACGCGACGCGATCAAAAGAAGACACTTATTGTGAATAAATATATTGTTGACCTAAACATCGAGTGATTATTTAACGCACTGCGCCCAATATCATCTGAAACTCTTACACGAATGAACGATGCCTTATTTCCATCGCCAGTTTCAAATAGTTTCAAAGATGATCTATTCGTTTCGAAGGAAAGATTTTTCATACTTTCTTTTATATCGTAATCTTTGGACATGTGAAACGTACATATAGTACCATATTAACTTCGCTATGCCTTTCAGAGATATCATCCGAAATTTCGCAATATTTTTCTAATTTATGGATATAAAAACTCCTACAAGCTACGTATATCTCTCGTTACAGAGAAGAATGTATACATACAATAAAATTCTACGACAAAGTTCTGACTGGAACCGTCTTCCACTCATTTTGGTATTCGTGTTCCGCTGCTCGAAAGGACGGAAAACAAGTAGACGGTTCGTACACGGTACAGTATGAAAGGAAACGAGGTAACTGGGGATTGCAGAGAAGTCGACTAGCCATGGAACGACTGCAAATACGCGAAATTCATTCTGGAGGGCGATCCGCTCGGGGCCAGGTTGCCTCTTGGTTCTCTTCTCCTCGGGAAAATATTCATACGCGGCATCCGGGGACGAGAGGCCGCTAAAAACGCAGACAGACGCCCGATGTGGACGTCAACGTCGACGAAACGTGAAAATATATTTCCTGGGGGGCCTGGTGTCCGACCGCTTTTCATTCGCGACTAGTGCTTTCACGACGTTAAACTGGTTTTCGCGGCCATCGGTATCCTTGGTCGTTGCGCTGTCAAGATTCCTTGCTGACTTCATCTTCTTTTGACTATTTAAATGCACAGCCCTTGTTGGGAATGTCGGTTGGATAGCAGCCATTGGAACTTGAAAATATGTAGGTGATGTATATTTTGTTACTTCTTTTCGTGCTTTTTTCTTTTGATTTGTTGGCGCTCGTGCCCGTAAGACCAGTGATAATGACTGGTCTTTAAAAAATGCATAATTATAGAATATTTTTATATTTATTGATTTATTACTTCCTTACAGAAGGACTTCAATGTTATGTAGTAGATTTTTGGTATTATTAATCCATCTGGGGTTGACATATTTATAAAATTGCCGAAGTAGTCATTTTGACTGATGTGATATTTCTAGTGTTAGTATCTAGCGATCTAGCGATCGATCCGGAATTTTCCTGATAACCGATATCATCGTATCGAATGATACGCGGTAAAAATTTGAAGAACGTGTGGGAAGTTCTACGAAACGAGGAAACTGATTAATTGGAGTTCGATAAATAGATCGCAGGATTCTTTTACACTTTGACAAGTACCAGTCGTTTTGACTGGTATTGGTATAAATAGCCTTGATACAAAATTATTTTGAGCCTGAATACATAAGAAACGAAATAAAATTCATTGTATTATTCTTTTAGTTATCGTTACGAAACTCGTTACATCATTGCGGGAAAAAAATATAACACGAAGTAGGAATTTTAAAATAAAATTGTAAAACCAGTCAATTTGACTGATGTGGTAGTTCTAGTGTTAATACATCTTTTTTACTTGTAGATAACCGCAATTCCGTATTTATGAGAATTTGTTCTCTTGTACTTCCTACATTGTGTTTTGCACCATATCGCATTAGGAACGTAAGATATAGCAATATAGAATTTGCAAAAATTCGTATTATTGTATAACTGAGAAACAATACTAGTGAAACTTGAGATACGTTGTACTTTTAGAATAGAACAATAAAAACTATCAGAAGTTTCTATTCGTTTTTGATAGAAGATCATTGATAACCCTACACGTTTTTATAGCATATAATTTTACAGCGGTAGCGTGCTACCAACTACTTAAGTGATTTTCTACAACAAAGTCTAACGATAAGATAAATCTTAAACGTTGAACGTTTGGCGTAATAATTGCGAGATTAATGAGATAGCTTTAAAATTTATCAACTTTTAATTACCAAAAACTGTTAATATCATCATCTAGCCGTAAGATTGCCAATTATTTCTTCAAAACTATACAATTTTTATTCTATTAACCTCTTGTTTTTAGTCTGAATACCGATCTTATTTTTTGAAATTTCCGTACGACGAATTCTCACGAAATCTCGCGCTGCCTCTGAATCCGCCGTCTCAACTTCTTTCCGACGCAGATCAGAAACTTCCCGATGCAGTTTTCTTTCTAAAATCCTACTCTGTTTTTTGCAATCACTCGAATTCTCTTTGTTCTGGCGATCTCTGAAAGAAACCATTCACCTTCTGCTTATTCTCACGATTCTCACGGTTCGTCGATGATTTTCCTCGGAAAACGATCGGAAATTGAGTGTGCGCGTCTGCAACTCGTAACTTCTACCAGTTTGATGAACTTTTCCGGCACACATCGACCAGTAGCCTGTGAATTTCGTATAATTCGAAAGTTTTTGCGCGTTACCGACGTATTTACATACTGCCTGAGTGCAGTTTGATTTCCGAGTTCGAAAAACGAACAAAGCGTAGATAACACACCTACGCGTTCACGTTGATCGTTTAGATAGAAAACACGACAACTATTGAACACTTTCACACTTAAGATGGATTTTCACATGGAGTTTTCGCGTTCGTTTCATTTGCCGGATGCTCGCTTCGAACGATTCTCTGCGACATTGACTAGCAGAGTGATTAAAATAACCAATTTCTAAATTTTCATGGAGATTTAATTAGATCGAGATTCGTTGAAAATTATTTTTTGACTTACTGAAAGTCCCATTGGTTTAATAACGTGAAAATTCGTCAATTTTCAAGCTTCTTATCAAGTTTCAACGATATTCTGTCAAAAGAAACTCGAGATTTTAATACAAATAGTTTAATTTATTCCGATAAATTTCTGCGACATGATACGAGTGCGATACGATTTTTCGATATAGATACCATCAATTTGAAAAGAATATCCAAGAACGACTTGGATAGACCCAAAGAGATTGGGCGTTATTCTCAAAATTCTGGTAAAAACCATCTTTCTGTTTCCTACGAAAATGATATTGTTGTTTAATCTTGGAAATGAATCAAACGATTTCGAGAAACGGAAAATTGTCCGATTCGTTTATTCGCTTTTATTACGTGTTTAAATTAATGATACGATATGAATGTATTCGTGAAATATAAAATTAAATTTAATTACCAAAGGCAATTACACTCTTTTTTGATTAAACGTGTAAGAATAAAAGTTCAGTTTCACATAATAAAATATATTATATGATACAATAACCGTTACAATTCAACGCTAGCGTGAATATAATTCAAATCAGTATCATCCTTTTAATTATATGTTCATATATGAATATCGGTACGCAGTGACCGTTTGAATTTTGCAATTACACCGTGTGTTATAATTTCAAGCGTTAACTTCATTAACCGAAATATTACCATATATTTCAAATGCAAACAGATAGGCAGCACACAAATGAAAATTTTGGAACGGCGTACGATTTCAATCGTTTAGATCGTGTAACCGTTATTGCCGCAAATATTCCAGCGGATGATAATTCGTGCAGAAATCAATTCTACAAGAATTAAACGTATTTATTTTATTCACTGATACGTTAACTCGCTTTGTTTTCAAGCTCAATGATACTTTTAATTCGTTTCTTTTTAAACATTTTGTAACACAACGAATTCGATAGCGTAAGCTATAATTAAACGTAATTAAGATACGAAATACTTAATTAAACCATTGAAAATGATAATCAAGGTGGATACTATCGGCATTCCTGTTTCTCGTAACATTCAAGAAAGAATCGTCGTTGTTCGCGCGTGAAAGGAAGCAGACTGTCTTAACGCGTAAACCAAACACGTTTACGGGACAGTTAAGTTGTTTTGACTGGTGCTAAAACGATTTCGGTGTTCTTGCGGCGGAAAGACGTGACGGTGAAAGAGACCGGCGCCGATTAAGAGCAGGCTCGCAAGGTTAACCATTGAATTCGACGACTCGCGTCCAGCCTGGTTCACGCGATAAAAACAAACGCGTCGCGAGAATCCCGTTTCCAACAGCGGATCTCGTGGAACGCGTTTTTAACGCGATTGAATTCCAGTTCGGCTTGTTGAGAAACGGGTTAAGGCCGCGACGTTTCACGGTGATTGACATATTTTCTGCAATCAATGCATGAATTTTCAGTTGAATCTCTTAGTGCATGAAAATGGATCGTTTATCGCGCTCATTGACAATTTCAATTGAGCGAAAAAATTAATTCGATCGTTAACAAGCAACATGTACATAATACGCTATTGTATAGAGTAACTCGTGAAAGCACATGAACATTTACCATGCATTTGTATGAATGTATGTTATACATAGCTTATTGGAAATTCATCAACAGCGTTATGAGATACTATCATCGCGATTAAAATTTGAAATCACTTTGACAATGTATTAGGTTGTCCGAAAAGTTTCTTTCTCGTCTTACGAGGAAACAATAGACGCACAACGTTTTATATTATTTTGTCGAATTACGTACGATCCATTTTGTTCTGTTGAGATAAACACCGTGACATTTCACAAAATTGGTTTCACGTTTGTACGAAGGTGCTGTTGTAAACGTTTGCCAAAGAAAGACACTTTTCGGACAACCTAATATATAAAAGTTGCATGTCGCTGAGCGCAAATATATTTGATAGAGAATTAGTTGTCTTAAATATATAATTGGTAGACGTAACAAAATCGTAGAAAATTCCTATAAATAATCAAATACTGGGTTCCATAACTAGAAACTCGTATGAATATTAAATCGAAGAAAAGGGACGATTGCGAGACATAAAAATATCCCAGAAAATCCTCCTTACGTCTTTTATTTTAATTTCACAAGGAAATATCTATTTCTTTACGTCGACGACTATATCTTTCTCTTCACTAGCGAAAAGAAGGAAAAAATCAATTTGTCGTCGTTGTCGTTCACGATGCCAACGTAAATTCAACAGTCTGCCTCCGTCACCCTGTCGACACGTCTCGAGTCTACGTTCAACAAGTTGCTTTTCTACGACTTCTTGGTCCCCTCCTCGAAACGCCCTTTCTAATCGTGTCAGCAATTCAAACGTCGAATTTCTTTCGAGGACAAAGAAATTTTGTGGTGAATAGATACGAGTAAATCGCAAGGGGCAATGGCTCGCGTGATAACGGGCTTCGCTAATGGCGCTACATCCGGAACACGTGTTCCGTTCACCGAGCTCTCATCTCCTTTTTGATACCTTCCACGTGTTTAGCTGGTGAATGCATCGAAACCGGAAGGAAGGACGAGCGAGGCGCGTGAGACATCGTCTCGTGGCCAGCTAAGAATAACTCGTAACGTATTGCGATCCAGACCTTGTAATATCGTGCGTGAAATTGAGATTTTCACGTACGAAAAGACTTTAATACGGGAAGAAGCATCTGCTGATATGACAGAAATATTAAGTCGCAATAAATAAACTTTTTACATTTATTTTATTTATTTATTATACATTTTTCTTTTTTTTTTAATATAAAAAAATAAAGCAGTAATGTTATAGGTACATCACGTAACAGATCATCGAGACCTGCTTTTCCAAAATTGTAACATTGAATATAATTAATATTATATTCAATAACGAGATATTCTCACAAAACAGTCGGATACCGGCATATTTACTTCCGTTCTAAATTTACAAAGAGAAATTTCATTGAAATTAACAGCTACTTGGCAAATTCCAAACGATCCATTGATACGTCGTGAATAGAGAATTATCTTTGAAACATCCTTGACCTAGACGTAACACGGCGAACAAGTATTACATACATTGTTCCTGAAAACGATAACTGTAAACTTACGGAGAGAATTGTGAGAAAGATCGCAGAGAATCAGCTTGAGAGCGAACTTGTTAATTATGATTTTGTCTGCTTATGAGTAAATCCATTTTCATTCTGGTACGTTCCGAGTCTAAAAAATTCCCAATTTCTATTCTATCAGATTTCGTTTGTTAACGGAGGAATTTTACAGTTTTTATTATATTTTTTACGATTAATTTTAAAACTATGATTTTATCCGACATATTAATTCTTATTGTGTTAAACGAATAAACGTTATGAAATTAATTATACGAAGAAAATTTTATACTAATATTACGTTGAATGGAACAGATCCATTCGCGATTTTAAAACTTTATACCAATTAAAATCCATCATTCCCTGCACTCTCTGCATTTTGTTCGCCAAATAAATCAAATTATTCGCAAAATATAAAATCCCACGCTATTTCGTAATCGATATTCAAACTTCCCGAAACTCAACCCTCTAAAACAGATTTTTTTTTTTTCATAAAACGAGCAAATATTACCTCGGTCCATCGATTTAATTTTCAGTTCCACCTCCGTATTTTCCTTTCTGTTGAAAACGAATGTACTACCAGCCGTTTCGACGACCAAGTCTTTCGAACATACTGCGGAAGTCAAAGAAAAGTGGAAAAGGAAAAGCAATACCGAGATGTTCGTCGCGTCTCTCTGGCTTTCGAGATCAAAGATCTTGCGATCTGTATTCGATTTTATTGACGATCATGCACTCCGTTAATTGTCCCTTTCGTCGAATCAGCAAGAGGAAATCTAACAAAGGATACGTTGATCTCTGATTACAATTTTTTTCAGTTTTGTATCGAGAGAAAAGACGCACAATACAGAGGACTGTAATTTATGGATCAGGTCAGGCCACGGATGTATCGATACCAGGGATTACAGCTGTCAAGTGATTAATTGTCGCTGTATTAGTTACCGCTAGTGCGTAACGGCGTCGATTAATTTCCGGTTCGACGCGCCTCCTCGACTGACGCCCCATCGAAAAACAAGCTTTGGTATATTGATAATGGCGTACCTTCGAACAGTAATTATCGAAGCTACGCGAATAATCGTCTGATCTTTGGACAATTTATTAAACGACCACGATTCTGCGGTTTTCAACGTGAAATTTCAAGATACAACTTTATTTTATGCCGATAGTAATTTTCGAATATTGTTCGAAAGAGCGTAATTCGTTAGCGTCTTTTATCTCGATTACGTTTTATTCGTTTTAAGAAAGCAATGCAAGAATTAAATGCGAATCCTAACAATAGAAAGATTAAAAATTTGATAAGTGAAAAATCGTTGAATTTTAGAGTATCTAAAATAATTATTTTACTTCGTGTTGTTGGATCAATGAGTTCTTAAAGAGGATTATTAACTTTCGAAACTCAAATATTTTCCTCTCCATTGTATGCAAACAATGAAAAGTATGAAGAAAGTTGCTTTTAATACGCTTCTTTTCGTTCATTTCACAAGCAAAATTAAATAGGTCGAAAGATGTTTTTATTGTAGCAGAAAAATTTACAAACAGAAGAATAACTATTATAAATTGTATCGAAGATTACTCTCGAATAATGTCTCAGAAATATCTCAATTTTTATCCGCTTCTTTTCTCTCGAAAACTCTTAGATTTACGATATCCTTCATCGCTGTTGGAAGTATAAACATCGAAAGTTCTAAAAATTGGTTTTTCTTCGAAAATCCATTTAGTACGATCAAACAGATGCAATAAAATTATATAGTTCAATTAAAAAACTATCGTGTTTCGTCTCGATCATATTATAAACTCCGTTAAACGACAAACGTTAACAGCGTGACAATTTCTGGAGAATCACCTTCTCAAGTGTCTCCTTTATCTCAGACAGCTCTGAAGAAAGGGATCTTTGGAAGATCGAACAGAACCGCGCTATTTTCTGGATTTTGTCCCGAGTGATTCGTTGAGAACGAGGCAGAATTGATTTTGTTTGAATTCGAGGAAACGCTGTTGTTTTCGATAAATAATGTCCTTGGAAGAACACGCAGTAGCTTGCGTAATTTATTTAAATTGAGATTTCACTTCACACCAGCTTTCTAAAGGAGGTTCAGAGAAGCAACTAAAAACGTTCAATCAAGTACAAAAATTAAGACGGTAATTATTTCTCTGTTAATTTATTTCGTCGAGCGCTAACGACGTTATAGAAATTAGCTAAATATCATAAATTAAGATTTCATTAAATTCTCATCCTTCCGATCAAAATTATTAAAAAGTGTATTATAAATTTTAGTTCAAGCAGCGTGTGAATTAAAAAACGACAATATTTATCAATATTAATATCTGAAAAATAAATCAGACGGAACAAAAAATTATTGGTTCTTTCATTCGAATTTTATTCGAACAATATTAAGCT
This sequence comes from Bombus haemorrhoidalis, assembly GCA_014825975.1. NCBI lineage: Eukaryota > Metazoa > Arthropoda > Insecta > Hymenoptera > Apidae > Bombus > Bombus haemorrhoidalis. The sequence goes on along the minus strand of CM026166.1, from coordinate 1,626,537 downwards.
AGAATTATCGATGGAATTTATTTGCACGTCCATCTAGTTGGAATGATTTATTTGTCAACGCGATGTATTGGTAGAATGTTAAGAATAAGCTCTGTACTTTACAATAATTCACGCGCTACCGCGTGCTGCACGTTACGTGGGAACCTCTTTTCAGAAACACAAAAGAAGTTTGACACGAGCTCTAAAGTGTAATCGCCTTTTGTGAACGAAAGAACGGCGGGGCGTCGACGTTGAAGCGGTAAATTATCAAAAACAATGAAGGGAAAAGGCGCAGTCGACTCTGGGACTGCGTCCAAAATAAGATCAAAACGTAAAGTTTCCTGGGAAGAGTTGGGAAAAAACGACGAATTAAAAGAGTTTAAGGAGTAAAAAATATCTAATAGAGCCTTGACTAATAATAGCTAACAAAATATCTCGTTAGAAATATTAATTTAACGTCTTAGAAAATTACTCACAGTAATCAACATCAATTTAACAAGATACTTGATTAATCGTTCAACATTTAACGCTTTTTCCAGTTTCTAAATGAAATAATTCAAAGTTAACTTTTAGATAATTACATTTTATTAGAGTATATGTACAATAGCTGAATATTTTTACAACATCCATTAAAAACGAACAATCGTCTTCAATTGCATAGGAAATTGCATATACACGAATTATATGATAAAACCTACAAATAAATTTTCGGTTATCAAAAAAAAAAAAAAAAACAAAAACAAATTTCTCGCCCATCAAAGTACAGCTAAATCTATTCAAGACTAATTATAATTACTTTCAGACGTCGCGCTCGTGTCAATATCTCCTGGTCTGAAACAGAATTTCTCTGCTACATATCTGTTCGGTCGTATAATTCACAAATCGCTAACTAACTGCACTGGATTTATCTCTAATTGAATCTGTGTTGCGTCTACATTAGCGATTGAGTTGCGAGAATTTCAAAGCTTACTGTTTACCAGCGTTCGCGCCACTATAATCGTTACTTCAATCTTGCGCTTTGACTCCAAATTTCACGTAGCTGAATATGATCTTTGCCACAGCTATTTCTAAGCATAGATACGTTCTATTATCTCTAATACAAACTAATTGCAACATTCTTACTTTTGGATATTTTTTCTACGAACATGTGCTTTACATCCGCAGAAATATATCTTAACATACCGGATCTTACGGAAAAGTTAATTACCAATAACAATATTCGATAATATTCGATAAAGACGCGATAGAGTGTCTCGTTTTGATATGTCAGTCAGTTTCCTTATTTTTTCTTCACTGCGTCTTGTGTCTTTATACTCACTGACTCTTCGATCGAGAAACACTCGCTACGATTTCTTCTTAAACTAAATATTTATTGTCCATGGCAAAGCTGGATATAACAAACGTTTCGGGTATATTAAATGTCACAAGGAGTCGCTATGAAACCTGTGCTCTAAACTCTAAACGAATCACCCGTCTGCAACAGAAACTCTGAGATACGTATCGCGCCATTTTAGCTAACAACCGAAGATTAACGATTTATTCTATCCAGAAGCATCCGGCTGACCACAGTGAATGGTCTCTGGCATTTGTCCTTTCACCGAATCTAAAAATAAAATAAAAAGAGATGCACGAGTACAAGTTATTCCATTCAAGTTTGATCTTATTTGAACGAAATATCTGGAAAAAAGATAAGTTGAAAATACATTAAAATAGTTGGTGTAAGTGCGTTCTTCGAGATCGCAGGAAAATTAATGTGACTCGCAGCCAGGTGAATAAAGAGATAAACCTTGTGATTTATGGAGATGCCGTTTGGTGAGTTTGGGAACTGTAATTAGATTCGAGTGCCCCTTGGTTTTTGTCCTTGTTCTTTCTTCTTGACAAGTTTTCGAAATCGAATAGAACATCTATTTATCTGGATATAATTTGTTAATGAAAACGATTATAACGAAAAATGTATAATTTCTTTAGAATTCAATCAAGTCGTCGATCAATTCTACGTCGAAACTATGCATGACTCTGATAAATTTACCTTCGTAGACTTTCTGAACAATTAACAAATATTGATAACGCTAATTATGCGGTGTAATTTTAATAAAATCGAATTAATATAACAATTAAGCTAATACCGTTCATTTGTTAGAAAATATTCTACTCTAGAATCTGTTATCTATTTTTAAAAGGCTTGTATCTTCGAATTTATTACGTTATTTTCTTCTTCAACTATTTTATATTACGATAATTTTCTTCAGCCACTAATTGGCATGAGAGTGATAAAATTAACAAAAATGAATTTATACAATTTTTCCTGGATAGTTTTTATTTGTAATTAATTTTGTATGTTCTTCCGTTCTGCGGTAATATCTTGTTAAGTACAAAGTCATTTGGGATTCTCTACATTAAGATTATTAAGGAAATGAGACCATGTATCTGGAATGTAGAAAGAAAGCTTTTAACAGTGGAATTGCAATTCACGAGTAAATTTGTAGCAAACGATATTACTGTATAACGTAATTTCCTCTTGAAATGTAGAATATGTTGAAGCATTATTACGCTAAGAGTAAAATGAGTTAGTTCAGTGTGAATCCGTGAACAGGACGGAAAATATTTTTACGCGAAATTTAACTTTCTTTTAGATCTAACTAGATCCGTTGAATCATCTGCTGACCATGTTCTCGTAAAATATTTTTCGACACGATTTTCAAGCGAATATTCTACTAAAGGAGGAAACGTTGAATCGCAGAAATTCGACGTCACCAAAGATATAGAAGCAACAAAGATTCGCGGAATATTCACGGAAATAAAGTTTATTTATATCTTTACAAGATCTGAAATAGACTATCGAGATGCGATAGATTCTATTATTAATGCAGTTTGGTATAATCTGAATCAGCATAGCTACATAAAGCTACGTATTTGTTGAATCTATTTCACCTAAGTATGGAATTAAATATATTTCGAACAAATGATCGACATCGTTATTTTATAAAGACCACTTGATTTTATAAGTTATAACGTTGCAATAATTTCAATATCTTTTTCCGATATTTTATTTTTCTTCAACATTCTCCAATTATAAAATGAAAGATATGTTTCGCGTGATACGAATTCCAGTTACGGTACCCATGGCGCAAAAACTAAGATAAATCCCTCTTTGAAGTAACACAATTAATTCTGTATAGTCAGTGTATAAAGTCTTGCTGGTTGTACAGAGGTAAATGTATAACTTTGATTTTAGAACTACTTCCTAAATGCACACATTTACGTGTTACAAATGAGCCAAGCTTGCAACAAAACATAGAAGGCGAACACGGCAGAACAACGACAAAATACTGGTTTTGCGCCTCTAACATCTACTGTCACATAGACGTCTTTTCTAAAGCAATTTCGCAATCGCATTATACAATAACGCGGTAACAATCATCTGTGTTATACGAGTACTACAATTATATGGAATAGCATTGCAGCGCCATATTCTTCAAAATAACTAATAGTTATTTATATCTGGATCACAGCTTACAATGAAATAACATTCAAAGCGATGATACGAAAGCGATAATGGTTTCATTTTCTAAGGTTTAGCTGCGACGAGGTGCGTAGGTATGAATAATACGGATGTAATTATCGCAGCCGTAAATTGAGGAAGCAGTAACAGTAAATGTTGCATATTACACGCTATCGTTGTTTGTCACGATCGATCGTCGTACATAATGATGTACTTTCATGGTAATTATTGACTACCCGTTGCCAGTTTGTAAGATTAGGCACGTTACTGATAATCGGTAGCGTTATACCTATAGAATTTCTCTTTCTTAAACAAAGATTTAAAAATAAACGGCATTCTCTTAATGGTAGAGGATACGTTAGCGCCTTGCTGCGCTAAACCTTTCTTCAAAGGCATTTGTAACAGTGTTAAGAATAATCCTGTTAAGACGCGGATGCTAATGAGTTTCCTTTGATTTTCTCGATTTGTAGAACGGCATTTAGGATCTAATATTCATACACAGCTATAATATCGCTATACGATTTCGTTCCTTTACAGTGTGTAGAGTATTTTATGTTTTCTTTGGAATAGGCGCTTCGTTTAAACGTCTTCAATTAAAACTGCTTAATTTATAGTTGCGGAAATATGTTCGAGTTTATTAGTTTGTAACTGGAAATGGATTTTAGTTTTATAGACATTCCTTTGTATCATTCTTTTTTTTTTTTTTTTTTTGGATTATTATTAAGATTCTTACTATCTTCCTTTGTGTATTTATTTAACATTGTGTTTGCAAGATGACATGAATGACTTTCGTACAACTTTCATACACTGTTATGGAATTTCGACCCTGAAGAACATATTCAACAGTTTGTTTTGGCATCTTTCTCTTTGTTTCTTTTAATTATTTTTATTATCAGAATAAAGAGAATTCTTTTCATTGAATATTTGACATTTATGCCTGCAAAGTGACTAGAATTTCCCTTCAGAGGCTTCGTGATATTCGATATCTCGGAAGTTTAAAAAGCTTGCGTCTTCGGACTTACATTACCCGACTCCTCAATCTTTCAATTACGGAACAATTTTTCGAGAAAACACTCATCTCTTAAACGATCTGCCACGAAACGAGACTGAGATAACAACTTACAAGAAGTTTCTCAGTTTATTAATCTTACGCGGAATTGTTTGCTTCGTCCGTTTGCAAGAAGGAAACGCGTTGTAACAAACCAATTTTTATCAAAGTTCCCGAGTTTTTCGTTTTACGTCGCAATCATTTTCAAACTCGATTCCAACAGTTTTATTCCTTATTAACCACGTCGAAGAGACATTAATCGTAAAAGCAGCGTACTCTTGGGATTTTCTAATATTAGCCTTAAATTAATCCTCTAAAAAGAAATCTAATGAGCATCGTTAATATAATGCTGTATTTCTAAAAAATATTTTTACAAAGGATATATTTTTTTTTTATTGATATTCATCGTCGACAGCGCTAATTACGAAAAACTTGGTTCATTTCCAAGACACACAATTTATTCTTTCTTTAATCTTTAACGGCAGAATAATAGTAACATATCTTTCGGTAATCCTGTTTCTTCAAAAGATTCGAATACTCTGTTAGAAATTAATTGCGCCATTTCAACCAAAGTATCGCTATTAAATAATATATGTTCTTGTGGTGCGTATATCTGTCATCAGCCACGCAAGATTAAATTGGTGCGTGTAGCATAGATTACTGCAACTTACGTAACAGAAAATAGCTCGAGAAAATCAGTGGTTCGTATACATTTACACGCATACGTTCACCCTTTCTTACCAAATAGGACACCAGATACATCCTTCTTTAACGAACCATAAAATTCTTAAACAAATCATTCTTGACTGAAGTGCAATCTTATTTTAAAACCTATGTTCGTGAAAAATGCTTGTTGAAATTGATACAGTTGCAAATCATAGAATTATATTACAAACTGATAATAATCGTAACAGATATCGATATTTAGCAAGCTAACGATTGCTGAATTCCATTCATCGTGTCGTAGACGAATAAATCTAATAGATATCACAAGCAAGTGATTGCTGAATATATTGATAATAAAAGCTATCAAATAAAAATAAGAAATTTACACTATTTTTTAGAAATGTTAATTAACGTTATAAAGCACAAAAATCACGATTATTCACACATTATTTATAACACTTACACCTGATAAAAATTTAGTATGAGAAAGATCATCTCTTTTAAACAGACGATCGATTTCATGGAAAACAATCTTTCATTACAGACTTCATAGTCAGAATTTTAGAAAACTGGGTCGACGATCGAATCAATTTTTGACGACCATAAATTGCGACCGATCGTCGCTTGTTCGTACATTTATATTCCTGCTTCAGTCAGGCCTGCATACGGTCGAGAAGCATGGACGATGTTTTATGCTCGATCAATGCCGGCCTGGTCTCGATTCGAAAAGCGAAATTGTTGGGGAGTTGGCGCCGAGAGATCGCTCGACCTCGACGTGCCCTAAGGGCCTTGCAGTGAAATTGCATGCGTAATTACTGGAGCGTGGACGATACCACAGACTGCGTTGCATATCCGTGTTAAGTAAATTAAACGCTGCCACACCGGCGTCGCGTTCGCGCGAATACGCACGTTTATATTATGTCCCCGTATTCTCTGTACGCATGATACAGATGCTATGGATGCGATGCATTCATGGAGAAAGATATATATATATATATATATGTAGGTACGAAGGTGAGAAGTGAATAGCAAACGCGAGCGTGAAACGTTGCTTAGATTTAGAATCTTAAACATCGATTAAGAAGGATTGGGAGGAATAATGTTCTTGAAGCAAAGACTCTGAGATCGTGATTCAACTTATTTAAATGCTAGAATAAGACATTCGGAAGAGATTCATCAATCGATCCCCGAGTTTATAAAAGTTTATAGAACCTCGATATTTTCGGGATGACTGAAATTTCGAAAACTTCAATTTTGCACGTTGTTAGCTCCAAAAATTCGACGTTTTAAATTAAGATCTCAAGATTCTGTAGTGTAAATACTTTGGATATTTCGTACACTGTTACGTATTACGTATACATTCTGCGAGTTTTAACATCTTTTAGTTTCCTAAAAATACATAAACAATCGTAGTCTAATTACGAGCTTCTCAATTTCCCGAATGCCGCCCATCGAGCGCAAACTCTCATCTCTGAAGCACACAAAGTGCACCTCGAGCTTCCTTACTCCATCGCCACGATATACCCACACACGATTCAACTGGTAGCAACGTTCCGTGAATCGATTCATTAGTGCTTCGTTACGCCTCGACTTATTCATTCATCGTAGCACACCGTTATCCTGTTACGCAATCGCGTGTCCACTTACACTTTTGGCAAACTGGCATTCGTTCACCGACCAAGCCTCCTCCAGCTGGATTTTCCGCGAACGACCCACACGTGCATCAAACCGTAGTTGCATTCTCTTGTTCCTTCTCCTCGAGAATGCACGCGTGCACCGACGAACAGACGTCGTGTAGCGCGAGAGCAACGCGTGTAGTGTATATACGCGTGCATTAGCGGCCAGTCAGCGTTTTGATCTCCCACCAGTTTCTATTGTGGCGAACGCGGGGACCAGGCCGGCAACAGACCATCTTGGTAGCAGCCAGTCGTTGCCTAGACCTCGAGGACGTCGCGAGTGTTCACTCTCCTTCAGCGAGGACGTGATCGTGCTCTTGTGTTTTCTCTTCGTTCGTCCTTACTCTTATCTGTCCTTCGAACGGTGATGCTTTGGAAATCTGTGCACAGTGTACACCGTGATTGAGTAACAGTGATCCAGCTGAGTGCACCGCTGCGTTTGGGTTACTTCGAGGACATGAAACTGCGACTACGGGATGCCACCTTACTGGTAAATTATTCTGGATCGTTGTGCTGACATTGTTTGATCAGTTTGATGGATATATCGCCGGGTTAGGCGATAGGATGTTTCTGCTTGATTGGAAAGTTTGCCCGATGTCTCGAGTTCACGAGAGACTTGTGCTTCCAGGATGAATTAATAAGTAGTTACTGTGTTACTTTGTCGAGGGTTTAGTCTTTATCGGATATGTCTTGATCTAACATTTGCGTTCATATCGTATCGTGAAAAAAAAGGGTTTACACTTTTTTTTTTACAGAATTAACGTTCAGGTAATTGCGAAAGTTAAACTGGGTTATTGTTTCTTTTCTTAATGAGAAGATCGAGTTAAGTGGTTCCGGAAAATGCTGTAGGTTCTCTGCAAGAATAAAGTTGTAAGGTACTGTTGAATTTTTTATGCGGAATCACTTAGCTAGGATTATGTAATGAGAATTAATTCATGATACACTTTGCGGCATAGAATTATCTACTTGCGGTAATGGGTATTTTAAAATATTAAGGAGAACTATTTTTACTTTTTATTGATTTTATAACACTACATATATAAATTGTTCGACACCTACGTTCTGTAATTTTGTTCTTACGTTTCGAAGCACGCGCTTCATTCCGAATTACTCGTGTTGGCAACAGCGAATATTCTAGTAGTTCAACTACTGATACCTACGTATATATGTATAAAACATTTCTTAGAATATTCAACTTTTGATCAGTCTAATAGCTTCATATCCAGAGCAACAAGATAAATAAATTCCTGAACGACTAATTCGACTAGATCAGCGCAGTGCGCAGACTGGCTCAGCCAAATCGAATCACCGAAATGTACGTCTTATTTATTGTTGTATGGCAATATTTCTGAAGACATAGTTACGCTATTTCAAGGGACACGAGTAATGTTAGAAAGACATTTCTCTCGAGCTAATATTCTTACCAGATTCCAAGACCAACCGATAAATAAGGCAAATAGGTAGGTAATTCCATCTAGCTAGGCCACTCTGTATATTGACTTAAATCTACTATTAATCCATACTGTTTCAACTTCCACTTCCATAACAAAAACATCTCTATATCATAAACCACCAAGAAGATCTACCGCTGCATCGAACTACTCCAAAATTCCATAACAAAAATATGCCTCCGGCTAGTCGATACGCTAAAGATCGTCGAACGGAATTCCCACGGAGTCCGCGCGTGAAATATTTCCGGCCGCATCCACGGCAATTATTCGGAAAGCGCGCGGGGGCGAAACGGCTCGGCGGCGCGAAACGCGGCGCAGCCTCATCTGCCATGCAACAGGTGCAAGGGTGCATTTGAATAATTGGAACGAACGGGCGAATGGTCACGTCGGAGGGGCATCTCGGATGGGATCGATCGAGGTGCTTCAACGAATTCTTCGCGAGTATCCAGATCAACGATCTTCGATCATTTTAATCCCGTTTCGTTGGCTAGGATTTCTCTTGCACAATTCAATTAATATACCCGTGCTCGCAACTACACAATCGCTCTAATTTTCTAATTTTTATACAAACATATAGGATAGAACGCGAGAAGAAAGAAGTCTGGAAAATAAAACAGTTTAATTTATGAAAGTTATCGTTATAATATTATTTTATTCTATATGGAATTCATTTTTTCTATAATAAAATATTCTGTTACTCTGGTTCTATAATCATGGAACAATCGTAAACGCCAATTTTATTCTTTGCAGTGAGCATAATTTATATATCCTTTTTGTATAATACAACAATAACAAAAGTAATATCACAAGGTATAAAAGTTGAAGATTTTTCAGTGATGTTACAGTTCTGAGGTGTAGTTTACCATTAGCGAAATTTGTCAAGTTGCTAGTTAGACATTGTTAATACCAGTAGATTTTCTTACGTAATCGAAAGAAGTCGGATAATAATGCTTTTACAAATTTCACAATGTCCAATTATCCGCTTTGACGTAAAATTACAAAATTATAAAAGACAAAAGATGATATAAATTGACAGTTGTTTGATCATTCTATGCAGTATGAAATTCCAAAGTTGTAAAACAGCTTACTATTGTAGCTTACTATTTGTCGCTTATCAATTGAATAATATTCAATTGATAAGCTTAAGGGAGCTTTAAATTCGAAAAATTATCGCCAGTGAAATTATTTCGTGGAATTGTACTTTCCTTCTTTCGTCCGTGAAAAGTTTATTTAGAGGCATCGAGGCTACATTTTTCTTGCCAAGAAGCGGCGCAACTAGTTTCAACCGATTTGGAATTTGTTCCCTGGCCCGGTTTCCGTGACTTTCAGTCGATCGATCGAAACGTTCCTGAATGGGACGGATCGATCATTTCCCTGCGTTCGATACGATGGATATAATACGAGCAACCGACTGACAGTTTTGATTTAGAGAGTACTCTCTTTCTCTTTTTCTCTCTCTCTTGTGTCACGCTCTTTTTATCGGACTAGTCGGGGAAAGTCGATCGCTTTAGATAAAATCTTTGAATATCTTTTTATTTCCTTTTATTGGAATTGTTGTCAAGATATTTAGAAAATTTTACGTAAAGAATCTTGGTTCATTAAGTATCAAGCATGGAAATAATACGACACAGTTGCGTATACTACATGCAACGGTATCGAGGGATGTAAACGAAATAACTTTACATATCATTTAGTCAATGTATCAAAGATATATTGCGATATTTTAGATAAAATATCTTTTAGGAATTAAAGATATTTAATTACACCATATAATGTAAGATATGAACCAAGATATAAAAAATATTTTCTCGTTTTACAAGTACATCATTGTATAAATTTTAGATTTACATTTGCCCAATAATTTGACGATGTGAAATACATTCTTCAAAATATACCTTCGAGATTTTATAGATATTAAACAATAAAGTACCTATTCGACAATCTTCAAATATTTTCTCGAATATATTTTTCTGAACATTGTTCCCAAGCTTTCACTTCTTGGCAAACCCTATACACACCTATACATCGAAGCAACTTATATTTGAAAAAGGACCTCATATCGCACCATAAACAAGCTAAGAAGGCAGCAAGATCGTTTCGAAAGGAAAGTTTCTATTGTGTCAACCCTCCGAGCCGAAACTTGACGATACCCGCAATCACGAAACGGTTCACGATTCGATGACACCCGGCCACGATTGTTCGTTCCTTGACTTTCACTCGCGTGTGTATCGTCGATCACGGACCGTGACTCGACTCTTCGAAAACTCGACGAACAGTATTATTCGTTCCTCGTTTTTCATGAGATTCGCCGAAGTCGTACGAATGTCGAGTTTTCTGCAACGTCGTCGAAAACGGAACGGAAGCGTGCCGTCACGAGCACGCGTCGATCGATCATCGATCAGGTAGCCGCGCTATCCGTTGAATCCTGATGATCGAACGATGAATCGAATGCAGAAAGGACTACCGGGTTTGTCCCAGGTAACAGTGACAACAATTACGCTGCGCTTGAAAAATCAATCGCGATGATGAGTTTTGCAACAGGTAATGAATATTGATGTCTGTTTCGTATCGATGCGGAAATGCGTACATACTTTTTGCGATTTGATTCCTGAAAGATCCGTTGGTGGATGAAAGGAAGTTTTGCGTTGTCGAAGAGTGATGCGAGTTTTTTTCAAATTGAAACTGTTTGGAAGGTAAAATTGTGAAATTTACGAAAGAAAGGTCTATACTTAACTTGTAATTTCTAACTAGTCGATTCATTAATACAATATTATTAGTTAGTAAGTGATTGTGCGAAAAGATCCAGGTCAGCTTTCTACTAATGAAAAAATGATAATAAAAAGTTGGCTCGGAAGAGTAAATTTAATTATCATGAAGCGAATCCTCGAAAGTTAATAATACGTAGCGAGGCGACAGGGAATAGCGTCTGTGCAAGCATAAATCCACGGGAATCGCCATTTTCTAGCGTTCGATTCTTTCCAACGCGATCACGGGGCGATCGAGCGCAAAAGAAAATCCCAGCGCCGCCCGTTTCTACTTCGATCGTCCATTATTCGATTCCAATCCGCCGTGATTGTTGCTTTTGAACGAGCTGGAAATCTTTTCACGTATCACCGTCGCGTTTCGTTCATCGCCAACGACTTAAATTGACGTGAATTGTCATCGAGCCGGTGTTCGAATCGATACTCGTGGTACTCGCTGCTGGTCGTGTGCGCGTGGCAATTAAATTTTAAAAGTTCCGTCATATTTTTCAAACATTCTCTGTAAAATTCATCAGAAACTAGAAACATTTTTACTACTTGTGAAATAACGAGAATTCGGTGACAAATTCGTCAAGTACTCTCTATTTGAGATTTAGGAGTTTCAGAATTTAAACGACGTAGTTAGGTAACGGAGTAAATTGTTCATCTTCTGAATGACCTAGTTTACCTACGAACGATTAATCTTCCTCGCTAATTAACAAAAAAAAAAAAAAAAAACATACAAATTCTGTAGGAATGTCTCGGAATAGCTCGTAAATCATTTCCTCCGAAATCATTCTTTCCTTCCTTCGACAGGAGCCACAAACCAAAGCCACGAACATCTTCCTACATCGCACGATCATCGTTACCTTAATTTTATCTTTCGCAATAAATATTTCCATCTGCAGATGATACGCTGAAAGCTCGAATTATCGCCGTTGACGATCCCAGAATCCAGCTGGTGGTGTCGACCGGGAAGCGTCGACTAATTATAAACGAGGGAATTAAATCGACCGCGTAAAAACATGTCCTCGGTGCTCGGGGGCAGACGCGTGTGCGCGCGTTTTCCACGCACGTCCGCATTCTCCTCGACCACGGTAGCGACCGAGCGTCGTCGATTTAAATACCGCCGTACCAATTAGAGGGATTAATTCCTAAGTGATTTATGGGCTGAAAAGGGGAAAGACAGAGGTGACCTTACGCGCGCGCGCTGCCCGGCCTAGGATTCTTGCGTAATCGTTCGTTCATCACCGGCGATTATTTATTCCCGCGCGTTAATCGACCGTGTCCTCTGTTCGTGCCGGTGAATTCCGGATATTCGAGGGATTTGAACCGACTGGTTCGTCCTAACGATAATTAATTCGTCGTTCGACGGTGTGCAAATCAATGACTATGGCCTTGTTCGAAACCGACCGGTTCTTTCTGCACCAGGTTGTGCCAACTAAAATTGTTTCGAGAATCAGTTGAGGTAATTTCTGATATTTCGCGTACTGAATATTTCTAAATTGTTCGTAAATAAGACAATTGTTTAAGGGTGAAAGTAGTTGAAAATAGATGGAATTCATTGCCATGGCAGTTTTATAAAAAGAAAAGAGAATATTTTCTGCTATTAGAGTAGCATGACGGTAAATGATGGTGAAAAATGAGAGGAAATACGTCCTCTGATTGATTATTGGCATCTGCGTACAAATCTACGGCTTCCGAACTAATATCGTATCGTCGAACGAAGTCGCTGACACTATGAAGGCCGATACTCGTGAGCAAAGAATGGAATGTGGAATCTTGTTTTCAAGTACTAAGTCTTGGCAGATCTTGTAAAACGCTTTATTTCCGTGCTTTGTTGTCTTGCATAATTTGACGCGTTAAGTTTCGTGTTAGCGGGTGAAATGAGAGAAGCTACTCGAATAGTGATCGTTTCGTAATCGAAGTGGAGATCGTGGAAGTGATACGAGATAAATTTATGAAGCGCTAGTTTACTCTATCTTGGTTTTCTGGTCTACGTGTTAGCCTTACTGGGAGTAGTTGGAGATTCTGGTGTAAAAATGTCAAAACTTATCTCGGAAATCAATCTAAAGGTGATGTTATTAAGATTTCAGCATACCCGATACATCTACTCTTAAAAAATATCTTAAATAATTTTCTAGATTAAAAAACTGCGTCCCTGAAAAGTTGAATATTTTTCCATTTTTAATATCGAAGGAATTTATATTATTTATCTCTCTGAATTTTTAACTTTAAAAAAAAATTTACATATTTTATTTTCCTCTATTTTATATTTTAATATCGAAGAAATGTTTCATTTCCAGATTATTTCATGCGATCCAAATATCGAAGACGATATTTTTTAAGAATCGATTGCATGAAAACAATCCGTTTATCGTCCTCAATATCGTTCACCTAAGAATTATAATGCACCCAATAATAGAACGTAATACAAAACTATACGTTATTTTCAAAATAAATCTTTCCAACTGTCGTAAATGTCGCTTGAAGTATCGTGATTCTAATTAGCATCTAACGGAGCCAACATCCTTGCTCACGTAATATCAAAAATTGCCAGAACATAACGAGTTTCTGTAACGTCCACTGAGTTGTTTTTCTCGATGATTCTAATTCATGCAACAGTATAGCATTTCCGTGCGTTTAACACGGCTAGCGGGATGGCAATGGCCAATTGGCAGGTTCGCGGCGTGACAAAGGGTTACGAATTGGCCGAGGTTCAAGAGCCTTCGTCGAATTTTGTCGAAAGTTTGTTGAATAACACACAGAAGAATTCTTTGTACTTTGACTGTTTTCCTCACTGACAATGAGTCAAATTTTAATTTGAGTTTTGTGTAAAATTTGTATTTGAATCAGCGTTCCTTAAATTATCCGCGCGAAAGGTGTAAACGTATGATTTTCGCGGTCTGCGTAAATTCGAGTTGATTCAAGAACAGAGCTACGACATGCCTCGAACGTGACTCAGGTTTCGCTTAAATTTAGCCCAACTTGCACTTAACTCGGGTTTAACCTAAATACTCGGATTCAGACTTAATTCGAAGATACTTGAACTTCGACTGAAATTTAGATAGCGAATGAAGGAACTCGGCGAGCACGAAGCGAGTTTAAGCCGATTTACGACGAAATTTTCATGACGATTGTTCCACAGATTCGTTAAATGTGGCATTAAACAGGAAAAGTTGTCTTTTCATTGGCTTATATAGCGTGGAACTAAATTGTATTATACGATAGCATAGAGACAAATAATAATAGCGTATTTTATTAAGAAATCCTATAATATCTACTATTTCCTACCAATTTACTTACAGAATTTGACAACTTTAATTGAAATAGTCTGGATTTGGAAATTTTCATCGTACGACGATATCCTAAAGATTTTTGCAAACCGATCGTTTTGAAACTATAGCAAGAGGTTACTCGAAACTTTCAGGAATAAATGTTAGAATATCGGGGCCGTTCTGCTGGAAATTTCTCTCCCTTCGATAAGTTTCGAGTAGTTACATTATAGTTTCCGGTAGGCCAATTAGCCCCTGATCCTCGAAAGTTGTGGCTGCTCGAGGTAATTCTGCACGACGCAGCGCGCTTCATGCAGTTTGTATTCGCCTGCGGTTTGACAGCTTGGCATTTTTAATCACCAACGAAATTATGCTCGACTCGTTGAGCACACCGTGTGCCTGATAGCTGGGTGGCTTGTTCGTGGCCTGAGTTTCCGGTCGGCCTTTCTTCTCTCTTCTTACGAGTTCGAAACAAGGGCGTTGAACCGTTTCGATCGATTTTGTAAAGCGCAGATAGGGTCAAGGATGATTAATTTATCGATCTGTTTAATTGTTATATCGATGATTTTATCTTGCAGGACTGTGGTAGAACTTATTGATTATGATATTTATTGCTCTTTGTGAAATTTGTTTTCATATGTATGGTATTGTATTGGAAGATTTGAAATACTTGTTGATTGATAATTGTTTGTTGTT
Organism: Bombus haemorrhoidalis; assembly: GCA_014825975.1. Lineage (NCBI taxonomy): Eukaryota > Metazoa > Arthropoda > Insecta > Hymenoptera > Apidae > Bombus > Bombus haemorrhoidalis. The sequence goes on along the minus strand of CM026166.1, from coordinate 1,611,503 downwards.
AAAACTTAAATTTATACAAAGAGCGAGTTCGATTTATGAAGTGTTTATTTAATAGCAATCTGGCTTGTGAAAGTTAGAATTACTTTTACAGCTTTATTTTGTAGTAATTCACCAATTACATAATAATGTTAGTAAATTAATAAGTTACAAATAGCGAATTGTATGTTATAGCGCATAATTTTGCGATTCACAACTTGTTGTAATTCTATAAAAATAATTAATTCGTTTTAATTTGTTAAAATTACAAAAAAGTTACAAGGTTTTTACCATAGAACTTGTTATTGCGAAAATTTATTAATTTATAATTCGTGATTTCTAACGTTTCACTAATAATATTTATTCAGTTATTTGCGCGAGGAAAAGTGTTTGGGAAGTATGAAGAATTTAATTTATATTTCAAGAGTCTAGAACTTAAGACGTAGAGCCTAGCCTCCAAGTAACTTTCTTCACGCTACTTTTGTTATTAGTAGCTAGAAGTACCGATGAATATGATCGTTATTGACAAGAATGACTTAATTTTCTATCTCCCTTCTTTCCTATTCGTTACAGGACACTTAAATATATTGCAAAGAATGCAGTATAGATGGTCTAAAAAAATATACATATATCTATACAAAATACTCGATGTGGTTTGATAAATTAAAGATGAATTTAAAGAAAAGAATATCAAGAAAAGGAAAAAGTAGCAAAATCACGGAATTGGTCGCGACTTAAAAAAATGGTAATAGAAAGTTCTTATGAATATAATTGATAGTAAATTAGATGTCAATTACGCAAAGTGGTACATATAAATATCGACAGTAGTTTTGAAAAAGAATGCAATTGAAACGAAGCATTTCTAGTCACTGACTTATAGCTGTATTCTTAGTTTCTCTGAGATATACCTTGGATTATGTACATCTAACGCTTTCCTTTAGATTATAATAAATTATATTTACGTATACGTGCATGCTGTTTATAAAACAGACATTAGTATTTGCGAGAAATAGACAGGAAATAACAGATTCTTAAAATCTAAGGCAAAGTATTTCTACATTTATTATTGTAAGAACACGTTACGGTTTATAAAAATGAGAGAAAAGAACTCATTTATTTGATTCTTATCTAATTGGATTAACATCGTTATAGCGGTTTCTTTTACATACATACATACACGTGTTATGTACTTAAAATGCTTGTATTTCATGTTGTAATATGATTATTCCACGTACGGGACCGTCCTTATTTCTACGTGTGAACCAATAAATCTCAGCTCCAAGCCACTATAAACCCATAAGAGATATCGTCTTAATATCACCTGAAGTAGCTCTCGCAACATGTACTCACCTCATCTCTCTTAACCGTTAACATCTCGTCCAAGCATCTCGCGACTCATCCGGGTAAAAAGACGCCTCTGCCGCGTCTATTTAACGCCACTTCATAACGCTCGAGAGAAATTGGCGCGCGGCAAAGCCGTCGCTCGACGCAAGAGTATCGATAATCGGTACTGGGTGGAAACTTCGCAGACTATCGGTCGCTTCGTTGTCAATTGAAAACCGCTTCGATCCGGGGGTTATCGCGACGAACCTCTTCCTTCGTTCGTTTCTTTTCTCTTTCCCAACCCGTTTCCCTCCATTCCTCCATCGTCGTAGCTTTTTCTTTTTTCCCCTCTCTTTTCTCTCTTCTGGTCCAGTTGCGTCCCCTCGGCAGAGTCGCGATTAATGCGCCATTAAAGGAGATTGGAAATCCTTTCGTCGGGGACTTTCGTCGTCGTGCTTACGGACGGCAAAGTTCCCACGAGCATCGACACACAACGTCCAGGATTTTGCATTCCATTTGCAAGGGAACGTTTCCCCACGGCCACTTTTCATTCTCTCGCGGGTGCACTCGGTGCTGGCGAGTTGCGCCGCACCGTCGAGAGGGTGAGATCGCATTTACATGGAATCTCGAGTCGATCTCGAGGAGCCGAGGCAGCGATACGATCGGCTTGTTTTTCCGGGGCAACCGCAGCTCAACGAGGTTCGTTCGAGAGTCGACCGGAGATCGTTGCCAACCGGATCGAGCACGCAACAACGGTCGTCGCTACTCCTAGAGAAATTTGAGAATGAACCGTGAATGGAGTTGCGGACGATTTTCGGCGACTCGAGCAGTTCCATTGTTCGCGTGTAGTTTACGTTTGTGGAGTATCGAGAAATGGTGGATTACGTTTGTTCGGTTTGCGGGACAGCTGAAACAATTAACGAGGATTTTATGTCGAGCTGATTGCTTGTAAATTGGCTGGTTTACGCCAAGATGGAATAGATGTGTTTCGCTAAAGAGTTGTTCGGTCGAGTGTTTACACGTCAATTGAATTTACATACAGCGCTACAAAGAAGAAGACCGCATCGAATTGATAAGACAAATGGAACGACGTTCGTTTTCTTAAAAATTTGTCGTACGACTAAACGTTTCCTGCAGGCAGAAATCTTTTAGGTATTTTTAAGCTACGATAAATGCTTCGTGTTGTCAAATAAGCATCAGGAGGTTTAAACGATCCTCTCTTATACAAAACAACAATTACGGAGATAGTGCTGCGTCCGAATATTAATGTGTGTAACTGTATTTGATACGTTCACTGGGGCAATTTCATTCTTACTTCACAAGGAAATGAATCGTATCAGATTTGAAAGTACAGGAAGTTAGGGAAGATTCCTTGCCTATATCTGTAACTATCATTGATCAAGTAATAACCCCGGCGAAAATGCAATCTACTTGCCAAGCTTGACAGGTTACCATTAATTTCAGGTAAAACCTTCATTCTGAATTTAAATGAAATTTAGATCTCGCGTGCGGCCGGTCTATTCGATTATGATCAAACTTCAAAGTCTTACGTGAACAGACGTGGCAAAGTTCTGCTAGAGAAATTCCCGTGATATGCTCCTTTGGAAGGGATATTTGATGGGGTCTTAAGGAGAACGAGACGGTTAATGACATCGTTTGAAAATTGAGATGATATTTGCCAAAGGTGGTGCATCTAAGGATAAGGAAGTGTATTATAATTGTAAAGGAGACGATTACATGATCCTACAACTTCTAGCTTATCGATTTCATATCATATTATAATTTATCAATATCGTCGATTAGTAAATTATTATGTAAGAGAGCCCAGTGTGTTAATAACTAATAGTATAAAAACCAAGTTGAAGTTAGTATAAAATTAAATTTTGCTACGTTTCTTTTTAAAGACGATTCCATGTTCTTCACATACTTTTTACCAAAATCTACCACATACGAACGACTATATGAAAATCGAATTTGTTTAACCAAGCAAGAACCTTTACTCTGTACATTATTTACATAAGGTCTCCGAAGCTTGAACCACTTGCCTCTGTAAAGAAGTATTCAACAGTCTGAGATCGTTCGAAGGTCACTGTATGTGTTTGCGCATTCCTTTTCCTGGTATCGATACGAAAATACACCATTTTATTCAAAGATAAAGAATCTGTTTCTCGATGTAAAGAACGTTTCTTGTAATCCTTCATAGTCGGAAAGAGGAAAGAAATTTTGTAAAATACCACGACTACGAGCATTTATTCGATTTTTATTCGTCATCGTAGGAACGGTAGGAAATAAAAAGTGCCATATTTCTAACGAAAATGATAAAAGAACGTAACACACGAAAGAATAACCAGCTACTATCAACATCCATGAAAAGAACTTTTATAAATCTGTAATCTAATCTATAAACCAAAACTTCGCAAATCTGTTCTTAACACTTTCGTCCATTTCGTCTCGAAACGACTAGACTCAACGACCATTTTCCTTTCGTCTTTTTCGCTGGAGAGAAATCTTAGTACGTTTATACTTCGCCGTTCCGCAAAGCCCACGTTAAATTCAATCCGATTCTTCCCCCACCCTTCACCTACGTATCTTTCGAATAACTTTCGAAACTTCCATCTCGATTCTCGCGAGATCGAGATTCTACTTTCCACGAGCACACGAGCTTGCCCTGTTCGTCCGTTGACGTCTGTTGTCGGCCAATTACCGCGGAACAATATGCGGCAATTACGCGAGCGAAGATTGAACGCAACGCGAAAAAGAGAACGAAACCGCGGTCTGTTTACGTGGAAACATAAACGGCGACGAGGATGTCGTCGGAAGCGAGTCGACTGCCGACATTGAACTTGGCCCCGTGCCGGAAAGTTTTTAATTTATTCGAGCAACCCCTGTGCCCGTGAGTCAACTCTCTTAAGGGAATCCAAAGAGTCGTTCCACGGCTTCTTTTCCCTCGATTCACATGGAAATGGTTTGTTTACGGGATAACCGGGGCCGCGAGGCAAGAACCAAGCCAGGATCAAAAGTTTTGCTGGCGGGCGCGGATATGATGCCCGGGATTGTTTAAAACTTTGTGGTATTTTTCAATCGCGTCTCACCGAACTTCGTAATTCGTGCATTAACGACACGCTTTTAATCTTCAACGGGTCGATGCTCTTTGGAATCTTTTGAATTATAGATGCTCGTGATTTTAGATGGATTTTTCTAAATACGAAGAACATATTTATAATCTATATTTTTATATATATATTTTATTTATAATTTCTTGAGATATGTTTGGTGGTTTTCGTATAAGACAGCTTCTTTCCAAATATATCTGCTATTATTTCGAATTCCGTTGATTTTGTATGGGTTAGGCGTTTTTAGGTGTAGCATGTATGTATATGCATGTATCTATAATAATTTAAAAGATGCTGATAGTTTGAACACGGGAAAGATTTTTCTAGGTGTAGAATATATATACACAAAATGTGGAATACATGTATATATAAATATTATGGTTAAATTTCTGCTTAGAAAACGACATTTCATATACATCAGTCTGGTAGATTATTCTACATAAATTCTATGCTCTTGAAAGCAACGATTCGAAATTAGGTGGAGATGCACTTGTGAGATATGTAAATCGCTATTGAAATGATTTATTTATGAAGTATATAATGCATGCATCATTGTGATTTGTTTCTTATTAATTAACTTGTGATATTCTTAATTATTAACTTCGATATGCTCGTTTATGGAATACTATGGTTCTGTTATGAGGAAAGGAATAATTATTCTTTCACGTCGTACACACTTTCCTGAAAAAGAGAGTAGGCACTTTAATTCGTGGAAATTCATTTAATTAGGAAACCTATACTTGCACTCGTTTGAAATCAAAAACAAGGAAAAATTATTCGCATTTTTCTCATTTAAATATATGTGTTCATAAATAGAGATATCTCTGATTAGTAGAACATGGTGCAGCGGATTTTTAGAAACCTACAGCGACGATCATTAAATTATATTTGTACAAGAAATTGTAAACGATATTTAAACTTCAATAAAAATATAGAGATATGTCAAAATCAGATTACAAAGATCATTCTCAAATTTGGCAAAACGAATATGTTACAAAGATAGAATGGTCTACGATATATAATACGATATAGAACTTATTCTTTAATTCTATTTATTCCCTTTATTTAATCATTTGCATAATCCTGTTTATATGGGCATTGAAATTTTGGTCAGACGAAAGAGATCTATTTCTTTCAATGGCTAGCTCTAAGGACTAGACTTTAGTACGTAACAGATCTAAATCACACATAGCTTCAAAGTCTTAATGTACTACAGATGCAAGTGTCTCCAAGGACTGAGAGCTAATATTGGAATTTGTAGATTGGAAATTCTACAGGTGCTGGAGGTATTTGGAGTCACCGGAGGTATCAAAGCTACGAGAGGCATTTAGGATGTACGCAAGTTCTACCCGTACCTATGTGAGACATCCAGAATGTGTTCAAATTCCAGGATTATTAAACCTCTGTGAAATATCGAAATATTTCTGCTGTCGTGGAAAGAAAGCTGGTTGCAGCTTTAAACGTTGCAAGATTAATAAGTAGCCAGCATTTTTAGAATCACGAAGGATTTAGGCTTCTGGAAGCATTAGAGTCTATGAAGTCCGCAAATTCTCCAAATTCGAAGGTTGTCGAGAAAGGTTTGCAGAGTGTAGCGACGCAAAGGAATCATAGTATTCAAGGTTCCAAGGTACCAAGGTATGCCAAGGGTGCTCGAGATCCTAGGATCGTCGAAGCATTAATATTGCTAAGATCACGATGTACTTGAGAATTTTGATGCTTGAGAAACAAACCCTAATGCCTTCGTTACTCTCGATTAATGACGATCATGGATGTTTCTGACCTCCGAATATTAGAACTTCCGCGATCCGCTTGGAGAACCTGGAATCTGGGAGTACCTGATACAATCTCGCAATTAGTAGAAGCTGTATTGACCCGTGATGAGAATAATCCGTGATTCACGTGCGCCTATTATATTCTACGAATATATCAAATCATATTATGTTTATTTTATTCCTGAATTTTGCTATTGCTACAATCAAACTTTACTTGGAATTGGGCTAGCGATAAAATGTTACTTTCTGCAAACTCGCGTACATACAATACTACTAGACAAAACCATGGAATTATTTTCTTAATTGTACTTATACCAAACTTCCTGATAATCTGTATCAATTCAAAATTAATGTCATCGTATAAATATCAATAATAAGTTTTTTTAATTTGATAGATTCTCGTCGAACAAGCTGTCTTGTTAAATTTTTCAATTTTATGCTGTACGTATCTAATGCATCGAAACTTCTGACTGATAGAGAAATTAAGAAAATTAAAAAGAATCTTATTAATTAACGATAATAAAACCACTACTTCCCAAATATTTCAGTAAATAATATTTTTGACATTACACACTAGAATCTGGACCAGCTTTTACGTACGCAACGTCAAACGAAATACATATGCAAGAAGTTAATCAAATGTAATTCCTAAGCACAATGCACACAGCTTTACTTTTGTCTCGCAAGTATCTCATTCCCTTCCTAAACACTCCAGCGTTTCTAGTATGTACAGTTGCGGCGATGCACACGGCTCAGCGTTAGAAAAACGATTTCTCATCACGGCTTTGAAATTTTCATGAAGACAGCGTACACAATCGCGCTTAATCGGGGATCGATCTCCGGAGACCCTCGCGCTCGCGCTAGAATCGCGGCCGGTGCAGCGTGTTCCGCGAACGACGGGGCATTTGCACACGACCACGTCGCCCCGTGTCTCGGTCTCCTCTACGTACGTGTTTAGCTTGTGGGAAAAGCAAAACGCGTAATCGCGCTCCGTCTCGCTCGTTTAACGAGCGGAAACATTATTAACGCGCGCGTACGTAGCCGACTTTTTTGCCCCGGATGTGTTTGACGCTCGCTCATGCCGCCGCGACGGTGTCTTCGTCTTCTCTCTTTTCTGGTCTCCTCTTCGTCCTCCCTGGCACCCCTCGTTCTTTTTTCCTTGTTCTTCTTTCTCGTCTTCTCGTCCTCGTCTGAAATCCTTTGTGCACGCGGTCGCCGTAGTTTCTCAGGGACGCGTGGCGTGGGAAGGTTCGCAGGGCCTTAAAGTTCGCCGCGGCTAGCCAAGGTGCACGAGGCAGATTCCGAGCGGAGCAGCCACTCTAACCCAATTCGTGTCGCGCCGAGCCGCGTTCTATACGCCGCGCCGGTGCAAGCGTTGTGCAAGCGCTCACGCAGCCTCAATTAAGTAATTACCGACCGGCAGGCTCGATTAATTCACAACGAATAATTAGTATCGGCCCATCGTCTAAGAGGTAATTACGCGATGTCCCGATGATTTTTCAGCCACGGGCATCCGCGGCGTTCTTCGAATGCTTAACCCATTTTTTGACGGGCGTGTTATTGGTTAGTACTATTGGATCAGGAAATGGCCAAGAACGTGTTTGAAATTGAGACGCAGTTGATCGATATGGAAGATTTGCTAATACGCTGATGCATAAAAGTACTTGGTCGCTTGAAAAATACACGGGGAAACGTAACAAGTCTATTTTTGTTGACTTTATGATTCTAACATCACCTCGCTATGATTAAGTTCATCCATTAAGTTCAAAAGTACAATTCTCCTAAAAGTAAATGACGCATTTGTGAAATTTTATGAACGATATCAATTTTATAACGACCGACGTTTTTTAATTACTCATAATTCTAATTCAACGAACGCGGATTGTTTGTACTATTTAAATTATAAATATACAATATATACAAATTTTGAATAGTTAGTGCTCTGTCAGTTTTGCATTTGCGACTACACGATCATTAATGTCGTTCTCTATTTTTCTCTGTTACAGCCGAAAAAATTCGATCGTCCTCAGGACACAGCTGTCTGTGAGGGTGCATACTATCATAGGTGAGTACATCCGAGACTCGATTCGAATCTAGCCACAGGCTCCCACGATCCACTTGGATGGATCATCCGATTCACGACGATTCCCCGACCTCTAACCAGCATCGCTGGGTCAAATCTTGCTCCACTTACTGCGTTTCGGTCCGATGATCGATAAAGAGTCGTTAGCCACATAGGAAATATCGTTTCCTCGAATCATCGACACTGATTCATGAAACGTCGATATAATAATGATCAAACGTGAGAGATTACATGTACATAGGTATATCGAGGTTCGAGAGATTGGGATTATTAGTTGTAAAGATAATTAGAAATTCTTCTAGAAATATAATAGTGAAACTGTTGAGGAAATGGAATATTCATTTTTTTTTTTTTTACTATTTGTTTGAATATTCTTTTTAGTTTCATTGAAAATATTAATATCCCCGATAAGATATAGTCTTTATTTATTTTAGCTTTTGACATTTTATTAAAAAGTATAAAGTTACGATTTTAATAAAAGTTCATTTAATATAACTCCAGTGAAATTTTACCATACAAAAACGGTGAAATATTTCGCTGACAAATTTGAAAACAATATATCTTTTATACAATTTGTACGTGATTTCAACTTTTTGATTATAAAATTCATATTACTTTACAATAAATAGGTATATTTATGTTAGTCATGTATATTACAGAGATAAATATATATCATATTAATACATTACGATAGATAATTACATACAAATATTATATGAATCGTTAATTTTAACCGTATGATTATCGCTGAGTTTCTGCAAACGATTTTCCTGTCATGTTAAATTCAACTAATTATTGCATAAAGGATATCATATGAAACAACATCGAATAAGCTTTCGTTCGTTTTTACTCGAGCATTTGCAATCTACCAGATGATAAACATTGTATATGGATTTAGTGACAATGCGAGAAATCGCAATGTATTTTATCGAATCAGCATCGGAGGATCATTAACTGAAACGTTTTGTCCTTTCGTCATTCATAAATAGCGGATAATCAAATTACACGTCTGAAATCCGTGTTCGTTAACAACCAATGACACGGGTCGTATCATATTGCGTGATTATCGTTCACCAAGGAGACCTAAATCAATTTTCCAAACAGAACAAGTCACGAACCCCTATAGCTGGCTCGAGGAAAGATCTAACGTAACGTTACTGTCCGAGATATGTAATTCTTTTTGATGAAAACGTCGCACAGAGTAATGACCAGTGTATAAAGTGCAGAACAGTGTAGCGGCGACAAAAATCGGCCTAGGGCTTCGCTAGGGAGTACAAGCCATTAATCACCGTGACAGGTGATGGTTAACCACGCAATGTCGAATAAAAACTGTGCCCGCTGACCGCGTTGCAGTTTCTTTTTCAGCGAATGTGACTTCGCAATGGAGAATAATTGTGTAAAGGCGATCGTCGATTATACGAACACTTTTCATTTTGAATACGCGATCGTACAGTTGATATTAACATTCTTCTTTCATTGTCGTTGATGAAATAATTCGATAGGAAAATAGAGTGATAGATACGATATATAGTTAGATGTGTTATCCCCTGCAATTTATAATTCGTCATAGCAATTCATTTTTACATAATATGCCGTACAGATTTACTTATGCGAGCATAAACTGTATTAAATATTGGATAACGTGTTACGTTTCTGTATATGATAATAATTGTTAATTAATGTGTGTAAATTAGATATCATTAAAAATTGTATGTCGAAGTTTCAATAAGAAATTGAGTATTTCGATTACAATATTTCATATTTGAATGATAGTTGGACTAAACTGATTGTCGCGGTCCGAACGATCTCATTGTCGTTTCGATAAGTATAAAGATTTCCATTTTCTATAATTGCCGAGCAGAATTTTGATTTAATCTAAATAGAAGTGAAACTACATTTTCTCGTTGTCAAAAGCCAACCTCTTTCATTTCCTAGCAGTTCGAAAAAAAGGTAGAGGAGAAATAACAAAAAGCAGAGAACCCGTACCTTCCCCAATCACAGGATGACTCGCGAATCCAATTTAACGTTCTTTTCACCATTACAAAGCATTACGTACCAACGACGAATCCTTTTCCCCGATTCAACCAGGAAAAGTATGTCGGAAGGCCGAGTGCTTAACAATACACCCTGTTGAAACGTAATTGGAAAAGCGATTACACGAAGCTAACCTCGTCGAAATTACTAATTCCATTAAGCAATTGCAAACATTCTCGAATCGTTTCCGCACATTCCACGCGATATAATATTTTTGTGGCAACGCATTCGTAATTATTTCGGATTTGTCGCTATCGTTGTCTACGTCATCTTCGTCGTCGGGAGCGTCGTCGTGGAACGACTGAAGGGCGTTCTCGACGCTCGAGGCGGTTGGTCGGCCCCGTTAAATCATAATATTACCGAGGAAAATTGAATCGTGCGGCACGCGACGAGATTTCCCGCTAAAATCACCGTGAAAATGGGTCTTCGCCGGTTCTTCGTGTTGTCGACGAAAACGTAGCCGCGTTACCTTTTTCTGGCGCACAGAGAAAGAGGGGAAAAAAAGATTGATCGCCGCGAGGCGATCAAGCCAGCACCGGCGAAACATCTTATTTTGTCAATCCCCGGGAAAAGACGGCGGCCGGTCGGTCGAGTTGAAATTCAACGAGGCGGGAGGAAAAAAATGTAATAAATGATCGGTTGTTACGACGGCGCTTGGCGAAGCAGAAGCGTGATTCTATGTTACTTTTTGTCCATGTTAAAACATTTTCTCTCCACGAGATTTAAATATTAAATCGTAAATGTAGAGACGTTGGATTACTTTTAGATGTTAAACGTAGAAGTTTTTGTACGATATATGATTTTATCTTCAACATTCTTTTTCCTTTTTTTTGTTAGTATTTTATATAATTCGAGCTTGATTTATGTAAGATCGTCGCGGTATGTTTTTTTTTTCTCTTTCTTTCTCTTCGTACATCTTTTCTCATGGAAATTTAAATATTCCATTTCGTATATATTATATTTATATTATTTTTAAATATTGCACGTAGAATCTTTTACACATATAGTATGTATTTTTATTTCCAACTCTTATTCGAGTTTCATTATCTGTGATCATTATCATTTATCTCTGTCTCATTTGTATGTTCTTATAAATTACATAACGCTTTAAACCGAAAATCGAACTGGACGAACTTTCCTTCTATCTACTGTATATACATATATTCATTAATCTGTTTTTACAACACAAAGACGAGTAATTAAAAGGACGGAGGCGAGATGTTTCCCAAACGAGCGTCGTAATCTCGCAATTTGGAGTTCGTAAAATTCGGTTAAGTGAATTCTGGTTTCTTTTGAAACACAACGCGCACAATAGTCGATTCTCCTCATTATTTTTTAACGAACAGAGAGAGATTTATTTCCCAATATATTCCGTACGAGCTCCTGATCGTCGATAAAAAGTTGTGGCGCGAATTTTATCGCAACGCGTTGTTATTTCAGTCGAGAGCGTGACTACGTTGCCTTTCGTGCTGTAGCATACTGTGCCGATCTATGTGCGTGCTTGTACAAGTGTAACCGATCTAACTAAGTGTAATCGTGATTGTCCTCATATTCGAGTGCATTCAATCTTGAGTATGTTGTTGCATCAAGCGCGTGCGTCGTGAAATTTAAGTCTGTCGAATAGAAATTACTCAAACGAATCCTTATACATACGTATCGCGTTTTCCTTTACACCGAAACCGTCATCTTGAATCGTTGCAACTTTTTTACGCGTTATGAACACTATTTAAATACTGTTAGTAATTGATTATTATTATTATACAATCGATAATGCGTTAATATTAAGCTGCGCTCGTTAGTTCATTTCCGATTGACAATTGCGTTCTTCTATGTTGAAATATCTTTTAGGTTTGAGAATAAAATGGAAAACTCTTCATTAATATATATATATATATATTCCTTGAAACCATTAAAAGCCTTTGTTGAAACGGGAGTAAGAACGAGACGCAAAAATTCAAAGGGCGCAGCAGGTTTAAAACGGATCTTTGATGAAATATTTCGAAATTTCTAACAGAATGCGTAACAGGAGAATATTCTTTGGTTTTTAATAATTGTAAATTTAAAACATAGAACTATCTCTGTGTAAATATTGAATCTTGGAAATGCAAATTTGAAAAATAATTCAATAATAAGCACTAGTTGCAATCTTCATGTATGATGATGATAATCGTAATTCTACTACCTTGATTTATTTATAAAGTAAGATAAGATAAACGTACAAAGATTAAAAAAAAAAGTGCTCAAAGCACATGCACGCAAAATTTGTTTTCTTAAATTTACCGTCGATGTAAACAAGAATGTACACGTAAGTTCCAGATTTAAACGTCTAAAACTCTAATTACTAGAATCATTTTTATTTTGAACAAACTTAAACTAAATGATCGACAAACGTAAAAGTTCGTTCACGATAGAAATATCAAAATAACACACCAATATATCGTTTGCCGGTCTTTTGTTACAGCGTTACGCGCATTGACTCGTGGAGAAATTGACTCAACGGCAACGTTGCGTTTTTAGCAGAAAAATTCTTTCCTCTGAAACAGACGGTAATTAAACGGACGTTAAAACGTGATAGAGTTTCTTAGCGGGTGCTCGTTCAGCTTGTTATTACGTTTGAAATCGGTCGTCGGGCTACCTCTAATTACATGCGTCCGTCTGAGAGAAGCTAAGGAGGTGACGAGTAATTAAAAGTGATGAAGTTGTTGTCTAGAATGTCGGCGACGAGATGGACGTACGGGTTTTTGCAAATTGAGTCGAAGCATCTGTCGCTGTAATGAAAAGAAACGTGTTGAGTTACGAACAGTTTGATATGTACAATGAAGTAATCTTAGCAAGAATCTAAAGGAAACTTGATGACTTTCTTTCCCGTAGTACTTGTTACTAGTTAGAATATATATATATTGAAAATTCTTATTACAATTTTCAGATCGAATAACTTTATCGTAATAAAGTTAATTTAAATCATTTTCTCCTGTTATTTAGGGATTTTAGATCGAAATATTTGCTCTCTTTTCTTATTTATTAAATGTAATAAAATAATTTATCATCATGGACTTCTTGCACGACTGAAGTAATATTACTCGTGAAATTTTACAAATTACAGATTATAAGATTATAATATGAAATTATGAGTGTATAAATGCTCTCGCTGTAACGGTGACAATTTAATAAAACAAATGAAGCTTTACACATTAATTTTACAAATTACAAACCATCTAATCGTCGTATTGTTCCATTTGCTATAAAACAGCAAAACTGTGCAATAGAAATTTATAACTTGGATACAATTTATCGACCCTCGAATATTATTATTTATTGTACAAGAGAGTTCAACATTTGCACTATAATCGAAACAAGCAAGGATGTCGACTTGTTCAGATTCAGTACACAGAAATAAATAATTATCCATTGCCTATAAATTAACAAGAAAAATATACAATATCTTTGGTATTTATTTTTACAATATATATAAATAGTCATCGCTAAACTTTCGAGTAATTGATTGAAATAACTGACTATTTCAAATAACTCTATCGTTGGTTGATACAATTATTATCTGCACAAGCAAAAAACCACAGAGTATCGACGACAAAGAATCTTTCAGAATGAAATTGCTCAATCGAACAACTGGAACCGAGTTCCCAATCGTTTTCCACGGTCCGAGAACAAAAAATCGTTCAATTATCGTAGAATTCGATCCTGCACGCGGTCTCGCTAAACCAATTAAGCAACGCTGGGAAATGAGTCTACCATGTCGATCGCAGAAACAGAAAACGCTAACTAACCGCTGCGCGATTCAAGTTTGGCAAATCGAACGACACGAAAACCTCGGGCTCGCGTCTGGTCGTCCCGCAGAATTCACCTGCGGGCCGTAGCCGTTCGTTGAACCCTACGAAGTTGGTGGAGGAGAGATGATCGAAGGTCCAGAATAAGCGGCTGAAAAAAAAGAGCAGGACGAAAAAAGAAAAGGGCGGAGGAAGGAGGAGCGGAAGCCGACGTGGACTGTGTCGTTTTACATATTTTAACGGTGCTTCGTGTACCTTCGTCTCTCGCGAAACCTGTCGGCCCTTTCGCTTATTCTCGATATTTCGTCGTTTCCTGGCCGCGTCTATATTTCAACGGCACCACGGCCTGTCCACCCTCGATGGGGGAAACGGCTGTCTTTAATACGGATGATTAAAGCAACGTAAATCATCGGAGGCGTGTCTACTGCAATTGTTCGATTTCTTTAATTGCTGATTCGTGACGCACGGGATTGAATAATTCCAGTGCCTTCGAGCATATTGAATCCTTTAATTCGCGAGTTGTGCAACTTTGTTCTTCTTCGTATTTAAGATATAGGATGGTGTACTTGCATTCTACCTTGTGGAACTTGTTCAGATTTATCGTATTATACTTGTATTCTTATAATTGCAAGATTTGTAAGATTTGTAATAACTTATAAATAAAGATTTGCAAAGATAGGCACAATATTTAAATAATATCTGTTAGAAGAGAAAGAAAAACATTGGTGTTATACTAGAGATTTATTACTACGAATATTAGTTGTCCATGAATTTCAAGTACGTTTGAATAAACGATTTGATTTTCATTGGTTTTGGATTGATTCTTGTTGGTTTCCACAAGATCCTTTATTTATTTTTATTTAGAAGTTAGCGAGTTTCGTAAGACTAGTCTGAAAGGAAATTGAAATTGAAATTAAATCGATATTTACAGAGGATTTTTCAAAATTTATTCCTGAGTACTTTATTTTTTCGTTCTTTCGAAAGATCTTCTTTGATACTTTGCTCCCTTCTTTTGGGTCGCAGGGAAAAAGGATATAAAATATACTTGTACGGTTCTACTAATTGAGTACACCATTCATTTTCTCTTTCGCACGTTCCAGATTCAATTTTCTATCATCCCGCTTTTTTTGTGCGTTTCATAATTATAGGACAAATATTTTTTCCCGCGCAAATTACACAGAAGTTCCTTATAGGCAATAAATTGGACGTACTTTTTTTCTCTCCTTAATTCGTCCGTTGGGCAAAAACAATCGTTTCACTGGTCATCGATCGACGAGCGGGCAAAATGGCCTCGTGTAATGATTTGCTCGTTTTAATTTTGCCCTGGAGCAACGCCAGTTCCTCTTGTAAAATTTTCGATCCCGTTATTAGTAATTCGCTCGTTAATAATCGAGCTCTTTGCGGCCTCGTCCATTGGACAAGGCCACGGAATTTAGCGTGTTCGCCAAACTCATAATCAAAGAATTTTCTTAAATCTAAATACGAACCACTATACACATTAGAAATCAGATAGAATCATCGATTTCTAATTAAATGGACAAACTTAGAGCACTTTTGATACGAGCGACTACCTAAGATAATAATCGTAAAAGCCGCGAATCTTCCGTTGAAAATGATGGTAGTCGATATGGATTATCATAATTACTAAGGAGAAATTTCGATCCTTTAGAAAGTTAGTACAATATTAGTGCTGTTAGTTGTAAAGAAGCACAGATCCTCTGCCAGAGATTACGTTAATGTAATTTTAATATCGTTATAATCGCATAAATGAATTGTATAAGTGGTGGTTTCGATAGGTTTGCCGTTAATATTAGTAATTATAAAAATTGTAGATCTCCAGTAGAGATTACGGTAATCGTCGGCAATTAATGCAAGAACAGAAAAAAACTTGCTGAAGGAAACGCTTCCAAAGTGAGCTATGTTTCGCACGCATCACGCGACACGTGGAATCGGATTTCGTACACCCTCAGCAACTCTAGTCTGGTCTATTCGACCTTGAAATAGACTTCATCTTTACCGTTTTCTTGGCATTCTCTTTGCATGTTGAAATTCTTGTCAATTACAGAGATACTTTGCGAATTTATTTGTCTTTGCTGTCGCTAGAAACTTTAAAAGTATAAAACGATTAATCGATCCTGAAAATTTAATTTTTTTTTCTTACGTTGTCTTCCATCTTATCGAATCATTTTTCATGAAAATTCTTATAGTATACTTTTTCGTTTTCCTCCTTACTATAGTATCTTCCTGCAACTTAATTTTTTCTTTTTTTTTTTGCATTTTATCTGTATTAGAAAATTATTGTTGGGAAATACTTGAAAATTTATTCAGTTCGCTCGAAAATATTTAAAATATTCCTATCCTTATCTGAGTAATTCTTTTTGGAACTGCCTCTCCTTCGTATTTTAGTCGCTCGTCTTCAAAAATTTATTTGAACATGCTATAATCTTAAAATTAGGGCTATATTCTTGTATTAATACATTCGATTAATTAAAAACATGTGTGGTATAATTACGGAGTTGGTAACTGGTCGTTTACGCGAGCAACGAGCATGTTCGCCGCTGCTTAAGATCACACCAAGCGTAACATAGTCGACACCTCGCGTTTTGCGCGCCATTTTCTTCCTAGCGCCACTCGCAAAATTCTTCGTCTTAGAGGCAAGTAACAGCTGTACGAGTTCTCCATTTTTTCCGTTTTCGACGTACTTTGCCGCCTCCGACGGAAATGGTCCAATTAAAATCGTCGTTCTTTCTTTGAAAATTTCATCATGATTATAGAAAATGGTAGTAAAATCACTCTTCGCCATGTTTTTCGTGTTGAAAAGTTTCTTATTTGAAAGAGATTTTATAAATTTGGGCATCTTCTTTCTTTGTATCCGTCTTATACAGTTCCTCGTTTCTACAATTTAATTGTGAATCGCACGTTCTCCGCTTGTACAACATGCATCGATACGCGCGATAAACCGGTCGGATGAAATTGTAATCTCCGACGTTTCTTGTTCTTTTAAGTATTAATAGCGACGAATTAAAAAACGAGTAACGTCAGCCAAAGTGAATTAGTCATAGCGAATTAATCAAACTACGCAATAAAAGCCGTGATTCGACGTCCTTTCAGCTTCACCTGTAATTATCATCGACTAGCTAATTCAACAATATCAAAGGAAATCAGAAAACTCGCAGAGACCATAACGATTACCCCAAACTCGTATACAAGGACGTTCTCGCTTTCTCGATTTTTAGTGTCGTAACGACGCACTGCACTGGCACACGCTACCTAACGTAGAAACTCAATGGAAAAAGGATCCGGCGGAGTTGCAACGCGGCGTTACGAACCAGTGAGCTCGCTTAACGTCTCGAACAGAGAGGAACCGACGTTCGTAGGGTAAAAAGAGACAGGTTTCTGCTTATATGGTCACTGATTACGAAGGGGCCAAGGGCCCGAGGGCCTTGGGACCGCTATTCTTAGAAGATGGGTCCTTCCACCTCTCTTTCTCCAACTCGTTGCTTCCTTATCTTCCTTCTTCTTCGTCCTCTTGCTTTATGCTCCTGTCTACTTTTCTCTCTCGAGCTACTCCCTCGGCACACTGCTCGATTCTGACTCTTTCGTCTCGTACGCGGCCCCTACAGCGATTCCTAATTACTTGTGCTCGCATACGTCCGTCTCTGTTTCACCCTTTACCTCTCCCCTTTAGGCCGTAAGAGGCCGGCATGCATAATGCATTTAAAGATCGCGTGATAGCAGTCGATTATGCCGGTCGCGCGGGTCTCCCTTTTCCGCGAAAGGAGTCGCGAATTGGGATCCGTAAACCGCGAGTCGAAGAACACGAGGGCGTGGTCGCGCGAAAGAAAGAAACACGGACGAACAGATAAGACCGTATGAATGAAAAGGATATTTTCTTTCTTTCGAGCAAACGAGACCGGCTTTGTGTGGCGAGTTGCCGCCGTTGCAAAACGCTGCGGTTCAATTTTTCTCGAATCGCGCGTATTCGGATATAGCGTGGATTTTAATTCGTGAAAGAAACGAAGGAATAAAACAAAATTGGACACGTTTAGATAAAGGTAATATAAAAACGAGAAATGCCAACTGGGTGAAATTCAAGATTAGAATCAGAAAATCTTTTTACCACGGATATTTAAAAAGCTGACCGGTGTACGCCGACGATACGATGGAAGTTTTGCATTTGCGGTTAAAATACGTGGTTACGTGAGTTCGATGAAATTTCTACACACAAATAGTTAGTTACGTCAATTGGACGAAAGTTTAGTCGGAATTGTTCGGTTAAGTCTGTTGGATGGAAATTCTACTGCTAATGTTATGTCGATTTGACGGGAAGTTCTGCTTGGAAATGTTCGGTTGCGACGTTCGACGAAAGTTCTGCTCGCAGATCCTTAGCCGTTTCAATTTGGCAGAAATTCTACTTACATTCCAGTGGTTGCGTCACTTGTCATCAAGTTTTGCTCACAGATGTTTCGTTGTCTTGACTTAAAGAATGTTTCGCTGATAGTTGTTTAATCATATAGTTCGACAAAATCTTACGTTACTCCAACGAATCAATAGTAATCGTCTCATTCTCGTAACATATCGTAACTTATCGTTCGGAATCAAATGCTAAACGAGAAAGTATTATCGTTTTTTAGGGATATTCGTTGAAACTATGATAAAACAGAAATACCTGTTTCAAAATATGCAAATCAAGTACATTTGTCAAGAACGTTCGAGATTTTCACGCGTTAATCCGTGACGGTACTTCCTGTTTCACGATAAACGTTCACGTCCCGTTATTTTGTCAAGCGTTCACAAAAATTCAAAGGAATCTACACGGTCGATAACGCGATGTATATCTAACGCGTAAGCTTTACGGTCGGTTCTATGGTAATTCATGCCGTATCGTTGCAGAGATAGCCAAAGTCGAGGACGAAAACCGATAAATTCTCAGAGTCGAAATCCTTGAACGGAACGACTCGTCCTTGCGAGTTTGCGAAATTACGCAGAGTCGTGGGTATGGAAATTAGCTCAATTGCACGACCGGCTCGGGTTTCATAAAAATCCGGCAAGGTTCGCGGTTTGCGTTTCCCTGTTCCTTTTGCACGCCACTTTCCATTCCACGTCTTTTTCTCCGACACTTTTTGTCACTTTATGGCGGCTGTCGCATACCATTGACGATTTTATTTAATCGAGAGCGAACGACGCTGAAAGATATTCCTCGTCGGCTCTAGAAGAAACAATCAAATAATCTGTGCGTTAGGAAAAACACACTACGTGAGAATTTATTTAATGAATTTATGTTAAATTATAGTCTCTTAATAATTTCGATTGTTCTTGTCGCTAGATTAATTTTAATCTCACCTAAACAACTAGAAAATATTTTAATTTTAATTAATTTTAGTTGGTTTCACGTGCAAGCGATCGAACTTTGAAACGTATTTTCGAATTGTAATGCAAACCACAGATTTGTTTGTTTCGCTCTTTCTTCCACGGGATCTTTTCTTTTTTAATACGAACGTACTTTTCTTAGCATGAATGTGATATCGAACGTTGAATAAGTCATTGAATCTTAATGACTTTTTCACGCCTGTGGAATTAATCAACGTCTATTTCTTCTCGTTCGAATATGCCAAGTAATTCTGCATTCGTATAATTCTCGCATTAATTTTGCCAAACATTAATCAGCCTATGCCATCTGTCGTAATCCTTCTTTGACATAGAATCGTATTAATGACAACGTTTAATATCAATAAAAAGAAACCAATTCATCAAGTCAGAAACAAAATAAGATTTTTTACGTGTACGATAGAATAACAAATTTCTAAGCGACTCTCTTTATTAAGCGTTTAAAACCTCATACAGGGATTATTTCAACTGTACAAGAATTTTGCAGAAAAATCTGATCCCTGTCGATATTTTTGTTCGTCGCTGTACCGATTTGGAAACCGGACAATCAATTACTAAACCGTATCGTAATCGTAATATTTCTCTCTGTTATCTCGCACAATTTACCACAACCGTAAAATATTGTCCTGCTAATTATAATCGCTATTAAGTAGCTCGTAATCAGCGTTCGTAGCTTCTAGTTGCAGTTCGCAATAATCGAACAGCAACCAGATTGTAACAAGCTTGCGTCGAGTATAATGGAACGGTCAACGCGTCGCGGATGAAATTATTCGCCCATTGACACCGATACAAGCAATTATCAACATTCGTGCTGTTCGATAGAGCCGTGCATCCGAGCATGCACTGCTCGAAACTATAGAATCAGTATATCACGAAGCGAGAATGGAGGTTGGACGCGTAAAATTGACATGGACAGTTTCCGGCTTTCCTTTCTTTATTCCACGACGTCGTGTATTTCTTCGATTTTTCCGACAGATAATGTATTTTCCGATTTTTCGCCGCACTAACACCGAGTAACGCGTTCTCCGTATCCCTCTCTGCCTCCTCCTCTCTCCTTCTCTCTTCATCCTCTCTTTTATGCACGTTTATTCTTAGTTCTTTTAACCTGTTTTCCCTCTTGCTCGCACTTCCTCTGGATTTCCAGCAGGCTGGAAAATCTCTCGGCGACCGCCGAGTCCCGTGAAATTGAATTTAGTGCGCCGCTGGTGAAATGGAATTCAATTAGTATTAGTAATACGGTCGAGCCACGATTGAAAAAGGATGATAGAAGCCCGACGAAAGAGCGTGAAACGGCGAGTGGGGGTGTAGCTGGATAATAGAGGCGGAACAGTGAATTCGTCGTGTAAAATTAATCGCGGACTTAATTACCGGTTTTCCTCTAATTAAACCCGATAAATGATTTCAACCGAGGAGAGGAATGGTCCCCATTGAATTATTGTGCGACGATGTGAAATCGTCCGTTGAGATCTTCTTGGGAAAGTTTAAGCCGGCTGCGCGTAAATTATTTATCCGTGTTTTTCCTTTTGTCAGTTTCTCCGCGGGATAAATTTTTCTTCTATTTCTTTCGTACGTAGTTTTCTTTCGTTTAGATCGGATTAGAGATCGAGTACAACAGGGAAAAGGATTTGCGAGAATGATAATACGAAGGGAAGAAAAGCACGTTCAGAAACCTAGCGAATGATTTAATCGGACGCGAAGAGAAGTTGATAATTAACGAGTCCCTACGGCGCGTCGACAATGCTTAACGTTGGAAACAAAAGCGCCGCCGGTGTACCTAGCTGTTCCTGATCTTCCTACGCTAAACGAACTTCCGGGTGGCTTGTTCGCTTTTGCGCGCGCCTTCAGCGCGAACCGTCGACCACTTTCGAGGCACCGTTAGAGCGTAAGCAGCTGCAGTCAATTTCCTTATCGACCCCGTAGAAGAACAATCACATCGCTTTTATAAAAAAAGAAAAAAAAGGGAAAGAAATTTTCATCTTTTATAGAAGCATCGGAAAAGAAGTCGAGAAACAGAAAGCTAGCAATATGTACGTAAATATTAGGTCGTCCGAAAAGTTTCTTTCGTTTTCGTCAGAAGGAAATAATGGATGCACAACATTTACCGTTTATATTATTTTATCGAATTACGTACGATCGATTTTATTCTATCAAGATAAGGATCACAACGTTCGACAGATTAGATGCGTCGTTGTAAAAGAAGGACACTTTTCGGACAACCTGATAGTACATATTCTCAGGTTAAGTTCGTGATATTTTCTAGTAGAGAGGTACTTGCTTGAAATCAGGAAAGAACGTGATTCATAGAAAATTAATGTAAATTAAGTATAATGTACGACGATCTATTTCTCAAGATATCCTAGTATGAATTTGAATGATCCGGTAACATCTGGTTAATGTATAATTGCTGAATTACGGTATGAAAACGGTATTTCATTAACGTCTCTATTGTTCTCGCTAATAAATGTTCAAAGGAAAGAAGAAGGTAATTCATATATAAATTTGTAAAAAGTAACGTAAAATACTCGCTCCTTTATATCTCAACTTACTTTTTTTCGACCTCAAACAGTCTACACAAAAATTATTCTCTCGTTAACGTTTCTTACGTCGATGCTATCTCCTTCTTGAAAATTTTGCATTCTTCAACGTGCAATCCACTCGACACAACGAGCGATAGTACTCGATCGCGACCATGTTAACAAGTGCCTAGTTGTTTAAAACCTAACTACCAGTCTCCCACAACATCATCGCTAAGAAAAGCAAAGTACAATAAGAAAAGAACAGAATAAGCATTTGCGCTAAAAAAGGAGGCCGACTGACCGACTCCCACCCAATACCCATCCTCCAGAGCCGCAACAATGCGGTCCGACCGTACGGTATTATTATAATAAATGGTTGCGTGTTACTTGTCTGTTGCAGAAAAATTGCTGAACAGCGAGGGCCGCGAGCTACGACGAGCTCTCTTCTCCCTCAAGCAGATCTTTCAGGTGAGTTTACAATTCGCGATACCTGCGGGAACGCGGTAGGAAGAAAGACGGGGTAAGAATACGAGAACAGAAAAGAGAGGGCGATAGGAAGGGAATTGCCAGCAGATGGGAGACAAGCAGAGATGAAAGAACGAGTGAAACAAGGAGAAAGAGAGATACGAGAAGGAAGAAGATGTTAACTAGAGGGAGAAAGAGAGAAACAGGGGCTATTTTTGCACGATCTACTCGCTCCATGAGTAAATATTTGCATGGCGGTTTGAGCGAGTGCATTCTCTCCTTCCTTCTCTGTTTCTTTCTCTCGTCGGTTCTTCTACTTTCTCGTTTCCTTTCTATCCTTTCTATCTTGATAACCGCGGCTCCTTGTCTCGCAAATTCGTCGTACCTCGCTGTAGGACATATGCACGGCGAATTTCAATAGACTTTTCCACGTGACTGTAATCTAATTTTGGCATCTGATGTTTCCTCACATGACTATGTATAGTTAACAGATATTGGTGGAGACAACAGCTACTAAGGTAGAAGATGATAAAATAATTTTGCCACACCACGATTTTGTTTTAGCCAAGATACCTGATTTATTTTCTGCTTCGAAATCGCTTATTACTTAGTACTGTTAGTTACTAAGACACGAGATACAATGCGAAATATGATAGTGCGTGGAAAATATTATTCGTAAATATTAGGAGAAACATAAGGTATTTGGTTGCAGGGTTAGAAATGTTTGCAACTGATGGAGAATTGGTGAGTCGATTTGTTGTTCTGTGTCGATTCAGTGAAAATTTGGTCGGATACGTTTTAACCGGTGCATTCATCAGGAAAGATGCGATTGGTGGCATTTAATTAGAGGTAACTTCGTGTCGATGATTTATCGAGTTTTAATTTATCATGTATGAAACGGTTCGTAACTGCTACCATGTAAGTTAAATTACCATGAATATGTATGGAAGAACGAAGTGAAAAAATGTAACGAATTTTTTTCTGTTGGACGTTTTTCGAATTTATTATTTATTTTCTAACTAGAGGAATGGAAGGTAAAGAGAAATTATTTTCACTCGCTAAATATTATACTGTTCTTTATTCAATTATTAATACAATATATAGCATTAATATTACAATGTTTTAATTATTTTACTTTATTACGTGCACCTTACAAATATTCGTACCTTCGAATTTTTTTATAAATGCATAAACACGTATTAAAATATTTATCGTACCTTTTCGAAATCTCCATAATTTGAAAACCTCTAAGGCATAAAGAATTCTTCTATACAGACAATTCTATATTTATTTCTGCGCGATAAATTGTTCAGGTTAATAAAAAAAAAGAAAAGATTATAATCCCTACAAAAAAGAATTATTGTTTCTAGGTAAACTATAAATTTAGTTACGGACCACTGATCGTAAGTTTGAAATATAAGAGAAAAATTTGGTTCATTAGCGACGTCAACGTTAAATGGGATTGTAATAGAAGAATAGCTTGACTATCGTGCTTTATGAAACAAATCGTATCTGCGAATCCGTTCGTTTTTTGAACGTGGACCGTTTCAACTTTCGCGACGATCCTTTTTCTTCCGCTTCCGGAACAGGAAGGGCAAACTGGACGCTGGTAGAGCGTGTTTATTCGAGTCGGACTTTTCTTAACTTTGTTCGCCGTAATTAAATCTCGCAATTAGCCGAGCGGGAAAGGAATTTTTCTCCGTGACTGCAAGTCAGAAGACCGTTCGTTAAAAGAAATCGCATTATACCGGAAAGTATCATTCCTTCCTCGTAAATGATGGATGAGTTTATCATTAAATTATATTAGAGAATTGTGAAAAATGGAGCGGATATCAAGCACGTGGATAATAGACAAGGTAGATAATATTAGAAGTTATCCTGATTGTTTTATCGATTACGTGTCTTCGTTTCATTTATATTCTATTTTCTTTTCACTTGCGTAGTAATTGCAAACATGTACTCTGTAATGTACGTATATTAATGACATTAATTAGTACCAATAATAATATATTTATTGATAGGAATTTTGGTGAAATATTATGACAACGGCAATCGGTATTATTACGAACCTATTAGATTCCAAATTTATTGGTAAAATTATTGAGAAGGATATTATATTAGCGTTGATTGACAAATGTGTTAATAATAGGGAGAAAATTGTGTTATTAGGTGACTGACAACAGTACAATGACCTGTAAGTGAATAACGACAGATTGTTCGATTGCAAATGTATTTTATATTTATTGCGAAACGACTGCCAGAATGGTAGCTGGAACTAAAGCGAGAATCAATAAAGATTGATTCATCGCTTTTTTTTTTTTTTCTATGTGGCTCTCGAATTAAAGCGGTTAAAAAAGGTATTTGCACGCCGTTGTATTTATTATAGCATTTACAAATCACGATTCATTGGAAAATAAAATAAAATAAAATACGCACAAATACTTTTCGCAGACATCGTATACGAAATAGTCCTTTACCAAAATGTTCTGTTTCCTCCAGCATCTGCAAATGACAGGAATTTCAAAGCGAATGATCTCTAAGAGCAAACTTGAAACAAATCCTACCCCCAAATCAGATTTCGCGAAACGCGTTCCTCAAAGGGCAACGTTTAATTAGACAATAAGATTATCATATCGTAAAGATAAATTGCTGCAGCCGAAGGCTGACGCACTGGAACGAGAAGGTGCCTAAAAACAATCCTCCGACTCTTCCTCAAAGTGATACCTTATCGTTTCAATTATCGAGCCGGCTAGCTACGAAATTAATTACAATGATCCTTCCTCTATCGAGATAGTCCCTGGCATCCTGCCGTCGAACGAGATCTCCACCTCGACCAATGAACTTTATCCGCTGAAATCGCCACGGCAACGTTCAATTTCGTTTCTTAATCTTGGCTAATCGGCTCAGCGCGTTGAGTTCGATGGACGACGCGAAATTCCACCATCCGGGATACCGAAGGTCTGAAACGAACACGACCGAGTCTCGACAAGATCGCGAAACGATTCACCGGCAAGCGAAAACGCTCGCACCGATCAGTTTAATCAAACTTTGTAGATTTTCCATTATGTTCGCGACTTGCTCCCTCTAACACCGTAACTAACTCCGTTTACCTCGTCTGACCTGCGACTGGCTTAGATGGAAATGCGGATAAATCGCCCAAGCTCCTTCGTAATCGGCTATCGGAAGTTCCAGTCGTCTTATTTCTTATCGTATTCGTGGAATTTTTGTTGACTTGCATCACCGGATCGCTGAATTGTCAATACGATCGGTTGTGGTTCTGATGATAAAGTGATACGATGGTGGAAGCGTGAAATGTAGCAAAGCAAATTTTAGTTAGTTAGAAGGTTGAAATGGTTTATCGTAGAGTGCATATATATGTCGGAGATGAAAGAACATCGAGGTCTTTCATTTGGACCTTTTGGGAAAATCCCCAATACTTTAGTCTAGACTTTTTAGATAATAAAACTTAGAAGTAGTTGTTTATGATTTAATCCGATTATGTTTGCCCGAGATTTATGACAGTAGGCTCGGGCTCAAAGTGACACATCTGATCGCTAAACGTAGCGGGATGGACGGTTTTACCTAACAGAGGTATGACGTAGTTGTACAACTCTCCTTAAAAATATAGTTGACCCAGGGGGTACAGAGAGGTACGTAGTAGAGTACAGAAGCGTAGTTCCACTTGGGCTTTGGAAGTGAGCGCATTTGCTATCCTGTTGACCGTGTATTCCTTATTGAACCTAAGATTGTTGTCATTAGCATCTCGAGTATCTAATCCTCACGGTTAATTGTCAAATTCTGTAACATTCATGTAATCATCTTGTGAATTTATTATTATATTTATTTAGTCACTAAGTTCGTTAAACAGCCGTAACCCCAACGTTAACTCGACATATATATATATAGTATCGTTCACGTTCATTCGTACGATAGGTACAATTTTTGTGCTTTGGCTCGTTTCTACTGTAAAAACTAAATAAGAGTTCCTTATCGTTGTTAACCCATATGATTCTTCATTGGAACAACGAACAATGTTTTACGAGGTAAAAATTGTAGCTGGTTGAAATTTAAATTATTCGGGTAACGTTATCCGTCTTTAAAAATCGGTCGATTAATTATAAACGATAGTGTATACATGTACGTGTTCGGTAATTGAACGTGGAATGTTTGAAATTGTGAAGCAGCATTTTTGGAGATTAAAGTTAAAGAGAGTGGAAATATCAGTGTGCATCTTTCCGAAAACAAATTACTCGTATTTATGGTTATTTATCACAAGAAAATGGCATAAATAATCATTAATTTAATATTAGAATTGCAAAATCAATGGAAGTGCCTTGCATTGAATTTCTCATTTTTACAACGAGTAAAAGCAAGCAAGCGTTTTTGACAATGTTAATGTTAATACTTTTATTGAGATGGAAGCACAATTACATGTATTTGTATATCTTCGTCATATTGTTTTAATTCTGATTAACTATACATAACATATTTGAGGATACATGTTAACGAGCGATAATTCCAGTGTTAATGGCAAATTTCGTAATATTTGAAGCACTTTATACTCTTCTGGCTAATGGAATCGTTTTGAATAAATTCGTTTTTCATTTCAGTTTTTTCTTTCAACGAAGACGTTGTTGAACAAAATTCATTTTATACTTTTCGCGATTAAAGTCATTGAAACTTGTATCGAAAATGTTGGTCGTTAAATACGACGCTATCTGAAGGATTATCCTTATCCGCGATGTATCATAAATCAAGCCGTGAAACGTTCGAACATTTCCCAAAAGATGGACCATAAATCCAGAGACGCCGAGCCATCGATTAGGTGCTTCGTTTCAAGTTGAATAAATTAGAGATAAGCGATGAACAGAGGTATAACGGACATCTATTCGGCTGGTCGAATGCTATTTACCATAAACTTTGGTTTTGCAGGAGGACAAGGACCTGGTGCACGAGTTTGTACAAAATGATGGGCTTGCTTGCCTCATCAAGGTTGGCAGCGAGGCCGACCAGAATTATCAAAATTATATACTACGAGGTGAGTATACTGACAATTTGTCGATAGACCTGCAACGTGTTTTTGTGCACAGCGTGGCTTAGGCTTCTAATAGCGTATGAAGGTTCCTCCGTGTATCATCCAGGCTATACTTTTCGCGGGAATTCGAGTCGACTACAACCATAAATATTTACGATGCAAAAAATCAGATTTTTTACGAATTCTTCTAAGCCCGCCGTATCTTACCTTTGATCAGACTGAAGCTTTCTTTCTCTTCTTCTCTTTTTCTTCTTTTTTTTTCTTTGTTAAATTAGGGGTACTGTGTTTTGTGTTCTATCTTTCCGTAACGATTTGCTCCATGAAACAAAGACACGAGTTATTTTAACATTTCAATTATTTAAGATATTTGAAATTGTTCACATAGAAGATGAATCAATATGCACATACTTGTATCATCAATGATTTCTTTGTAAGAAGAGCTAGTGTACTAAGAAACGAGCATTTTGGCGATCTAGCAATTCATTATAGCAAGCTGAATCTCAGACGCGACCAGATCTCGACATTTCTCGCTAAACACGAGAACATGGTACGTCTGCGACACATCCGTAAACAGTGATAAGATAATACCTGGGTAATGCAGCTAACACTTAACGAGCTAACATCAACGGATTCGCGAAACCGAGTCCCAAGCGAGCGACAACATTGTCTTCTCTCATTTTCCTCTTCTCGCCTTAAAATATTCTGTCGAAAGCCGCGCGTTTTCGCGTAATATGTGTCGTGGTCTGAGGAGGAAGCTGTAGTACTAGCTCGAATTCAGACTCAGAGAGACACTTCCCTCGATGTTAAAATTCAATTCATTTTTTCATCTGCATTTGGTAATTACACCTTAACGCATATGTGTACGCGTGAACGACAAAGTTAATGGTTGAGGAAATTAATTACTAACAAAAGCAAAGGAAAGCAAACGCATTTAATCTTCTAAGAATATTTAATTCTAGAATCAAGCAGAGGTTCAGTTTTCCATTAACGACTAGGGTACATAATATTAAAAGAGACAAGAGGAGACATTTTCAAATCAACGTATGTCCTATAACAAGGATCAATTATAGTCCTTATATTATCCAAAATGTTTCAGATCACTTGTTTCTATCATTATTAATACTCGTAGAATCCATATACTTCAACGTGAACTTGTACAAACGAAAAATCATACGTATTAGGTTGTCCGAAAAGTGTTTTTCTTTTACATACACGTTTTTTACAACGATGCATCTTTATATAAACACGAAGTCTGTCGTTGTAATCTTTATCTTGATAGAATAAAATTGATCATACGTAATTCGATAAAATAATATAAAACGAAAAATGTTGTGTATCCATTATTTGCTTATAAAACGAAAGAAACTTTTCGGACGACCTAATAGAAGAGGGAATCTATTATTTGCGCCCATTACACGACTTCGTTATATAGTTTTCACCAACTACGTCGTAACTGAGTGATAAAAACTCCATAATAAGTGATAAATATAGTCAGATAACTCCGACAATGGACGTCCACACGCGAAATTACGCTGTTAACGTAGACTGTTTACAAAAGCATCTGCGCACGGATTCGTCTGCAAAACCGCGACGCGTAGCAGATTATGAATGCACCCTTTGATCGTGCTTCGAGTGGTTCGCCGCGGCGCAGGCCGGCTCGAGTGCTTCGTAAACCTCCGCTTCGGGCGAACAACACCGCGAGAAGACCAATTCCGCGTCAGCTGGCTGCTCGGGACGGAACGCGGTCCACTTGTGCCCTCCTCGCTCTTTTCCCGGCTCCGATAACGAACCAAAGTCGCCTCTCGTCTTCGATTACCGCGGGACTTGTCGAGTGCATTGTATACCGAACGAGTCCTCCGGGAGTCCTCGAGACCTTCCACAAGAAACCGAAACTCGTGCTATCCGGAGATACTGCTCGCACGGGAGGGATGATTCTTCTTCGTCTCCGTAAGCTGCTTCTTTTCGAAGGGGAAAATTGTAGTCTGATTCGATTGCGGGAAATCAGTAGAAACTGTGGCGCAAGTGATTTTTTAAGGTTTAGTTCGATGATCGAAATAAAAGTACGCTTGTTAAGCGTAATGATATTACGTCTAATTCCTACTAATGGACGTATTACTTTTATGAAAATGAAATCTCTCCCGGAAAACATTGTTTATTACTATCGTTGTGTGTCGAATAAGAGAATACGTCGTAGCAGGTTTGTACGAGAGTCAGTGAACTGTTTCCAAAAACTCGAAATCTAGCGTGTCGTGTCCAGTTTGCTGTGCTGTGTGCTTGATACATAGATATACAGGTACAAAGTACAATAGCATCGTAGAGACAGGAAAGAGCTATGAACGGACACTTTTACCGTATCGGAAAACTGAAGTACCGTTCTACAAGTCGAAGTTCCATGTTCTTTTACCTCTCACAAACATCGACGCAATTATTCCTGGCTCTCTGTGCAACTCTCCTTCAATTTACGTTGTTCCTTATACCACTTCGCAATTATTCCATATTTATCAACAGACGTCTATCCTTTTATTTTATCCTTTTCTACCGATTAACCGTGGTAGCGTCCTTACAGACGACTTCCTTCCTTCGAAGAGAGTTAAATTAGGTTCGCAGCGATCCTTTTACGACTGTTTTCAAGAAGAAGGAACACGGTGGAAAAGAGAAAGGGGGACAAAGTGGCTCGGCGGTTGTTCGGCCGGGTCAATTAAGATTAAACGAGTATCGAGCAACAGAGGGTGTCTGGATAAGTAGCAGGAGTGGCAGATAAAGTAATTCATAAAACAATTTGGCAGTTAGGTTTATCACGCGCGTAAATCAGGCCCTGGGTTCACCCGTGTCTCTGATGCTTGGAGGAAGCCACTTGGGAGGGCAATGTTACCTGTCTAATTTAAAGGGTGGGGGCCTCATTGCGTGTTCCTTATCTCTTGGTAAACAGGAAATTTATTACGAGCAGGCTTGAACGAACATCCAATCTTCTAATCCACGATGCTCGTGGAACGCGAGCACTATGTCGGCATCTCGGCGTGTCAGTCTTGGTTGATTACAGCGACGCTTCGCCACGCTATTGGCTCGTTAAAGTGCCGACTCTCTGACAGTTTCGGTTTGCTCGGGAACGTTCCAATGGTAACTTTGATAAGATGCTCGCTCAACTCAGGTATAACAGATAGCAAGCTTTACTCATATGTAGAATGGATATCTGTGTTAGTCAGTTTAGAAGTTTTCCATTCAGGTCACTGATGACCCTTAACTTATTCATCGCAAATATCAGCGAAATCTTCGTTCAGTTGCATTATTTCTTAGATATAAATATTTCTTCCTTTACGGGTCTTCTGTCTTTTAACTCGGGATTTAGGTAAATCATTTATAGCGAATCATCGTGACTTTTGCCAAATACAAGTATATTTAGTATTCTTGTGAGGGATACTAATTGCGTAAGTGGGTAATGATAAACTGCTTTGAAAATTATTTGCAGCGTATTAAGGACAATTAACTGAGATAATAAGTACGCAATTAAGGACGCAAATGATTACTACATCTAAATAAAGTACCTGTCGCTATAGCAAATTACCGTTAATTATTAAATAGTTGTTCTCAACGTAGGAACTGATGTCTAAAAGAATTAATACTCGTGCGTTGTAAAGAGTAACAATAAATATGGCAACTTCATAGTCTCAAACGGAAACGTTTATGAAATTTCATAATTTATGATATTAGGATTATTAAAGAATATTTTTACGACCAACTTAATACTCAACAAAGCGCGAAAAGTAATTATTACATCGTTTATCATAAATCATAAGTCGTAGTACAGTAATTTATATCATTTCGCGATGCATCGTACCTTTCTCAGATTTTAATTTAAAAATATCAAACATTTTAGAAGATTCTTTCGCATGAAAGTCAAATCCAATAAAAAAGCAAGAAACCAGAATTAATAGAACAACGTTAGTTAATTTCGATATTAAAACACTGCAATGAATACGAACATAAGATTATACATATTTTCAAAGGATATTGACACGTTCAAAGAATGTTACAGTCGAATGACGATATGCTCTTAGCCAACACATATTTCTGTCATCGATGCTTTTAGTATAACATTTCCTCTTCAATATTTTTAGGAAACTAAACGAAACGTAAAATCTAAATGCAGCAACATTTGTTTATAACTCGAGATCGTCAATAATTACAATTTTTATTTCAAACGGGAGAAATTCGTTGTACGTATATAAATTCAGAATAATAGAACGAGTAGATTCTTTATACCGTAGTTGGCCAAAGTGTATCAAATCTTTTGGAATAAAATCTTTTTTGCGAGCATTCGTCTGAGCAGTAATTCCCTACTGAAATTCGCCGAATTTCGTCAAGAGGAACTTGAAAATGTAGAATTTTGCGACGATCGTTGCTTTAAATCACAGCCGCGCGTTCTCACAGCGACAGCAGCATATAAATCAAAAGACATGTTCGCGATAAAACGAAAATAGGAATTCATCGAACCGATCGACGCGATGAACGTAAAATCCCGTGACTCCACGGCACATTTGCATATCTGCATTCGCATAGGGTTCCCGATATCGATCACTTTGATATTTGGAGGCAGATAAAATATCCGAACTTGAAGGAACCAAGATTCTAGAACTGTGATTTTGACTCAAATTGTTATTGTCTATTATTAGATACCTGTTTTGTAATCATTCTCGATGAATAGCTCTAAAAAATCGAAGAAAATTTAATCTCTAATAACGAACAAAATTCTTTAATAGAAAACGAGAAGAATACTGGAAGTAATTTTTTCTTTTTTATGCATCATTACTTCTGAGCTTCTGGGCACCTTATCCGATTTATAGCATAACACGAAAAAAAAATTAATGGCCAAAAGTAGTAGCCGTTATCTTCTTATAGAATTTCATCATTTACAAAATATTTCATTATATATTATATCCGAAAAGTATGCTTTTATTTGTTTTACTCTTACAGACACCAATGTTTCATCGCGTGTCTATAACAAAGTCAATTTCGTATCATAGTAACGATAGATAATAACGATAGTACATGTTGTAATTATATAATTGTTATTCGCAACTCTATAATTAAATTACATTCTGTTAAATGTAAGCAAGCGTTTCTCAATGTTTCATATACCTTTTAAAGCATTCTATCTACTGCAATTTAGTTTTCGTCTGTAGCAGTATTTAATTGCTCGTATTTAAATGAAAAGATAATCCGCACGAAGAACACCATGTAAAGTAAATTACTCGGAGATAAGCAAAATTTCAGAAGTGCTTGTTTTCACGTTCGCTCGAAACATTCGTTATAAATAATTATTACGGTAAAGAGTTAAACGATAAAATGTTAAACGCATTTTATTCCATATTATTTCGTACACAAATTCACTGGAACCATTATAATTTGTAACCACATAATACAATCTCCCTCGCGTTTCGTTCTCTCAACTGCTCGTTACACGTTCATCTAACCTTATCGCAATCTAATAAATTCTACCGCTAAGTGCAATTTCAGTCAAAGTAACTTAATATACGCTACATCCTCCGTACCATACATCGCTGGTACCCGGCCACTTGTTATCCTTCATTACTTTATATAAATCGCGATAAAGAGATTCCTTTAAATGTCGGCGAAACAAGATTTCTCTGGCATAGACTTTAAAGTTCTGAACACCCCGTGACGGATGTTTTTATTATAGTTATATAAAGAATACAAAACGTTCGTTAAAATGAAAATCTCTGTAGCTGTTATTTGAACGACAAGAGAAAGCCGAATGAATGGAATGAAATTGTATGTGAAAATATTTGTGAAACTGTATTTAAAACTGTAAGGTTGTTGTGAAGCGGTTGTGGGTGGATCGGTTGACAGTTGTTTTCAAAGTGACACGGTTCCTACGTTTTTCCGCCTGCGATATTCTGGTACAGTTTAACGAGGGAGGAACTTACGCACACTTACATACTAAAGATATTGCGTGCGTATGTACACGATATCGGTGAAATTCCAACACCGCATAACGCGTAACATTCACCTATTTTTCTGCTAGGGAACAGATTTTTATCGATCCCCTTGTTTGATTCGAGAGATGCGTCCGCGACAGGAGAAATCAAGTTTCCGGGACGCGCGCACGTGGATTATGATTCTAAATCACCGGGGAAACGTTTTCTGTGCCGTTGGACGCAATGTCGTCGCAGTTCCCACCTATATTTTTTTCCTTTCTTCTGCTACTCCGCCAGCTTTTTGCTTTCGTTTTTTCGTTCTTCCTCGTTTTTTCTTCTCTCTCTTTCTCTCTCTCTCTCTCTCTTGCCTGTTTTTCGTTTTGTTCTGCTTTCGTTGTCGACGAGAGGAAAAACGGGTAACACGAGGGTGCTTCGCCCAACGACTGGACGCTGTCGCTAGATTTTTCGTGCGGAAAATTATGGCTGCTCTTTGGATATATGCTGATGAAATTGTATAACATACGCGACTAACTAGTGCTCTTGTACCTGTTAAATGGTTGTTTCCTCGAGGAGCACATCAATGTCGTTTGTACAGTACCTATTTTTATGTACCAGGATTGAAGGAGATAATCGAATATTGCCTTTTACGACGTCAAGCTTGGGATTAAAATAAAGAGAAAAATTCATAAGTATATACATATATGGTATAATATAATTAAATCCATACAGTCAACATAATAAATGTATTGAAACATT
Organism: Bombus haemorrhoidalis; assembly: GCA_014825975.1. NCBI lineage: Eukaryota > Metazoa > Arthropoda > Insecta > Hymenoptera > Apidae > Bombus > Bombus haemorrhoidalis. Next base: position 1,577,321 of record CM026166.1, on the reverse strand, counting down.
AAAAAAAAATTGTTATATTCAGGAATATACTTACGTCAATGTGTATTATAATGTATAATGATGTCTATATCGTTATAATGCATAATAATTTATTATCTCAAATAATGAACGATATATTTCCTAGAAACGTCGCCTATAATCTAAATAATAATTTTATGACCAGTTAACCAGAATCATAAAAGAAAACTGATTCTACATCCTTATGGCGTTACCTGTTGAACTACAATCACACTACACTGTGTAAAAAGTCGTGTGATTCCGTGAATCATCGATCGTTGATTATAATATCCCCATAGAGCTATACCGATAGTCGATGATTACGCGCGCGATCTACGCTCCCGTACACGCTTCTAATTAGATTTCGCGGCGTAACTTATGGCCGGTGTAATGATAACGGGCCGGCTAATGCCCGCAACCGTAGCGCGCTTAAATCGCTTTACAATTATTGTCATTACCGGCGCGATTGTGCCGATGAAGCGGCGCGACGTTACGATTGCGACGTCGATGCTTGAAACGTGACGTTAACCCGTGCCAGTGCTTCTCAAATTCTTCGGGACATTTTTACCACCGCGTTTGCAAGCTCTTGGGATCAAGTCAATGACATGGGGAACAATAAAATTATACAGAAACGACGGATTTAGAAAAAAAAAAAGTAGGCTTTAGAATTATTACAATTTTTAAGAATTAACATTTTTCCAAAATCGATTTACGTCTTCTTAAACACCGATTAATAGTAGAATTATCAAACTCGTCAAAACGACGGATTTCAGACCAGTGTTTTTACAATTATCTGGAACATACAGATTGTCTTCATAAAATTGATGTCGATTTTTTTTGAGAATGAACAATGGGACAGAAATACAGCTGTACGTATCTATATTTTGTAGTTCGTAACGTCGTAATTTTTAATCGTTTATATGTAATATATTTCGATGCACATAAAGGTGGTAGTTCTTCTCTTTTTTCATTGAGTCGTTTCTAAACAATTGCGATAGCAGAAACAACCCCCACAGCCACAAAAGCCTCGTTTTCGCAAATTTCTGTGTGAGAGACACTGTTCCAAATGGTCAATATAGTTAGCTTGATATTCGATACGCCATGCATATAAATGCTCGTTATATATCGGCCCTTTATCTTTTTATCCATTAACGCGGCTTCTGGCCGAGTTACATTAGCCTGGCCTATTTTTCCATCGCGCGCAAAACGATTTTCAAACGGATTGGATTAAAAGCGGCGACATAACTCCCGCTAACAGGAAGACAGTCGAGAAATAACGCGGCACCATGCAAATTGCTAAATTTACGCGGTCGTGTTGTTACGTTAAATCACCACGGTCTACCAGGCCTCGGACTAGCGAGGGTGTTAAACGCGTAATGTCGTGTAACGTTTATTATTAGCATAATTACCGCATTAGCATACTCTTTTTTATTGGCTGGCCCAACAATAAATCTCCGGCTAAAACCAGCACCACGACAGATAACTACGATCATCGGGTTATCGCGTACAAACGATATATTCTAAATGACGTTCCTTTTTTCTTATCCTTCGTTTTTTCTTTTTGTCGGTCGGGTGTCGCGTGAAACGCGAGACTGGAAGCGGTCGCGGAATTAAATTTTGCTAACGTGCCGTGTTTCTTATCGGCGGAATTTATGAGTGGCCACCCTGGACCGTGATAAATTTTCTTTCGAGATTATGCGCGTTTTCTTGCTCTTTGCACCGGTACAGCTTGCGGAACAATTTCGATTTCGTGAATGGATCGTAAACGTCGTTCGTGCATTTATTCGAACCTGGTTTAATTAGCATCGGTTTCTAATTGGAGAACATAAAGACGGGTCCGTGTTGCAGAAATTAACGACAGTTCGACAGAAAGTCAGTTCCGCTCGAAAATACTCTCGGTACCTGCTGAAAAATTTTCATCGACTGTAAGTTGGCTGTCTTGCTTTTCCACGCAGTTACTTCGATACGTTACGGAAGTTTCGTTTGAATTGCTAAACGTTTCAAACGCTTATTACCGCACTGATCGTAACTGGTAATAAGGTCTGATGACTTTAGATTAGATTAGAACTTTAGATTATTTGCGGATAAATGCAATTCGTTATATGTGAATATCGCTCGAGCACTTACACCGTTCCTGCTGAAATCAGAAACGTATCCTCCGTTTTTTTATGTTAAAAATATGTTTAATTTCGTGGTTTCGTAATTTTAACATACCGAGTAAATACGTGTACAACGCAATACAAACTTTTCGGGGAAAAGATTTAATTTTATAATTGATGAAATTCTTATTACGACATACTGTTATATATGGATTGTTCATAAATCGCGAAATAGTAATCATAAAAGTTTTAATAGCTCCTAATGATATTTCAAGTTTATTTCATTTTCTTTAGCTGTGTTAACATTTATGGACGAGAATTTATGTACAAAGTGTGCGCAGATCTTTATTGCCGTATGTAAATTTATAGTACGTAAAGCATTTTGTTTGTCGCGTTTTTCGCAATTTGATTAATGTCCATTGGAGTTCGATTTTTGGATTTACGTGGGAAGAAAAGCCACTCTTTATAGTCGTACAAACTTCGTCTTTCGGTGTAGCACTAAACAGGCAGCCAACCGGTACTCCGAACTTCCTGATGTTTAATTTAACAGTCGCCCTACCGAAACTTTCGCTCGAACGAATTTCACGAGCTGCTTTTCATGCCATCGCGTACTCCGTTACAGCAGTGAACAAATCTAAATTTAATACCGTAGCCGGCCGCGAAAAAACAAAAGAAATGTGAAACCTACGAAATGAAAATTGAATTTTTATTGCGTACCGTATAGAAAAGTATATAGTATTATCAGGGTAAAATTTTATGTTCATGCTGGAACATGTATTTGGTAGTATTCGTTTCAGTACGTATAAAAGTAATATTATAATATTATACACACTGTGCGAATCGACGATATTGATTGTTAATTTTCTCTGCAAATTACATTCTATACGATCTTATCGAAAAAATATTAAAATTTCATTATATTATCGATAATGCTATACCATTGAAAGAACACCATAATTTAAGAAAAATGGAAAACTTGTTTCTCTCTTGAGACTTTTTAAATCTAGGAAATTGGTTCGCCGTGAATATTCAACAAGTAATTCTTTCAAATACGTACGAAGTTTAAGCAATGTTTTAACGTTATTGATTCAACGAAATTTGATTTGCATGTCGTGTACTTTACATTTTTAACAATTAAGGAAGAGGACTACTTTCTTAATAACTAGCATTTACTACTTTTTAGAAAGACAGTTATATTTATAATACACTGGTCACAGCAATTAGAAGATCGTTTTCTGCGTCACTTTGATTGTTATACTCACTTTCAGGACATAAAACGTTTGAAATCATATGTAATTTTATAACACAGAATATGTATAACGTTTTACGAGGAACACGATCGATTTTTCGAAGAAATCTGAAGATTCATCAGTCAAGAACCCGTTCATTAGAGATCATTACAATTGACGGATAATTAGTTGAAAAAGTACGATGGACCAAGTGGTACGAATGCCGAGTTCGAGCAATCGGTCAGAATAGATTAAAGGGAAATTACCGGCTGGCTGATCTTTCCACGGAAGAAAAGTTTCATTCGATCGACACAATAGTTCCATTATCCGACAGTTCACTAACGCATTTTCGCTGATTTAACCCATTTACATCGGAAAACGCGGTCAGTTGCCCAACACGAAGTGTCCTATGTAGTGGTAAATGTGCATTAGTTTCCATACGTTCACGAATCCATCAAAGATTACATTTGCAGCTGTGGATGATAATGGATTTCTTATAAAATTTACATATAGCAATTTGAAGATATTCCGAAATAGTTGTTTCAAATATGTCTTTGTGTCTTTGTTTTAATACTTTTCAATATAATATGTTTAACTGAGGATTATATTGATGCAATTCTGTTCACTATTATTCTTCAGAAAATATTATTTAGAGTTTATTATTATAAGACGTTTCAAATTATTGCGTATATATATAATAAAATTATGACTTAATTAATTATAAAATTAAAGGGGCTTGTAAGAATTTTAATAGCCGACTAAATTCAAATTCTTATAATCTTAATTTATACTACTATAATTTTCAGTTCACCGTATAAAGGTATATATACATGTTAATCCTTCAAACGCTCACTGAAATAACAAAATGTAATCGAAAAAGACACTAATCGTGTTTATGATTTACCTATAGTTTTATTTTTCTTATCACTCTTTTATTAATTCTCTGAACAATATCTTGTTTCTTTTATTTGATTACCAATTACATTCGTATCTAATACAACAAATAAATCTTTTCTTTTCTCTTTGCTCTGATGCTGAAATTCCTACGATAAAAATCTCATTAAACATAGATTTTATTCTCTGTGGAATGTTCAATAATTAAGTTATATGTTTTTGTTTGAGCTCGAAAACAATGTTAGCAGTAATATTGTTATATATTGGAAAAGTTAACCAGCGAAATGTTTACGATACTGCTGTGAGTTCTTGTCTCTCTGTGGCTCTTCACGTAGTTGAATTACAACGTGAAACATCCTACTCTGCAGTCCAGAAAGAAATTAAAATCACCAGATTTATACGAATTTTTCATTGTTGTAATTTAATGTTTCGTTCGGTGGCTTTATTGGTATACCAAGTTCTTTTCAATACAATCCAATTCAATCATAAAGCTGCAATAATATTTCTCATATTCTGCCGAAGGGAAACGTTGCATAGAAACTGGAAAAATATACTGGAAAATAATCAAGAATAGTTTATCTTGCAAACTTCTCATGTAATTACTTTCTAGGTTCATTTACATTGCTGTAGCGAACTGAGAAAATTCAACATTCAGTTTTATGCAGAATCAGCAGCTAAAGGATGGTTAAAATGAAAAGGAGCTGCACTAAAAACGCATATCATCGCGTGCGTGCGCGTGCGTGTGTGTGTGCACTATTTTTCATTAATAAAGATAAAGTCGGTAAGGGATGTTATATAAATATGCCAATGCGAGATTTTATTTGGAAAATATTCTGAATATTCTGCATCGGTAAAATTAAAAAATCCCGCTGTGAGACTTTGATAATAACAGAGTTAAAAAATTATAAAGTCCAATGAGATCTTGGGATTTCAACGATCTCAGGGCCGACAGAACTTTGACATTATGCGCATCGTGCATCTTACAATCTTGGCAATTTCAGAATCAAAGAAACTTCATCTGATTTTTAGGGTCTTGGTGATTCGAAGATTTATGCGAGACTTGCTGTTAGGTAAATCTAGTAATAATGGTGAATCTCGCAGTGATAATAATTTCGTTAATTTTATGGCCAAGACAGATCCAAATGGAACGAATGACTATCGTCAAATTTTCTGTTAATCGATGTTCTCATAACTAATTCTATCTATAACTAGTTCTATCAATCAGCGTTCTGATAATTGTGGTTCTATCGTATTATGTTATAAATAAGTTGTATCCTGCCATTTTTAATCGTAGTATTTTTTCAAATATTCTTGTAATGTCAGAAAAGTGGACTCGACTACCGTTTTCAGTTTTCATTTTATTTACACACGTCATGTTCAGGATTATCAATGAAATTTAAAGTAACCGTTACATCGTGTGATAGGGGATATTCATTTCCTTCACTCGCAATATTTTTGCTACGTACATGAAATGTCGATATCTAATACGATACGTAGATACGTAAATATCAGTGAGGAAAATGGAGTTCAGTATTTTATGAAAACATTGCGTTTCGAACGAGTATCGATACTTGCAACTAACGGAATAACGACGCGACCCGATGTCGGGACTCTATTTTCATAAAGTACACTGCGCTCATATCTCGCTTTGCACCTATCTTTCGTTTCCATTTTTCAAACGCACCAGCGAATCACGTAAACAAAGGGAAAGCTCCTTTTTCATGTCGCGTCGTGTCCTGCGTTTACGATTTTGACATTTTTATAATTATTATCGAATATTTGTATCACTCACTTTGTCAAAACTGGTACATTTAAAACAGTGAAAGTAAATTCCCCATCAACTTTGTTCAGAGTTATGAAATTTTATAGGTATTCGATGTTTAAAACAAAATTCGAAAAAATTAATGTTAATCTCCTGTCAATAAATATATTTTTCCATAATATTTAGGCAAATCATGTTGTCTGTGTGCAAGTCTAACTTTTTTTTTATCAATCTGATCGTTCGGTAGATTTGAAAAAATCTGGAAAACAAATATATCTCTGCTACATTATAAACAATTCGTCAAATCAGATATTTCATACATGTTTCGATAAGAATAAAAATGCTTATCGAAGAAATTCGAGAGTAAAATTTCGTTTGATCAAATAAGATTATTCTCGGTATTTGTAATATAACAACAGTAAATATGCGATAGAAGCAAAATTATCGAAGAAATAGCGAATACTTGACCATCAAGTAAACATTGCTTTATCACCGATAAGGCCACGATTAGCTGCGCTTCTATCACCTGTACACTTCGACAGAGAACTAGTTATACCACCATGACCCAATAATTAATTGTCGCACAGAAATGCACCGAGCTCAATTAGAACTCGTACTAGTTATACAGCAAGTAAATTACAACTTTTGACATGACCACGTAACGTTCGTTGCACGAGTTGATAATTTGTTCGTGGCTAGTTATTATTGTGTAATTTACCGGATTTCCGGCGCGACTACCTTCTATAACAGGTGGCGGGTAATTTTTGAACAGAATAGGAGCGGCGATCAATAACGAAGCAGATTTTAGTAATTCTAATCCTAATTTCGTCTAAGAAAAAAGAAGAGTCACGCCAGGATTCTTTGAAATTTTCCACTTCCTCTTTCATATGATTTTCTCTCTATTTAGATTTTGCAATTAGTCATGACTTATGACCAATTAACGTCCGTTGTATCGAAAGAAGTATAGCATCGATATATAGCATCACGATAATTTCACAGTTGAAATGAGACTTGACGGCTTAATGACGTAGAATCTTTGCAAGTAAATTCGTGGATTTTAAGATCGATAGCTTTATAAAGAAAGTAACAAGTATACTTGCAAGATAATATCCACGAGGAACGTTTGATAAAACAGCAATATTTTCTTTTCAAACATTGGAAGATAGTAAAATATACCGCAAGATATTTTCATTTTCAAGATTCTGAAACTTAAAATTTCTTTTTAATTAGCCAATTTATTTACGTCGTAAGTATAGTCTCAGGGATTATTATACATCAATATCCTTCGAATTAAAGTAAAAGTTTAAAAAAATATTTCTCTCCACAACCATCACCTAAGTAATTCGCCAAACTTTGCAAATATACATTGCAAACTTGGCAACGACATGAACTAATTTCAAGTCGCTCAGAGGCACGCGTTAAACCGGTGGTAAACGTGGGCCGCGAAATCCGGTAGCACGAGTCAGGCGAAAAATCAATTTCGCGGACTACGCGAGGCGTCGCCTGGCAAGTGGAAAAGAGAAAAATGACAAAAGTCGATCTGAACCGTTCGGAGATTGATGGATTTCATCCTGGTGGTCGCGAGAGTGGCGGCGGAGAATGCGACAAAAGCTTCTCATTGGATATTTGCATCGGCTGTCAGAGATGTGGCGATGCTTTCCCTGCGCTCCCGTCGAAAACCAAACAAAAAGGAGAGAAAAAAGGATTAACGTAAAAGGGGAAAATGGAAAGGCCGAAGGGGTGAGAGCGTGAGAAAGTTCCGTTGTTCTAGGAAACAAAAGACCTCTCCGTCCTCCTGAAGATTATGATTCATGCGAAATTGATGAACCGCGAACGACTACGCGCGCGTGTATATTTAACTCGCGCGCAGGGTGCCAGATATTACGCGAGCGTTAGGGTCGCTCAGGCGAACCTTTGTTTCATTCATGAACTTTCCAATTTTTCGGACGAAAACCGCAGATGGAAAATGTACCGAAAGTTTGTTCGTTTATGGAATTGTTTTACGTTGAATATGGATTTGGCTGCAGGGACTAAAATTGTTTTCTGTATCGTGCTATAGGTTTTCATATAGGTATGTCGGGTCGTTTTGCGAAGGCTGTAATTCTCCGTTGTTTCTGTAAATGTTTCGTTTTTGTTTGTTTGTATATCAGTGAAAGTAGACATATTAATGGAATAATACGAGGGAACAAATTTTCAACATTTTATTGGCACAAATGCGAACAAAACTTGCGAGTGAATATAGTAAACAGATAGTTTAGTGGAAATTTATTTACTATAGGAATTTGATGTTGGATGTTTGTCTATATAAGTTAGTTGTTTAATGGTAAAAGACAATATTAAAAACGAATCATTTGGTATTTAACTACTTGTACATCTTGGTACCTCTAAACAGAATTTGCAAACGCGGAAACTAATTCAACTTTATCTTTGATTCTTCTCCATTTCACACTTCTCCATCATCCTCGAACAAACATTCTTCTCTTTTAAATTCTTACACAAATATAAGCTAATTAACAGTTTTATGCTTTTAATCGTACAGCTCTCGGTCAGGTGATGCTCTATGTGGATGGCATGAATGGAGTGATGGAACACGGTCAGACGGTTCAGTGGTTATACACGTTAATAGCCAGCCGCTTCCGATTAGTGGTGAAGACTGCACTGAAGTTGCTACTGGTATTCGTCGAATATGTGGAGACGAACAGTCTGCTGCTGGTCAGGGCCGTTAGATCGGTCGATACATCCAGGGGTATGATACCCTGGACAAACGTGATGAAGCTGCTGAAGGATTACGACGCCGCCGACACGGAATTACTGATCTACGCGACGACGTTGGTCAACAAGTGTTTGAACGGTATACCGGACCAGGACACTTATTACGATCAGGTGGACTGTTTGGAGGAGCAGGGTATCGAGGGTATCATCCAGAGGTACATGTCGAAGCAAGGCACCGATCTTGATCTACTCAGACAATTTCAGATCTACGAGGCCGTGCTGCATCACGAGGACGGGAACGATAGGGGCTCGCCTATTCGTCAGCTGGACGATAACATCAGGTATCGATTTGAGACCTCGATCGCTTCGTTTGCCCTTCTCCCTTTAGCAATTTTGTCGATCTTGGTATGTAACGTGTTCTGGATAATACAGGTAGAGAAATTTCGTATGGTCTAAGTTGGAAATTCCGGAGGATTATGTGCAAATAGAATCTCCGAAAGACCGAGTATGAAAATCTTAAGTGGTCTTACTCGCTCATGTAATACATAGAACATAGTTTTTGAAGATAAAATGATCATGTTTCCAAAATATAACGGAATATCAATCTGTACGAGTAAAAGCAGTTGAACTCGCGATATATGTAGTGGTAGAACTCTCGGATTATTCAGACAAAATCGCTTTCGCGGGCATGTGTTTGGATTAGTGCCTAATCATCGTTTTACCGCAATAAATTTCAAGTTCCGTTTTATCCGAGCACGCTAACAAGTTGACCTTTATGACTCTCATAATTCTCGCATTAGCTCGCTCTTCTAGGTCTCATTTATTAATTCAATAACCGTACAACTACCTATTAAAGAATGGGATAGATTTGAGCCATTTATTTTAAAATTGTAATATTCTTAAGTCAATGCGTGTCATCTATCGTCCCTCTTAACGTATGAACGATCACGTTGTTATACCGAAATCCCTTGTTCCTACACGTGATAATAAATGACTCTTCTAAATGATCGATTGGTCATCGCGAGGTGGATGAAGCAAATTGAGAGCAAGGTATCCATCATTGTAGGTCGTGTTCGTGTGAAGAAGTCAGTTGCTCCAAAGTAGCCCCTAAACTAAAATACAATCACTAGATATATCGCATGTCCATAGTTGATTAAATGTTCAAACGCAGATAGGTATATTGCTTTGAATTCTCCAGTGAGTAAAAATTGCTCCATTTGATTCTATAGATTGTGCAGTTTGAATAATATTTTCAATTTTCACTCGTAGTGGAAAACGAGTGGCAAATATATCGTATTTAATGTTTTGTCCATTAACGTATAAATGAAAAGTCATCGTATATAAATACAGTAAATAAATTAAATTTTCAAGAATACCCTTCGTCGATTATAAATGGTATTTGATATCATTATTTTATACCTGGAAAATGATATTTCATATACAAAATATTTTATACCCAATGTCTCAATTCTAACGTTTTAAAAAAATTGTTTTTCTATAAAATGGCGTTACTTTAAAGCTTCGAAATCCAAATATATTACTCTGCTTAAATAATGTCATGAACAAAGAAGCCATTTCAACGACAAAATCACAAAGTTGGAAAAAAGATTAACAAATTTTTCTGGTTAGATTATATCTCGACATTTATGCCACTTAAATTCGAAGAGTGGCTGGTAAATGTTTATTTTTCGTTTGGCATAACACCATGTAAATTGGCGAGTTACGACGATCAATATATTTCAAGTGGATTACGCAAATATCGCGACTCGTGTCGCCAATCGAGTAGTACGAATCAATGACTAGGCAATATGAACGTCAAAATAGAAACTCGCCCAGGATCCATCGTATAATATTTAAAATTTACGACACAACATCGAAACATAAAAATCGTGAACATAATAATTCACTCTGAAACACTTTTCTCTCGCAGGAAAACGCTACGAAACCGGAAGTCCCTGGTGGATTCTCACGAACGGCGAAAATCTCGGCGACACTCGACGGGCACGTCTCCATTGTCGATGTCCTTGAACGCGCGCCTAAGTCCGCGGCTCAACCACTCGTTGGGTATAAGCTCACTGAACAACACGCTAAACTCAAGTTTGCCCGACGACGACGACGAGTCGAGCAGTTCTCAGAGTTCGCAGGGTCATCTCGGCGAAGTTCAGTTGAATGGCAGCTACAAGGAGAACAAAGGTGAGACAGCTTTTTTCGTATTATTTTACGTTGATTTCCCTAGATCGGTGCTGACCATCGATAAAATATCTCACTTCGTCTTTATCTCTGTTTTCATGATAATATTCTATAGCACTGACAGTTCACGCGTTCTTTGTCTTTACGCGTGTCTATCCTATCATCGTATTTTCTTTTTCTACGTGTATCATATATGTTACATATTTTTTATTTTATATTCCATTCAGTAACATACGGATACTATGTTTGATTACTTAACTGCACTTGCAGTCTGTACGTGCAATATTCGTTCTAGTTAATCCGTCGCATTTTCGTACGTTATTATCGTCTTTTTAAATCTTTCTGTTAAAAAATATTTGAAGAATAGAAAAATATAGTTGGAGGAAAATGATCCAAAGAACGCAGTATTTTTAAATCCAATGCGATATAGCGACGTCGATACTTGTACGAATTTATGACGGCTGCAGTAACGAGTCGAAGAGATTGGAAGTTTCTTTAATTACACGAACGTAATCATTTCTTTCGTTCCATTTCTCTAAAAGCAATCAATTACGTTCTCAAGTTGTATATACTTACAGTAGAAAATTCGCGCAAAGATCATACAATGCTCTTAGCATTTTCTTTCAATTAAGTGTCAATAAGATTCACTATGAGTGAATAAGATACATTCTTAAAACATTCAATTTAACTAAGAACATTCGTTTTAATCTTGCCGCTTACAGTTTTATTTATCTCTTTAAATCTTTTTCCTAAAATGCCTAAAAACAAATCAGCAGCCGCGTTTGTAATTATTTCCAAAAGTCTAGCAACTAAGTTTCACGTCATTAAATTCTGTAGTTCTGCACCCTTGATAAAGATTATTTTTGTAGAATCATTTAATCTTCATTTGGCTATAAGTCAAGGCACAGACTATTCTTCATAATACCGACTCTACCATGTTGGGAGTCTCTCTCTTGACAACTGTAACGCATTATTACCTAAAAAATCAAAAAATTTGACAAGAGTCATTTTCGTTATGAGTCTCTCAATTGGTCAGCATCGTTCCAGTATGATTTCTCCCTCTCTCTCTCTCTCTCTCTCTCTCTCTCTCTCTCTCTCTCTCTCTCTGTTATCCCGAATGAAACACATTTTCACTTTCGTTTGGCGTGTATACGCATACGGGTAGTCGATGTACGTCGCAAATCCGCTCGTTAACGATTCGACCGCGCGATGAATACGAACTTCGACGCCCACGAGCGGCGATTTCCGCGTTAACGGATCGTCCCTCTCTCGGGAGAGAGACCTTGCGGTTTTCAGTTCCCCCGTGCGTTTCGTTGCGGATGCAGCACGCGGCGAATGCGAACTGTACGCTAGAGACCGAGCGAAAAGCGTAGTTTCGCTCGAAGGGGGCCGTGATTGAGCACGTTTAGATCGTCGCATCGTCGCGGAAAACGACTAGTACGGATCCACGCCGATCGGGTCAAGTACGCCGCGTGAACTCGCTTCACCGGAAACGGAATGTCGATGTCGTGGCCATGAGTAATCGGCTGATTCAAACGGTTATGTTTTCACCGTTTTCATCGTTTTGTGTGCACGTTTATCGCTATTCCGAGGAAGTCGTCTTCTAACGCGTCGTATATCGATACAACGTATTTATTACATTTTTATAATTTTACTTTACCTTATTACGTTTCTATAACGTTTTATCACTTGCATTCGTTGCCGTTAGTAGAAGAAGGTTTAACACTCTCGCTCCTACCGGCGCGTAAATTAAATTTTGTTAATTATATTGAATTACAAAATTTCAATTCAATCGATGATCCAGAGTTCTTGGGTTTTTCTTGCAAGTGCAAAATCATTTCCGACGAAGAAGATACTTACATTTGTAGAGAGCTTCTGAGGAAGGAAAAATAAAACGAGGGTGTTAAAGAAGGTATTAGATTGCTGCGTAAGTTGCATTTGTTAAATCTTTTTATACAAACGAGTTAAAAATTTATACAGATGCTAGAAGATATTTGGTAGAAACATTGTCTTCGTTATATTTATTATTTTATTACTGAGAAGATATTTGCGTAAAAAGGCACAAATGACCGAAGCAGGAACTGTAGTAACATTATCATAGGAAGTGAAATCGGTAGAGTAAAGCATTTTTACTCGGCATTCGCAATTGGCGTAGGTGTTACGAGTGTTTGAACCTGATATTATTGATTTGTAAAGTTCTGTAGAGAAGATAGCAATCTTGAAGACGATACTGGAGGAGGACATCGGACAATGATTAATAGCGTTGAAATAATCTGGTCGATCGAAAAAATTCTGCCATTCGCCATTTGTAAGATTGCATCGAAGCTTGGAATTCACAGTTGAAACGTTGTGATTTATCTTCGTAAAGAATGATTTGCATCAAGACTGTCAAGAATGTATATGAGTAGGCAATATTTCCATCCGCGTTTATCTTTATTATGCTTCAATTTTATCCACAATTTTCAAACTAAAAATTGTCACTCGTACCACTTTCTCCCTAAGCCGCTCGTACATCGCCGTTTATGTAAACCATTAACGAGGAATGCTCTTCGTTATACAGAACTTACACGGCAATCGAATAAAATTCCACAGAACGGCAAAGTGAAACAACGTTATTCGAACGTTCACAAAATTCTGCGTGAAATTTTCCAACCGATTCGCCGGCAGTAACGTGCATGGAATAATCGAGGATACGGTGTCAAGCGTCGCATCAACTATAGGGTCGACGAAATAATTGATACACCGCGTATTTTTGGTGCGAGCTGGAACCGCGAAGAAATGACACGCGTGACGAGCAGAATTTATCGTGACTGTCGTCGAGGGACGCTTCGATTCGTATCGCGGCCGATAAATCAAAATGAAAGTTCGGCGGTAGTGTGATTCGACGCGAACGAAAACGATCGCACGATAAGCGATTCGGTGTCGCGTAACCACGCGCCTGGTAAATAGTAAATTATAGTTCGACGCGGAAAATGATCGGCCGCGTGTGTGTATTGGCGGCGAACGGGCCAGGAAAGAAGTGATTTATTGCGGCTTTCAGTGGACGTTGGCGTGACACCGGCGTTAAGACGTCGAAGGGAACGAGCTGAGAGGCAGAGGAGCTTTATCAGGGAGCAGCAAGAGGCCACGGCGACTATGCGAGCATCCGTGGTACCCTCGGACGATCAGGAAAGTCAGTAATAGATTATTATCGTTTCACTATTACCATTAATGGGGAACTAATGAGAATTTCGTTTAACGTGTTCGCTTTATCCGATTTTCACGGTATACGAATTTGTTCTATGATAAAACGAATAATATTCGTACGAAGATTATGTCTCTATACTTTTATTGAAGTGTACGGGAGAATTTTTGCTTCCCGAAGGAAATTCATTTAAATGAATGACTCGATGATTATATAATAGCTAGGTAGATACAGAATTCAGCAAAAACATATGGAAGAGAAAATAATCTAATTGAGATCTTATGTGAATAGATGTCGTAGATTTTATATTTTAGACCATCGAACTTTTACATAACTCGTAAATATTTACCAAACTGAAACACAATTTGGTCATTTCTACGAGGGTCTGAAATAGACTTTTAAGCTAACAGATTTTATTGGAACCTTATTATAATCGTTTTATAATGAAAGATAGGTTCCATGTCTTTCATCGTAAAAGATTAGAGAATGTTAGAAAAGTGCGGATTTGAGAGATTTCTAAACAAATGCAAGAAAGTTAAGAAAGATGTTATGAGGTTAGGTCAAGGTTATAAAGCCCGGTGTATCGGCAGGAAGTAATCGATACACGCAATTTATGAGATACGCTGCTGTAATTCTGTTTTAAACGCTATATACTGACCAGTGTTATAACTTATTATTAACACACTTATAAAACAATAAAAATATGTAGATTCAATTTTGTTACTAATTTTATTTCTATCCAAAATTTCTGAAATATTATTAATTTTATTTCAATTAAAATTTCATTAAATACATATTATACTTTGCATTTTGTATCAAAAATTATATTTGGAGAAATGGAAGATATATTTTGATTAGTTATTAATTTATTTACCCAGTTATTAATTTTGCTGCAATTACAATTGTATTACATACTATGATCGAGATACTGTAATCAAAAACCTAATTTGAAGAAATAAATCACGTAGAGTTTAACCGATAGTTTGAGAAATTGTTCATGTTCCGTTCAACAGAAAATAGTAGCAAGCGTTAACGAGTTATAAACGAGTCTTGGTATCGTTTTAAGTCGTGAGAAACCCATGTTTTCAGTTGTGTAACTTTACCAGGCTTTTAAAGATGTTTGTGTATAGTTCTCATGGGCTGTTTGAAGTTTCTCTCGACTAGTTTCTCGGGTGGTAGTTGGAGGATCAGTTTCTGTTTGCATTTTTAAGCGATCCTCGTCAAACCAAAGCTTTCGATTTTCTCCGCGTAACTCTGCGAACATCGATTCTCCAATTCGATTGTAGAAGCTTTCGAAACTTACGATATCTGACTTCAAAACGAAACAACGAAATTGGAACACGTTAGAATTGTAAAGAAATATACCTGTAAACAAGTCAATATAGTATAGTCAAACTATTGCCTGTAATTCCGAACAAATTGTCTACTAAAACAGTAATAAACAACGTAGAGAATAATAACTTTACTAGTTGAAAATAATTGAACGGCTTTTCGGTTGCTGAAGGTCCCTACGCGACGAACGGCCTGCGTTACACTAACGGCACGTCGTACGAAAGAAATGCGGACTCGCCGTCGAATAAGTTATCCAGGACAAACAGCAGGAAAGACTTGACGCCTCTGATGAATGCTGCGAACAAGCTTGACTCCGAGGAGAAGAAACCATGGTACGGCAAGAGCCCGGACGAGGGTGTCGAGTGCGACGAGGGTAATCACACCGACGAGGATGAGGATCGTCGAGTGGTTCTACAACTGAAGAGGGAAGGAACCGTCAAGGATCTCACACAAAAGCTGGCCGCTCAAAATCTTATACCGAGCAGCCCGGTCGAGGAGAAGGTTTCCAGGTAATTTCACTGTACGATACGTAGAAAAGATTAAGACTCGTTAAGGAAACACTGTTCGTACGTTTCGCTTTAAGATGGATCAGAGTCTATGATTTCTTCTTTCTCCTATCAGGAAGATAAATATCGTTTTGTTAACATTTTCCTGAATACTATAGACCCATATCGAAATTAGAAATTAAGAGATCTATGTACATAAATTAGAATTGAAACTTTTCAAACTGTTTATTCAATTTGCCATTTTATCTCGCGGACGCTTGTTTCAAAAGGATCTTGAATCAAAATTTCGTAGCTGATTAAAAATTAATATACGAACAGAAGGGTCAAGTATTTAATAAATTAATTCTTGCAAGTCCAGTGGAACAATACGCCCCAAGATAACTTTTAGAAAGATTGCCAGATTGTTATAATCTTTCTGGCATTAGCGAAATCTCTTGGTATATACGATAATAAACGGGATTATATATTCTGTTTTAAAGATTATGCTTAACCCCTCTTTTCTTTCAAACTTCAGTGAACTACCATTGACGTTATTCTATTATCGTGGTCTCTTCTAAAAGAAAAACACATCTTTAAATAGCGAAACCTACAGACGTCTTAAAACATAACGTCCGCACTCGATAAAAAAAAGAGAACAAGTGGAACTCGATCTTCTCCACTCGTTTCCAGCCTCACCACCTAACCAGTATCCCCAGAATTCAAACCCTTCGTCATCGCAATGTTCTTCTTCTTCACCCTCAGGATAGGGGACATGAGCGGTCTGATCTCGAAGGCGAAGGAGGGTCTGGCGAAGTCCAAGTCAAAAGCGGACGTGCTGAAGTCTCCTACCGGCGACAGCCTGCCGAAACTGCAAGAAGCGAAGAAATCCGAGAACGAGCTGCATTGGGAGGAGCTGGTTAAGAAACTGAAGCGGCCACTCGAACTCTGCGACCTCGACTTCACCGATCTGAATTCCGACGACGAAGTTGACGTTCTTGGACCTGTGAACGTGACCAATGGCGTACCACCGCCACCACCGCCCATGGTTCCGACTCCTGGTGGCGTACGGGCACCACCGCCACCACCTCTAGGGGCGAGGCTACCGCCACCCGTACCGCAAGCGCCTCCACCGTTGTTCGGCGTGAATCTCAAGTCGCCGAGGTCACCGACCGCGGTCGACTCCAGCAACGCTCCAAAGAGTCCATTGCCGACCTTCACTAAGAAGAGTAAAAAGACGGTGAAGCTGTTCTGGAAGGAGGTCAGGGATGACCCCATCATACTGTCGAGGCTCGACAAAAACAAAATGATATGGGACGAGCTGTCGCCAGTACCTGTTGACACGCAGAAGCTCGAACACCTGTTCGAGAGCCGCGCTAAGGATCTCATCACGAAGGTGAGCAGCTCTCGTTCTTTGAGCTTCGTCGTTGCTCTTTACTGGGAGAGCTTGTTTCCTGCGGGTACGGCTATCAATACGGGAGTTTCCCTCTGGGGAGATCTTATATTTCTTCCTCGCGTCGGTGTCTTATATGTATGTAGAGTGATTCGCGACAGTATTTGGACACTTGTCATAAAGAACTTTTAGGGATATAATGCGTGGTTTATACAAAACTTCTTGGGACCTTGGTAGCTGATCTTGGTGTTTTGTATAACTCACGTAACATGTTCATGAAAAGTTTCCAGAAGTGTTCAAATACTTTCAATACTGTGCTTCGAATATTAGAACGGCTTGCGGACGTCTCGCGGGCTCTGCAGTTCTAGAAGTACGTATATGAAGATGCTACTTTCGAAATAAAAGAGGAAAATAAATATCGAAGTGTAAGTAAGGGCACGAAGAGTAACTGTCACGAATTAGAAAATAAATTTAGAATAGAAAATAAATTTAGCGCTAGATGTAAGATCTTTTCGTGGCAACAATTTGTCTATGATTTAACATGGAAATGATCAGTGTATCTTACCTGTGTATATTCTTGTTTGTTGTATGTATAGAACAATTTTGTTGGTGAATACTAAACAAAACGAAGGATTAACACAGTGTAACTATAATAACATTACAAGGATTTTATCGAAACACGCGTTACTCTTAAATCAATCGAGTCTCTCGTTCGCTTTGAAATCTGTCAGGCCAAACATACTATATGCAAAAAAAAAAAAAGACAATACTAGTTCACAGCAAGCGGTTTCAACCAATACAAAGCGACTGGGAAAAAAGAGAGCCTTTTCAACTGAGCACTATCGAAACTGATGTGCCGAATCCCCCTTCTACCAACAAAAAGTAATTGAATTTCCATCGAGCTTCATAACTTCGCCATTTTCAACAATACCTTCTATACGGTTTATTTTCGTTATTTCTGTCGACGAAAAGCTGCGGCATCGTCCTTCTAGTTCGCGGTTCCACAAAATTCCACCGCGCCACGCCATCAGACAGGAAATTTAATTACCTCGCGGGTATTCGATGGAAAAAGCGACACCTTTCCGACGTCCCATGAATCTTCTTGCTTTTTCGTTTCGTTCCCGCCGTTGTCCCGACGAGAGGAAGCGAACGTTGCCCGACGTCGACGATGTTAATCATTCCCCGACGCCTGATTCTTGAGGCACACGTGGTGAACGGTGAACGTTCAGCATCCGGCTCGCTTGTCTCTACCGCGAGAAGCTTTTCATCGCGCAGAAATTCCACAGGCAGCCTATGCACAATCTAAAATATACAAAGCTACGTGGTTGGTTAACCGGCTGCTTCTGCCACCGTTAAAGGGGATGAATCCTTTGAAGTAACGAAATCAGGAAGTTTCTGGGCCACTTGATTCTTGATTTTAATGATTTTCTCTTGGAGATTCGTTGATTTTAGGACTTGATGAAGATATTGCGTGTATCTGTGCGTTGTTTTTCAAAATATCTTTAACGCGTGTAAAATT
Organism: Bombus haemorrhoidalis; assembly: GCA_014825975.1. Taxonomy (NCBI): domain Eukaryota; kingdom Metazoa; phylum Arthropoda; class Insecta; order Hymenoptera; family Apidae; genus Bombus; species Bombus haemorrhoidalis. The sequence continues at coordinate 1,558,528 of CM026166.1, read as the reverse complement.
GAAACAATTGAGTGAGTAAACGTAACTGTTTCTCTTATTTTCTATATCATTTTTTTTTTTCAATCAAACCAGCTTATTTCTCTTATCTTAGTAATTTTTTACCAATTTTGATAGCTATTCACTGTTACGATATTATATCCGATCGATATCAATACAAAATATCGGAACATTATACGTAACTTGCATTTTACAGATTTGTATTTTGAGAAATTAAAGTCAGAGTCACGGTTGAAACTAAATTTTGTCGATTCGTGACCATAAGTTTAAGCTACAATCAGACGCGATATTATAAAGTGATGTATTTAAAAAAAAAAAACTGACTCAAGAACTATCTTTCGCAACTAAATTCTCCGCCACTCGTTTACAAGATTTTTAAGTGCATTTGCCTAAAAATACAATCTTTTATTCTCACCCGGGAATTCATTTAATTCGTGGCCGTTGCTTTAATTAGCAAACATTTGCCGAAATTTTCATCCGGCCATTATCCAATCCGGAGAAACTTTCTCTCCGTTCCCCATACGCCAGTAATTATTGTCTCGTTAACCTCTAGTCGAGAATTCTTCTTTTATTTTCTTCCTTCTTTTCAAACAGTTTCTTTCGAGATATTTTTGAATAAAGAGCACCTACTAGCCACGGAGCCAACCGTTAAATACAGTGGAGGATCGTTTCGGTCGGAATAGAGCGCTGTGAATTGCATTAAATACACAGTTCTTCCTCGTTTTTTCTCGACCTCTTTCGTACGTGTCTAGGCGATAACGGAAGGAATTAAAGGCTTGGTGAACTCCGTTCGGCTTCTCTTTTTTCGTCTTCTTTTAGGCGTTAAAATCACAGGGCACCGTTCAAACCGTGGCGTTTAGACGTTTGAACGCGTTCACGGACCACGTGCTTTAAAGAGAATTTTAAAGGATCAAGAATAGTTAGTTATTGTGTGGAGAAACGTACGATGTATTTGATTGAACTGTGCTACTGAAATGTAATTAGAAAATCTCGTCGTTTGTGGATGAATCGAGTATCTTTATAGTATTCAATTTATACAATACATAAAATTAACATATTTAACTATTTCAATTATCTTTCGTCGTTACTTCAGTAAAAGAGACGTGCGATCTGGGAAAAGCATCCTTTTGCTATGCTTTAAACCCGTTGTTTGTTATAACATGCTTGTCTGTTCTAAGATAAAATTTTAAATACTTGGATACGCGTGTCATTTTTAAAAGAAGGTAAATAAAAATTTCATTTATGAAAATGAAGCACATTTCTATAGTAGCATTTAATAACGCCAGTTCTTTGAAGTTTCTCTCTTTATTCTTTATTGACAATAAAGTCATAAGTCTTGCTATAAGAAGGAAGCAAGCATTCCACTGCACTTGTTAAACGTTACAATTTAGCATAAACGAAACAGCTGCAACAGAATATAACAATCTACCTTTTACATAAAAATATTTACGTATGTCTCCAGGTTGCATTTATTAAAAGTGTATCATTTAATTTTTTTCTTCATATATTTTGTATATATATTTTATCCATATGTGACATCTCACGATATAAATATCTGTCTCTTATTTATGCTCGTAGAATATAGCAACAAGGTTTAATCGGAGAAAACTGGGACAATACCTATAATATTGCATTCTATCTTCATTTCATTCATCACGACATAACGTAGTAAGCACGTCTTTGCATCTTTAGCGTCATGTCGATCCCACCGAAGTTAGTTACACTCTCTACCAGCATTTAATTATCTGGTGGATAGATAACGCGACAGGGATCCCTCTTCGGCCTCTCCGGATGCCTTTGACACGGATTACGCGTTTAATCCGGCACCGTTTGCAACAGAGTTACTCTCCGCCGGTCCTTTAAACCGCTTTACCCTAAACGGCTTTATTTTTGATCGCGTACGGAGCAACAGAACAGAACCTAGACTGGTTGTCTGTCGCGGTGTCGCGGAATCCTCGTATCTCTCGACTCCTACGGGAGCTTTGGTGTTTTACCACTCAAAAGGCAGATAAAAAAAGAAGGTTTGGCGAAAGTTTAAGAAAATAAAAATCCCGTTGCACTCTTCTCACACTTCCTCGCCCTTCATTCGCCGTTTTCACGCGTGTTTTTCGCTCGATTTGCCGATTTTATAGACAGAGTTTATTGCTCTGTCGTTGTATTCTGATACGACGACAGTTCTCGATTTTTGTTCCTGTTTCTTCCGTAATTAAAATCGATCGTTTGACAAATCGCTACAAAGAGACGATCTTGCGGTATATTGTACAGTTTACATTATTAATCAAATTTTTCCTCGTGGAAAGCCTCGTGAAAATTCTTCTCGACGATCATTGAAAGATTCCACGTGACACGGCCGTCGCTAATTGCTGACGTAATTACATGCCGGGTTTATCAGCTTTGCCCGGCCGCGTTCCACGTTTTGAATCGCGTCGCGAGCCAATGGACACGCACCGCGCCGACATAATGTGATCCGCCGTTTCTTCAGACGCCTCAGTTCCGTTCCTTCCATCCTTTTCTTTCGTCGTGCTTTCTCCGAGCCTTTTCCTTTTTGCCAGCCCGACTCTTTTGAACCTTTACATCCACCTCGCGGAGTCCGGCAATAATTAGTGCCGGATAAAGGGACCGTCGAGACTTCCGTAAAGACGAGCGAGACAGAATGAAGGACAGCTTTGAAAAAGGAGATGCGAATCGGGAAAAATGATAGGATGTTAGAAGCTTAAGAAAATAGACGTTGGATAGATTAGGCGGGAAGATTTTGGATATGTTTTACTGGATTAACTGTTCCTTCTCTGTTTTAATTTTATGCAAGTGATTTAATGAAGCTCGATGGACATAAATGTGTTCGTCGGTAAGAAAATGTTAGTGAACACGTTGGCTGCCAAGCGAATTTTACATGTGTGGCATTGGTTATTACCCGTAAACCTCATGACGTTACTGACAAGTTCGCGTAATGCCAATCGCTCTTGACCTTTTCATGGCGTTCAACGTGTTCAGTAATGGTAATTTTCTTGGAAATAACCATTTATTCTAAAACGGTTATTTCTTTGATAATTGAAGTTTCTGGTAAATCGTTTTCCGTTGTTGATGAAGGCTGGAATTTGCAGAAACACAAGTTGCACTTTTATGAATTATGAACGTCTATATGAATTATTTCAGGCAGTTACTCATAAAGATAAAATTCTTTCACCACGAATGGAACAATGGAACAAGTATGAAACGAAATTACGTTACTTACGAACTCGTGGTAAGAATGCATTACTAACTGAAATTCTTATCAATATTTCTTATAAAATCTACGATGTTAGAAGACACTATAAAGATTATTCTAGTTAATAGAGATCAATTACCTGGAAAATTGATATTCGCTTTAAATTTTGATAAAGAGTGTTCCATTTTTTAATTTCCACGGTTAAATTATAAGCACCGAGATCATATATCCCAATGATTTGCTGTGAAAAGAGGGAGAAAATGCTCGTAAAAAATAATAACTGCGTTCACGCTGCGTTCTATCTTCGTGTTACATCATGTTAAACGCGCGCTTGCCACGAGCGATTTCACGAGACGATCATGCACACGAATGATTACAATCTTGGTACAATATAATATTACAGGCTCCATTAGTCTAATGAGAAGTAACTTTAACAATAACACGTCGTAAATTAATACCGTTCGCAACAGTAACGAAATCTCGTGATAACGATCGCGCGTAATAATAATAATAATAATAATAATAATAATAATAATAATCATAATAATACGGTGAATAGTGGTTGGGTGGTGGTGATGGTGGTTTAATGCAATACGACTAATCTTTTCTTGTATTATTTGCAATATTCTTGGTGCTCGCACGAAAAATGAACGAAATGGCATGCTGGAATTTTACAGGAGGTGAGTCCTAATTTCTTAACTTCACTTAACGCCGGTTTTTGCTAACTCCAAACTTCGTTTCTACGCGCTTTTTCATTTTTCTTCGCGTCTCCTACCATTTTTTTCGTTTTCTCTTCTTTTTTATTTCCTTTTTAATTTACGCTTGGTACTAATGAGCGCGGTAATGTAAATTCATTTACACATTACTCCGATCGAATCACTGAAATAAAATTATCCATTGTGTGTATGCTGGTACTTTAATTCTGTGCAGATTGTTAATTGCTAATTGGCTTTCCTTCAAGGGGTATTTTAAGTGATTAATCTCGACGCGGTAGCTATTGCATCGCCTCGTCTCTGCTAATTATAACGCTCTTTTTTGATTTCTCTTCGCCCTGTATTTCACCTCTGTTTATCCTTCCCCGTAATTTACAGCGGTAACGTAACAGTAACCGGTGGTGTTTGCTTTGAACTCGTTCTACTAATTCCGTTTCCGCTGACGGTGTACGATATTTTTATATTTTACCGATTGATCAGCATCAAGAGCAAACAAGTTTTCAGCGCATTTTCATCTACCTGCGCGCTTCTCTTTCCCTTTCCTTAGCGAGCAAATATTTGATCTGCGCTTGATTGTTAATATATAAAATTTCAGCTGGAAATCGTGTCTCTCCTTTATTCGTTCCAAAACCATTACGTGCACGGTGTTTAATTAAATTTTGTGATTTTTGAGTGTTCAGACATGACCATCGAACGTCTTTTAAGTTGTAGCAACGCGAGAATTATTGTTTATCAGTGGCTAATTTGTTCATTTTTGTCGTCGAATAGAAACAACAAGAGATGAACAAAAACAAGGAGATCATCGTGTTGGACCATAAACGATCAAACGCCATCAATATCGGGATGACCAAGTTGCCTCCACCAAGATCTATTAAAACCGCGATCTTGAAAATGGACGCAACAATTATGAACAGAGAGGGTATCGAGGTAAGGTCGCGTGATTTATTTCCTTCTTTTTCTTTCTTTTTTTTTTTGTTTCTTCTCATTACTTTTATTTAATGAACGTTTGCGCTACTTACAATAGTTTTAGTATCTCGTTCTTTCGCGGTTCGAACGCGTATTACGCTCAAATAATATGATGAACAATGGAAAACGTACAGGATACCGATCCCTGTTAGTGTGACATTAAACCAAATTGATCATTAGTAGATTTCTTTTTATTACAAGATTTTTCAAGTTACACGAATTAATATTTCATAATTTTGAATAAAAATAAGTAAAAGAAATTTTATCACAGGCTTAATAGTATTCTGTTATATCGAGCACGGATCGAAATATTAGAGATTATTGTCAGAGATTGGTTTCAGAGTGTTTGCAATTATGAGAAGATAGTAGATAAAATACGCTTGAAGCATTCTATACGGTATCCAGTACAATTAACTCGATATACTTCGATCTGAATCGATTCAAACAGGCACGATCATTACATTCGATTCGCTATCATTTCACGAATCTAATCTTTAATAAACATTAATAGATATTTATTAATTTATAGATGTGTATATATTAGAATTCAATATAGTAATTTTTAGTAAATTATCTGCACGGTATTATTTATAAATAATTTATCTTCTTCGTAAGAATGTTTCGTTCTTGTTGAGTTACGTTCAAATAAGTTACACGAACAAAATAACATAAGCTATTTTCTCTATAAGAATATTATTACTTATACGAAGAGCAATTTATTTGAAAATATTATATGGTATTTTGTCCAAGTCGAAAATATTTTAACATTTCCCCATTGATTTCTTAATTTTTCCCCCGAAATGAAATGTACTTCAGAATCCCGATTTCGTTAAAAGTCTCCCTTAAAATTATGACTGTAAAAGTCAAAATTCTTGGTTCACGGTCGATCCTGTGATTCAGTTGAAACACACGTACGTTCTTTTTTCGATGGTTTTTCTAATTTCTCTAATTTCCTCTTCATTTCTCTTCTTCGTTCGTTTCCTATCCTTTGTCCTCGGATCCATTCGCGACAGAAACTCTTAACGATGCTGCCAACCGAGGAGGAGAGGTCCAGGATACAAGAGGCGCAGGCCGCCAATCCTGACCTACCTTTGGGATCGGCCGAGCAGTTTCTTCTAACTTTGGCCTCTATCTCGGAGTTGCCTGCCAGGCTGAAACTTTGGGCGTTCAAGTTGGACTTTGAGAATTCGGAGAAGGTGAGTCTTTCGAGTTTAACGACTGCTTATCGATGACCAATTGGTTCGTTGGCTCGTTCAGCTGCAAATCGTAATTCCCTCAATGATCAGGAATTTTCACATAAATTGGACATTTTGGACTTAAATTAATCCTATAAATAATATCGTATTAAACAAATATTTAGAAAAAAATGACAGACTATTAGAAATATACGAAATTAAGGATATACAATAATATTATTGTTTAACATATCGGTTGAAGTCTTTGAACATGGATTCATTCATATAGGACATCGAACATCAATTTTGAAGAAACATAGACTGCCGAAAATTGAGAGGGAATTTGTTGAACTTTAAAAATGTTGAACTTTAAGTACGTATAATTCCTTTTCCATATACAAAAATGAACCATAAGTAGTACCTTAATTTCTTCAACACCTCCGATATCATTTCGTCTTCTTTAAAAGTCCGCAAAAAAGATCTTCAATCTTATATGATAATTCATTTAACGAATTCATCTATTTTAAAACGATCATGCACTTAGAACGACGGAACCTACTAACGTCTATAAAAGATCCAACGAGCTCGTTAGCGTATTGAAAACACTCGACTTTAATGATAGGAATAATAAGAGATGCATAAGCAATGATTAACAAGGAGACAGGCTACTCGAAATACGGATCGGTTGATTATTGGTCTCCGACTTGTCGAATCTAGTCGTGAGACGTACCGTAAATACGTTTCACCGTGAGAAACTGCATGACATTTCGAATGCAGATTCTATTAAGCATGGTCGAATACGAATGCGCGTAATGGCGTTCGAATTGGCCCGTTATTTCTCACGAATCTCGTCTCGAATTCCGCGGAGATAGTCGCGAGACCGCGACGAGGAAAAACGTCAGGTATGCGGGGAAGGAAGTCGCGGGGAACGTTCCTCGCATAATCACGTGATTTCTTCGCTGGGAACACGGCGAATTCCGATACACGATCGTGTGCCGCATCGAACGTGTGCGCCGCTTCCTTGAAAAGCAGCAGACTGACACCAGCCTGCGAAACGCCTTGACCGTGACAGAGCAAGAATTTTTTTTGTCTGTTACTTCGCCACGTATTATTTTCATTTTTCATATTTTAATCGTTTTTTCTTTTTACTTCGTTCTTTCTCTCGCTGTTTTCGTTCTTTGTTTCGTTGAATGTATTTTTGATAACGCAAATATCTATTTCATCTTTTATCAAGTTTTTTGTATTATCGTCTAATGAAATGTATGAGAAATTGTTCGTTGCTTTCGTAAAATTTCTTCAATTTTCTTTTGTCTCTTGCGCGACTCCTTTTAATGCAGGTATTTTTAAATTTGATTCGATTTTTAGAAATTTAATCTTTGCTGAAACAGATATCGTATTTGTCTGTATTACGTTATTGATAAAGGTTATATTATAAAATTATCAAATTATCGAGAAATGTATTTCATGGGAAGAAATACATCTAATGGAATTTTGCAGTTCCTTTAAAATTCACATGATTGTCAAATCATACTTATAACTATATGTGTGTGTGTGTGTGTGTGTGTGTGTGTGTGTGTTTGTGTAACCATCGGTGGAGGATCAAGATCGATGTCACATTTCTATATTAATATTATAAATCCTTTGAGTTTTTTAGTATCATAAATTCAATGATACTTTTGAATCTTTCTCATAATGACTTCCAACTCCGTGTGAGTTCTTACGGGTTCATACGGTAAGTTCTCAATTTCCTTCTTTCATAACACAGACTTACTCTATTTTCCTCACCTTGCATCCCAAATACAACAGATACCTTTACATATTTAACAAGTATTACTACTTCTATTACTACCCTTCAAAAAAAAAAAAAAAAAAAAAAAAAAAAAAAAAAAAAAAAAAAAAAAAAAAAAAAAAAAAAAAAAAAAAAAAAAACGCAAACACTCGTATGTCACATTCGTAAAAAGAAAAAAAGGATCAAAAGATATGCAAGAAGCTTACGATTTGACGAATGCACAAAAATGGAACCGCAGACGAGCACAACGAACCAGCCAGCGTGCCAGAGAACTCGCGGCTCGAAAGAAATAATCGCGAACCACCTTTGTGACTTCAGGAAATTGCGGACCCTTTGATGGATCTGAAGCAGGGAATGGAGACCCTGCGAGTGAATAAAACGTTCCGCGGGATTCTGAGCACGCTCCTTTCGATCGGGATATTCCTCAACGGAAATGAGGTAGGTATTGAATGCCAGCCAAATGATATCCGCTTAATCCGTCAGTCGGAGTCAGTCGTTCGCGCCGAATCGATATCCATCAGCATCGATGATTTTCGTGTGATCGTTGTTCGATGATTTGGAAAAAGAGACGAGTATCGGTTTAAACACTTTCCTTGGACCGATGCCATGTTCCTCAATATGAACACCGTTGGTCAGTTGTCTAGATTTCGTTCTTTCACATCAGTATTTATGGACGATGGTCGATGTATTTTGTAACTTCATGCTGATATTACAAGTTTTTTCCTAAGTAAGTTTTTCCTATTTTATTATTTATTTATTATTACCTGAAATATGAAAGTTAGTACTCTTGGTTATATTTATGTACCTCTGATGTACACATTTAATTCCTTTAGAATCTTTTCTTGTCACCAATAGTAACACTATTATTCCATTTCATTTACGAGGGACTCGATTCTTATGCAGTTTGATAATTATTATTTGAAGTAATTAATATAAATATTCAGTGAAATCATCCTTAAGTATTTGCTTCAAGCGATTATAATCATAGATATCACACGTATGAAACAATTCGTACGCACAATTTGACGAAAATACATCGATCTGCCTTCGAAGCACCCAAATATAAAAAGTAATAAATTTCAAAATTGAATGCTACAAACACACCGTTGCGATATCTAAAAAAAAAAAAAAAAAAGGAAAAGCAAGGTAAAAAATATTATTTGAAGTAGATAAACGATGCTTCTAGTTACATGAGGCCGTTTTCATGTTCCGGATAGCCAGGCCATACGATATGAAACGTAAAAATGGAGCATTCGCACGAATATTCGTGACGAATACTTTGCGATTCTATTTCGATCTTGGACGATTTCTTTTCGCTCGTCATCGTTTGCTTCCGTTCGAATATATTAAAACCGTGGTTCTTTGAATAGTGCACTAATCATTTCTTATCAACCGCTCTCGAGCGTGTTTTTACACGACACGCTCGATCATCGAAATTGTCGCGTGGCCCAGATATTTGCCGCTCACGTGAATTCGACCCCTTCTCTCATGTTTTACAGTGAATTAACGGGGGGAATTATGAGTGAAATGAAACTCGTTGCTCGGATTTAGGATCGTCGTGACGCAAATAATATGAATTTAATCGCGATAATATTAACATGCAAATTCATAGAATGTAGGTAATTTCAAATGCTATGCCGCGGATTAATGTCCATAATGAAAGTATATTTATTCGTTAATTTTTCATTCACAAAGCTGAAACATTATACAATGATAGTTTACTTATCTAACTTGTCATTTATGGAAACGAACTTGCGCTGGTTTTGTTCTTTGTAATAGAATTTATATCTTGCAATTTTATTTGTAAATAATACAAGATTGATAAACGAAATATAAATATAAAAACGTATAATATTGCGACACGATCAAACTGATTTTTGAAAATCAATGTGCAACAATAAAAATAGCTGATAATCTTGTTTTCTTTGAATTCTTCAAGTTCTAGATTATAAATCAAATTTAAAGTACTTTTTAAACCGATGAGAAATAATAGTATATATAATATGTAGTAAAACATATTACTGCTAAACTTTTTAACGCAGTGTATATGAACGAAACATTACACTTAATTACAGGAATGAATGAACTTTTATCGTATTATACGTATGTTTTATTCTACACGTACTACAAAGCTTCCGGAATTTTTCATGGAGAAATATTATAGCTGCACTAAAGAGTATCTTATTCATACGATTGAAAAGGGTATACATTTTTAACCAACGTGTTCGTAAATTTTGTATTATTCTACCTTAATAATATGTAACAGACGAATAACATCGGAACTTTTAAAAATTTCACAGTCAATCAGCAATTCGCGTTCCAAAGAGCCGGGATTCTCATTCGATTTTGTAATAAACAAGTCACAAACGTTCGCACTGATTAGTTACACTTTGATTCTCGAAGCGAAAAATCGTAAATTAATTATCGTGCTAACAAGCATCCAGTCGTCAGGTAACGTGCACTCGTACTTTACCTTTCCAACGAGATCTCTCAAATCGATCCGCCATTCTATTTTACTACGATTTAAATAAACCAGTCTAGCATAAATTATCGGATAACCACGAGTTATTCGATAACAACCCCGGGGATTCGACATAAATATTCTACAGATATTATTTGATTTTCCAGCAGCGTATGAAATTCCATTAATTATTAAAATTAATTAATTACATTTCGTTCTGTAATCGCAATCGTTCTACAATACTGTTGCAATAAAATAGTAGTTACAAAAAGCCAGTGAAATTTGATCGAACGATATAATACAGAAAACGCAAAAATATAAAAAACTAGAATTTCAGCTGAAACCTTTTTATCGTTTCACAGACAATCACAATTTGACATCAAATTAAATCTAACGAGAAAAAGGCTAAAAAGAATCTGACCAAAGAATCTAAACAAGCCAGAATCTCATCCAATTGTATCCATTCGTTGTTTCCATCGAATCAAAAACGAAAAAAAAAAAAAAATTAAAACAAAGTATAAACGAAAAAGGAACGGCAAGTTGAAAGGAAGGAATCGATATGGCAGAATCGGATATACCGTCCTCGTCGAGTTAGAAGCGCGTGGTCAACATCGATTCCGGGTTTTCGCAGCAATCACGTTACGCGCGAAAGTGGCCAGAAGCGCCGGGTGGAAAGCCTGTACCAGTGGGAACATAGAAGTTAGCCAGAATGATATTCCGTACGTTGTGTAACGCTGAAACGTCGTTTCGTTCTTTTTTAGGTGAAGGGCTTTCAGCTGGAATACCTCGCCAAAGTACCTGAAGTAAAGGATACGGTTCACAAGCACTCGCTGCTTCATCACCTTTGCCACATGGTGATGGAGAAGTTTCCGGATTCCACGGATCTCTATTCGGAGGTGAGAGGCAGCTTACTTCCGCGTCGAAGGAATCGGATAAAACTTTAGTCTCGTCGCTTCGTCGCTATGCACGTTCGCTAGAAACCGAATAACCAGCGCTACATTTGCGAAATCGCGAATGGGAACTTCGTGTCCCAGACGAACTTCTTCTTCGACTCCGGAAACTATTACGAATGGTGTTTCGCGAAATTGTAACGCTCCCCAGGAATTTCGGATTTCCGGTGTAATTGCGGTCGCAAATAATTTATAATTGATGTTTGTTGTTGTTACCGAAGTAAAGTTATTTTAAGCAATTTGAGTATACTGTTATTCGGAAGTGTAGCTTCGGTATTTTTTTTTATTCAGTTAAAACGAACGTAACATGGCTGAGAAGTTTAACCAGGCTGATTCGATACATTAAAGACATTTTTACAGGCTCTCTTGCGCAATGGAAGTAAAATTAACGAAGTTCCATAAATTACAAGTTGCAAATTACGAGCATCAATGAATGTAGAGCTTTACCTTTATGTAGCACTGACGAGTTTAAAGATAAAACAAAATGAATTATAGAAGCGAATTTCATAAATTCGAAGCTATTTAATTATCGGTCTATATGTCGCGTAACTATAAAATTATAAAAGAAAAGTCAAAGTTCACATAGAAATCATATTTTGTCAATTTTCTAATATCATTAGTCACGTTATCGTGCAAGTGAATCCATATATAATTATTCGCAAGTTCTCGATTACTAAAGGAAGATAAAAATCTTCCTGCATTTTCTTTAAAACTTTTTCTTCTATATAGCGCATTTCCTAAGAGAAATTGTATTTGTATCACTTTTCCACCGAGTCGTTCGTATATTTATTTCATGCAGAATAATTCATACATGTGTCGTTTGAAAATCGAAACGAAGAAAAGTCTATGAATCTTGTTCAGATCGGCGCTGTGACAAGAGCATCGAAAATCGACTTCGACGAGCTCGCGGCAAACATCGGGAAACTAGAGAGCGAGTGCAAGGCATCCTGGGACCACCTGAAGCTCATCGCGAAGCACGATGGTTCCACGATGATGAAAGTCAAGTAAGTACCAAAGTCGAAATTGTACGTCGTCAGACGAGACCGATTCGATCTAGGGAGATCGTATTTCCTCGCTGGCCTTTAGAAGGGAACTTCGTTCCACGAAGTTTTGAAGTTTCCGAAGATTCGTACAATGTTCGATAAATTCGCGGCAGACTTTTTTTCCCGTGGCAAAACTGGCACAGTTCCAAATGGCACCACCATTAATTACCGAAAGCGTATTTCTTCCTTCCATACTCCTGCTTCCTGCTGGTTCCCTTTAACCTTCCTCCTCCTTCTATTTTTTCCCTTTTTTATTTTATTTCATCTTATCCCGTTTCTACTTCGTGGTGGATTTTCGGACCCTTTATCTGTTCATCCCCCTCCATCGAGCTTGTCCTTATCTAAGTCGGTTATATTCGGTAAGCTCTTCTTCGCTCTTCTTATCATTTTCTTTTGCCCTTAGTTAAGGTTATTAACTTGTGCGTTGCTGGGGAAGCAAGAAATTAATAGAAATGGAATAGAGTTTGTACAGATCGATATAGCATTGTACGATGTGGTAAGCATTTATTTGAAAAAATTATTTTAAAAAAATGTAATATCTATTGGAAGATAAAATCAACCGATTGCTAATTCAATTAATTGCTGTAGCTTTTTAACACAAATCAATCCACCGTATCGTTAAGTCTATATTGATAAAAAAATTCTATATAATAAGTGCCCGAGTTCTTTCCTCAGCTACTGTGTATCGCAGTGATATTTTGTTCAACGGTGAAACGTCTGGTTAATGTTAGTTGGCGTGGCCGCTGCGTTAATTAAGCGTAACGGGACGGCCTAAATGTCGGGCCGGGTTAATTCGTTTTTGCCTGAAACTCGTTTAAGCGATCGTCTACGCTGATCTCCAGTCTTCTCGAACGTACTGGCGTAATGGAAATGTTTCGTGTAAAAAATGACCGTTGGTGATTGCCTTTTTGCGAACCTCGATATTCAATGCTGTCAGAACTCGATGATTCGTCGGAACGATGGGACGGGAAAATCCGCGAATGCAGCGTATCAAAATTATCGACGTCGCGTTTTCGTTGATTCGGATCAACATGATTTAGAAACATGAGTTCTGCTATTCAAATGCTTCTATTGTTATCGAGGAAATAGTAGATATACGTACATGTGATTAAAATTCATTTTTCGTTTCAAATGCATCTCCACGATACGAGATATCGATTAGAATTCTTCTATCCTGCACCTATTTCATCGAAGCATAGAAACTATCGATATCGCAAACATAGCAAAAAACAATAGTCTCATAAATCAATATAAAAAAACTTATTTCATTGAATACGATGCAAGTTACACGTGGCATTAATCTCCGATTTCTGAATGCTGTTTGTCGAAGCAGAATGTCAGACTTCCTGGCGGACTGTGCGGAGAGGATAATCGTGCTGGGCATCGTGCACAGGCGGATCATAAATCGATTCCACAAATTCATCTTATGGCTGGGGATCCCGCTGCACAGGGTGCAAGACACGAAGCCGAATGAGTTTTGCCGGATCGTGTCCGAGTTCGCGCTCGAGTACAGAACCACCCGGGAGCGGGTGATACAGCAGCTGGAGAAAAAAGCCAATCACCGTGAAAGAAATAAGACCAGGGGAAAGATGATCACAGAGGTGAGTTACAAGCGGTGCCTCGGTTCCCGGTGCTCGTATTTTTCTTGGACCGGCGGCAGAGGCGGCGACGGTGGCCGCTGAAAATCTTTCAGAAGGGCCGGCCCCACTTTCCTCTCTCATCAAATACAGTTATCGGAGCGTGAACGGCATTATGGTGCGCTCCGGCGAGGGGAATAAATTGCTTTTTTGCCGCGGGGAGAATCAATTTCTTTTCTTGCCTACCGTTGCATTAATATCCCGCTTGTCTCCGTTTTCATTTCTGTCGCGATATCGTCGAACGTACGCGGATCTCTTACCCAACTGACGCCCTCCCCCTTCTTTTCATTCCTCGTTTTTCAACCACTCAGCCTGTTCACGTGAATTCGACATCCACTCTGATCGTTACAGGTTGGTAAATTCAGGACGAAAGAGGATCGCGCGGACGCGGAGCTCAGGCAACTGCTCGGAAGCGATATCTCCGACGTCGAGAGTATTCACGGTACCCTACCATGGAGGAGACAGAGGAAAGACGGTGAGTTTCCTTTCTACTGCTGCTTGCCTTTCTTCTTCTTCTTCGAGCTCGCTCGTTTTTTCTTTTTTTTTTTTTTTTTTACAACCTAACCCGTGTCCTTTTTTTCTTTTATTTAGTAGGTGTATGCTATTTTATTTGCTTCCTGGGAATTCTTTCGATGTTTCTAATTTGTAATCACGCTGAACGTCGAAAGAATAATCGGAGTTTTTTTTAATAAGTTACTTGCATTTTATGAATTATTGAACGTACCCTCCACGCGAAGGTTCAGTTTCGCGAAGTTAGTTACAGAAGTTTCACTCTCAAAAACGTAATTTTTGCAAAAGGTAGATACCTACGTACACACCGTTCCATAACTCAGTGGATATTTATTAATTTTAGGAGCAATGTTTATTTGGATAAATGTTATACAAGATGTTACTTACATTATCATTTAGTAATCAACTTAGTAATTCGTTTAACTTAGTAGCCTAAGTTGCAGGACCCTTGTGGCCTCGCACCGAATGCCGAAGGCATTATCTCTTCGTCTATCTTAAACATATGACGTCCTGGAAAACCATTCACATATCCTCTTCTGGTTAAATCGCGGATCATCCACGTTTGTGAGTAGGGTCCGTATTCGTAGCTTCCTGTGCCATTTCCGGCGTTAAAACCGACCTATACGTAGGTTACAGTGGTTAATTAATTTCAACCGATTAATTATAAAATAGAAGCTTTTACACTTTATCATTGATATATATATATATATATATATATATATATATATATATATATATATATATATATGCCTGACAATAAATCTATTTTTAGATAATAAGCAATTATGTTCTTGAATAAATAACGAAATTTTTATACCAAAGGATAACAAAAGATTCGTCTAATGTATCAATATGTATTTAGCGCAATGTTAAAAAGCGAAAGGCGTATAAAAATTGGTACGAATGAACTTACGAATGCCGAGACTCCACCTTCTCCATTCACAGTATCACCACCAGCTTCCGTGTGACTGGTCCATTGAATATTCAGATAATTAAATATCACGTAAGTGTTCACTTCGTCTGTGGCTAAGACCATTTGGAACGTATTCGTTATGTAGAGGGAATTATCGATACCACCGACGAACGACACATTTTTCCATGTTACTACGATTGCGTGTTTAGGCTCGAAGGCTTCGGCTCCGATCATTCCTTCGCGAATATCCCATTTGAGACGTTCGCGCATTTCCACGCCAAATCGATCTGTTCTGCTTTGCAAATCTTCTTCGACTCTAAAATTCATTTTCGCAATCGATTCTCACGTTATTATTTAATAACTTTTGTAATTTTTTACCTACCTAAAGTATATGCCAGGTCTCCTCTGGTCTATGTCGGTTGATCGAATTTTTCCTATGCGACATTTACTGAAAAATATTCCTATAAAACTAGGATCGTTCTCCTTTGGCCAATTTCTGACCGGAAACACGAGAGGGTAAGTATAATGCATCGGAGGATCGGTAAATTCCAAATAACCATTTACCGATACCTGTAACGCGTGATGTATTTTTTAGACGGAAATTCGGCGATTTATTAATATCGGCAGGTTAGGTTAGCTACTAATCACCGATGCTTTGACAAGGAGATGACAAAGGGCAACGTACTCTGGTGTAATTGAATCTGAGCCCGAAGAATGGTAATTGAAAATTGAAATTCTTGTGTACTTGTGACATCGAAGCTTGAATTTCCCTTTGATAATCGCCATCGTCATAGTTACCACCTCTGTCGACGTACCAATACATGAATTTTGATCGAATTTCTTTCAGTCTAGTCTCCGTTAAAACATAATTTAAAACTGAATCATCCGGATGAGGCGCGTATCTGCCTGCTTCCGATAAATCTGTAAGGATACACGAGTTCCGATATTTTGGTATCGATGCGATAATCTCGAACATTTGGATCGTTTCATAGTTTAATTAATAATTTTGTACGAAAATGAAAATGCTGCTACTAGCTTTTGCGGATCTTCTGTTAATATCGCTATTACGTCTTTAGAAACAAAAGTCAACGAACGACGTACGACTGTATGGATCATAACGCGATCATCTAGATTAAGCCAATTGTAATAGTAAAAAAAAGGGAATAATTTTAGTTCAGATATCAGAAATATATGTGGAAGGAAGTTTGAAAAAGCGTGTTACGAAACTGACAACGATACGATCCAATGATTTATCTGATAAAACAGATAAGATTTGATTCGTTAATTGAATTAAATAGCAAAATTACATGTAGTATATCCATCAATCAGTTATTATACCTCTAAGAGAAAAATATGCCTGGGTTACGTGCAACTTTTCTTCACGGCAAAATTCTCTTAAAATTTTGAAGACATCCTGTCTTGATTTATTTTTTCATATTTTTTACGCAAATAAAGAAAAATAAATAGTGGTCACGCCCATTGGTATCGAGACACCTACCGTATCTCGCATACTTTCCATTTTTTCTTCCGGCCATTTTATCAGAGAAGCCATCGAAAAGTGTGATTTCATTCTCAGGTTTATTTTTTTCGTCAGAATTATTAACGGCATTGAACGAAACTTCTTCTACCCCTTTCTTCGTTTCGGCCTTGACATCGTGATTATCTCCATCTTCGTTCACATCCACTTGTCCGGATAAACTTTGCTTTCTTATCGAAGATATCTGTCGCGTATACTTATTACTTTCGGCGATCGATTTCTTATTATCCATAGATTGGGTCTCATCTAGCCCGAACGCATTCTCGAACGATTTATTCTCAGTTCGCGCTGATATCTGACTGCTCAGTAAAAGGAGGAGACAGCAGAAAACGGTCGACTTTGAGAAAGCAAAAACACCGATACAAAACTCGTTTCGCATTTTTAGTGGAAGTAGATTGCACCGATTTGTCTAATTTATTAAAAGAGACTGAGCCTGAACTCAGGTAACGACTAGTAATAACGGAACTGATATCAGTAATATTGTGATAAAGCGCGTTTATCTTCTTGCTACAAGTGGATAAGCTAAGGTTGAAACTCGAACGATTGAAACGAACGAAGTCGCCAGTTTCTTTATTATTTGCCGATTCACTCGGAATGTCCTTTTTCTTGTTTTTCTTTTTTTGCGTAGTGCTGTTATTTAATTATTTAATTAAAAATCACAAAGTTATTATGCGCAATGTTTATTGTACCTTTGGAACGATGTGTTTTACGATACTCACTTTTAAAGTGTGGCAAAAGATCATACTACTATTAATTTTGTAACGTAAATGCATTCTACAATAAAAAAAAAAGTATAATAGCACGCGTAGAAGATACTACGTGAAAAATAACGTAAAAATAAAGAAGAGAACATTGCTTGCTAATTGGATTCTCTAGAAAATGAGATAACAGAATTATGGAATATATTTCTCAAAAACCATGTAATGTATTGTGCTGATCTAAAATTGCATAAAGCCTAATTTTGATTACTATTTATTAAAACACTGAATACTAGAAATTATCAGGCTTCAAACGTATTGACCTATATATGCATTGTATAAGTATATTTGAACAATACAGTCTCGTATTCTCTTTCCTTAATCTTTTTATTCTTTGCATTCTAATTCTCATCTTCTTTTTACAAAAGCCTTAAAAATATATTTGTTTATTTTTTTCTATTGCAATTGTATCTTGTATACCAGTATTTTTACAAACGCTCGTGAAGGAACTATATTATATATTTTATGTTGCACAGTATTCTAAATATTTTCGATTAATAGCACGTATTACAAAAAGAGAAAAAATTACAAAATACTTAAATTGGAGGATACGGAAAAATATGCCTATAGTTTTATTTTCAAGTAATGACATTTTATGATCCACATAAGTGATTTGAGTGTAATATTGCGGATATTGCGATCATTAAACTGAAACTATTCACAGCATTTTATTTGTAATAAAATAATCTGTTCCGACTGATATTTTTCAGCATTACAAAAACTATACAGATTGTTTTAAGAAAAAGTTCTTTGGAAAGTACATTGAAAGTCCGCAATTAATAATTGATAAAACGACTGATACGCGTATTACTGTTATTGACATGATATATTATAACGACAAAATGTAACAAACAAGCACAGGAAGACAAAGAAAAAGATGTTCTACAGGAAAACTCTTGCAATTTCTGTTACTATATCATTCGACAAAGATGAACTGTGCGCTAAATAACGTAGTATCACGCGAAATATTTGCTCGATTCGTTCTTCCATCGGACATCAAAGCGCAATTTGCAACATAAATCCGTTTTCTGCGTGTCGCATCGTTCATCGATCGAAACATTCTAATATCCTGCCACCGACAAGTTTCATATTTCTACATTACGCGACGTCTGGCTCCGCGATACCGTAGAATACAGAACGGGGCAATAGAACGAAATAATACCGTCGCTTGTTGTTGTCGATCGAAGAGCAGAAATCACTGCTACGTTTTCATATTTCTTCCTTTTTTTCCCTTCTGTTCTTTCGTCGAGCCCCGTGGAACAAACTACTAATTTCATTTGCATGTACGATAGAGAAATTTATTACGCTCGTGTGTGACTCGCACTATCATACGAGCTCGTTACGCCTTCGATGGCGAATTAATGGCGTTGAAAAGTGATGGAGGTGGAAAAGAATATAAAACTAAATGAATGGTATTGCGCTTACGGGTTTTATGGTAGTAATTGCGGATAAATAAAGTACATTTTATCTATGGAGTTAATTTTCTCTCGGTACTTTATAATTTCAGAGTTTCCTGCGATAAACGATTAATCATTTCATTGCTTAATCGATGTGATGCAAAGCAGAAAATATAGAGGAGGATTTAATTCGTTTGAGATAGAGCAAGGAAGTCTGTTTAATTTGTACGACATTAAAGAATATCCACACGTGGCAGAGATAGTCGGATAATTTAACTCGATAGGAATAAAATATAAATATAATTTACGAATATATTTCGAAATACTTTGAAACCATAAATTAATTCACGAATTCCGTAAGCATCTCTTAGTAAACTGTACCTTCAAAAAGCAAAATTCCTCATCAATCCTTTTTACCTAAAAAATTAACTTTTTCTTTCCATCTGGATATTATCCCTTCTTTTCTCAACGACGCATTCTAAACAGAGGGGGGGGGGGAATTCTCATTTTCAGGACGTTTCGGATTTAGTTGGCCCAGGTGAAAGAATGGCTAGCTAGCCAAAACTCTCGTGGTCTTCCTTAGCGGTCGGAAATATAACGCGTCACCTTAAAAGGGTGGCTCCGCGGCGCAGATAAGAACAAAGTGCGAAAATTTCTCCTCGTTTCTGTAGCGTTGGAACCGGTGGCGGCACACGAGATAAATGCCCTCCTTAAGCAAACGCTCTCGAGGCTAGATTCGAGGATAGCGTCGGCTCGTTTGACGGTGTTACCAGAAAATGAAAAGTAACGGCATCGAGATTTCAGAACGCGCGCATCAGGCCACTCTGCGCCTCGAAAGAAACGGCGTGGATCGCGTTTAGAAGATAATCCCGCGTGAAAGGGGTTTACGTTGTTTCCCTGCCCACCTTCAATATTTTCCTTCGTCTCGCATTTTTGTCTCATTCCTTTTTGCCTGCTATTTCCTCGAGAAAGCTTTCCGCTGAGTCTTGTTTATGACAAATTGTCTAGAATTTCGTTACCTCGCCTTCAGAAGAGTTACGCGATATTATATTTTCGAACGTATTGATACATACTGCTGGCAAATGAAATTATTCACCTAATTAATATGAGTTTTCTGTATATGTAGAATTTGTTGTCGATTAAAAAATCTTGCTCGTGTGGATCGTGCGTTTATGCGCTTACGAATCGAGAGAAGAAAATACGCTGTGTTGGAGCCTTACGCCAACTACATCAGATATTCTCTTTATAGTGTTGCTTATTTATGATTGCTCCTGATTCGCAAATTTGAAAGTACTGCAATAAATAGAGCCCCGTTCTAAATCTTATAAAATACGCATGAAGATAAGCCAGGAGAGAAAAGAAGCGAAATGAGAAGCGGCTTCCTGAAATATTAATAAGAAAATAGCAGAGAGTGCGAAGTTAAGCGATTAAAAACTTATTCGTTGATGTTTCTGAAAGAGTTATTACGTTTGGAAACAAGCGAAGAACTTGTTAAAGCTATTAATTATTTCGAATTAGGATTTTTTAACTAAATACTTCTTTAAAAAACGACGAACGAGTCGATGAAAATTAACATAGTACCAAACGTTTCTCAACGCGTTCGTAAAACTGTAATATTCCTTCTCGATGAGCCACGTAAGATTTTAGTACAGCACTGTACATATAAAAGAGATATTATTTGAACGCAATATGCAAAAAAATGCCAGTATCGTATACTTCGATGATATCTGCTGCAAGAGACAGCCAGAGTGGCATTTGTCCGACTACGTATTGGTATATACTACTGTCGTTCTATCTTATCGGAGATACATATAGCGTTTGTAACATTTTGCAAAAATTCTTCGCAACAGCTTTGCGTTTTTCATATTTTCATGTTTTCGTTAGCGTATGTGGAAATGAGAAAAGAAAATATGCATAGCAAAAGTAATAGCAAGATTAATTAGACAGCCGCCAAGTGCATAGAACGTTGAGAATGTGGAAAACGGGATGAAGTTGTCGCATTCGTGATGAAATTTTTTTTAAATCATATAATATATTACGGAAGCGACGAGCTAACTTAGTCGACGAGATGGAATAATTCGGAGTTAGTTGTAGATAAAACCACGTAAAATTTGAGCATTCCCGAAACAAGAAAGAATGTATAACAAGACATAAAGGGATGCCGCAAATATGATATTATCATTTCGCTATATCTAGAGGAACGTAGAAAAGCGTAATTTTGAGACATAACTGTTTACGCCCTCTCAGCGAAATTAATTAAAGAAGTGAAATTTAGTTTGGGCAACTAATTTCAAACTACAATCAATTTTAATGCAGTTTATACAATTTTCAAGTTGAGAGTTTCGTTATTAAAGTTAGAAAACCATTTATAGTGTACTGACGTTATCCATTCGTAGCTTTAAGAACGTATCTATACTTGTTACTGATAATAATCATTTATCAATACGTACTACCTGTACGTATTATCCACATAGTGACACAACTTATACGTATACTTGTATTGCCAACTATCTTTATCCGACTACATACTAATTATTTGAATTACGATTTTAAAAATGAGTTACCAAACATTTTCCCGTGACAAATCTGAAATTCTGTACAAAACTAATTATCTTCGTATTATTATACTCGGTATACGCTAGAAAATTCTGAACGTCATTATTCGCAATTTCATCCTAGACACTTTTCCACGCACTATTACACGTAGAACGGCACAAAAATTCCCATAAAATATCAGGACCTGTTGTTTACGAAGCAATTTCGTGGGACAAACTTCAAATTCTATACAACTCGACGAAGCAATTTCGATTACCTTGCGGGTGTACCGGCTCGAACAATGCCGTTTCCGTGTCGATTGCGCGGCCGTTTTATAGTAACTTCTAGCATTTCAGCTACGGAGTTAGCTATCGGAATACACCACAGAAGATGATCACGACGCTTTTTGTGGAAAGCGATGGATAACGAAAAGCAGATATCTCGCAGGTCACGGAAAATCATCTCGTATTGTCATCGCGTCTTCTTCTTCTCCTTCTACCTTGAAAAAAAGGTGTTGAAATTCTTATGCTTACCGTGAACTGTACACATATAAAGGTCTTAGAGGGTGAAACCACCTCTTTACGGCTCGTAAACTTGCCAATGTCCGTGCATTACCTGAGCTCCGCAGCCATCATAACTTTTCTTCCTTTTATTCCCTTGTATGCTCCTCTATAAAATATCTAAACGCCCCCGCCTAAGTCGAGCCGCTACTTCACTACGTGGACAACATATCCCCTCTGTCGCTCATGACCCCGCGAGTTGAACACCTAGATATATCATGTGAATTTTTCCACGTGGTCCTTTGCCGCTTCAGGGATCACGATTTGTCGCGGCAGATTCTCTCTCAGACGGGTATCTTCCGACCCGTTATTGCATTCATATCCGCGGTTTCCTTGAGAGGGTTGTATTTACGTCGAGATTGCTGAAAATGAAAAGCTAAGGGAAAGGTAAGGGTGGTAACTGTGGCTTTTCTTTCCTTTTTTTTATAGATATATCTTTTGCTGCTATATACAGTTGTAACGGTTCAGGTAGATCCGAGGAATTTTGGGAATTTTTTAATACGGTACACGAGGCGCAGAATTCAAGGAAGAAGGAGAAGATAATACCAAAAATTTAATTGGTATTATTTAATTAATATATGAATGCGGAACTTTTATCCAGTCACCTGAAGGCGGACAGTAGATTCCATTTCCAGGGTGATCGCACCGGTTGGTGTATTCTGGTGTATTCGAGGAATAAGCTTTTATAGAATTAAATCTTAGAATTGTTTTTTGAAAATACCGGGAACAGAATGTTTGTAACTATCAGTAGATATTAAGTAGATTTAAGTTGTAGGTATAAAACTAAATAAACTGAATAAATTTATTTTTAGATAATAAGCAATTATGTTCTTGAATAAATAACGAAATTTTTATACCAAAGGATAACAGAAGATTCGTCTAATGTATCAATATGTATTTAGCGCAATGTTAAAAAGCGAAAGGCGTATAAAAATTGGTACGAATGAACTTACGAATGCCGAGACTCCACCTTCTCCATTCACAGTATCACCACCAGCTTCCGTGTGACTGGTCCATTGAATATTCAGATAATTAAATATCACGTAAGTGTTCACTTCGTCTGTGGCCAAGACCATTTGGAACGTATTCGTTTTGTAGAGGGAATTATCGATACCACCGACGAACGACACATTTTTCCATGTTACTACGATTACGTTTTTAGGCTCGAAGGCTTCGGCTCCGATCATTCCTTCGCGAATTAGAATTGTTTTTTGAAAGTACCGGGAACAGAATGTTTGTAACTATCAGTAGGTATTAAGTAGATCTAAGTTGTAGGTATAAAATTGAATAAAAATACGTATGGACTTCTAAAATGAAAAACAGATATTCACAGAAGTTTTATTAATCGTATAAATTCTATTTCGTCATTTTAAAGTTTTCAAAATAATAAAGTTTTCTCAAGACTCGTACGAATCGTTTTGATCCTAGGATTATCGAAGTCTTAGAGTCTTCAAGATGCTATAGTGGACAAGGTTCTAAGACCACTGACGCGCCATGATATTCGAGATCTCACGGTTGTCGAAGTGTCTGGGTGCCCGAGATTCCTAGATACACAAGGCGTCAGGAAACGCTCAGCAAGTAATACGCCAGAGGCATACTAGTTTCCTAATTCTCTAGTTTCCTAGTCTCTTATTCAGCGTACCCATAGTTTCAAGTATCGTTATGAAAAAGCTAAAAAATTCTGCGAACACTATGATAAATGGTAAACACCTATATGTTGTTCATGCATTCGATAGACAATTTCAATTTATACGGTACTGTTTCCATGAAAAGATAGTAGATGCTAATTACTAATTAACCATTACTTTTTGGTCAAATTCTCAGATTGATATCTAAAGTTCGTCAAAGTTTGGGTTTATAAACAGTAGCATGTATGCGCAGAATACTTGATAGAAAAATTGACGTATCATCAACCGTCATTAGAAATTCTCGCAGTTGTGTCACTGCAAGCATGAAATAGTAGACAATTTGCTGCTAGATAGTTGCAAAGTTAAAATCGTTTAACCTGCTTGAAAATAAACAGAGTCACGGAAGTCCAGTAATCTGCGACATTGAGGGCCCACATCGGGTTGACCACATCGCAAAACTTGGCCCTTCCTTTGACCCTGCTTCATGGGAATTCCCACTGCCTTCTCATCTCCTTCTTTACGGTTCTTCTCGTGAGCAACCTTCGTATCGGATTTACACAGCCGGCGAGACCGCCAATGGAAGCTTCTTTCAGGCGAGTTTCAAAGAAGCTCTCAAAGGAACTCACCGTGCTTTTGACGGTTCCGAAGTTTCTGCCCCGTGGACCGACAGTATAGAGAGACTGTTCCGCCAAGAGTTGACCGGAGAGCCGCTACGAAAGAAAAATGACCTCGTCCCCTTGTATCGACTGCTCGAGTAAACGTCGCGATACCTCTGTGTTCGACGAAAATATGTGTCGCGAATCGTTAATAACAGACAAGGTTTAAGAACGTTGACATATAACATTTTAGTATTTCGACTTTCGTTGGATTGTGATATTGCGAAGATCGGGATATGTTCATAACATGGGACATATTTTGAGATTCAATGATCAGAATGGAACCTTTTTTTGTGTGTTTGTACGTCTTGTTTAAATGTACAACGTAATACAACGAGAATATTTAAATAAAAAAAAAAAAAATATAAAGAATACATTTACATACATACAAAGAATAAAGATTTACATTTATAATCATCTGAGTGGTATTAGCTGAGATTTGGAATAAATTTTCCAACGGTATAATTTTGAAGTGGAAGTAGTACGAATGTAAAATTGAAACGAATGACTATGACAGACTAAGAACTTAGCGTTTATATTATTTTCTTAAGATAAATGTATTTTGAAAATTGAATATTAATTATGCACTTTTACACGTATTTTGTGAGATTGAGAAATTTATAACAAATAGAGTTGATCAGTTAAATCTCTATGAAGCGTACATATTAAACGTTAATATTGTTTTCGATGAACAAAAGCCTCGTTATTACTAGTTCCCGCGTAAATCATCGATTCCTCTATAATTGCATCTTTAAACAGCCCCGTTTCGATGACGTAATTTTCCACATGGTGACACATTCACCTAGAACCTATCTTTCATCCTTCATTCCATAGGAAGTTCGCCAGAAATATTCCACTCCTTAATCGGATTATTCTCAGTTTGCATTCGACGTAGTTCGCAGGCCTGAGGTTTTCACCACGAACTTTCTTACTATCGGAAGTTCATCGCGTGCGCTAATACCGAATCTTTCTAAGTAACGGAACAGCGTTTACCTTATGATTAATTATAAAGTAATAAAAAATGATAATCTTTCGTGTAATTAATTTTCATTCTTAAAGAAAATAGAAATTAACTTTTGTAAATAAAATTACTATACTAATGAAATTAACTGTCCTTTGAACTAATTTTCATCTACGTTACTTTTAATATGAAATATTTATTATTTGGGTCGTTCCCCAAGATTTTCTCCTACAATATTCAAATAAACTTTACAGATTTAAATAAAGATTAAACTCATAATAGTTTATAAACTATTAATACGTATTATTGTTATATCTGGTACTTTTCGGAAGAGATAACAACAAATAGACAAAGCAACGATTCTTTAAGCCCGTTAACTAATATAAAACAATTTATAACTCTTTAAACTCTTTGAGTAAGGTATTAAAAAAGGATTCGGATTCCACGAGTTTTACGAGTTAAGTTCAAAATTCCAACGTTGAAATTGTAAAGAGAACGTGAAATGTGGATTTCAGGTCGCACATCGCTGGGCCCGTTGCTTCGCGACGAAAACACCAACGGGAATCTGACTGATGGTGACGACGAGTTGCTGGAATCACTGGTGAAAACAGCAACGAAGACACCGGCAACGAGAACAACGCCGAGGGAACGCAAGAGGACCAGACACGCCGATCGTAAGTCTTGTAAGTGTGATCCCCGCACCCTGCACTTACCCTCCCTTCTTCCGCGCTGATCGATCTATCCATGTTCTTTCTTAACAAGATCGATCGTTTAATCGGTTCCTTGCCGATTCATTTTCAGCGTCTTCGCGTGACGTATTTATGGACCAATCTTTTCGAGCACTTCTTGGCGTACAGATCCATTTTGAAAACGATCGATATTTTGTGTGTTATTGAACTCGTTTAAACGATGATGATTAAGAGATAATTATACGTGGGTCGACGAGAACCTTTTGACAATTTTCTCATTGCATTGAGAATTATCCTAACTGATTCGAAGGATTAAGTTGAAAGCAAAAAATATCTATATGATTTTTTATCTATGTAATCAATTGTTCATACATCGGGCAAACAACTTAAGTTTCATCGAAAGTTAAGTTTTATCGAAAGTCGATCAAAACTCGTTACTTCTGCGTTGTTATTCTGTGTGTTATTCTTAAATTTTCTCACGAAGCATCGATCTCATGCTCGTATTTATCGAGTTAGGAGGCGTTAGGCGATTTCTGAAGATATCAACGAGGTTCGATTGAGCGGAAGGTTCGATGAGCAGGTTCATCGATTGGAAATCTTCCGAAGCGGGAATTCATTTTTCATCAGGAGATCGTGAAGCTCGATTTACTGGTTGGGTTGATTAATCGCTCTCCGGATTTGAGAAGCGTTTTCCCGGAGATTCTAGTTTTCTAGCGGAAAACGCAGATTTCGATACGATCGACCGTTGTTTGCAGATAAATAATTGGCAGGTTCGGGAAGTGATTTCTGGAAACTCGACCAGCGATTAATCTACCGGGATTCGACCAACGAGACAGTAATTCGTTGACAACTTTCTCGTTGTATTGGAATTATGGCGTCATTTGTCATTTCCATCTCTTCTATTGTGAATTTTGAATTAAATATATTACAGAATCTGAGTTTTTATTATGAATTTTTTAAAAAATATTTGTTCAAGTTGATCGATTGTCGATGTTTAAGCATAGGAATAACTTGTCAAGTATAAAATGAGAAATAGAATAATTTTTCGTACATTGGATCACGATGTATACGAAATGTCCATTTGAATGCTAAATTTTTTATCTATTTAGATTATACCAAAAGCTATATCGCTTCCTTCTAGTACTAGTTTCCATATGTAGAATTAAATGTTGATTTTTCTTTTTTTTTTTTGTTTTTTTGTTTGCCACATGTATCTTCTGTATGAAATCTGTGAGAAAATGAAAGTTTTTTGAAATGGTCGATTTATCTGAACCTGATTTCTCATATCCAGCGACGATACGATCTATCACAGACAACAACAGACACGGGCTTGAAGTTGCACTAACATTAATTAAGAGAATAACATAGAAGTTCGTAATCTTCCTCAGGATTCGTTCATTTGTATCCTCGGAGAAAATCCTCTCCCTTGAACTGCTCTTCTTGATCGTGTTTAAGGTGTTCGCAGTCGGATAATTTTATAGCGTACAATTATTAGCAATTTCCATCGTTTCAAAGATTTGTTTCGTTACCTGTATTAACGCTATTACTAGAATATCAATTTGTCACTATATAATTTAAAAAGCAATTTACTATTTCTATTACTTAATAATAAGTAATAATAATAAGAATATATAAAGGTTCATTCGACGTATTATATTCGATCTATTTTTACCGATTAACTAGGGAATTAACTCATCAATCGTATTACCAATCTTTTCAACATAATAATTGTTTTATATTCTTTTAAGCGTTGTTTTATTTGTGTTGAAAATAAATGATATTTATATCTGTTAACATAAAAGTTTCAACACGTTAATATTTACGAAATAGAACAAGAATTTTCTCTGAATATTCGAGCAATTTTCATTCAGAGATTAATTCATAAACAAAGGGAAAAAATTGATTTCTAATAAGCTTCCTGATTTTTCATGACAGAAGCACTATTAATTTCTATCGCAACCAGAAAACAGACAACGCCAGTCATAATTTCGTGAAAGAAGTTATTTGTTGGTGAAATCAAATAAATCTGTCTTTAGGTTTAATGCCGAGCTTTTAATCCTTAAAAGCGTGCGGTAAAGCGGGTAGGTGTTGACAAGTCGAAGTGAAACAGTAACGAAATCGATTCCTGAAAATGTTAGCGCCAGTATTATTCCTGATTTATCCGTGGAATAATTTATACGTTTGCAAATGGAATCCTCGAGTAAATTCCTCTAAAACGATCTAGAACGATCGGTCCATAAATAAAGATTCGCGAGACGCATCGATCTGTAAGCGGAAGTTCGGAGGCGAAATTCGAAACGCCCGCGATCGAAGACAACATTAACATTAAACAAACTTCGATCGTTAGTTCAATTTTCTTCGAGCACCTTATTGGCACCGATCTTCCTTCATCTTTCCTTTCAATCTCGCGTAACTGTACATATACGGGGTATAAAAAAGATTCAACTATATTTATAAGGTGTGATTTTACGCATCAAGGTAATGAAAAAGGTTCAGGTATTTATACGCAGCAATTCAGTTACGACCAAATTGTAATTGTAAATTAGAAAGCAGACAACCCATATTGGAGAAAATGGATAGCCCACGGAAAGGATATTTATCTCTAATTACTTGTTACAGTCGTCGAAAATTAAAAATTCTAATCACTGAGCGATTTATGACCCTGGCTAGATACACTGACTCGCGAAAGAATTTCAACCCTTATCGCAGTATCAAACTTTTATATATTGTATCATATAAAATATTTTGAAATTTCCTTAGTGACACGATTATATCGATGTTTGAAACCAATCTGGAAATGCATACAAAAGTTACAAGACATTTACTGTGAATATATGTTGAGTAAAACAATTATTCTGAGTAAAACATTTGAGTAAAACAATATTCTACGGCATAAATAGTAATTTTAAGCATATAATAACTGTTAAAGATAGTCCCACTTAAAATATCGAGGCTTATTGAAGTAACTGTTTAAATACTTTTACCATCTCCGCGAAATCTATACTTTCAGATTTGTTTCAAACTCTATCAATATAATCGTCTAGTCCCGTTACAACGTTAATGAAATATCAAAATGTTTCGCATAATACACATTATATATTGTTTCAAACTCTATCAATATAATCGTCTAGTCCCGTTACAACGTTAATGAAATATCAAAATGTTTCGCATAATACACATTATATATATATATATATATTTATATATATAAATATATATATATATATAATATATATATAAATATATATATATATATATATATTTAGAAGAGGTGTCTATAAGTGTTCAGATACTTTCGCGTACAACTGTGCATCGTTTTCAATTATAAAAGATATTCGAAAAAATTGTTTGTTAAGAAGTTGGAGTAAAACTTGTCTATTTCCACCGGTGGGAATAACTAATCCTAGCTGCGACAAAGTTTTGATCACCATGCGTCATGCAGGCCACGTAGGTTTCGCAAGTTTTTCAAGCAACATCTGCGGTGGCAGTTTTTTAAACGGCTTTCCACGAAAATGAGACGTCCCCACAGTTTGGTGAAAGTGTCATTTGCATTTTATATTGCGGCCATTCACAGTTTCGGGACACACAGTTCCCGGAGCGTGCTGGTCGCACCGTTTTTATAGTTGAACGCGTCAACGTTTGAAAAATTCACCGAATTCCCCTCGTATCTCTGTTGAAAACGTCTTTTTTCGGTTTATTGCCGGGTGTTTTAAGAATTTCGTTTTCGAGGTTACAAACGAGTCTGCGAAAAAAGAAAAAGAAATATAACGAAAAGGAACGTAATGCGAAGTGACGAATAAAATGTTAAAATGTCTTTCGAGGTGTGACATTTTTGCTGTGAAAATGAAATATAACCGTGATACTGGCCACGGGAATCAGTTTTTGGTATTCTCGATTTTTATGAAACTTCATATAGAAAATAGAGAAATATTTGACTTCCTTCTAACGCTTGTATTCGAACGATGCTGGTAAAATATCATTCCCTGCAGTTTTTAAACAACTTTTTTTTATGTCCATATCAGTTATTACATCCAAGTTGGAATATTTACATTTTTGAAAAATACTATGTAAATTAGTATTCGTATAATAAGTATTTACATGTAGTATATTCGTAATTTCTACATAGTTTATACAGAAAAATTAAAAAACTTAGAAACAAACTCATATAGAAATATTTACATTATTAATATTGCTATAGTAACACCGGTATCGTATATAGAATTAACCTTAGTAGTAGTAGATTTATAAAAATAAAAGATTCTAAAGATTCAGATAATTCAGCAATACGTTAAACACGATAGACTATGCGCAGAAAGATGTAACCCCGTACAAATATTCCGATTCCTTTCTCTTCTACAAAGAAGATTCAATCATTATTACTATATGTCACCGATCAATACTGTGACTTTTTAATCGAAAACAGGGGTAGATCTTTACCAACAGAACGTATAAACGTTTCCTGCATCGTATAACGAGGTATTTGCTGCACGCACGCGAGGGTGCAAAGGGATAGAAGATAACGATTAAACATTGCATACATACCGCAGTAAAATAAAAAAAAAAAAGTGCAGATATATCGGCATAGAGAGAAGTTCGTAGTGCGTGCTTTCTGTGAAAAGGATATACGGGAGGAAAGCAAATAGGCTACGATTTCAATTCCTATGCCACACGTCGCGCCGTTTCGAACGATCGATGGAAGAATGAATCTCGTTCGTGCCACTCATAATAAAGTCAGGATTTACACTTTATGGATCTGTCTCTTCTTTTTTTCTTCTTTTTTTTTTCACTGTGCAATCGACAGACGCATAGTTCGGATTTTTTTTCCGTTTCTACAAATATTTATTCGTTTATCTGAGGAAAAACCGACAAACATTTCAATCAGAGGTATCGTTTGGTACTTGAGTCGCATTTATAGATGGTTTAAGTAAAAGAGTTTAGTGGAGCGGAAATTAAACGTACGTGTTCCTGGAACTTTAACCTATTTAATATAAATAATAACGCGTAATAAAATGTAACGCGCAGTTGATTTTATATCATTTCGTTACGCGAACTATTTTCTCTCATTTATTACGTGTGTAATTTTTTATCAGTTACTTGCATTTGATATTGATATTATAAAAATTATCGAGATCTTTCTTACATAATAACCTTTTTAACAGAATAAATATTATATAATCGTATAACATATATATCATCGCAAAATACTTTTTAAATTAAAAAGGAAACTATTGCAACAATAATATCAGTCTATAAAAAATATAGTTGAAATGCTATAGGCATTGATACGATATATATATATATAATTTCATGAAACACGTAGAAGGAAGGAAATGACATTACGTGGAAATAATTTACATTTTCTAAATTCAAGAGAAAAGTATTATAGCAATGATATCATTTCATAAGAAATGCAGTTAAAATGCAAAATAAAATGCATTGATACAATAAATATAGTTTCATAAAGTACGTAGAAGGGAGAAAATGATTTTCTCTCGAAATAATTTCCAGCTTCTAAATTGGAAAGAAAAATTTAATAACAACGATACTAGTTCTCATAAGAAGTTAAAAACGCAACGATTTAATGTAAGCAGCAGTCATTAGAATACACAGCGTATTTGGTCTTGTCCGAGTTAAGCTCGGGGCTTATGGAGGTTTCTGCGCCCCATCTCCATTGGCATAATATAAAAACACCACTGAGAACCTCGTTATACAAGGAAACATACATTAGCGAATATATTTCCCGTGGAAACGTGTTGATTGTCCCTATCCGGCAGCAAAAAACACAGAAAATTACAAACACATGTAAGAGACTTAGTCCATAATGCATCAACGACGTTGTATTAACAGTGAACGCGTTAAGGGTAGTTGCCGTACGTACAACACATAGAGTATTAAATAAAATAAATGACATAATAAGCTACGAAGAGAAAAAGAGTCAGATTGGGCAAAAAAGAATGAGACGAGGAAACTAGTTGCGTTGGGGGAAAATAACTATTGCCATTGTGTTAGCATGCGTATATGTAATTCAGGAGGCGTGCTTTACACCCGGTGAAACCTCCATCCTCGTTTCCCCTTTTCTTCCTCATTTCCTTCCCTTTGTCCCGAATTATCCAGTTTAAGGTGGCGTAGCGAGGGGTGTGGTGATGGCTTGACTACACGTACACACGTACAGACACACACGCACGCAAATGCTAACTGTGCGAAAGTTTTAACTCGATTCTACCAAAAGGAAATATTTTAATTTTCCGAATGGATATAAAAATTCTCATTAAATACAATAATTTGAAGCATTAAAAGCGCTATTGATTTGAATAATTATCGTAATATTTTTTCTCACTCTTTTATCGTTCTCTTGAGAACAGAATAAGATAGGTCCACCTTCTCTTGATTTCGATGTTAAAATAGTTAAGAAAAAAACTTGTTCGCCAATATGACTTTCCTAATAAATCAAATAAAAAATCATTTTTGCAACTTTCGATAGAGTACAAATAAAGAAATAGTTTTGGTGATACACAATATTACAGCATGGAATATTTGCTGTCATTGTATTCGCCTGTGGTCCTTAAATATAATTAACTGCCATTGTATCTCTATCACTACATAAACCGAGGCTTTTGTACAGCGTAATATACAATATACAAGCGTATAAATAGCCGTGTGTATGTGTTTGTCCGCGTGTGTGTAATGTAAGTACGTACGTACGTGTATAAATATAAACTGGTGGCGGTTGCTAACGGGGTGGCCTAGCCTTCTTCCCTTCCTCTTTTTTTCTGTCTGACAGTGAAGCGGTCGCGCACCCGAGAGAACAACACCACGCCGGAAGGGTACCAACCCTGAAGGGCTACCGATCGTGACCGACGCGATGAAGGTTCGCTGGTTTTTCGATTAAACGCAACTTTCTTTTTCTTTATTTTCCATTCTCTGCGTGTAACGTGTGTCTCTGTATCTATCATCTGTTCTTCCCTTTTCAACCGCGTGTTTCATATTTTCTTTCCTCTCACCTTGCAATGCCTTCTTGCTTCTTTTTTATCTGTGGGTATGCTTTGCTTGTCCTTTGCAGCATGCGTCTCGCTGTATATTTGCGACACGAACGCAATATTTTAAGGTTGACGTTTTATCTGTTGATTGAAACGTCTCTTGGCGAGACTCGCCATTTATTTAAACGCGGTTACTCTTCGTTTGGTTTGTGTTCGATGACGATATAATCATGCCGAATGAAAGTTTTAATCGAGATATCGAGGTCTGTTTGAAATTAATGATAGATGGACAGAAAC
Organism: Bombus haemorrhoidalis; assembly: GCA_014825975.1. Lineage (NCBI taxonomy): Eukaryota > Metazoa > Arthropoda > Insecta > Hymenoptera > Apidae > Bombus > Bombus haemorrhoidalis. Next base: position 1,525,174 of record CM026166.1, on the reverse strand, counting down.
GGAGATCGCGATATTTATCGAAGGTATATTGGCATTACACCGCGGATGTTTATGCAATCTCATATTTTTATAAACGTAATTAAGGAAATGAGATATAAATCGAAATTTATTTCGTCTTCTTATAATTTCATATATTGTGTGCGTTTGCTACATTTTTATTTTATAAATGCATGAAAATCTGCAGTCTATCCGTGACCGTTCATTTAGATCAGTTGATTTTGAACAGACCTTTGGTTCTATTAATATTCGAGATGTTCTGTCGGAGATATTTTGCATGTGCTACATATTTACGTTCGTACAATTTCATCGTATTGATCGTACGATCTACATTTAGATAACTTTAAATATATTAGAAAATTTAATTAAATGTAGCGACGTCCGATTACTCGTAGACGTCCGTCTCTCCCAGATTAAGTCAAAAATATACTTTTTGAACACTAAAATTCATGTTCCGTAATTTTGTGGAGGACGATTAAACGTGTTGGTGTATAGTGACGTCAAATGTATTTAAAAATATGTAATAAAATTTTTAAATATGTAATACAGAATACAAAGTCAACCGTAGTTCGCTCGATACTAATTGATTACAAATTAATTCGCTCTAAAGACTGTTTCCAAAGACTGATTACTGATCTCTATACATCAACACGTTCAATCATTCTCCACAAATTGGTGACCCCGACGTGATTCATGTGCCGTTACAATTTTAATTTCCACAACTACATCTCAAGACCTATCATCCTGTAATTTAGATCACAAAGACGAGTAAGCCTGTTATTTATCCAAAGGTTAAGTAAAAAGTTCAACCGCCGTGTGTTACACCTACGCTTTTGTGGCAGAAGTTTCTTTGGCTTGCAGGGGAATTGAGGGATCTCAATGTATTTACCTCGGACGGACTTGTGCCTTAACCGAGGCAGTTCTTGCCTTTGCAAATTCACCTCGAAGAACAAGCTTATCGGTAAAAACTGTTCGATATCCTTAATCAATTAATAATCCTGTCCAAAGCAAAGTAAAATATTGCATACTTCTTGCTGAGATTAATCGAAAGTGAGATACTCGATCATAATGTTGATCATGGAGTCGTAAAAGGATTCATTATCGTTTCAATTTATTTGTAAATTGCATGTCGAATGCGTGATTGCTTCGTGTTCGTGTTCAGACACGTACTTAGAAATATTTCGAAATACGAGTATGGATATTTCATGTTCCAATAATTAAGTTGGTTCGAAAGACAGAATAAATTGAAATAAACGACAGAAGAGCGATTTGATCTTAATTTATAGACTTATAATTTATATCTGAGTGTACGCGATGAATTCTTATTTCGATGGCTCCTTCTAGTCGCACCGTATGATTACATACGTTGCACGCGCTTTTATCATGCATTTGTATAGAGAGAAAGTGATAAACCCGTGAAATGTTGAATAATTCAAGCGGCGCGCTTGTCGAAGATGTTTTCAACGACGTTTGATTTACACAGACAGGAAACGATGTTAAAACATACTTATCTGCTTGAATTTCATTCTAACAAAACAACAACAGTAGCGTTTAAAAGCGATAACAAGTTTAGAGAGCAAAGTAGACGTCTCAGTTTACCGTAAGAAAATCAGAAAACAATTATATTAATCGAAAGAATCATCGAAAGAAAATTACGATAATGTCGTTTCGTTGGACCAACGACAGCGAAGAGTATCGAGAAATAAGAGGAACAAATTGCCTATATCTATATATATAGAGAATCATATTTTACCATAAGCTACATTGCTTTTGTAATGAAGCAAATATTGAACTCAATTACCAATGAATCAATTCACTTAGGGTAAATGTGATTTAACATTATCAATAGCTGGATTACGTAGTTATCTTATGTAATGCGATTCATATTGCCCATTCGTATATTTATGCAATGTTAATATACAACGTAATACGGCGTTCGTATAACTATGAGTTTTGCCTTCTAATCATTTCGTGAAATAATTCTGCTTGTGAATTACGTAATAAGCGTCACGTACGAACCCGAGGGAATATATTACGGAGTCTGTTAATACCTCTAGTTCTGATTAATCCTTACAGCGTATTCGTTGCGAAAGGGAATAATGAATCGTTGGAAAAGGAGATCGGTCGCCGGGAAACGCGACGAAAGCAACGACGATACGGTGATGCGAAGAGAATCTCGTTCGAAGATGCCATCCGCGTGCTGTTTAATTTCAGACTTCGTGTTAATTACTTTCCGAACTGATAATTAAATTTTAACTAGCTTTATTTATGGCGGTAACCAGAAGAAAGTAGTATAGGTACGAGAGAAACGTCTCGAATAAATATTAAACAAGATAAAATAAACTTTCAATTATTTTGTAAAATCACGATAATCGATTAGACGACAATTAAATTGATCGACCGTACGTATTTTATGTTCTTTGATCAAAGAAATTTATCATTATGATCTATATCTGATCAATGGTTATAAATATCCGGACACTTTAGTCGTTTCGTGAATGTTAGTAAAATATATCGATCAATGAAACATTTATCATCTCACAAATTCACCAGAAATCTATGAAAATAATCTAGAAAAGTAATAACACTTTGTATATCAAATTAAATGTTCTCAATCTTATTACCTCGTTAAATGGCATTGCACATTGTTGTTAAAGAACATAGTAAAATATCGAAGAGTTTTCGCCTAGAGCTATGTACATCGCTCGTACAACACACGCGAGAACACGCACAGTCAATCGAATTACCATCGATGTACGATACGATGGCGCACACTTTTGACACACATACACATACATATACGTATGCACATACAAGCATATCGAAAGAAGCAGCGAACTAATTTCGTTGGTATCGATCCTCCTTCCCTGTCGCGACAAATATTTGCTAAGTAGCTCGGATGGAGTGCGGCCGTGGACCGATATACACGATAAACACAGTTCGGTGGTGTCTCGTTAATAACGTGATCACGGAGCGTTCCGGTGCGTCTCGACGCGCGCGGCACACGCGTTACGCCGAATAAATCGGAGCTATATGGATACCGTGTTTGTCAGACAGTCGAAGCACGAGCGATTCAGCCGAGCAACATTAAATTGGAAGTCAACGACGCGTGAAAATCGGCCAATTCGGCCGATCAGAGGATCCATCATTACGAAAAGAACGAATCTACGAATCGACACTCTCTAAAGAGTCACTGTTGAACGTGTTATGTGGTTATTGTTGGCGGTGATTTGGGTTTCTGTTTCATGTACATTGACCACGAGGTCAAGTTTGACTTGTTTGTCTGACACTCGTGAATCAGAATCAATTTCAATGATTTCGCATCGGAAAGTATATTTTATGGAATTGGATGACAAATTGGATCGCTGGCAAAAAGTAACGTTTCGTCTCATTTTTCTATTACAAATGAGCAGCTATTTTGCTACTAGGAAGAAGCAACGTAACGTACGTACGTTATATTGTATTCGTAAATAATTTGCAGTAAATTCGATTTTTCTAATTCGAGTTACGCAACGCGTTTGTCTAGATGCCTATCGATAGTTGCATGGTTACCTTTCGTTTCTTTATTCGATTAGTTCCTGTGTTATTTCATCGTGCCATCGTGGATAGAATCGATCGACTTCCCCAAACGAATTTCAGATTTCGTGTTTGGAATGCATTGAGAATAGGAGAAGTGAAAGCAGCTACTGTTGATCGATCAAATTGGTTATACTCAGGAAGTGATTACTTTTTCAGTATAATCTTCGTTCGAAATTTGTACAAAATTTTAGAAAAATAATACTTCCATGGAATTATACAGCTATGTCTTTAATCGTAAAACAAATACATAGTATCGCATCAAATTCTCTTCGAATGTTCATTAATAGAATAAATTTGAAAATATCGATAATAATTCCAGAGCTCTTGGTGTGAATATTTGAAATGACGATTTTGATTATGACAAAATTATTAAAATATTTTGTGCACACGAAATCAAAAGAAACCTTTCGTATAATTTCAACGATTTAAATTAACGTCAAATTTATTATAATACATCTAGTAGGAAATTAATTTTCCAAATTCAGACCTACATTTAGAATACTCGATGAAATCGTGTTTCTTTGATAAAATATTAAATACTTCAAGCGATATCTCGATAATAACAATCGTCAGCTTTGAATTTGAAAATTATTCGATTCATAGGTGGCGAACGCGCGTCATAATTTTCTAAATGCATTAACCAGCATTCGTAATTATATATGCAAATGCGAGCTGTTAGTTTTCATTCCGTTAACTGCGGGTTCGCGTCATGTTAATAACAAATGTCACTCACACTAACACCATGAATCGATTTTCGCTTGATCAATTATTGTGTGAAACGATTAAATATCTAATATTATAATAATACTTGCTAGTTGTAGCACATATCACGGTATGGATCGTGATTATCAGAAACACGTAGGTATCGTTAATAACTATTCATTTCTTCCATTAAACGCTTATGTCATGCAAGATACTTCAGCCAAAGCTACGAGGTAAGATCCTCGTCGATCTGGAATGTCTTTGACCCACGGTGTAAATAATGGCGTGAGATGTTAGCTTAATTATTAGATTTCTTTTGGTTTTACCGCATGCAAAACTATTTTGGAACGATTATTTGGAATGATATTTTACGTGACTTGTACAGCATTATAGTTTGAATGTTTTAAATTGACGAACATTACGTGTAAAGTAAGATTAAAATACTTTTCCTCTATAAATACTATTCAAGTATATAAAAATAATGATATTGATAATACTGACTGTATTATGACGCTCGAAGAATGTACATTTATTAGAATAAAATCTAAAAATTGAAATCATTTCTTAGTTACTTCTGCCAACGTATGCACGTATAATAACAAAGTACACGAAATGTTCAAATATTTAAAATTACCTGCATCTTTTAAACTTATTTCTAACAATACTACTTCGATGTAGACAAATATCAATTGTGTATAATTCCACAGTGCGTAGAACGTTGAAGAACGGCCTCTCGGAAGAGGAGAAGAAACACATCGCCACCTACATCAAGGGCTACTGACTGTGATAAAACTCGAAACCTGTAGCTCGTCCACGAGAAGAAAGGAGGGATAGTAACACGATCATCGAATCTTCGGTCGGACGTTGATCACACGACCAGAACATTGCGATTTCACGGAGGCGCAACCAACGAACACGATGAAACTCGAAAGAAATAAAAAGCCTTCCTATGCAAATCGCATACACCAAGGTTATATGTTAAAAGAATTATATATACATATACATATATAGATATATATACACGCTTATATATATATATTTCTATCGAACTTTCTGTACGTTGGCAGAAAGCTATCGTTTTTATCAAATTCGTCGGTGAAGACGAAACTCGAAGCCTTCCATTCTATTTTTCGATCTTATCGCTTCAAATGTCGTTCGTACTTTTCCAGATACGATCAAACACCGTAGTTGAATAAATCGTACTGGCCTAAACCTTTATAGTTAGAGACGATCAGAATTGAATTTCGCAATTTTGATACTGAAAGGTATTTTCTAACCAATTGAATTGGTCAAGTTTTATCAATTTAATAGATTTTTAATCGTACGAATGGTGAAAGATGACGAATAAAAGTAAGAAGTTTTCTATCGGTTCATAAGTTGATACGTGCATATGCGTTAAGTGATAAATCATTTAATTTTCGTCATGTATATTTTTTAAGAATTTTCCTTAAGAAAATGTACACATATCGAGAAATATTTTATGCACTCGACTCTTCGCAATCGCTAAAAATGACCGATGGTGTAGCACAACGAAAAAGAAACAGATCGGGATGATCAGTCAGACGGCTCACATCTCGTTTGGTACGACTGCCGGCTTGTAGGCGACGAAGCGACGAGCTTACGGGTCAGCGTTTCGCATCGCGAACGAATGCGACGACTTTTGAAACTTATATCCTCTCCATCTTCTTTGCGCGGAAAAAAGCGGCATGAAAGAAAGCGGAAGAAAAAATGGAGAGAGAAGTTTTCAGATGCATCTTCCGCGGTGACAGTTTTTCGCGAATAAATGCTCGTACGCGAAGAGGAGAAAGCATTTCTCGAAGCAATTCGCTTTTGCAACATGGAACGAGAAGATTATTGAAATACCCGCCGAGATGCTTCTGCATTCGAGCAAACACTTGAAAGTTCGAACGACAGCGATGAAAAATCGGACAATCTTATCGAAACGTGCCTCAAACGACACTTTTGATCCGTCGATGAAAAACTTTGAGTTCTCTCTTCAGGTTTAAAGAAAGTTTCGAACAAAATTCAATGAACCATTCGATGATACGAAACCGTATCTTTCTTTCTTTTTCTCTTTTTTTTTTTTTTTTTTTCTGTCGACGAAGGAAGAAACTAAGAAACGAACGCGAGAGTTTATGAACGTGAATAGCGATTTTATTTCTGCCGATATCGTAGGTAATGAATTTCGGATACCTAGACGGCGAAAATTTGTAAACGGTGTGATTTGTTCGGCGAGAGGAGAAACTTAATTAATTTAATCATCACCTTATTATCGCGCTGCGTGATGTTGCGCATGCGCTATTACTGTAATTTTCTGCGAAAATGATTCTTGAAATAAAATTGAGAGCAGCAATAATGAATCGTCTTGTTTATTTGGTGTTCCCCATTTTTCTTTCTATCCTTCCATGCAATTTACGAAATTGATCCTCGATTAATGTAGCATAGGATTCGATCATAGATGATCTACAACGGTTTGCATCAAGTTAATTAATTCTCGAGTATTTCGTTTTAATTTGTATTTTATTTCCGACAAAAAAGGTCATCGTTTATGTAACGTTTCTTCATCGTATAATCCCCAGTTTCCAAAACATGCAAGTTAAATATAATTCTGCTTTGGTGTTCTTATATTCTTTATCTTTATTTATCCTTATTTGACTTGTACTTTACTTATGCTTATTTACCTTCAAAAGCGGACGAAATAAAAATAATTTCAGAACAGCTCCGTGATACCTTCAAGCACGTACTAATAAAAACTTTCTGTATAATCATAACGTTCGTAAGAATAAAGGATGTACGAATTTGTCGAAAGGAAAAAAGAAAGGAATAATTTCGTTGGATTCGTCGCACGAGGTAAGACACAATTGAGCAATCGAGCGACGAACCCTTTTGCTAAAATCTACTGACTAAAAAAAGGGAAAGGTCGATGCGGTATACGAATCAAACAAATTCTTTTATATAACAAACTGTGCTCGAGACACACGATTTATTATTAACCTTCGTCCAACTTTAACAATATACAATATAATGTAGTAATAAAAACGTATCAGTTAAAAGTGTAATAATGATAGATCGTCGATCATGGGAGAAAAAAGATCGCGTTGCTTTGCGACCGCCACTCATCTCCACCACGTAACATCCTCGAGGTTATCTCGCGGCTTCTACTCTATCGAGTTCCTCTCCACCAGTCTTGGATACGTTTCTCGCGTGAAATTCGTGGCTGAGAATGCCGGCGGAGCTTGCTGATGAAAAAGGGGGTAACTGTGTGTATGTGTGTACAATTAAAAATATGTCGTGTGTGATACGGCATAAAAGGTAGGTAGGGGCGGGGGTAGACAAAAAGGAAGAAGCTTTTTGAGAGAGGGACAGAACGTTTTCGCGTGTGATTTTTAGCACCGTTACATCGATGCGCTTAATTAATACGCTAACACCTATAGTCGTGTAGAAAAAACACTTTCTCTGTCTCTTTCACATTATATCACCCTTCTTCTCTTTCTCTCACTCCCTGCCGTTCTTTCCCTTCGTTTCTTTCTATCTATATTTGTATAATTATATTACGTTAGAACAGCCTCGCTTCGTGCCAGGTTTTCGATCGCTCGACCAGTCATGTCTTTACGCCACTCGCGAGTTATCACTCTCGGAAACGTAAATTCCCGGTTTATATAGTTGGAACGTGTCCCTGAAGGCTGTATATCTCCGATGAAAAATGCGCCAGAGTATCCTGAAAACATCCTTAACACGCTCGTCCTTTTCTCTTCTGTCTTATTTCTTCGTTTCTTTTCCATTCTTTTACTCTCGCGTCATTATTGCGTTAACAGATTATTTCGTCTTTTCTTAGAAAACGTGTTCATCGACAGAGGGATAAACGTCCCGAAAATACAAGAACATTCGAGGACATAGTCGATACATCGCAAGAGGTAGTTCTTCCTTCTTTCTCTCTACCGATTCTCTTAGAACTTGGTTTCGTTCGTGTAGAAAGAATGTGCGACATTGTAAGCCTGGCTTTGCGATTAATTCTCGCAATCCTTCCAATTACTCGAGCAAGCTCGTACAAACTCGTAATCTTCGAGTTTCTTCCTTAGACAAGAAGAGGAATCTTAGTAAGACGAACTGAACTGCCTTTGCACTTTTGATACTCTTTCGGTCAATTTCTCGGTCGAGTCCCTCTATGCAGTTCCTATGGATACGGACTTCTCAGACGCTTCCTTCGTTCCTTCGATCGACGAGTGGCCACTGTCCTCCTTTCACGAGAGAAATTCCCTAGCGAAGAAGAGATCCGTCCGCGTTTCTCTGTTTTTTTTTTTTTCTTCCTCAAGCTTGAAAGATTCGTGTGCACCGCGCAGCAGACGCGTCGAAAAAGCGGATGTTCATGTTTCAACACAGTCCACGGGACAAACGATCGATCAATCGATCGATATGACACGGCTGCGAAGGGCTCCGTGTTCAGAGGTGTTCCTCGCGGATCGGACAATACTCGACGAGACGATTCCGCGTGGATGTGAACACGTGGTGGCGCGAGACACGACGCCGTCGGCGACGCGGTGCTCGGAGACGCGGCGACGCGGCACGAAGACTTCAGAGCTCATCGTGCTTCGGCCCACTGAACTCGTCGTGAGAGATGAAGCCGTTCTTGTCCTTGTCCTCGTGCTGAAAGATCTCCTCGACCAGCTTGTCGTGGTCAACCAGCATCTTCTTCATCTCCTCGTTGTCGCCGGCTCCGCCCTGCTCCGCCTCGATCATTTGTTTCCTCAGGTACTCGCTCACCTGTACACAAACAAACACGTTAGCATCGAGCGGTAACGCAGTCAATTAGACTCTGGTTCTCTTTTGCTTTTGCGATGTCAGTAAAGAGAAACGATCGTGCGAAGTTCTTTTTCAAATTACATACCTATGAATCGCTCAGAAATTAAAACGATCAATTCCATTTTTTACAAGTTTCACAAGTTGAAGTGATTTTAATAATAAGGTAAATTAAACAAATTCTGTTTAAATAACGCTATTATGTTTCCTTATTCTCCTATTTTATACGTGACCGATATGGCTTCTAAATAATTCATACGACGTAATATTTTATATATATATATGCATAGAATCCAAAATTCTGTTTCTTTTTTTTTTAATGTATTTGTTATATAAGGCAGATGAGCTTGTTTTTATCGATTTCATGAGTTTTATGTTACTTGGTTACTAAAAGGTAGTATTTCAATTAAACGTAGTAATAATCAATACATTTGGAACATTCAAGAGAATGGTAAACGTATCTTTGATTTTAATTGATAATGTGGAATGTGAATTGACAGCGTATCGAATTCTAAGTTCCTCTGGAAAGGATGTAAAATCTGATTTATCGCGTCCTAATCTCTTCCTAATCTCTGATTCTCTGTTAATGAGTCATGTCGAAAAGAAGCTAAGCGTTTCCAGCGGATGTTGAGTTAATAAATGAAATAAAGATAAATTGGCATATTTAATTAGAGTTCGATAACGAATTTCCTGTGTCGAAGTTAGATTTTTCTTAGAAGATTTAGAATTTTTGATTGCCGTGATACGAAACACGTTAAGCAGTTAAATATAGTTTCGAAATGCACTGATTACTTTTAATTAAGTCGTTTAAAAATTTATATTCAAATCTTTCACTATTATTTTTTATCATTATTTAATGATTTCGATACGTACGGAAAATAATTCAAAGGAATAAGTGGAAAGAGGAGAATTTATCAGTCGTCAAAGGGATTTATTCGCTCCGACATTTCTCTACATAAAATACAATTTGAAGCTTTATAACAGTGCATTTCAAGCTGTCTTAAACAGGGTAAGCATATAAATTCGGTGCGCGAGCGTGTTTTTATTTATTTAAAAACTCTTTTCTTCTGCAATAAGCCAAAAGGGATGAAAAATGCTCGGAACTATGTTTTTAAATGTACTTTGACGCAATATATCCACGGCTAAAAAGTTGTCAGTCGCACAATATTTTTAAATGATTAAAACGTATCTATATACGCAAGGGAATAAAATACGAAAAAAGGTAGCAAAGGATTAGTCGCGCACGTTTGTTACACGTTGAAAACAGTAGGGCACAAAAAAAAAAAAAGAATATAACGTTACGAGCTTTACATCCCTTTCCCTCGACACAATGCGCACATGTTAATCCTTTGCACTTGCACGCCAGAGATAAAGCTAGCAGCAAGCGATGCCCGTGATTGGCCTTTGATCCATACAAATTTTATGAGACGAGTGGAATTTCGTCGAAACAATTTTTTCCATCAAATTGTTCCGGCATATTTCGAATAGGATTCGTTAATCCTCGACCATCGCATTATTGATCTAGTAGGATCTCCCATAACTCGAGATGCGTTTCGTATTATACGAATTCCGTATTATACAGGGTCCATGGTGCAAGAATTAAAACAAGTATGAGAAGGGTATCATATTAGTATTATATATATTATATTAGTTATAGATTAACCATCGTGAATTACGAGCACGAAAAGAATTTAATATTTCAGTATTTAGTGAGTGAAAGGAATCTCTGCTTAAATATCATTTGAGCTTTTAGCTGGATCTAAAAAATATGAACTCGCAGAAACATTTGCAGTCTAATAATTGGAAATTGAGAAGAATGTAAAGTTTAGATTTACTATCGCAAGATATTATATGCACGTTGCTTGCTTTAACGAATAGAACGAATAAATCAAACTATATCAATTATATAGTTCACGCGAAATACGAGCTTCAGCGTTAAGAAGTTAATCTATAAATTGAATTTTAGTAGATTTGTTAAATATTTTCTTCTATTTATATTAAAACCATCACCATGAATAACCCTTAGAAAAAAATGAAAGAGATCTTGCCATTGCTCTCACCTCCTCGCGGGACAATTGGTTGTCATGGTCGCTGTCGATCTCTTTGAACACGTTCGCGGTTGGTGGAGAGTCGCTGATGTTGATCAGTTCAACTTCGAACAGCAAAGTAGCACCTGCAGTCAGAAATAAATGATTTTGTTAAAGATATGTTATGTGATCTTTCAATTGAAATTTTATCATGCAATTTCATTCTCCTTTTTAGTGAAACTCCAAAGCGAACACAAACTAAAAAAAAAAAAAAAACATATCGATTCCTTTCTAAATAACACGTCACCGTCTTTATCGATTGAATGAATACAATAAATGGTCGCACGAGAAAATCCTCTAAACATTCTGATTATTTATGACGACCAATAACGAAGTTCTCACATTTTTTATTAGAAATCTCCTTAACATCGAATATATGTAATTTGTAGCAAACTTCTTCTTTTTTAACGTGGTTCATACTGATCGACGATACGACGAAATCTAATAGTTGGGAAACATTTCGTTTTCTCTAATTTGATATGAACCTTTAATTATTTCAATTTCTTTCGTTTTGCTTGACTCGTTTCTATTATTACCCCTTTAATCATTTTATTCTCAAATACACAAATTGTTTCGATTTACAACAGGGTAAACAAAACGTAGGAACTCCTCCAAAACGTTAAACAGTTGCTCTTGAATAAAACCGGGACTTCGACTATTTTCCGAGACTGGAGCCTCTAAATTCCCTTCGATACGACACTGCACTCAGAGAGTCCCTTTCCTCGAGCCTATAGAGCGCAGACCTGCTAATAAAATATTTCACGATACTGCTAGAGTAACAGCCCTCGTTGTCGAACACGTTCCAAGAGGTTTCCACTCAGACTTGCAAACGCCTCGTTGGCAGACGGTAGCATCCGTTTCGAGGACACCGGAAACTATCGACGAAATTCTTGTCCGTGATACCGAATTTTTGGCTAATATCTTTTAAACGTTCTTGACGTTTAAAACCAAGATAGAAATGGAAGACGATAAAAGTAGAAGATGGGAAAGAGGAATGAGATTTCTCCAAATCAGTCGCCTTGATCTTCTATTATATTTCACTGATCCCGTGCAATCACCGACATACCTTGACCGCATTGATTGACCGAAACCCAATAAAAATCCAATACGTCTCTGTCAATACTGACGAAAGACGATTGCCGTGGATTTTCTATTATTTGTTCGACCACAATCTATACTCTTCCACGTGGATGAAAAATCTGTCTCGTGTCTCTTTTTTCCGGATGATGTATGACGGATACCTTACCTTTGACGTGTAGTACTAATTTCCTTCAGACAAAGATCCAAGACAAATGCAAAAGTGGGTTGGGACTTTATGTCGAATGAGAAGTATTACTTGCGAATAAGCCGAGATAGGCAAAGGTAATCGAATTTTAAATGACTTTAAATGAGAAAGATATATATACCAGACATATATACGTAGAATACGTTGCGGATTCTTCGTTGCTTTTAGCACTAAACAAGATAAACACGAAGCTTTCGATAAACTGATAATGGCTTTTCAAATTGACCTCGTTTTCTCTAAATGTCCAAATGTTAGGTTGTCCGAAAAGTGTCTTTCTCTTACAGACACGTCTTTTACAACGATGCATCTTTATACAAACACGAAACCTAATCTGCCGAACGTTGTGATCTTTATCTTGATAGAACAGAATGGATCATACGTAATTCGATAAAATAATATAAAACGGAAAACATCGTGCATCATGTTGTGATGTTCATTCTGTACAATTTTTGCACGTTCAAATTTTCCACAAGTGCATAAACATCCCCAGTCCAGTCATAACGCTATATTACTTACAACGTGACAAAATGTTCACCATTCCACCAACAGATTAAATTATTTACGATGTACAGCGTTTTTATTAAATAAAAAATTCTCTGAACGTTTAACCGTTATATCTCAATAAATAACCTATCGGTTATGAAACGTCTTATGAACGTTTCCGTTTACGAGATCGTCTGTTGTAACGCGATCATGTAATAAAACTGATATTAGAAAAGGAAAATGAGCTCGTTAACAGTGGCGTGCACTTAATTCTCAGAGTAGAACGACACGACCGATCAATTTCATCTTGACGATTCTTACGCAACCACCGTTGACCCGAGCGAACCGTATCGGCGATAAGAACGACAAATCTGTCCGTGTTATAATACAACGTTCTGAAATTGACAAAGTGGTACGATTACTCATTACTACACTCATTAGAACACTTGTATGTACAATAAGATTATATCTAAGGATAATTTGTAATTAGCAGCCTGTGCATGTCTCCGCATTTATGAGAAATTTAGAGGTGTACAAATTTACGGAATGAACATAATACGAAGAAATGTATCGGATATGCAAAGCAAAGCGTACGTTCTAATATTTCGTAGGTGAAACGAATCGCTAATTAGCTTTCGTTTTTTATCGCTGGTAAAAATATGAATTTGCATAAACATCGGCAGTCTAGTGATTTATAACTATAAGAGCCATTAGTTCGAGCAGTAAATTAATCTCAACTGTACGTGTTCGCAGTACCTGAGATCAACTACGTATTGTAAAAATAAACGTGAACGATTTTTGGCAATAAACGCGTTTAAACAAGTATATAAATATATAATGTCCTGAATGGTAATGTAATTTCACCGATAACGATATGATCTGTTATGCGGCGAATTCCCACGAAATTCAACGAACACCCAGCACGCAGTACACTCGCCTGCATCAGCGCATATTTCGTATTAATTATACACGGTCCTATCGTGATTAAACCGTAACCTAATGAAATATATCGCTTAATTATTCACTACTTAAACTGGTTGTAATTAATACAGTAGACAATGTATCTCGTCTAGTGGTGAGCCCCGTGGAAATTTAGTATTTAGTGACTGAGCGGATTGATCAGTTAGAATTAGTGAAATAATGGATTAGAGCTCAAGGAAAATTTATCGATTGTCCACAATCGCTCCTCCCATGACTAAAATATGTAAAGTACCTGTAACAGAAACGTATATCCGAGACTCAAATTTTTCTTAATTCGCTATCCGTGCAATAATGACAAATTTTTCGTAACTTAATAATGTCCGCTTAATGATAAAATTTCATTGAAAAATTCGTTCCACACTTTATATCAGATTGTTCCAAAAGTTTCGTTCTTTTTATACGGAATTAGTAGGCGCACAACATGTTCTTTTTTATATTATTTTATTGAATTATATACCTATTTTGTTATAATAGAACAAGGTGGGTCATATACAATTCAATAAAATGATATAAAAAGAAAAATGCTGTACATCTATCATTTCCTCATAAAAGGAAAGGAACTTTTCGGACAACCTAATACGATTTCCACGTGGAATATAATCTTCTGCCAACCTCTCCAACGTTAATTCACCAAAAGAGACACTTGCGTAGAAACGATAGTTTCAAATCCTTGCTTATTTTCCATATAACGCTAGTAAACTCTTGAAAAGTTCCTCTTATTTTCTGTAGCCGCAACATCGACGACAGATGGAATCAAATTCTTTTTCTTTGTACGCAACTTCCTCCTTTTCGTTCTTGCCCTTCGGCGTTCCTCGTGCCGGGAGAAAACGATTTTCTTTCTGAATCCAAGAAATCTGAAACCTCTTTTTACCTCCCGAACAATACTAGGGCAAACTATTTTCGTTCGCGGCTTTCATACTCCCGGAAAACTGAAATACGAGTTAATGTTATATGGTAACCAGACCGAAATAACGGAAAAGTTAATCATTCCATTGTTGTACTGTAGGGAAAAGAAACGGAGGTAAAAAGGGAACGGTTCAAATTAATCTGTGCTTAAATGCGTTCAATGGCGCGCGACTGGCCGTTTAAATTGTTCAACATTTTTATCGCAGCGTGAAAAGAGAGTATCGTTGCGATAGGATTGTTCTCTGGCTCGTGGTCAAATTTACGAGGAATCGCTATTATCCAGGTTGGAGATTAAAATGGAATTGTGAATTTATGAAAGACCTCAGGCGTTACAGTTAGGTAGTCTACTGAACAATATATACCGACCTATTGCCTCTTTGATATATAATCTTAAAACTAGCTATTAGACCGAAGAACATGTTCTTTATTTAATTTTAGATTGCCGTTGAAAAATAAAAAGCGAAGAACTGTTCGTGATATTGTATTTTTTTTCTCATAATATTTAGATTATATACATTATATAAAAAATTAATAAAACAATGATTATGTTTGTTATTCCTATGCAGCTACATATTTTTAACAGATCCAAGAGATTCGTTTCGGTTATTGAATCAATATTTCAATGAAGATCCTTTTCTTCATTCTGACATGACACAATCTTGTCGTCCTACAATAGCGATCGTATAAAGCCTCGTTCATATTAATCGACTTGCCTGAATTCAAGCTCTGTACAAGTCAAGTAATTTGAATCAAATTGTTTGAATTTAGGTGAACTTAGTTCAAATATTAATCTGAAATCGTGCCAAAGAAGATGATGCTTATTAGAGTATCGTTATTAACAAGTAAAACCTCGATTTAGCTTGGAAGAAAGGATATTTCTAATCAATTAAAACCACAAGTTCTCGTTAGTAAAGTTAGTTTCGAGATATTAATTCAACTAAACTGACTTGACACAAATAATTTCAGGTTTAATGAGAACAAACGATAGGAATTTTAAAGTACATAAACGATAGATCTAAACTGGTCAAGAAGTTGACTAATCTGAACGAGAGATAATATTTTCTTGTAATAAATAAAACTATCTGTATAAATATAAAGATATAATGAAAGTCTATATCTTTCTATGACTATTAAAAGTGAAGGTTTCGTTTCGAAATTTCGTTATCGTTGAGTCTCGTTTAGATTAGTCAACTTCTTGACCAGTTTATGTACTTAAAAATTCTTACTGTTTGTTCTCGTTAAACCTGAAATTATTTGTATCAAGTCGTAATAACTCTCGTAATGTATAACGATATCGACAACATTACTGTAATATCGAAATATAATGATCTTCTTGAATTGGTTAATCGCGAATACTAATCGCGATACTTATTCCATGTCTACCTGCAGTAATTAGCTTTTCCTTTCCGTAGAAAATAATCGTATCGAATGTTCATCGAATCCCGTCGATTTCAGAGAAACGTTAAAAAATTGAAACGAAGCGACTACGAAGAGGTTCGACAAATATTCCGCTCTCAACCTGTTATGCCGTCAACGTAAACGTCGTGTTGCGCAAATATTTTTCACAAAGGAGACGAGTGAACCCGTGTTGGCCGGCGAAGAAGTTAATTAACCATAAAACGCATAAACCGCAGTTAACCCACCCGCGTTGCAAAGCCCTCGAACATTGTAACTTCTCATTACACGTTCTTCCGCAACAAAGAACCACAGACAACAGTCTGACTGGGAGAAACCATGAAAAATTCGCGTGGTAAACGAACGAAGAGTCTGCGTCGTTTCCAGAACGATTACGAAACCCTTTCAATTTTTGTTATGGAAATCTAAAACATAGCATAAATGTGAAAAAGCAAACAAAATTTTTCATGATATAAAATATATTCACACTTGAATAGGAATAAACCACTTTGTCATTTTTTTTCGAAATTCAGTATGCACCTTCTTTTATATCAGAATAATAGGACTCTATTTATCTTATAAAATTTTTTAACTGATTTCTCTTTTTATTCATTGTGAGTGGAATATAAAAACTAAATAATTATTTTAGTAATTAGGAACTTGTAAAAAAAGCTCAGGCGAAGTACAAACCATTTAGGGTTAAAAGTCTTGATCGAGTTATGATAAAACAGATTTAATGAATGAGCAGGAACCACGGTAATAACCCTAATAGCTTCTTTTCCTTGCTTCCTTCCTTACTTCATCCCTGGTTTTTTTCTTCCTCCTTCCACTTCCTCATCCTTCTTCTACTTTCTTTCCGTTATAAGTTAAATTTTAATTTTTCTAATCGCTTCGACGAATTTAAATTTTGAAATATTTTTCCATATAATGAGCTCAGTATCACCGAAGATAGTTACTGCGCAGAAAAAATTATCTATCCGCATCGGAACCTTTTTCACCGAACATTATCGAGTGAACTCCATTCTTCGCCAATAAAAGCCCTCCATAAAACATGGGATCAGGATCGAAGGTATATGCATATTCGAGGCTAACTTTCGATTTATCTAACGCGAGAACGTTCGCAAAGAAGAAAAAAAAAAAAAAGAATGAACGAACGAGCGTCGCTGTTGATCCAGCCAGGTCAACTGCGATGGCTAGTGCTCGATTTAATGGTTGACGTTTTATTGGATTTCCGTGCAATTGCATTTTTTAGTCTGATTTCGTTACTAACGATCCCCTTTTGTATCGATTCGTCCGTTGGTCTCGTTCGTTTACCTCCGAGAATCGATGGGACCCACGGATAATTTGAGGAGAGTTAGCATTAAATTGCAACTTCTCGCCGTGAAACCGTTGCAATTTCGTCCTTTTTATGTTCGCCCTTGTTTCTCGTTGACAAGCCTTTATCGTGAATTGCTGAACGATAGAATTGATGCAATCAATTCCAGCTCCCGATACTTTTTATTTTATCTACCGCCGAATGACACGAAAGATGATCGATATAAATTTACGTGCTTTCGTATTAGCAATTTTCATTAGTCGTTTTCAATACTCGAATATTAAATGAAACAAATATACGTTTGACTTTTTGGTGTTTGGTAGGTTTCCGAATTGTTCTAATAAAAAGAGCAATTAGGCGAATTCACGTATACTCGATAAATTTTTAAAC
Organism: Bombus haemorrhoidalis; assembly: GCA_014825975.1. Taxonomy (NCBI): domain Eukaryota; kingdom Metazoa; phylum Arthropoda; class Insecta; order Hymenoptera; family Apidae; genus Bombus; species Bombus haemorrhoidalis. The sequence goes on along the minus strand of CM026166.1, from coordinate 1,507,257 downwards.
TCGGTTTTCTAGAAAATGGACCTTCCAACGTAATTTTGTTATATCTGATTTTTCACTCGTTTCATATCGCCCCCAGAATCTGTCTAATTTCACTTGTATCAGAAATTTAGACCAGCGATGTATTTTATTCGTGCGCGAGTTCCCATACTAGATATCGAATATCTATTAAAACGATTGTTTATCGCGACCTTCGAGAAAAGTAATTTCTATCCGATAGAACGAAGATGATAAGAAACTTCAGACACAGCGAACGTCGTAAGAACGTCGACGAAGAAACAATCTTACCTCCAGGAATTACGTTTCCGGCTCCTTTCTCTCCGTATCCGAGTTCCGGCGGTATGGTCAACTTCCTCTTTTCGCCCACGCACATATCCACCAATCCTTGGTCCCAGCCTTTAATAACTTGGCCAACTCCCAGCTGGAATGTGAACGGCTGATCTCTGTCCAAACTGTAACAGACAATAAACGAGCTACGTTTTAAATACTGTTTCGCTAAAAGTTCACGACAGAATGCGAACGATTTTTTTTTTATCGAAAGTCATAATCGAACACACGTTGGTTTTTTCAGCTCGTTTATCTTTGTTTCGTAACTCTTATTAACGTAAAACTTATTAACGACATTTTCTTAAAAACCATATTCATTACCAACCAACTCCACCTATCATAAATTTTTCACTCTTATTTTTTTCACTATGTGGTAACGGTTAGATTCATAAAAGTAAATAACTGGCTTAATTCCATGTTTATTCTCTGTTCTAGAAAAAATAAAAATCTTTTTTATTATTCTCGATTCTTAAAAAAAAAAAAAAAAAAATTTGATACCCATAACGATCCCGTCTGATCGTGGTTAAAGATAATGATCGTTATTTCAGACTAAATTCACGGCAGATTCGATATAGATTTTCATACTAACATAATATGCTGAATTTACGCTGAATTTCAAGGTCTTCGATATCGGGAGGCAGGTGTACGCCTGTCTACCATCGATATTTCCCGTGAAAGAGATCGCGTCGTGGAAGTGCAATCCGATGCAGTCTCGTAAAATCGGGTTCACGTATGCCAGCCGATCGTTTCACGCGTTCCGGCAACGAAAATTGACAAGTTCATCGGCTGACTGACGCAGGAAGGCGGAAAAAGCGGAATAGAAAAGCGGAGACCGTGAGAGGGAGAGAGAAATTCGTCGAAACGAACACGAGAACTCAACGCAACGATTGTGTGGAAAACGAGGTAACGATGCTGTAACGTGCGAAAAAACGAAAGCTATTAATATTAAAATGTGTTATTAGCGAAAAAAGAAAAGAGCAATTTGTTTCACGATAATTAATTTTCACTACATTCATACATACACTGCTTATGTATAGCGATAAAATTAGAAGTTAAGAGCTACTTTTAAATTTAAAATTATTTATGAAATAAGTCCGAATAAATGTGAAATATCGCTCGAATATGCGAACAACGTATGCGATGATTAATTCCAATATCCATAGACCGTACTATATTTACGTAAAAAATGTGTTTGAATTAATTTCTAGGTAAAACATGGCAAAGAAAAATGTACAAAGAATCGAAAAATTGATCGAATATTGATAGAACAAGGTTGAAATAAAACATTTTCAAGAAGAAGGAGAAACGCGTAGGTTGACGGAGCTCGGTATAAAAAATCGATGGAACATAGGGGAGGAACACGTCCTCGGACTCGTTTGAGGCGTCTCGACGTGCGTCTCTGCCACTGACTCGAAGGGTTGCAACGACGTCGCGCGCACACGCGAATGCGGATGAAGTTCTATGTGCAACGAGTAACTATGTTGTGTCACGAGAAGAATTTCAAGCAGAGAACTACGTTGATATGCAGATATGTCGCTACGAGCTGAATGTCTACACACACGTATATAATGTTAGAAATACTTCAGCAACGTTTCTTCCGCTTTATTTTCTCTTCCTCTTTCTGTTCTTGTTGTTTATGGAGTTTTAACCAAAAAGAAGACAGGCTTTTAGGAAATTACAGGACATTATAAAAGGAAACTTTACCTTTTCTAATAATTCTGTCACTTTTACAATAAATTAACGATATTATAAATATGACTCTATCGCTGATATCAGAATAACCGAAGACGTAAAAATAACAAGATGGATCCGTATAAAGAATATAAATAATAATTAACTTCAGTGAAAGTATCAAGAAATGGACATTTTTATACAAATTTTTCTCTCTATCTATAAATCGAATTATGATACACTTGGAATTTCTATGAGTGGATAAATTACTTGAATAAACGAGGATTAATGATTGTATCAGTCTACGTTCCAGCGTTCTGACGACATTTAAATTTCGTTCAACAAATTTAAAATGAAACTCTATCCTCATTACGAGCATTCAATCTCCATCGATCAATCAAATCATCGTTATTATCACATTTACCTTGGCTTTCCAATAAAAAGTTACGATCATCCTAACGATAACTATCGTTCCTGCAGTAACTTCAGCTACATCGAGCCGGAACGTTGTTCGACTATCGACACGACTCCCATAAACTTTCTTCGAACTCAAATAAAACTAATCGCGTCAAGTGTCAGCTGTTTGCTTCTTTTTCGATTTTCGTTTGCTGCTAACTTTACATTACAGTTTTCCATTAAACGAAAATCCAAGTGAAGATCGAGGATTTCGATTTGAAAGTAATGGCGCGAGATTTGCAACGATATCGATTCTTTTCTTTGCTGAATCCTGTCAGGGAATGAATTTTCTGATCCACAAGATTTACAAGATCACAGCGTTTCCGATTTCCCTGATTCATCCTGGTTCATGTTAGAAGGTTCAAGCTGGAAATATTTATCCGAGTGACGAAAATTCGTCATAAGGCCTGCGTTTTATCGAGAAACGTCGTCATTTTGCGAAAAATAAAACAGTTTTATAATCACAAAAGATATAGGACCATTGATCTTGTTAGCTGGAAAATTTTTAAAAGAAGTTAAATTGAGTGAAATTTTTGAGTATAAAGCGATGCGTACTAGTAATCGAAAACGGTCGATTTTGAACTTTTTAAACGTGTTTTATTCCACCTTTTTTTTATAACATACAGTCGTCAAACTCGTGAAAATTGCGATCCAAATGCAATAAAAAATTACATTAATTTTTTTTACAGAATTACACGATGCAAGATAATTATGACAGTTTAATTATATAACGATAATAATTGTATTCCAAAATCGCTAAGGAAATTTTGAGATATAAAATCACGTACATCGATTCTAACGTAGCAGATAAACAGCAAAACATGATTGATTATTGGAGAATCGAGGTATCATCGAAAAGAAAATATCGAACACGTCGCTGGGTAAGAATAGATAGCACGCGTTTATTCCTGGTAAAAAATAGGTGACACGAAAAGAATGTCTCGATGAAAGGAACTTCGAGATCGTTGGTCTTATGCGTCGAAAGTTCCGTTTAGCGGCGAGGAAAATAGAGTTTCTGAGAGGAGATCCAAGACAATTTCGTTTAGATATTAATAGGTTATTTGATGTGACAAGTTGGATCAACAAATTCTTGGTCTTTTTTTCCTTTGTATCTACAATTCATTTGTGAACAAGCATGAATTTAGCAAAATTTCAGATATACATCGCTGATTAATTTGTACAGATAAAATCATACTTCGAAATAATTAAGTAAAAATGAAAAATTGGAAAGATATTCAAATATTAAATTAAAATATTCAGTACGTTCTCTTTTGCAGAACGAAATAATCTTTACGTCGATACTTCCAAGCAGAAAATAAAATTCAAGAACGTATTACGATTACATATTTGTCAACTTGAAAGCTAAAAGTTTATATGCTCGAATATGATTATATTCTACCGCTCTTATCTTTATTTGCATAGTACTATCGTTGTTAATTAGCGAGTCCAGCTCCACTGGAAGCTATTAATAATTCAAAGAGCAAATATCAACAGTAATGAGCATTTACGGTTTGCACGAAGTTCTATTACGACATGACTCGTACAAAATTTGAATTAGTCAATATTTATGGAAATCATAAATTCATGTAAACCATATTTTAGTCGAAGTTTTTACTTTCGATGAATTCTATTAGAATGTAAAATAATTTTCTTTTTCGAAAACTCTCCTGTAAAACCTGAATCCCATATCCGAATTTCATCTCTTTACTTAAAAAATTAACGGTTATTTATCGCGTCGACATTAAATAAATAATCGTAAATTGCAAAATAAATTAAAAAAATAGTCTGTGCAACCTTGTCGCGTTTCTCCATTTCGCAATTTATATAACTGATGATTGATCGTTGATCTTCTAAATGAAATCAAACAATTTCGAAATAGTTGTATGATCTTGAAATAACGAAGACCTTCGCAATCTCAACCTTCCTTTCATAAAATCAAAATCGTGTGCTTTAACACGAAAGAAAAAAGGAAACCATTAATCAACGTCCTCGAAAATTTTCTGCTTATTAGGCTTTATACAGGTTTCACGTGAACGAATTGCCAGTCATTCGCGAAACAACGTTCGGGGTTAACTTATCGGAAGTTCGTTAGGGAGCGTAATTTTATTCGCGAAAGTTTTGTTCTACTAACCAACCACGTCCGATATCTCGTCGTTGTTCTTACGCGTGAACAAACATATTATGCGCTCGAGACATAATCAGTCGGAATCCTTCTAACGCAACTCGTTACCGCTCGGCGTCGCGGCGCCGGGCGTGCAGAATAATGTGGCCCAAGTTTCGAGGATAATTATGTTGCGTAAGGGTAATTACACCATGCCACGTGGGGAATTTCAAGTTTCCTGCACTTTCGCGCATCCACGTCGTAACAGCATGCGCTCATGCATACAACCACGCGAAGAATATATTTCGCAGGGATCGTAAAGGGTAGCAGTCATCGCTTAGAACACAGGAGAAACATCTATTTAAGAAAGCGCAAAGTACAAAGCAAAATAACACGATTTACTACAAATGTATATGTTAAGTAAAAATAAATTATGATTAGTTTAGGTAAGATAATAATTAGAGTTACGTCGTGTGCAATTCATTCATTTATTATACGTAATGTATTTAAAATTACACAATAGCGCTCTTTTAAATTTATTCCTCATTATTCGCGAAACATTATTACGTTAATTACGTAATTTTTAACGAATTTCGTGTTGCTTCAATCGTTTCCCCAATTTTGTTAACTATTCAAATCCTTCACAATAAACCAATCTTACCGATAGCTTCCACATTTCCGTATAATCATTATACTCAATTATTCCAATGAATTTAATTCCTGATACTGCTTTGTTCGCTCAATATCGTCTCTATATTAACTGATAATAATACGAGCAAGAACAAAAGAAATTTTTACGTTGTATCATAGAGATACACGAATTTCACGCAGAACGTATTATATTGTCAAAAATCGAGTGACACGCATTGTATTTAATATTGTGCGCAATGATTCATTAAAGAGTATGCATAATAAACGTAGCTTCCCAAAATACGCGTAATTATTTATCAGCGCGATGCACTGATCGTCGTGTTAAATTTGTATCGGCAGCTGATTTCCATGGAAAACTAATAATTTGCTTCCTGCCTCTCGATAATAAAACTAACGCGTTATCGAAACTTCCGACTTCCTGTTCAAGCAACGAATTTAATAAATATTCGGCCGTTCTATAAACTGCATTCTAGTTTGCATCGCTCAATACTTGGGCTTCAGACTTGACTATACAATATTTGAACGATTTAGTCGTTCACATCTTTTATCATTTCGTTTATCAAAGACGACAAACTACTATCGTAGTTCTTGAAATTAAACTAAAAATAACTACAAATATCCTAGGAAAACGATCATTCTTACGAGATCCACAATTTCGTAAATTAATTAGATACGCTTCTTCCACGACGTAATTACAAGATAAGTAACAATTGTAACGAATGTTTTATTCTCAAAAATTTGAAGGATCGTTTTTGTTACGAGCCTTTCGATTTGTTAACACTTTGCCATTCGCAAAAGCTAGAGAGAAAATCCGTTGAGTTACTTTCCACTTATTCGATAGTCACCAGTCGTGGAATCGTTACGCGCCAACTCAACAATTCTTCCATGCAACTGAAATCTTGTTCCCCAGTTCCTGTAATAAACAGTAATCCGGACAAAAGCACGTTATCGGTTACCGCTACTCGACGACAGGAAGTTGGTCTCTGATCGCCGGACCCCAATGGGCGCGACAGATTCAAGTACCGACGACCGTTTAATTATTTCATTAACAAGTAACGTTTTACAACCTCTCGACCAGAGTAGACCGCCACCGCAGGTTTACTACAGTGCTCTCGGTAATTACTGACTTTTACTATCGTGACAGCGGATCGCATATTGAACTCCCGGCGACAAGAGACGATTTCGTTGGTCACGTTTGTCGTTATCTGCCACGTTTTACACAGTAATTTCGCGAAACTTCAAACCGCACTTAATCGTGCTTTAAAGGAGTTGTTACGTCGCGTCGCAGGGAGAAGCTCGTGAAACCGAGCAAAGTGTCTGAAGTAACATCGAAACGATTTTAAATTAAAGTTTCCTCAGGGATCGATGTACGTTATTACTTTTTATAAATATCGAGGAGCTTTGATCGATTTGTAATATCGATATGTGAATTTTACGAAAGTATTCGAAGTAACGATGAAGTAGAAGTCAGACTCATTTTATAAATTATTTTACTATCAACTATATGCACTATTATATACATGTAATATAACCCAAACTTTTATTATTATTAAGTACACGATTAATATCCAATTCCCATGAAAAATATGATTTATTTCCATAAGCATATTTATCCAAAGAAAATGGCACAAATAAAGGTAAATTCTAAGATAAACTGGAAAAATAAATTTAAATTAATAACTTTTATTATTATTAAGTACACGATTAATATCGAATTCCCACGAAAAATATGATTTATTTCCATAAGCATATTTATCCAAAGAAAATGGCACAAATAAAGGTAAATTCTAAGATAAACTGAAAAAATAAATTTACATTAATAAATTCTAATGTTCTGTTTTAAATTCTTTATTTAAATATCACTGACTGTATTAACATCGGACTTTTTCCGTAGGTTTAGAAAACCCTTCTTCGTTTGGCTTATCAAAAGTCAAAGAGTCTGGAGATAACGAGTTTGTCAAGTAACAGAAGAATTAAGTATATCTCTTCCAGAATAAACAAGTATCCGGATATTTGCGAACGTTATTGTAGCTCTAAAAGAAAAACGTTGTTCGGCTGCTGATAGTCGAATGGCATTTTTCTTTTGTCCGTATACGTTACTTCGAATATTGGAATTGTTTCCTCGCAGCAAGGTTCCTGGAAATCTTTTTATACTATTTACAATATTTCTGTTGGGTAGAGTTAATTGGTTTTGGATTGAATTCGTTAATCCGATAGGAATTAATACGACTGCTTGGAAACAACAGCGATCCGACAGACAAATAAGAATATAAGGCGTTTTCATTTGGAGAAAAGAATTATTGAATGTTCGACGGAACTTGATAAGTTTGCTCGTGTTTTTTGTTAGCGTTCCGAAGAATTCTTCGATTTTACATCATCATGACTTCGTACTTTTATAGTGCAATTTTCGTCTCAATGCGAATTGTTTCATTGTAAAAGATGAAAAGCTATTCATTGTTTGAGGAAAGACTTCGGCATAATATGTAAATCAAATCAAGTACATGTCAAACAATAAATCACGCATACCGACAACGATGTTTTTATGTTTTTATATTTTCTGAAAGCGTGGAAATTTTTTAACGATAAAGGAACACGACTGAATGGAAAATAATTCAAAGAAGGGTTAATATGCAAAGAGTAGGTAAAATGTAGAAAATAAAAGCCTTCTTATTATATTTAATAGGTGAAATAAATCTATTTTCATGCGTTAATTAGCATTCATAAAAATATCAAAATGCATAAACATTCACAATCTATTAATTATCAGATAAATCCAACCATTTATCGTATTACGTATTAGGTTGTCCCGAAAGTTCCTTTCGTTTTATAAGAAAGTAGTAGATGAACGACATTTTTTGTTTTATGTTATTTTATTGAATTACGTTTGATCCATTTTATTCTATTATTACAAAGCATCCTTAATCCATAAAATAATATAAAATAAAAGATGTTGTGCATCTATTATTTCACTTATGAAACGAAAGAAACTTTTGGGACAATCTAACACACATCATGGTCAATCAAACTCTAAAACGCGACAAGAACATAGTCAATTAATTATACGAGATTTCTACATGAGAATAGACAACCCATAGACACACACACACGGAGCGTGTTCTTGTAACGTGGTGCTCGGTCGGTGAAAAATGGAAAATAATGAAGCCAGGAAGAAAAGGGTTCGATCGACAATGGAGCTGCAGAGAAAAGGGAAAGTCATAATGGGGGAGGAAAGGGAGAAGGAAGGATACAATGAGGCGGCGGAGAAAAGGAGAAACCGCGATGGAGTCGCGGAAACGAAGAACTACGTTCCAATGAGGAGCAAATATCTCGAAACTAATTTCTACGACTTCTTTCTATCGAGCATGCGTCTCACTTCGAGACACGACAACCGAGACGATGCGACCGTCGATTCAATATGAGATAGAAACGACATTGATATCGATAATTACGTTTATCCTGTATGTTCTGACTTATTCAGGATAAAAGCAAACTGACCAATAATCTCATATCCTCTTAACGTTTTCTTGATCAGATTAGCGATTTATATGTCGTTTCTGATGGTAATTTTAAATAAGCAATTTATATATCTATTCCACTTTGCCATGAGATATTTTATATTTTCAATGTCAAGAAAAAGGAAACAAATAAAAAACATCTGATTTCTAAATCTAAAACATTCACCGACGATCGCGCAGGCGTTAATGTACGATATATACAACAATTTCTTCCATGTGTGTTTAAAAATATCGAATTGCGGTCTATTTGTAATAGTAATAATAATGATGATGATAATTATACCATCTTATTATATCGAATTATACACTTTTACTTATAATTCTCAATGAGAATTGGTCTAAAATAAAATTTATTCAAATAAAAGAAAAATCGAATTATACACTAAAGCGTGATTACTTGGTGCAACTTATAGAATGGTCGAGTTAGTAAAACTGTAGCATGATTAAAAGGCGACCAACATATCTGTGATATGCAAGATTTCAAGAATAATTGGAATTTTATATGAACACGCACGCGTAGATTTATTGTTCTTTGACACGCGACAGCGATGATGATTCGACCATTAAAAAAAAAAAAAAAAAGAAAGGAAAAGAAAAAATAAAGGATAGCAATTGGTGGATGAATAAATGAAAAATATAACGACTTATCAGCGTGTCACGATGAAAAACCGTAAACGTTTCAATCGATGCTAGAAATCTTTTTTCTGTCGATTTGCTCGGCGAATTAAATGTAATTGGAACTTCTATAAATCATCTACACAAATAACGTGTAACGCACGTAATAAAATTATGTATCTTGCTCGAAATGTGTTGATATGCGTACGCAAATTTGGTATCACGTGCATCAGGATTACGATATGATATATCTATGTGTATTTAATCCGTGTATGTAGTTCAATCGGGGTGCTTTAACGTTCATTAATATTTAACATATCGAGTATCTTTAATATCATTATGGCAAAACTAGTCTAAAATTGTCAATCCCAAGATATAACAAAAATATACAACAAAATCTGAAAAGAACGTTTCATGAAAATAATCTTTTAATAATTAATTAAAATAATCAACCACATTTTTTTTTTACCAAAATCAAATTGCAAATTGACTGCATATTGCAATGACCGCATTTCCCCCTATTAATAAATACAGATATTATCTACCTTTAAGCATTCGAGAATTATACCGAGTCGTGTTTCATCAGTCAAGGACGAAGTACAAGAGGCAAGAAAAGATGGAAGAAAGCGAGACACGTCCAAGATCTTGACGTGCAACGAATGAACATCCTTCTTGTCGGTGGATGTACTAAGAAGCAAGCTATGCGAAGTCACAGAGAGAAGGGAGAAGCAAAAAGAACAAGCGAGAGACGAAGAAATCCAGCAAGAAGAAGAAACAATTGCTCTGGGACAGTTAACTGTAGGAGAGACAAAAAATATCCAAGAATCAACCCTCGACGAAGTCCTTCGCTTCGTCTCGAATATCCTTTTGCGTATGGGCTCCTGCGGATAGAAAAGTTTCCCGCGTATCGCGGTACGCTCTTTAAATATTCAAATGGAAGCACCGCTAGCAGCTGCTATACGCGGGATATTGCCAGTTTACGAAACCCTCTATTCGCTGAAGCAAGTCCTGTGAGACGCTCGATGTTTTTCACGCGAAACTTTCGAAACTGCCGTTTTCCCGACATGCCGTGTTTCACCGAGATCAGACCCTATCATACGGGTTACACAAATCGATGTAAATAATAAATACGTCGAGATTAGACGCGTTCTAATAGACTATTTCCGGGAGCAACTTGAAAATGGACGCGTGCTTTTAAGATAAGATAGGATTATTCGAGTCAAAAGGATATCTCAGTTAAGCTCGAGAGTAGTAAATTTAATTTTAAGAGTTCATTGGCTGAGGAAAACAGATAAATGCTTACCGTAGAAATCTTCTATGTACATATCGCGTATGTTACGTGAAACATTTTGAAATTTTATTAGCAGTGTAACGAGATACTAGTTAAACTAGGTAAAACTTGAAACTAGTCTGAAATGTATATGGAAATTGCGAAATATTTATTATAAATATAAGATAAAGATTGAATTTTAAAATGTTGGAACTCTAATGGCTCAAATAATTGTAGCTTACTATATTTTCTATTACCAGGAATTAAATATTCAAGTCCTTAAAAGTAGCAAATATTTTTATCCGTACCTTTAGTTATTCGTTTAGTTTAGTTAGTTCTTCGGAATATTTTATTCGTTATATGAGTTGATGAGTATGACCTATATATGAGAGCTTAAATAGACTACGCGGGAAACAATAATATAAATAGTTGACAAACAATTGGAATGATGGATTAGAACTGCGCTTTAAATGCAGTATTTATGTTTCGTGAGTGAAGTTGTTATTATGCTACGTTTCTAAGTACAGATTATAATTAAGAGTAAATTACGGACGCGGTGTAATACATACTTATATTAAGCGTAAATAAGCTTTTAAGTTTTCGTGAGTTTACGAAACGATACACAAGAGATTGAATCATTGTTTTGAACTAGAGGTTGGTTTTAGTAACTTAACAGTAACTTAATAGTGCACTTAAGAGCTTAGAATATATACACATAATAAATTGTTTAATTACGAAAGAAACTGAACTTATTTCCATCGGAGTTCTCGAATGTTTACGTTCCAATTTTACTCCAATTTTGCTTTAACGTAATCTTACTTTACAATCAGACAATTGAAACGTGTGTAAAAATGTTTTTAATCAAATTAAATCATTGTAACTCAAATTAGCTTCGTGAATATCCATTTATTATTTCATAAAATCCTTTTTTCTTTAAGTCGCGCAAAGAAGAAACGTGTTACCGTAAACGTGGAACGTATTAAAAGGAACAACTACGAAGCGATATTCGAATTATTCTCGATGAATCGTGAAGCGTCGTCGCGATTCAGTTGCTGCCTGCTAGCCTTGATACGAACCAGAGTGGAGGAAAAGTATGTCGTAAAAACAACTTTACCGTGAGTGTATATGACGCAACTCGGTAAATGGAATCGTCGTTAACGATGGGAATGTCGTGCTTTTAAAAACGTCAATGTGCTCGACCTAATTCTCTCCTTATTCATTGTAAACCCGTTATCTCACCCCCCTTTAATTAGAACTGTTTGAGTCTGCAAATGACATCGACCAGACTAACGGCACACCGGTGTTTATGGTGCGGCGCGCCACTCACAAACTTCAGATGCATTTCTACGAGAAATATACAAATAATTCTGGTAAACTCGTTCCTAGTTTTATATCTGCAGTAGTTTATTCGTGCTTTATATTCGAGTTCTGTTGCGCGTTGACAGTTGATGAACGATATGGCACTCGTTGCTAGACGAGGGCGATAGGAAATTGGAAAATTGATTATTTTTTTTATGGAATTTTAATTGAGCGGACTTTTATAATTTGCTGTTCTGCAAGATTTTAGTACGTAAATTAAATTGTCTACTTACGTGCTACAGGAGTTCTGTAGTATGTTCTACAGGTAAACATGGAACTAAATGCTTCTAAATGTAAAATATCCAGAATATGTAAAAATATTATAACCTTGTAAGCAATATTTTTCACGATAATTGCTGTAGAATGGTGATTAATAAAATGTCACTAAGTGGCTTGTAGTTCGTTAATAACAATAGCAAACTAACAATAAGACACCTGTCTGGTTAATACAACTGCTGTACTACTGAAACAGTCGTCGCCTAAGTAGCTTAAGTCTGTTTCCAGACAGACGTACACAAACACCGTGAATACTACGTATCACGAAGACGCAAAAACTCTTAGCCCTGTGCTTACTCGCTCTGACAATTCAGACATTAAAACGCTCGCGAAATCCCTTAAAATACGGACAGACTTTTCGAACAGAGCTTACAAGCACTGTTTTCACTTTACTATCTATGCGTACTTTGCCACTAATAAAGCGAAAGTTTTAATATTGAGCATTTATTTTTATTCCACCATGTTCTTATTTCTTTTAATTGATATTTCGATCAATTCCACGTATTAGACAAAATAATTATTACAAGACAAATTTTAATACCTTGTCCGATGATTTTCTGAAACTACGTAATACGTTCGCAATTAGATCGAAAATCACATTCTACCGTAACATGTACGTATATTCTTCTATCTCTTCTAGGAAAATGTATTTTCTTCCTTGCACTTTCTTTTATAAAGATTTTTGGCATTACGATTAAAATTATTTTTATATTAGAAAAAAGAAAATACGTTCGAATTACGATTATATCTTGTCAGTGTACGTACAGACACATATCGTATCCACGTTTCAATCCTTTGTAGTCCACGAGTGGGCGCACGAATAAAGAACGAATGCACATGGCTTCGCTCTGTATGGTGAATTTATTCCGTTTGAAATTCCACCTACAACGAGACTTCGCTACACGCATGGTGTCGTCATTAATTTCACGATTAAACAACTGACCATCTTCTGGGCAAAGTCGGAAAAGAGGGAGTGGAGACAATGTCGCAGAGTCGCGGAGAAATATTGAAATGGGGGCAAGGACGAACATGCGGAAGATCAGTCGAGTTCCTCTGCGATGGCATTTGCATACACTCGTGCGCACAGGTGGACCGTGTAACGCTTCGGAAAACATAAATCGTGCCGTACATGGTCGAAGGAGGAAAATTACACCGTAGGTAAAGTGAAACGAAAGAAAAGAAAAGAGAGAAAGAGGACAAAGAGCAAAGGGAAAATGGATTTAAACGTATTTGTACTTTAGAGTGGGTATTACGATTGCGTAATCCTTTCATGTTTATATGACTTTTGCGATATTTGATTTACATATCGTACGTAGTAGAGAGTATACTAATTCAACTAATTAAGCATATAATAATTCCATGTAAAGTAGCGATTAGGGTAGGTACTATCTATAAGAAAACTCGATAATTTCCTTTCCTCTGCAAGATATTACTATATTCGTATATTCGATAACCATTTTGATATGAAACGTACAAACTTTGGACAGAATTTCTTTGGATGTTTTCCATGTTGGACGAATTCAAATAGTTCAGATTATGAAATCCCTCGAAACGTCATTACTGTGATATGAATATAAACATCTGAACGCCAAACTCATCTAACGCAACATACACGTGTACGTTCGATACATAAATCGATATAATGATACTAAAATACTTTTGTTCGAAAGAAGTACCAGAATCGCTCCCACAGTTCACTCGTATTTGTCCTCATGCTGCGTTAAAAGTTACAATCCAAGAACAAAAGAGAGAAACGAAAGAAAGAATCCGAGGAACAAAGAGAGAAAAGAACTAGTGACGAATAAAAAGGAGAGATTACGAAATACGATCTTAAGTTGTAAAGGACGAAACGATAAGGAATCAAGAAAGTAAAAGAAAAAACTATCAAAGAATTCCGTTTTGCCGGGCCATCCGTTGGTCGTCCTACGACTATCGTTGTTAACATATCAAAGAGCTTGCAGCGATATTTAAATTTATTCCTCCTACCTCACCCGTTTACGGTATACAGCCCCCATTCGATGCTCTTACGTATCGAAAGCATGCTACAAGCATCTATAGTTGGCCGGTATATTCATAGGAAGATGGCTAGGACGTTCGAGCTTTTCATAAAGAGCCAAACGGTTTCAGTGTGTTTCGGCTGAAAGCTCGTTTCTCTCGCGATATCCAACCCTATGTGCTATACCACCCCCTCATACACCATACTCGTGTGTGCGGATCGGCTGAAACGGACCAGGTGCATTTTCCATTGTCCTCGAGCGTATGATAGATTGGCTAGAAACGAGGGCAAGTGTTCTATCTCGTGCATTCTCTTTTTTCCAAGCTCGGATAAAATGTCTTGCATATCTTCGAAATATTTTTAAACCCGGAAGAACTTCGTTTTTTTTGCGACTTTCCGGCTTAGTTTTCAACGGAGGACTTTATAAAGCCAGGATATTCTACTTTGCATAGATACTGGGACACGATATGTAAGTACATGTAACACACAGATATTTGATTTGAGCTGTAACATCAGCTAACTTTTAGGATAGGCAATCAAATTGCTGCCGTTATCCAACCAGAGTATAATTCAATTTGAAGTTCTAATATCGGACATTTTTATCAATATTTCGATATGAAAATAATCGAGTAACGAGAATCGGAGCGTTTTTCTAATATTTTCAATTGGAGATAAACTTGCTGAAACAAATGTGAACGAATACGTGCGTACAAAATTTAAAAGATCGTATATTTTTAATAGGATTTTCATAATAACGAAAATATCAGCGTGCTATGATTGAACAAACGGCGATCAAACATGTGATATACTTCTAACTAATCGTCACAAATATTCCGCAGTATCGTAAAGCGTTTAATTAAAAACCACTCCAATTCAATAAAGAGTCGGCAAAAATTCCAACCACTGTTATTACCAATTATTATCAATTTCGACTGGTTCCAGTTTCATCGAGTTGCAACCTCTCAAAGTTTACCAAACATTAAATTACCCCGGTAAAAAGAGTAAAGCAGAAAAAACAACGAAATCTCAATTATCTCACATTACCGTGTACACGTTTTTCTGTTACATTGCACTGGACTCCTTGCGCCACGTATTTCTCCTCTCGAATACGGTTTCGCCTCTTGGCATAAATTATTTTCAAGCAGCATCTACGGATACTGGTGGGAATTGGAATTGGTCGAAACGTGTAGGACGGACGCGAACGAAAATTGAACGCGTGTAAAAGTGGCGCAACGTTGGTCGCGCGTATTTTCGTGGCACGCAGAAATTGCATTTCAGCCGGTCGTCAATTACAGCGGAAACGAGGTCGAAATTTTAAAAGCTTCGAAACAGTCGAGGGACGTCGATGGCGGGGTTAGGTGTAACGAAATAAAAGCGAATAATTAACGCCAGTCGACGTCACTCGACGTACGTTAAACAGGTTATATCGCTTACAACGAGCCAGGACATTGTTACATCATTTTTAACATCTATTCCAGAGCCTATCGACTTCCTTAAGGGATCCGGCTACCCGACCGTTCTTCGCAGCAAGAAACGACCGGCAACGAAGGAATTTACTGCGCCATTAAGTGTCGCGCACAATGCTGAGCCGACCAATAACGCTACACGGTACAGGCCATCAAGCTTTCCGCCTTTCCGGCCGCGGGACTTGGAAAATATTCCGCGAATTCGCGTAGGCCGCGATCCCTGACGTTTCCAGACGGTTCGACTGTTAACGTCGAATGTCCCGTAAATTCCCTCGCTCGTGTAATATCGCATTATCGTTTAACATTCGAGAACACCCCTGCAACGACGCGTCGCCCGGCGACTGCACGTCTCTCGCTTACCGCTTTCGATTAAAATTCTGATTCTGTCGTGAGGCGTCGTTGCGTTTCACACGATTAGAATAATGGCCCGCCGTTACGGGTCGGCTCTTTGCAACGAGTCACTCGTAGAATTACACTGCCACGGCAAACGGTCGCTGTTTTTCCGGAGTGCGTTCTGGAATATTTTAGAAGCCACGAGCATTACCGTTTCTCCTCTGCGGAAGCTAATGTTGATTCGGATAAATTTGAATAAAAATTGTTCCTGGTTTATTTTTAGGATGGTGAGTTTTGTAATCCTCGGTTATCGAATCGAGATTTCTCTCGCAACTTTCAATTTTTTATTTACTTTTTTTTTGTTTTTGTTGGATCGATGAACGAATTCCGTATATAAGCAGAATGTATTTATTATTCAGGCGTCGTATATATACATACGAATTATTCTCCTCTCTTTCCACTTTCCACTCTTCCAACCATTCTCCACTCGTTTTGCTTTGATTGGAACTCGTATACCTAACGACATGCTTAGTATGCATTGTTCAGTGTACGTGTAGCATGTCTACGTTGTTTCTCCAAACATCTCGAATTTTATTTTCAAACGGGATAATTGGCGATGAGGAATGAGCAGCATAAGTGATTTTAATTAGCTTCATTTTCAATAGCGTTTAACTAGAGTGAATTGCCCGGTTATGATAATATATATATATATACACGGATATTCTTCGATCAAATCAGTTCAGACAGCTACGGACAATTTGTTATTTATCACACATTGTCGTAGTTCGAAAACTAAAATTTCCATGGTGAAAGGCTATAGCGCATGATTTAAAGGCAAATAAATAATATAGCGACAAATGGTCTGTCTGAATAAATTCTGTTTATGAACGACGAATTACCGATGACTTTTCGTAAAATGACAAGCAATTTCAGAGGCAATATATTCTAAATGGCAATAACAGAATCTTAGCGCAGCGAACTGGATTTGTAACTAATCGATGTGACGTATTTGTCTGGATAAACATCGCGCCAGCTTAATCCTAACGGAAATACAAATAAGGATAAGAAACGTGCTTTGGAAAGAACAATTTGCGATTCTATATCTTGTGTTCGTCGCTAAAGAACCATCCATTAGTTTCTGTTCTCACGAGTTCTCAAATGACTCAGAATTTCTTTAAATAGGAACGATCCCTTAGAATCAATCTGCTCTTGGTGCTGCAACTATAGAATCACTCGGCTAAGTAGTTTTCCTGAAGAGCCCACCTAAATGCATCCCTTTCATTCGTCTTCTCCTCGATTCTTCCTTTATCCTCTTTGAGAACAGCTGTCGTGTTGAGCAAAATCAGCGAAGAATTAAATTTCTGTATTTTCGGGACTAATCGGGATTGCGTGAAATGGCTAAGATAAACTAAATTCATATTAAATCGCGATAAACGTCGTTAATTTACAGCCCCATAAAAACATCGGCAATTTCTGTGACATTATAACGATCGCCTTCAGAAGAAACCTGCTTCTTCCAGACTGTCGACTTTTCTTAATGCCCTTCAATCGTAGAAAGTCGCTGGAACCTCTTAAAGAAAAATTGCTCTCCTATAATTTCCAATGTACTTCTTTCGACGACGACCAGCCATCGGAAACTTTTTTTCACGAAGACAAACTTGTATAGGAATTAATGATAGGATCAAATTTAATAATGTACGCCTCTCTTGATATGTATTGGGACATTTACAGAAATTGAAGTAAATGTGAAAAATTATTAGGAAATTATAAAAACGTTTCAGAATTATTATTTGATTTAAAATGTTTCATATATAATTATCCTAATTATAATTACTCTGATATATAATAATTTTAATACAGTAATAATTAATAACAATTTTTCTTGTTACATACGTCCATCATTATTTAGATCAATCTCGATATTCACGTTACTATCGTATTTATACATGTTATAAACGATCCTACAATACAGAATTGAACGTTTCCAATTTAATTCGTGTGAAATCGTTCCAATAGAATTTTTAAGGCATAATTATGTATTCTGATTTATTATAAACATTTTCAGCAAGACGATCCTATCAAAGAAAGTCATAAACATCCGGAAATATTAAAAAATATATATCAAAATCGAAATGACAAGCAATATAACTTGATGAAACGGAGAAAAACCGCGACGACGACAGTCACGATTAGGACCGGTCGATCGCAACGACGTGAAGCGCAAAAAGCAAAGCAACGCGTGACGATCACCGTATCGCGAGGATGAGAGGCGAGAAAAGCGTAACTTATCGAGTTTTCCGGTAATTAAGTTGAAAATCGTTTCAATTCGCCGTGTACGAGGCCACGGTTTAACGTTTGACCCGGTTGAATAATTCCTTCGATTCCCGTGTCGCGTCGGACAAATTGCGAGACAGGATTTAGAACGAGCCGCTGTGTATATCGCGATGTTGGGACGTTAACGTTTCACGGCTCTTTTCCCCTCTCGCTTTTTCTCTTTTTTCAATCAATATCTGCAAGCCGGGGAAACAATCATTCGCCGCGCTCGTCACCGGACCCATTTTTACACCTGTTCCGAAACGCGCGCACCTGGAAAATCGGCGACCAACGAATTTGTTAGTCCAGTCTGAATACGGCGATGAATTCATTATTCGATTTACCTTTGCCAAATACCGGCGAATATAGCAAAGGAACGAGCTATTAACGAGCGGCAATAACGAGTCGAGTTCTGCAGGTTTCTCTACCCCGTGCACCCCTTTTTCGCGCCGAGCAGTGGCGGGAAAATTCGATTTGCAGCATAGTTTTGTTAGTAATTATACGAGCCACACAGCGGTTGATTACGAACTTCGCGTTAACGTAATGAGTTTTGAATGATTCCCAGGAAACTGTGCGGCAAGTCGCAGAAACTACAAACTGGTAGATCTACCGTCAGTGGAGTGGAAACAGAATCATCCCCTCAAGGGAATGGAACGAATTTTAAGTCGTCGTTTCTACGCCGATGACAACGTGGCGCGCTCGTGAAGCTCGGAAACTCTCTCTCTCTCTCTCTCTCTCTCTCATCTTTGCTTTGGCGAGATGGCTTTGTGAGCTTCGAATCAGACGTCGCGCCGAGATATGACAGACACGATGGTCTCTGTACCGACGTACGGGGATGAAGCTTTTGGACCTGGTCAAAGCGCACTTGTCGGAACCTATGTACGCATAGGAAGGGAACGGATAATGGGCAGGAAGATTGGGAACGTAATAGGGATTTATTTAAATCGGATGACATCGACCAATCATCGCAAGAAATATTTCCTACATAATTTGTCTTCCTTCATCTACTTTTAAATACACGTATCCTTTCACTGATCCAACAATAATATCATCCATTCTCTACTTTTAATTTCAAACTTTTTAACTACTTTTAAATATCTTTCATTACCTATCTAACAATATAATTACCTATTTTCTATCTGTAAGTATTATACGTTTAACTATTTTTAAATATATTCTTTTGATGCCCTAACGATAAAAATATCAATCTCCTACTATATTTAAGAGTTCGGTATTTCTACCTACCTTTAAATATCTTCCTTTTACTGTTCTAAGATTATCCACCTTCTACGTTATCCTTCTGACTCATTTCTAGTCCCTTTATCACATTACAATAGCTGCAGGAAATTCCAACGATAAGATCCACCATTTACAAAGACGGGGCAGATGCCACGAACACCAAGAAGTATTTCCAATATGAAGAAAGACGGTCTTCCAAAGCATTCCGGTATAAGCTAAATTGCATTTGCAAAGCGTCTACCAGCTGTTATGCCGTTCCCTTCTGCTCGTGGACGCCTTCCTGCAGGAAAAGGAAACTCGCACACGTGCTTCATACAGACTTGACGTACGTGTTCCACGTGACTATGCCGTTGCTCGCGGATCTGCGATTCGTACGTGAATATTGCGTCGCAACGCCGCGTCTGACGTGCGTCACAAAGCGGTCGTTCAGCGTCGACCGTACGACAGAAATACTTATCATCACCTCCTCAACCCTCGAATACCGACTTTAGCGAATCACGCACGATGTCGCAATACAACTTAGCGGGCTGAGCTACCGTCTCAAGCTCGCTATTAACTGCTCCGTTTCAAGCAAACGCGTGTATACTCGAGTTACTATTTCCACATTTGTTTGCAGTAAATGTGCAATGGCGAAGAAATCGTCGGGGTTAAGTTATTACGAACGCGATCTTGGAAATCTGCACGATATTACGGTGATTTAACGTCCGAAGTGCTTAAGCGATACGATTAGGAGGAGTTCATTGTGAATTTCTCGTGGTTGAGAAGAGGATTCTTTGCGTGACAGAGAAGTTAAATTCGATTCTATTGAGAAAATTCGAAATGCTTAGCGCGAAAAACGACTTCAACTGTTGAAAAACGACCTACTTTTCATTCGATGTTCATTTGGAAGGAGTTTCGTGCAAAAGTGTCTAATAAACGATTGTCATTAACTATGAAATTCATGAAATATATAAATATATATCTAAATTCATCCAATTTCTAAGTGGCCCTGTCAGAAATATTAACAAGGAGGAAACTAAGCACCGTCGTGAAACGTCCTTCTGTGTATCGGAAAATCTTTCATCCTAAATCTTTGCCCTAAAACCCAGGATCATTGCAATCTACGCATCGCTTTTATTCATATTTAACTTCCATTTTTCAAACACACAAGACCATCGTATTTAAAAGTCAAACCACCAGAGTTATAACACAATAATCTTCGCCATATTAATATAGCTGCAGACACAAGATCTTGTCAGACGAATCAAATATAAGTCGCCACCTGTCGGTTTGCCGCCATAAGTCCGCTAATAATTTAAACCGGGCTAATTTTTGCCAGCTAAGCAAAAATTCAGCACGCTCCGCACCGGCTGGCGATGAAAAATAAAACAGACGCCGAGCCGTTATAACGCTCCTCCTCAGTCGCGACACATTGGGTGGCGATGAATTTCGCGTTAATATAACGACAAAAGCTGTGACGCCTCTCGTCCCTCTGGCTCGGCGTTAAGCGTAGATTAGATTCTCCACCTACTTCGTACTAACTGTAACGCGTGATAAAGTGAAAATATCTCAGGCGTCGAGAGGATTGGTCCTATCAAGGCGCTGCTAGGATAAGGAAAAAGAGACCATTTCTCAGCGGCCATCTCTTGTTATCTGCTAAGACTCCTGGAACGGCGACACCGTGTAATAACCGTGGCAGAAGCTTCTATGTATTTATAAGATATTCATAAGCGCGTCGTCTCGATTTCTGTGGTCGACAAAAGGCGGACGTATGATTATCCCGATGGCCGCATAAAAAATTCCGGATGTTGCGATGCGCGAGAAAAGCTGCTTTGTCTGGTACTTCTGTTCGACGAACCATCGATATTTTCGTCTTTACAATTAATCTTTTAATAGTGCAGTCTGTCACTGTCAGATTAAATCGGAAATGACTGTCACGCGAAACTAGGACTTAAGAAATAATAGAAATTCGTTGAATCAAAATTCGCTCTGGTTGTATCGTATTATGGTAAAAATAATTTTTAATTAAGAGCCAAGATTTACGTGGGAAATTTAATTATGCGTATACTGTTTTCTCTTACCAAGTAGTGCTGCATTTTTAATTAAATTGAATAGTAATTTATGCACACAACGGCGAATGTTGGTCCGCGGGTAATGGAATTTGTTCTGTATGAATTTTTAATTTCGTTTTAAACAAACCTATGCGTTCATGGATTTTCTTGAAAGTTGCAAGAAAATTGAAGAAATTCGTGATTGATATGAACATATACCACATTATATTGTGTCAATTAAAAACTAATCATCTCTCATAAATACGTTGCTATATCTGTACTTTACCACATTTCTTATAAAGGAAAATCCTTATAAAGTGGCTTACCTAAAGAAACTTAGAGTCCAAAATTCTCACAACTTTTGCTCGAAAGTGAATCCTGAACGGGAAACAGCAGCTACCCATCAAGAGAAAATAGTCGAAGAAGCCCATCTAAAATGTCAGAATAAAAACAAAAGGAGAAAGTAGCCCAGCAAAAGCTGGCAGACAGTTAACGGCACTGCGGCAGAACTCGCGGTAAGAGACAAAGGCCTGGGCAAACGACTGAGTGGCACGCTGTAAATTTCGCCTACGCTCGGTAGGTGGTTTAATGCAGATTTAGATAGGTCGACCGGGCGCGCATGCGGCTTTCAGGTCTTGGAGACTTAGCCTAATTAATTTATAGACTGCTCCCTTATCTGTTGCTGCCGACGTTGTTGCCAGCTGCATCGCGTTGTTCAACACGCGGCCATATACAAGGTGTTTCAGAAATTTGGTGCCAAACTTGGGCAACGCGTATTACTATGTATACTGACAAAGAAGTCGTAACGAACATGAGTCCAAATATCATAATTATCTACGAGTATCTGATCATCTTCCACCGTGTATAGGTAAGCATTTAATTACAGCATCATTTACTTTTTTTTTCTTATTGTATCTACTTAATTTAAAAATAAAAAAAACACAAATCTACAGATACAAATATCATTTTTATTCTGAATGTAAATGTCAAAAAGCTAAATTACAGGACACCTGAACACAACCTTCGATCGAAGGATCAAGTTTCTGAAGAGCCCTGTATACGCTGAAGATACCTACGACCTAAAGGGCACACGAAGTGAACCCTCCGTGAAGTAACCGTACCAGTTACTTCACCTCCTCTTCACCCCTCGAGATAACATCCACCTTGATGCATCCCTTCGACGGAACGTGTCTCGCGTAACCAGAAATTCCGGCACGTTACCCGTCCATCCGTGCCTTCGCTGGATTTTGTTGCAGTTATTTGCTGAAAGCAAGACGAACTAGTCCGTACGGCGTGTAAGATGAAAGTTGCACGAGAATCGTGTAACAGTTTGATGGGACTGTGTACCAAAGCGAAGATTCTTGGGTAATGAGGTTTTGAATACAAAGAGAATTAAATTAGTTCGAAAGGATAAATATTGGACTGGTGAGAAAGTAATACAGACTTCTGATAGTTCTAGAAGAAAGAATTTCGTGAAACATTTTCATAGTTCCAAATGACATATCACTTCCTAATTTATACGTTTGAGCGTTGTTGGAGATAAATTTTGAAAAAAAGAAAAAACCTTCCTGATTTCCTTCGTACGTGTAAGAAGATTATATTCTTATACGTGAGAACGTGTCGACTTTTCCGTATTTAGCAACGATGCTTAGGAGAGGATGAAGTCGCACGAAAGGCTTCTCTCGGTGAATTGAATTAATAGAAGGCTGTTGACACCTGATTGCTTCCAGGTTTCGCTAGAAATTTAATTGGTTCTGACTAGTCTTAGTTGATTGGCGATTGTCACCTGTTAAATCCGATTCCTGGTTCATTGACTCGTATATCACTCGTTTAAAAACGCCCTTCTCCTCCAATCTATGCTGTTTTGCTAATATTATTTAAAAAATATAGTATTTCAATGTCTCTATGAACTTTTCCATTTCTTTTTTTCTTAATAAATTTCTAAATTCATTTATCAGAAAAGAGTTATATGTAGACTACTGTACCCAACTACTAATTACAAAGATAAATGTAAAATATATTTTCAATAGGTAGTTATGATTTTCGTGTTATTTGTATTACTGCCACATAAGCTCTAATACGTTGATTGTAGGCAAATATAATTGGATTTATCGGCAAATCTAGTAGATTCGTGCCTGAGATGTAGGAGTAGGTATTTGCTATTAACACAGTGATCTAGCTGAAGGAATCGATGATTAGACATGGAAATTGCTTGAAATACACGTTTCATAGTGTAGGTGGAAACTGCCCGTTGGCGAATGTGCATGATTTTATCGGAATTATGCACTTCTCAAGTGTTCCACTTCTCGGCTCTTATCATGAGTAATTATAGACTTTGATCGTTGAAACTTTTCATACTTCTGAGATTCGCATTGTCCGGCCAGTATCAAAGACTTGGAGTGATTTTAATCTTTGGTACGAAAGAGAAAAATTAAAGAAGTCAAAATGAAAGTTATATGAAAGAAATGTCTGTCAGAAATGCAGACGATATATTTGATTTTTATGAAAAATTATAAATTGGCTATTTTGATTATTTTAGTAGCTCTGACGTTAATGTAATTTAAAATATATTTTAAAGATACTACCAAGTATCATATTTTCAATGGATTAACTTAATTATATTATATTTTACTAATGCGTACAAACATTTGTTATTTTCTTTAAGGTTATAGTGTATGATGATCGAGCTTTAAACAAATTCAAGTTTGTATGTATTTCCTATGTATGTATGTATATTTTAGAAAGCTGGAATATTACATTAGAGTCAGGTGATCGATGTTGTTGATCGTTTAACGCTTAATACAGAAGTCAGATGACGGAATCTATCCATTTCACCGGTAAATCGAATGGAGGCGATGGTATCTCTGTTTTGCAATATCTCTTGCTAGCTTTGACCGAATCGATACCCTTGTTTAGTACTAAATTGAGAGTAATTTATGCGACGCGTCAACGCGTTGAAGTCAGATTTACAGTAACTAGACTCTTCGAATCAAAATTCATAATAATTTCTTCCTCTCTATAATATGTTACTTTACTCGCATTTGTAATGACGATTTTAGTATAAAGCGACAACAGTTGAAAGGTCAATTGACATGTTGAATTAAAAAATTGCTCTTCCATAAAAGATGAGTAAATTTTTCAATTACAAATCAAATTGAATTGAACTTCTTATAATAATTTACACATATGCTGACCGTACGTACGTACGAAAAAAGCAACAAATAAACCAGGACGAGAGATTCATCGATCTAATTGGTTTTCATCGATCTAACCTTTACTGGTTCCTTTTAATATTCCTCGATTATTGGCGTCGCAGTGGAAAGTGACAAGCCTTGAGTAACGAAGCTCGTTAGATCATCCTGACTCCTCGTTGAACGCTGTTAATTACATCGCACCGGTAAACACACGAGCAAATGATTTAGTTTACCGTTCAACGTAGACGACGACGACGACGACGACGACGACGACGATATCCTCGTTCCCGTCGATATAATTGTGCCTCGATGTCAATGTATCACGACAGGATGCAAGGAAGTGGAAGCGGATGAAAAGAGGGAAGGATTTCGAACGACGTCAGTCCTACGGGCAATCGAATTTCCTCGACGAATCTTGACGTCGCCGGATAGACTGTCTTCAGGCAAAACAGCTACTCAAAAGCCTCAACACAGGGAAACACGAGGGTGTGAACGTGGCTGCACAGCTCTTGGAATTGAGTTTTTAATTGGCGAGGAGACTGGCCTCGACGCGACCTACTTAAACTTTGGCCTGGCGTTTAAGTTTGAATGAAAAGCATTTTAGACCCTCGCTCCTCTTAGGTGTCTTAGGTTTATTGTTCCTTTAGAGCGAGCTTTTCTCGTGGTATCGTGCGGAGATCGTTCAGAATTTGTTGAATCACGCTTTTGGGGAGCATTACTAGCGAGAAATTAAGTACGATGTTTCGATAAATATGATCTCGAAGAATTGCATAGTAACTGGAGTAACTGGACCAGGTTATGAAGGTCCGAGAGAGAGAATAACAGTGAGATTCTTTCAACATAATTATGAAGTAAATAAACGGACCAAAATGTGTTTTAATCGATTCTCCTGCATTTTTGATAATGATAATTGCGTCACGTATAATGACGCTTAAAATGTCAGATGCTCAGATGCGTAGTGCTATAACTGACAACTAAACGATTAATATTAAATAAATTGCTAATAATTCCAACGTATCTCTTCGAACTTTCTTTCTTGCACTGTGCTAAACAATATAAACTATACAAATTTATACAAGTCAAAACGACTTGCCATCTTTTCCACGAAACCAACCATTAATTCTCACACGTGTGATAACAAAGGCACAAAGAAATTGATCATAGAAAGGGTTTGTTATTCCGTATCGATCCAGACGACGAATCGTGAAAACGAATAGTGGACGATCGATGGAGAAACGTTCGCGATCCCGCGAACCTCCGTCGCGTACCTCGTTACGGGTAATTTTGGTCCGGAGTCAAATTCTCTGGCATCGATAAAGGAAGCAGTAGGGGGAAATGGTAACGATCTTGGTCGATACGGTTTCTCGATCGCGTTGGATCCTCGATTTCGAAGCCACGACGTGGCCAAGTGGCTCGTGCATAGGAAGCAGTCGGCTCGGAAATAGGGTGCGGACCGTCGTCGTAGCGTTGCGGCCATACCAGCAGATAGCGTTGCATATTTCATGGTGCACCGTAACGTAATGTACGCCTCGCATGGGAAATCCTAACGCGGCCGCGATGCCCAGTTTCCATCGCCATGTCCCGTAATCTAATCTGTTTTGTCCTGCGGAGAACGTCGGCGTGAACTTTATACCAATCTACCTGCTTACTTGGTAAACTTGTTCCCTTTAACGTGTCTACACACCGTAGGTCAATCTACTTTCGTTGAAGTTTTTCTAAGAATTTTTCAGGGATATTGACGTTGCACGAGGTAGCTGGTGGTTGCACGATTATAGATTGCGTGAGATTCATACTTTGGATTTTCACGAGGTTAATTTGAATTTAAAAATAGTTTTCATTACGATACGAGTAAATAAGTGAGATACTTAACGCGTTCGTTATTCAGATTATGAAATTCGATCGGAGTACTATATTAGTATATATCTTAGTATGATAAATAGAACTCTGCAAATAATGAGGAATTTTCAAGAGTAATAAAGGTATTTTCATATAATAATACACAAAAATGTATACAAATGATTAGACGTACTGTAATTTGTATGTAACAAACATAATGATATAACTTTGTAACAGTAATAAGTTATATAATCAATTTAGAAATGATAAATTTACACGATAAGACGCTAATTGCCAGCTAATTTGGAAAAATGTAACTGGTTATTGATTATTTGATTGATTATTTTACACTTCAATTATTTAATTAATAATTGTTATCCTGTATCGCTGTATACCAAAACTAATTCTTATATTTATATCAGATGGAAATTTACTTCTGACATGTTACGTGGCTTTGTTCAGTGTTAATGATTTGAAAAGATTGCTCAAAATACGCGGTCCAAAAATCGGCGTTACACTTTGCCCTTATTGCATACAATACCAACTCCGACTAAACCTAATCGCTTTGTTCGTCCTTAAGGCGGAATCGCAATACCGCATTTCCACGGCCACAATGGGGCAAACTGTCTCCAAACTCGGCTCTTTCTCCACTCAACAGCCCTACACAATGCCTCCAGCGTCTTTTGTCCAACCCAACAATGATCAAACACCTTCAATTGACTTCCAGCCGAATTTCCTCGACCCTAAACGTATTCTAAACCCTGGTACCTCTCCCTTATTTTCTCCCTTTGTCGGTGATTCCCGCGTGCTTTTAAAGTAACGGGGTAAGATCTAGGCGGCGGCACGCGAAGGTCAATCTCTCGGATTCCTTTAGATAAAACGATGCTTTTCATCGTAAATCGAGAGCAAGAGATCCAATTTCCACACGCAGCATGGCCAAGCATTTCTAGTTTCGTCTTGAGGACGGACGATAGCTGGCCCCCGATACGAAAGCTCGGTTGGTCTGGTTGAATTTACGACGCGAGCGTGCCGGCGTTTAATCTTGCCAATTGAATGTAATCTTGTAGCCTCTTTATAAGCGGTTGCCGGAGATTCGACGAATCGAAGCCGCTCGAGACGCGGCCCCGAGAATCTCGTAGCTACGTTTCCCCGGGGATCATCGGCCCCTTTTCGTCTCGATATCAAATTGTAACGACGGCTCCGGCGAAGAAAAGGGAACCGGTAATGGATTTCTGAAAAGTTTCCGCCCTACCATCGACGAGAAGCTAGAGTAGGAGCGGCAGGCGGAGGCCTTTGTTCACGCCGGGCCAAGTTTCGACTCGCGGAATTAGTGGCCCTTTAATGGGTCCCGTGCGAGCTACGCGGAACTTTTCCTCATTCACGGTAAGGGAAAAATCCGAGACGGCAAGTTTCGCCGGCCGATCGAACGGTTACGACTGGAAAAAGACGACAGGCGAGATATGGTAAAGGAGGGAAGAACGCCAGATATTCCAGGGACGGCACGGCAGTAGCATGAGCCGTTTTTGATCAGACGAACGGCGTAATACGCGTTTTATTAAAACATGAATGCAACGTGGAATTTTTAATATTTTCTACATTTGGATGTTTATTCGTTTATTTGGTTCGGTGAGAAATCGGTATATTTGATTTATTGCGAGACATCGTAAAGCATCGATATTTATAATGAAATGAAATTGGTATCTTTATATCGCAATTCAAAATAAAAATTACACGTTAACTGTTCATATAATTTCCAACGAGGTAAAAATCTGTACTCGAATTCACGTGTGCAAACGTTTCAAACGCGTCTACCTTCCAGTCGCAGAAATCTTCAAGAACTCGATTTTCTTGTCGCTTATTTATTGCCATGAATTTCGAACGAGATTGCTCGGCGCCCTGGCGAAGTCTATCTTCCAACCATGAATATTTGAAATTCAATTTGCGTTAATAAGTGTTACACAATTTCGTTTCAAGCGGCTATGTATGTTAGAAAATTTACAATCAGAAAGGTTTTAGCGAATCGGTTTTCGATCAACATATTCGATACAACAAGCGCGTTCAAACTGCGTTGTTGCGAATTTTTATCGAATTCTTTAATTATCTATCGGTTAGTACGTTCCAATCGAAACGAGTTTCAAACAAACAGGTGTCAAGGATCGTTCATGTAACTGGAAAGGGAGGAAACGCGATGTCGAATGCGATGAACAATTTGAAGTTGCATTCACGAACGACCGAATCCCTGATTTTGTATTACGTCAGAATTGATACGCGTACGATGTGCGAGTTTCTGAATTATAATTTAATAGTTTATTGTTCCAAGCGTGAATGCAATTTATCATCACGCCTCGTTACATTACGAAACGTGCTCATCTTTTGTAGCCGCAAAGCCGATATCGCGCGGTGAATTTCAAGCTTATCGGGGATGAATACGAACGAATCCATTCCAAGTCTTTTTCAATTCACGGAAGTCTTTTCGCTTCTCAGTAAACCTTGAATTTATTAGCTTTCGTAGACTGCTTTTCATAAGAGTGTATTGAAACGACAGCACTTATCAGCCTATAAAACACGGTTTTCTACTTTTAAGACAAGTAAACATGTAAATTCCTCTTATTCAAATAGTACGTTCATATTAGATTTCCCCTTATTTATGTAATAATTTATTTTATAAATTTTTCTTATTTATTACGATAATAATATTCAAACTTGAATTTTTATCCGGTTATGCATGTATAGTGGTGAATTGCAAATTTTAATCCGTAATGTTTCTGTATTCTCTACGTGCACGTGTATTCTGAATGAAAATATAGATTGCATGGTTTGGATTTGCAAGGGAGTCTTTTTAGATTTGTCCACATTCGTTGAAAGCTTTTATTGTTGAAAATTATACAGCGGAACGTCCCAACAAATATTTCACGAGTTATAGTACTATAGATTGTAAATATATAACAATGGCAACAGCCTACATTTAGCACAAAACTTCAAACGCGATATTTTTATTTTAACCGATGCTTGAAAGAGCAACAGAACATTCTTTTTTTTTTTTATTTGTTCACGCTTATCGAATCGCATAAAATTTCCTATAATTCTCAATATTAATAAAATAGATTAATAATTATTCAACAAATACTTTAGACATTAAACGTTAAACACGATCCAAGTTTTACGTTTAACGCTCAGAAATGACACATATTCTTTCTTTATATATCTTGATATAATAATCTTTTTCTATACGATCATTTCGTTTTTACCATACAGTGGCATTAAATTTCACAAGCAGAATCTCTATTTCCTTCAAAATTAACAGCACAATCCCAACAAATATTTCACGGTTTACAGTACCTACGATAAACTGGAAAAATACACCTCGTACAAAAACGCGGAACACAATACGCCTTTCAACTATTACGCACGAAAAAGCTTCTAAACTTTCCCATTGAACATTTCTCGAATGCTTGAAGATAAATTTCGCATAACATAGTGAAACGCGGAACGTACAAGAACGCAAAGAGGCAAACGCGTGAAATTTTTACTCGCTGTGAAAAACTGCTGGTAAACAGCCGCTTTTCATTTGTACAGCCGCGATCCGACGCCGGAGAAAGCTCGCGTTCGGTTTCTCACAAAACAAATCGTGCGCGCGCTTCCAGAATTTGTCAACTCTTTTGTCTATTTGTTTTCATTGGGTCGGCAGAAATGGAACAGCCGGTGAATTTCATAAAGCTGACTGATGCGTGGTTTCCTCCCCGATTCAACTTCAACCCCTCTCCATCCTTTATCGCATCATTAAATTTATATTTACCGCGATGACCACACCGGAGGAAGGCAACTATTCAACGTCGTTTACACGCGACGAAACAGCCACCAAACGAGATCGGTTTGCAGATCAGACCAAACATTGGCTTTCGCTTGAAAAGCGAGCCACGCCGTTCGTTTCGACCGCGTTCGTTTCCCAGAATAAAACTACGTTTCCTCTACATCCTCGTATCGTGTTTTCCTCTTACGCCTAGATTCGGCTTTAGCGAATGTTTCGACCTTTCGGATACGCGGCTTGGATGGTCGACTATAACGTGCTTCGATGGCGACACGCGAAATGGTATTGACTCGCTTTTGTCCTTGCTAAGTGTTGGCTTTACGGCTGCTATAGGACACAATGGGGTGCGACATTTTTTGACTACGGATGCTTCGATTGTTAGCTATTGTATCGGCTTTGCTCGAGTTTTAACTGTCACGCGTTTCGAAATAAGCGAGGACGAGTATTTTCATGGTTTTACTCCACGCATTTATTATGCACGTTGTTCTGTTGCGAGTCGTGTTAAGAGTAAAGTTATTTTCATTTCTGCAAATGAAATATTCGTGAAATTTGAAAACATTTTTATAGAAACGGGAAGAACGATCCTCGTATAATTTATTGTGATTGTTGTAAATTATTCTTCAATTTAATTTTAACAAATATTTGTAAGAATAATAAAAACGAATAAATGAAATATGTACTCTTCGAAATAAGAAAAACGTCACGTTTGATCAATAACGAAAATTCGCAATGATAAGCTTCATTTTTCAAGAATAATACGTAGAATCAAACACGATGATATATACACGAAACCAAATAACAACGATATACTAATTACTCAAATTTGTTTGCGGATATAATTATACGCAATAATTACATTGCATAGTTAAACGGATAACAACAAGTTATAACAAGTAATAGCAAGATATTTACACTGGAATATTGACTTTCGTCTACAAGCATTTCACACAAACGGACCACACTACCGAACTGCAAGAAGCCTTAATAATTGCCCTGTAACTACGAAAACTTCTGAAACCCTACGTCATCGGAATCCAAACACCGTGTTCGCGTTGAATACACAATTTGCTTGATATATGCACAACCGCGTGCATATAATACTATATCGTTATTTGATGCGGGTATACTTTTGCTGCAAAAGCATTTCAAAAGAATTTGATCGTATTTCTCTTATCTCGTGACGATCGACAGCGTTTCATCGAACATCGTATAAATAGCAGGATAATATCTTCTTCGTAAGAGACACGAATATTGTTTACAATAACTTTATTGTCGATAAAAAATTCTTATAATTCTCTGATTTTTTCTCTCTCTCGAATGCCATCCTTGGACTAAAGCTAATCATATAAAACTGACCACTTCGTTCGGTCATAAAACACATTATGAAAAGTACAAATGCATCGCAACAGAGCTTTAGTGGACAAGCCGATAGTAGAAAAATAGAAATATAGATTTTTCGGTCATTTACTTGATTCAATTTGTCTGTTCTAATCGCGTGAGATTTAAAATTCATCGAGTGAAAAGAAAGTCATTCGTCTTTGGAGAATAGAATTATTTTGTCGTATGATTTTTCAAACAGAAAAGAAATTACGAATCAATTATCGCGGATGGATAACAGCGATGTTCGGGAAAGGAGAACGTTTGAAACAAAATATATCAAGTCGCTACGTAGATCCCATAATCAATGCATCACGTTTCAAAATGGAGCGTCGTGAAAATTTTAAACGTTCGCACCATTAAACCGAATAGCAATCGAATAAATTCTACGCACTCCCTTGGCTCTCTGCCTCCCTCATCTCCAACGAATATTATTATAGGAGAAACTGGGAACTCGTATTAATTAGTATATATCACGATGATATATAAAAGACGGGCAATTAAACGAGAATTGTTGAAATGTTTTTAATCACTGTGCGCTCGTTTCTATTTGAAATGCGGATTCGTGATCGCTTTTGATTCGATCGTGTCCGTCGATTAAATAAAATAATAAAAAATTATAATCGTCGAATGTCCGATAAAAATAATCTCGTAAATCAACCCACTTACGGCCGTCATTATTAATCGAACGTATTTTATCGCTTGTCGATATCTGGTTTCAAAGCAAATCGCAAACATTTCCGCGTTTGAATCACCATCGAACAAAAATCCACATAAAATCGTGTGTATCGCAAAGGCTTCCTTTTCATCGAACTACGTCGCCTCTAAAATGTCCATTAAGCAAATGATTATTGCCAATTCAACGCAAGCGTGGTTGCTCGGCGTGTTTCAATGACGTAACGTAGTGTTCAGGATGGACGACTATTTATGGTGACTAGAACTGTGCGTTACAAACGTAACCACGATGGATGGGAGGTAAAATTTATAGTCGACGAATGAACTGAATTTGCAGTAACTATACGGAAAGAAAATTCCAATTATCATCATGTTGATATATAACGATGAACTGGTGTAGTTTAATTGGTAATATCGATCGGTATAGGTTCTTGATGAAACAATTGGAAATTTGTGACGATGCGTTACCTTCCAAACATATGGCTAGCATTATTTTTCAAAAGGAAGAAATTGAAGAACGTATAACGAAAACACCTGTGGTCCAAGTTTGTCCTTTTTCTAGGAAATCGATAGAATACTTTAGCATTTTTAATCGTCCAATAGACTGTTTCCTAAACGAAACGTTTTGCAATAGCTACAAAAAGTACGTTCGCACGTATCTTCCTTTCCAATAAAGTCATCTTCTATCACTTTTCTTCTTCTTCGTATTCTGTTGCAGTTTCACGTTATCAAATGCAACGTTGTGCCAATACTTTTCGTAGCCACTGTAACAAGCAAAATTCGTCTTTAACCTGTGGTGGCACAACGATGTATATCGCCGAAGCAAAGTGTCTAAGGAGTAATCAATATCCCAACGATCCTTCCGCCGAATGTTCGAAAAGAAGGAGTGCGTGGCAACGGTCGCGGACAAAAAGAGAAGAATCGAATCCGATCGACAGTTAAGTTTGAAACAGGAAGCGCTAAAGTCGAGTTGTAACCGCGCAGCGAGATCGATTAACGAAACCGAGAGCGATACGCGACGCGATCAAAAGAAGACACTCGTTAATAAATATATTATTGACCTGAATACCGAGTGACTATTTAACGTACTACACCCAATAGCACCTCAAGCCCATACAGCAAATCAAAATATGTACCAGGAGATTCAAATCGCCAATTCTTTCTTACGTGAATCGTCTAAACGAAATCGCCACCACTGTCATTGTATAAAGGAGAATATTAATAACCTCTGTTTAATATTAACGACATCCGTGAAGGACATTGGGCGTGTTCAGAATGAACTGCGTGAATGTGCGCGCGTCCGGAACAATGGCGATTTAAGCGCGAAAAATGATATTCCTCCAGACACCGTAAGTCAAGGTATCCGTGAGAAACGCAAGGCGCAATTTCACCCGGTAAATCTGCGACGCTCGTAAATCGTTTTATGGGGAACTGCCGGCCGTGCTTCAACCAGGGATCCGCGATCTGGCGAACGCCTCGTCTGATATACGGATACTTAATATACCCGATCTTACGACAAACTATACGTTCACGTCGATAGACACGCGCTCGTTATTAACTTCGATGAAAGGGCCCCGCGTGGCTAGGAAATAAAGCCGTCTTTCGACCTCCAATATCTGATAACGATCGTTCGTTTAGCGACCACGGCTGCTATCACAAGAACAAATATTTCTTCGGTAGCTGGAACGTATGCAAATTCACAGGTAGTCGCGATTTCGCGAAGAGTGTATCGAAAGCGCTATGATTAACTCCTTGTACTCTTTCATTTTAACCTTACATCCGATAATTAAAGTCGGTAATTAAAAACAGAAATGAAGAAAAATGTATAATTATATGCTTGTTTGTCATGGTTAAAAAGCTTCTTGAAACAGCTGCCTTAATTGCTTGAAATAATAATTATGATGAAAAATTCATTCTTTAATGAGCCTCTATAGACTCGTTAAAATTGATGAACCTTTTTCTTCGAATGAAATGTTCTCGCAGGGTCTCTTACAGAGTAAAAGAAGAAAGTCGTCGATTATTTCGAAACCTTGTTCCCACCTTCATGTTTGGTGCTTGATTTCCTTTTAACTGTATCAAAGTTCAAGAAGATGTACATAAATCGGCTATATGAGGATATCTTGGGAAAAAGAAGATATTATTGAATATAAAGTTTCTGCTTTTTTGTATACGGTTCTTTTTTTAGAAAGACTGTCTATTCCTGGATATCTAAATTTCCTGTAAATGCAAAAAAATTCGCAATCTACGTGTCACGAAATAACTAGATCGAATAAGCTGCTGATTTAGAAGTCGAAGAAATTGTTAACACTCGTAAGAAACTTAAACACGACGGAATCTGTTTAAGAATATTTTTTCAGAAGCTCGGCAATCCATAACGTAAGATCACATTATAAATACGATGTCAAATAAGACTTCTTTCGCAGACCTGGGTATCGAAAAATACACTTGGACGGATCGGGATATCCTAGGAAAACCGTTCGAGATATTTCCCCTCAAACATCGTAAATCCTTCCCGAAGTGAAACGGCAAGGAAAACTTTACGAGTCCATCGTCGTAGAAAAGGACAGTGCCAGTGAAACAACGTGAAATATCAAAGATGGCCACGATACGAACGCAATAAGTCGGCCAAGAAATTGCATTATCTCTAAAGAAGAGGTCCCGGCTACGTAGTACCGACACCGTTCTACCAAAATGGTGCAGTATGGCGTATATGAAATTTCCATATCCACGGCGAAAAGTGCCATTGCATCGTATTGGAGAAAACGAGAGACCGAAACCGGGAACAAGAAACAGAAGGAAAGAGTGCGACGAGGGAAGTGGGACGGCTAGAGGCATAGAAGAGCATAGTCGTCGAGGGAGAAGGGAGGGTGGTGAAACATTTGCAATTCTCGGGGACTTTCGCGGAATATCCGACGGGAAAAGGTAGCGAGCTCAACCTCTGCCGTATGAAATCTCCCTGGAGGTCGTGTATCAGACATGGATGCGAGACTGGTACGTTCCAGCTGCTTCTGTCTTCGAAAGGGTAATAATCGCGAGGGAATCAACCTAGGCGAGACGAAACTAAAATATATAAATCCAATTTTGTGCAGAGAGAAAGAGGAAAGAAAGATCAGGTACGCCATCGTTCATAAATATGTGGACAATTTTTAATTATTGTAAATTTAGGGTGTCCTGTATACGTTATTAATTATTTTACAAACCTCGTTTATTATTTATTTATTTTATTGATTACTTATTTATTTTATTTATTTATTATCCCAAGAAATATTTCAAATAAGCTAGCAACGGGTAATGTTCGTAAGTTTTATGGAGTGAACGTGCCTGCGAGATTTCCAGGTGAACTTTATTTCCCTTCGTATTTCTAACTTTAGACAATAAAATGTACTTCATCGCATGAAATCTTTGACGCTAGTTTCGGCATCTGTTCTTGCCCGGATAACCATATTACAATTAGTAGACATTGATCGAAAGAGGAGTTAATATCGATCCATTAAAAGCCAACACTTCGTTTGTCATTTCTTTTTAGACAATTCGCATGATCGGATTCTATTTAATCCGCACTGAAATTAGGAATATTAAAACTACGAAAGAATTTGCTCCAGTCCTCTAGATCTAGATTCTACGATATTATGAAATTTGAAGGATCCGAAGTATTTTATACTAGGTGTCTTGATAAAATAAAAGTTTAATTTGTATAATGAACTTCTGGAATCTACCTCTCTATTATTCATAAAGTTTATGAAGTTTCAACTATTTCTTACAGATAAGCGCGAAACTCTCTAGACAAACGACGCAGATATACTCTTTGTTTCGGTTTAAATTTAGCAGAGCAGTTGATTCCGGTTATGGTAAGAAGTAGACAATCGTCGTTAGAGAAACGTTTGATAATTTTGAAAATATAACAAAAATATCTATCGATCTCTTGAACAGTCTCCAAATATGAAGGATAGTGTACAACTAGCAAGAATCACGGTCCATGCTCTCGCTTCCTCTGAGCAGGTTGTCTTTTCTAGCTGTGCCCGGTTTCTATCGTCGCGTATCAGCAGGAACACGTTCATAAATAATATGAAGGTTGTCGTACAAACGATGGATCGCCTCTTGTCGATGGATCGCAGGGACGACAGTACGTTTACGACTGACACTCGAGTAGATTGTACCTTCTGAAGGATTAGCTCTAGCGAAGGGTTGAAGACGGTGACGAACGACCATTTTGACGCGGGTTCGAAATGATCAGCCACTGGATCATTACTTACGCCAAAACGCGGTATGAGGAATCATTGAGTAAAATCCGGGCTTACCTGCAACAAGAAGACAGAAAGGGGTTAGCGATAGTTCATAATGCAGTGGATTATATGTGAAATTGGTTTATGTGTAACGGTAGACGAAGGTAAAATTAAAATCTGTAGATATTTCTGTAGATATTATTAATGTATCGTTAATTTTCGCAATGTATTTTGGCAATTTTTTATCATAATGTTACGTCACAATAATCCCTAGTTCCTGGAAAATATGATTTCACCTTGTAGAATTATGAGTTATATAAGTTCTTTCGTATCTTCTCTTATCTTTTAAAGATTGTTTCGTCCGCTGACAAGCCTCGTAGAAAGATAGATCAGAAGAGAATTTATTTTCGTGAAACTTTGTAAATGTATTTTATGCGTATAAATAAAAAAAGTGACACACAGGCATAGACAGTTTAAGGAAACTTTTATTAAAAAGTCAGAGTGGAACTATGTTATATTTGAGATCCGAAGAGAATAATACTTTAATCTTCGACATGATTTGATGTATGCATACGAAACTTCGAAAGGAAAGGTATAGCAGAGAAATACGTAACGAATACTGACAGAATTTGACAGATTAAAAAATGCTCGATATTGTTTTCAAATAGTTACGAAATAGAAAGTTAGAAATTTTACTGTAAAATTTTCTATTCCATATTAAACTACCGAATATTCTTCCTAAATTGCACACGCATAATTACATATGTACATTTGGCTGGCTTTGTTCGGTATTGTCAACAAATACATATTACCATGATTCTATATTATTGCGTTCAATTAAATTATCAATTAATTTCAGTATTGATCAGGAAATTCGAGTTCCATTTAATTACGTATAACTGTTACTCGAATGAGATCCAAATCTAACAAACCGAGTAAAAGATTTGATTAAAGTCAAACGCAAAATGATTTCCACCAACACGATGAGATTTCGCACGTTTTGCTGATAATTCAAAAATTGTTAAACCGTGTACGTTCGTTTTAAAGCCGTGAAAGCATACGGAGATATCAAGGATCATCTGACATCGTCTAAACTAGAATACTTCAAGAATTTGGATTTAGGGGCTCATTATAATGTAACCGTAGTCTAGCCCAGTGAAATGAGAAATACGTTATCCGAGTGGTTCCAAGGACCGTTAATTAGAAATACGGTAATAAGGGATATTAAGATTTCATATGCCCCTCCGGGACACGAAGAGCTCTGAGAAGCAGCCATTAAGTTACTCTCTCGCTGCTTTCAACGACATCGTGGTCGCTGCAGCTGCGTCTTTTCCCAACTTGTGATCAAACGCGATTATCATGTTCAAGGCAAGTCGACTAATTGTAAGTGAACGAACGAAAGAGCTGCATCAATTTTCTATAGTTATATTACAGGAGTATTCGTGTGAATATGTTACATATATTATATGTAAGTATACTAAGATACTTTTAGAAATCTAACAAAATCGTTATAAAGTTACGAAATTCTCATAAATGAACGTCACAATTATATATCGTATAAATGTCCTATAATATGGCTACTATGCGTGGAAAACCTGGCCAATGCACAATGGCTGTACAAAAATTCTAATTTCATAGTCGGCCGAATAAAGCAATTTTCGCTGACACTCAACGTCGACGAATAACACAACAGAATTGAAATAAATTATAACGGTCGAGTGGACGATGTTTTCTCCATTAAAGCTCGCCATTTCTGCGTAGCCGGCTCGCAGCTTTATTTCTGCGCGTCGCTTTATTACGAGGGAAACGAACGATGTTTTATATCTTGGCTAACATTTTTTGTCATCTGCAATTTTGCGAACAATAAGTGCACCGATGGTCCAACGTAGAATGTAAATCGCAGCATGGAAACTTTACGGGATTAAACGGTGCTTTGTATCGTTTCGCTTTCCGTCCACACGAGCATCGCAGTTTTCTAAACGGTTCGCCTATTCCTCTCTCTTTTCACTTCTCTTCTCTTTTCTTCTCTCTCCCTCTCTTTCTATGTTTCACTCTACGACCAGAATTCACCGTTTCAGAGTTCATTTAGCCGCTTTAGAAAGCGTGGCTTTCGCACGCGTGGCTGGAATTTTATAATCGACCCATTACGATTCACGACCGTCGGAAAATATGAAGTACCGTTTTTAAACTGTAATGCAGAATTTTTATGAAAAAATCATGCCTTACGTTGGTTACACGCGTTTTCGATGAAATCTCCACGTTACTCGCGTGAAATCGTAAAATTACGATCGTCGATGATCGAAAAAATTTCTCTTAATGTTAAAGCCTGTTTCGGATGAAATTTCACCGGCCGTAAATGGGATTTCGATGAAAAAACCTTCCCTTACGTTTACTCGAGACACGGTGTAAGCTTTCGACGAAATTTCACTGTTTCGCGGGTGAAACATTGCCATAAATGATCGGTAATGCAGTTTCAGAGAAAAATATTGTTCTTACGTCTGGTCGAAAGACAAAGAAAAATCATAGCTAGCGTGTGCGTTTCGAGCGAAATTTCGCGTGTGAAACGGCAATGTTACGGTTGTCGATAGCCCGGAGTAATTTGCATTGAAAGCTAGGAAGAGTAACGATACGAGCATGGTACACGTTTTTATCTCGACTTACAAGTGCTTCTACAAAACGATGGCTTGTAATTCACGTAGAGGTTGGATGCCAACGTAAACATTTTCTTTCGAATACTTGCATTTTGGTTGGCAATTGTACATTTTACAACAAACGTTTGCATGCACGTATTACATATATACATACATATATTTTATATGTATCGTATCCACATTATGTATATCATATATCATTAGTACGTATGTTGTATTAGGTTGTCCGAAAAGTTTCTTTCGTTTTATGAAAAAATAGTAGACGCACAACGTTTTTTGTTTCATATTATTTTGTCCAATTACGTACGATCCATTTTGTTCTATCGAGATAAACGCCGCGACATTTCATAGACTTGGTTTCGCGTTTGTACGAAGGTGCACTGCTGTGCAAAAAACGCGTTTGCGAAAGAAAGATACTTTTCGGACAACCTAATATTATTTCACATGCAAGCAACGAGGTTTCTTAAGAGATAACTCACAGTACATTAAAAGATACCAAGAGAAGCTAACAGAGATTGCTATTCTGAAAACTATTCGATACAACTTAATAATATTTAAATCATATGGAAAAGTAACGTCTCTACCTTAGAAATGTATTAACAGAATAAAAAATTTATATTAGAGTCACATACAAAGACTCCAGCAATCCGACTCAAAATTATCTCAAAACATCCGTAGCTAATCGTTGCAGAGGCAATCGAGCCGCTTCTTATTTGAAAGCATAAACTTTATACCGTGTTTCATTTCCAACTGGAAGAGCATCTCGTCTACAGTATGATGGGTCGCGTGACGAGCGTTTAGTTTCCGCTACGAAGTCTCGCGACTACCGACAATTCGACGTTCATCTCGAGACCCTCGACCGGTCTCCGTCGAAACTTCTCAATTTAACTTTCCACCTGACTGTCGATTCAACTTTCTGTCGCGTCGTAACGAACGCGAAAGAAGATCGGAAGAGTGAGGAGAGCGAAGTGGAAAATCCGTTTTCGAGGGCAGATGGTTAGGAGGGGGCATCGCGATTAAACACGCGTTAATTCGCTACGATCGTTCACCAGCCTTTGTACCCGCGAAGCGAGCAATTCGTTTCTAAAAGGTGGCGGCCCGAAAATGATCGAATTACTACACCTTAATTATGGCCGCTGGAACCATGAGACGAGAAGGGAACAAAGAGAGAGAGAGAGAGAGAGAGGCTGGAATAAGACGCGAGACGAGACGAGCTGGAACGTGGAACAAGCACAGTCAATCTTCTTGCCGCACGTTTGTGCAGCTCGGTTAATTAGCAGGGAAATAATTTCTCGGCCATTAACCAAGTGGTCGCTTCGGTAAAGGAGGTGCGAGATCGTGGATTGTCTACGAGAAGACAATGGCGGCTGTCGTTCGCTCCGACATATGGCGAAAGATAGATAGATAGATAGATAGCGAGATAAAGGAAGAGGGAGACGGAGAGAGGAAGACAATAGCGATGGTTGAGAGAGCCGAATCGATCTCCGTCGACTTCGTCCTGCTGATGCGTCGTCTCGTTCCTTGCGGCTCGACAGCTATTAATGCCGAAGTCCGGTAGACGCGTTCTTGTCACGCTGGACATTCAACTTGTAATTGCATTGCCGAATGCATCCATGGACGTCCGGCTGGATTGATTGCCCTTGAATGGTCGCTTGCAGCAAAAGTTGAAAAGTTGATAGAAAAATATCTGGCCGTGATATAATCTTTCATGGCGAATATAGATTTGATATTGAGACCGATAGAATTGATGGATATCGTGCGAAAAGCGATAAAGATATTTTCCGATAGAAAGTAATATAATAAAATTGTAGCGACCTATCGGAGAACAAGAAGAAAAGTAAATGTAAATATAGATTTGATGTTGATATTGGTAAAAGTGATGTATGACGTAGTAAGGACATCTTTTATTGGAAAATAACATGATAAAACGTTTCTGGCATGATGAAAAATAATAGATGGAAACAGAAAATATAGCATCTATCGTTTTGGCGATTTATCGGGCACTGATTATCGAACAGAAATATGGAAGTGAAATATTGGATAGAAAAATTGGAATATTACCGTTACTGGATAAATTGAGGTGAAATTCAGTCATCCGCATCAAAGAATTCATGAAAATTCGACCGAAATAGCTTTCCTTCTGGATAGAAACTCGCTAATTTCTAAAAGCTAAATATGTTCGTTTTACACGACTATGATTCGAAGGAAGCGGAATACCACGTCTGACTATTACCGAATGAATCTATTAGAATCTTTTCTACGTATAATATGATTAGTTACATACATACTCTCAAAGCGTTTTCTAGTTTATAAGTGAAATTTCGCTTTAACTTGACCAATCGAAGACAGGAATACTTCTTCGTACAAAAGTATGAATTTCCTTTCGTGATAGCGTTAAATTTATATTTGCGGAATGTAAAGAAGAACAGAGAGCAAACGAAAGATTCAGCCGACATGTTTCGGTAGAATTTTAAAACGCTAAAAATTCCTCGAGATGAAAGAGACCCGTTTTAAAAAATGCGCTCTCTCAAAGTCGGGAATTATGTGCAGATCCTAAGTTTGTCCGTTTCTCATGCGGTTCGATGCAATCTTCGAAATATCAGTAGCAAACTACGTACTTTCTTCTGACTGCGCTTTGATTTACGATACGTAAGAGTTGTTCATGAGTGAACGAACGTTTGAAGTCGAGCTCAACGAAAAGTAGGTCAACCTTTGATGTCGAGTAAGACAGGCTACCTACTTCTTAAAGCTCGGTGTTAGTTAACGTATAATTTACTTAATTATGAAACGTCAAAGAAGGTAGAGATTCTGTAATATTTCAACTTGGTATATATTTATTGGTAATATAATTTTATTTTATCTAATTTAAATAAATATTGGAAAAATGAAGATAAGTAAACAACCCTTTACCTGAGATAAGCATATAACGTTGAATCAGTGAGATCATTAAGCAGCTGTATCGTAGTTCGCTATAAATTGAAATTACATACGTCATGTTATTATCAATACAAATATCTCAAAAAGTAATTGCTCCTAAGCAGCAACATTTTAACGAAGTATATCTATGCGAAACACATTTCAATTCGAAACACCATTCATTTCACATTTCTGTATGTAACGTGTACGAGGCGTAAGTGCAATATTTCAAACAGCATACGTACTAATAATCAGAGTCTCTCTAATATACCAAATCTCTTCAATTTTTATATTAATACTTGAATTAATTCAAATCACTATTCACAGCAAAATCTCCCTGTCGATAAGATGTTTGCTACCAATCGAAAGATCAATTAATAAATAATTATTGAAGATCGACAGAATCGATTCATTCAATCGGTTTCATCGCAAAGTTTGACATTTCGTTTGATCAATGCATTTGACACGTAAGAAAGTATGGTCGTACGTTTAAGCCACATGCGTTGTTCGAATACAGCGTATTTCACCAAGAGTGTAAAACGTGTTTTCCAAGAGAGTACAAATTCTTGTCTCCGAGCTAACGTGGTCTTTGCGGCGAAAATTTCGATCTTGATAGCTTGGCTTGCCGGAAGAACTTTTGAAATCTCGAGAGAAAGCAATTTCCGGAGATAGCCGGAAAAAGAAGTCCACCGACCCTTCTTCATCGTTTGCTGCTTGTTGTGCGCTTGGATTTCCCACTCTTGGGAACATATATTCCCGAGGATATTGATGTCCACCGAGCTTTAAGCCAGCCTTTTAAACGACGATTGCTAAACCGACCATCGTCTCTTAACACCCTCGGATATCAAAATCGCAGCGGCAACCTGGCAATCCCACAAAATCACGATTTGCTACGATTTCCTTGCAACGCAATCGCGTGGTCCGATCATTCGTTCCAATTTATTTCCTATTTCAAGCAATTTCGTTTGTCTGTTTCGTACTATGTCAGCTATGTTAGCTAATGTAATGGAAAGTTGAAACGATCAAGTATAAAAATAGTTCTGATCTTAATTTAAACTTTACAACAGGCTTATTTATAGCAGATTAGAATAAAAATTTCATTAAAGTAAGATTAACTACAGATACTTCCTTTATCGAGATTTGTCAACTGAATGGCACTCCGGACTGACTTCGTAAACAATTTAAAACTTGATAAGAAAATCATGAGCGTGCCTCTCGACAGTTCAAACTGATACGCTAGGGGACACGAGTACACTTACCGTCTATAATTTTTTCAGTACATACGTAGCACTCGATAGTAGCACGCTTTTATCCCATCTGGTGTCTTTTAGTTTCATCCTACATCACGATTATTATCGTCTTTTCTTTTTTCCGTGCCAGTAAAAAAAAGGAAAGAAAGGGAAAAAGCTGGGAAAGAAGGAAATCCATTGAAAAGGTGAAAAAAATCTCTGAAAAGTGGGGGGAAAATGAAAAGAAAAAGAGGGAATCGATGAAAGTAAGAGCAACGTGAAGCGTTGGGGAAAAAGTGTTAATGACGAATGTAGCAGCTTTGCAATCTGCATAGGAATCGTGCAACTTTTGTGCGAACAGTTTCCATTCAAAAGAAACGCGCTGCTTGTATGTTCCGAAACTGCTGCTCCTCGAGAATTCCTATCGAAATACACGCGGGAGATGAATCGACCTCGATGACCGAATAGAAACGCGTTTGCGTAAAACGAAACGTATTCACGCTATCGCGAAACACCGAGCGACGATGTGCTCCTACATCGTTCCTGCCTTTTTCTCTTCGTGTTTCCGTTCTACATGGTTTCCCCCTCCCTTTTTTTTCTTTTTTTCTTACTTTGAATATTCTCTCGAAATATTCCGTCTGCCGGGATTCTGGCGCATCTCGTTCTATGAGATCGTAAGTTCGAATTCAGTGGCATTGAAGATGAAAAGAAAATTGTTTGCTGGAGATAATCCACTTTGAAAAATAGAACTGGTATCAGTTTTCTTGGAATCCAAGATTATCTTCGTACGATGTTTTTGATTTATGATATATTTAACTTTACTTTGTTCAGGGACGAATCTATAGAAGTTGTATCGTAAGAGAAAGAAAAATAAATTTATATAAGATAAAATAATCATTCGTAGATAATATAT
Source organism: Bombus haemorrhoidalis (assembly GCA_014825975.1). Taxonomy (NCBI): domain Eukaryota; kingdom Metazoa; phylum Arthropoda; class Insecta; order Hymenoptera; family Apidae; genus Bombus; species Bombus haemorrhoidalis. The sequence continues at coordinate 1,462,820 of CM026166.1, read as the reverse complement.
ACGTCAATCATTAAACGTCGAAGTTTCGCCAAAGGAGTTCATACACACGGTAATAGTTCGTTATATCTTTTGAAAAATTAAATATGCGAAAGTAACACGTTCGTATTGTGTTATTAAAAGACAAACGTACAATTCATATTTTCTTATAATATCATTTTGTAATGAACAATTTTTTAAGCAGGCTATGAAACGGATATTTAATTAATTATATAATTTCACGAAAGACAGATATTTATAATCTCCTTCAGTCTCAGTTACGTGGAACCACAGCGTCCGCAATTCCATAATACACTATAAACCTAAGTCATGGTCCTAAGACGTAGCCGTAGAACATAAACAGAAGCGACATCCAAAATCCCCGTTAGTCTCCATAGAACCAGCGGATTGTGCATAAACTCGAATCTCAACAGTCTTTGGCACGTATCCCGAATCTCCTAGATACATTTGGACAACAATGTTGTATTGTTGAAGCACAGTATGCGAAAGCACGATTCGGATCTTCCATAGTCTATAGAGTTGCGCTATATACAATCTTTGTTCCCTGATGGTCGTAAAATGCTTACAACCTCCTTCGCTAATCATTTTAAACCATCAAAAAAATATATAGGAATATGTGCAAATATCTTCAAGACTGGATCCGATTATAACGCGAAAGATTTTACGAACGAAATTTTTAATTATTCCCGTTATGATACATACAGAAATTGTTGAAATTTATTAACCATAGAAGATTTAAAGTAAGTAATTTTTTATATCGGAAGCGTAATAAATTTTAACGATAAAGAAATAATTATATATTTCTTAAGATGTCTGCATTAAAACCAATATTTTATTGTTGGCTTGGCAATTAAGTGATTGCGGATTTTGTCAATACCACCTAATGACAAAACCCGCAATCATTTAGTTTCCAATCCAATATGTTGTGGAAGAATTAATTATCATTCGTATTTAACCTAACGAAATCCTGTTGGTTTTAACTATACGACTAGATCAAACAGATAGAGAATTAGGAACGAATCATCGAAAGCGTTGGAAAATCGATATAGAGAAACTGGCAAACAGACGAGAAGAGGTTGCACGAAGATCAATCGAGCAAAGGAAAGAAGGAAAGACGAGAATGCTTAACGCGAAAAGAAAGAACCTTTGCTCGACGTTTTAAAGAGCATTGCATTTTTTAGAAAGTCGCGTAATTTCTCAAATATCGGCCGCGTTTCACGGATCGACAGAGCATAGAAGGGAAGTGCGATCGCGAAAGCTCGTTTTCAACGCGTTACTCAAAGGAGACTGGTTGAACTAGTAGTCGAATACGTCAGCCGGGAATCCTTTCCGCGAAATTGTACTCCTTTGGAGATTTCATTCGACTTACGCGAAAAGAAACGCAATGCTTTCGACGAAGGAACGTTCACGCGTCGCTGTACCACTTTGCGAAGCTCTCTGTAACGAGTTTTCACCGCATCGTCGTTGCGTTTCTGCATATTTCTTATATTTCGTATCGAATTTGATGACTCGCGTGTCCGTCGTTATGTAAAATTTGTATTTTAAGTTTCGCAGAAATTTCAAGAAAGTTTCGAGTGAACAATGCACCAAGTATCAAAAAATTCCGACTATAAATAACATTCAAACTTTGAAAAATATTAGAAATTCGTAGAATTTCGATTAGAACGTTAGATAGTTGTCTTACGTTGGTCGCTAGACAGACTGAAACTGACACAATCCTTGAAAGTCCTTATCCAAGTATTCCTTCTATGTAAATACGATCTCTGACCTGACCTCCGCTACTCTGAAGCACGAACTTGCCAGGAAACTTAACTCATGAGTCCATCTGGAGATCTTACAGCAAATGAAACGCATTCCTTTCGTCTTTTCTCGCCTTCTTTTTTCTCCTTTCTTCCATTATGAACATATCCATCATGTAATTATATACTTGTTTGATTAGGTTCTGTCAAATATATCGAATTTATATGTAAATGACACTCGTATACTTTGGCATTCGACATCAGAAGTCAGCCGCTTTGTAGTATTACACTTTAATTACTGTCTGCCATCAGATGCGTTCGTTAGCAATTATTGACGAAACGTGACTACCCGAAGGCACTGATTCGCTTTAGCTACGCAGACCGCTTAATGATCCGATCGATTATTGTCGTTTGGTACTCGCGGTGATTTTAATGCGGCAACTCATCGTACCAAGCGAATTTTAAACTTTCCGAAATTCTGAGTCCTGTAGAAGTATGTACATGTAATATCAAGAATTATCTTGAATAGATATGTGCAATATTAAATGCACTGGAATTTGAAATAAAGAGAGGAACATAAAGTGAAACATTTTTCGTTGTTTCGATTTAAGCTATAACATTGTTAAAAGAGTGATACAACTAGGGAAAGTGTTCTCAGGACAACAGTCGGAAGCAGAAAATTCGAAAATTATTAACTCGAGGATTTAACAATGAGAAAACTTTGTTTCGCTTTACAATATACATGATATTCTTCTGTTTTTGAGTAATAATTGTATGAATTATTTAAACTAACGTAAATAATATAGAATACCTACATTTATAAAGACGAATATCGTGGAAAGTTCATTAATCTTTCACTACGAATTACGAACATTAACTTTCGAGCGCAATTTGATAATTAATAACCGTACAGATCAATGGATATATAATAAATATGCTAAACATTCTTAATTGCTTTTGCCATTTATAGCTTATTACAGAATATTACGTGTGTATAAATTTCGAAAATTCAGTAACAAGTAATTTTACGCGTATGAGGTAACTAGCAATATATTAAAGCAGTATTCGCAGAGGAATTCCATAGCAGTGAAACATTTAAAACAGATATCAATATTTGAAAGATGTGCTTCCAAATTTGCATTTGGAACGATAAATTTTTAAGTACTTAGCTCGTTCGAATTCCGAATGGCATGTAGCAATCCTCGAATGTTAATTTGCAAATGGACAGAAAAGGGGACGATCGATCGTCAAAACTTTTGAATTTCTAGCGTGTCTTAAGATCCAATATTACTTTCCATCCGCGATTTTAGTTTCTTTCCATATTTGATCATCAACCCTTAGACGTTTCAATCAGCATTCGAATCAACGAATCAGCGGGGTTAAATTTAATCGAAGAAAAAAGCAATAAATTTATCTCGTATATTATTGGATTGGCAACTAAGTTATTGCGGATTTTGTCATTAGGTGATATTGACAAAATCTGCAATCACTTAGTTGTCAATGCAATAAAATCAAATAGAAAATGAGTTAAATACCTGTCCCTTCTTCCTTGACGCGCGTAAGGTATGCTATTTAATTCTAAATTAATATCGCTTTATAAAGTATAAAAAAACTATCACGAGTAAAATTTCATCTCGATATATCATTTTATTTTAGAAATCGATAAAATATTTCGCTTAAAATCGTGAAATCACAAGAGGGTTAATAGCTGAACATGTTATTTGTTTAATAATCGATAAACAAGTATATTATTTGCGATAAATGAAAGTTTTGTAAGTTGTGAAAATTACAAATGCGCGTGTACTGGAATTAAATGGCAAATAAATTCCGGCGTGGCGCCGGCGTCGGTATTCAAAATAGCCCCGCAACGAAAAATTAATACCGCACGATGGGAACATTAATCGCGGCTACAGCTGCAACTGCGGCTCTACAGCTGCGATCGCAGCACGATATACCGCCATACGTATATCCAGTCGATCGATCGATTGTAACGTCATACTTTGACTCGATCCGATCTTCCGAGAAAGGCGATCGCTCGACCGATCGCTGAATTACACGGCGAAACATGCGGTAACAAGTCCATGCGATTATGAACATCGTGTTCCTTGCAACACAAGGATAATGAGAGGGTTGATACGCGAAGCAAATCTCGATGGGCATAAGTCAGTCAGCGATTACTAGTTTGTAGTACAATCTTTGTCCAGGTAGATTTCCTGTCAGATTTCAGAAGGATGACGTAACGATATGTCGGATTTAATTGTTCGTTAACGAACAATTCTATTTTGCAATGATAAACGCGTACTAACAAACGGGAAACATATAACACGTAATACAAGATTTTTCAAAGACGAATATAGGCTGCCTCTCGCAATTGGACCAAACATAATTTCATATGGTAGAAGATGAACGATGATCTCATTAGAACAATTTTAATTACCTTGAACGGTGTATTATGTGATATGTGTGTATGTAATATCTGCTCAAAAGATTCGAAAGTCAATCTTTTAAACGAGACTATGAATTTTTGCATACAGCAATCGTGAATCTGTTTATTCTTCATCAAAGTAGCAGCGTCCGAAGACGATTAGCTCATCAAGATATTTTAACCTTAATATTGTAGAATTTGTTACATGGAAATCGTCGAAATGTCGCTCAGGTGTTTAGATGAACGCATACATGCAATAGAAAATTTAAGGATAAATGCCTGAAGACAGGACAGCTGGATTCTCACTTTAAAGAATAACGCAATTACTGAGTACATACGAATCGTTACGCCTACGAAAGAAAAAGTACAATAGTACTTTTTCAACCATTCGTCTTTACCTGGCATTTCTTCGTTGTAATTTTCTGTGTGCCACTTTATATAAACAATATCGATCATAATCATCTATAAGAATAACAATTCTTTAATTCGAAGTAAGAATAAAACTAGCGAGAAAGTCATCGATGAACATCTTAACGTGGATTAAAACGTACTTCGTGATTCGATGTGAATTACGTTAGCTTCGACCATTATACCTTCAAAGAGTACCAAAAATTTCGCACGGGATACCCTCTTCGTTAACAGCCCTTAATCGGCCAGCTATTTTTTCCGAAGCCATTAAGGATAACTGGCAATCACTGGAAACGAGAAAAACGCGTTGCTCGTTGGAAACGATAAAACGAAAAAAAAAAAAAAGAAAAAGAAGGAAAAATACTCTATCAATTCTTCCCCCCCCCCCCTCGTTTTTGTTTCCAATTAACTTCGATCGCTTTCACGCAAATTCAATTGCTCCCATCATCAACGCGATTGTTGCATCGAGTAAAACGCCATCCGAATGTATTCGTACAAGCGTTATCTCGATCGTGCGCCACCTCGATTTCGTAACGGCTTCACGCCATGATCCAACGAATTAACGCCATTGATTTTCACCAATCACCACCGTTATCTGATCAGATATTCCAACGATAACTTGTCTCGTATCGAAAAGAAGCGACGCGCATCGATGAAATTCGCGAACCATTATCTAAATTGTATCGAACCGATCGAAACGTGGACGGATGGTTGACATTGTTTTCGTATACGCGTGTTTGTTTAATTAAAGCTCAAGTATTTAATTAAGTAGAACTCCGTACGTGATTTGGAACGTATAGCAACTGGTATAAGCGTAGCTGCGAGCGATTAAGCGAAATTGTACGTGCAGCGTGATAAACTGCAGGCAATGCGGAATGCACGAGGTTGAGATGAATCGATCGTGATGAGTAGACTGTAGATTTTTGTGTGTATGTTACAAGTGTTAATATGCAAAAATGTGTAAGAAAGGACGGTTACTATTTTCGCGTGATTTTCTGCTTCAATTTTATATTAACATTTCTTGTACAGACAAGAGTTAAGACCAGAGTGACTGAGAGATGAAAATTTGAGGGTCAGGGGTTAATTATGTAAGAAGGGGTCTCTGTTATCTGCACGTAATGTATGTGTTTGATAATGTATCGATATTATCGATGTTGTGAACTATTTAGTATTAAAATCTCGAAACACGAGTTCCCCGAACCAACCGATTATCATAGTTGGAATCAAGGGAGAGACAATCCAGAATTTAGCAAGTCAAATTCGAATTCACCCGAATGCTAAACAATTCACAATGATTACCGAAACGAGGCTACACATAAATAACTATGCGTAACTGAATATGGAAGATTTGTATTAGCCGCAACATATGACATTTCTATCGAGTATGTTTCATTTTCTATCTTCAATCGTTTCAACGTTTCTCGGTTCACGATCAGTAATTTTTCATTGCGTTTGAAGACACACGATTGGGAAAAGACACACGAGTGGATGGAAGATGGAAAGATCTCACACCATGAAAGAATTTTTCTCGGTCGTTTCTGACGATTGACGTTATAAAAAAATATTCGCGAACGGCGACAAAGTATCAACGAGCTGACGCACAATACAAGTAAAATCGCAAAAATTTCCATAAAAATGGAAAAATCTCGGTGACAGGAAAGGTCCAGTGCCGTCATACACTTCCCTTATTTCCGTGCTGGTGATTGTTGTTACTTTTCGATCCTGGCCGTTTGATTATAGAAAATAATATTAGAATTTACGAATAAACAGATAACATCCTTCGATTCGAGTTAACAAAACGAAAAATTTGAAACGCGAAGCACAATATATATATACCCGAGGCAAAAAGCGCTTCCATTATTTTCGGATGAAACGTTACCATAGCGATTAATAGGGTGAAACAATCGATCATTATATATACTCACAGGTATATAGGATATGGACAAAATGTTATCGAAAAGAAGAATTCTTGGGATCATCGGTAGCGTATTATTTTTGCATTAGACTGACATTTTTGAATTGTTTTCATATAGTATACAGACATTAGCGCAAGTTGTTATAATATGACTGTAAGATGGTATAATATGGCTGTTTAATTATATACATAGTTAATTTTATTATTTATAAATAAATGTTTATAAACATTTTTATTGCCTTTTTAATTTTTAACATAATGAAATAATGAAGAGACTTCAAATCGAAACAACTCATCGAACTTCCATCGATCTATACATTAAGATAACTAGGAGAATTTTATGTACGTAGAATATCGAAGAAATAAAGCAACAGGAAAAACTGAAAGAGAATACCGTTTACTTTGTAGTAGTTCTCAATCGCATATTCAGAGTTTTAATAGATGAAATATTTCCAAGTCGTACATTATCGAAAGAAAATCTCAAACAGACTCGAGAACGTTCTCAGCGTGATAACTTACTAATGGAATTGCTAATGTGCACATATTTCGGAAATGTTTAACAATCCGAATAACTTTTCCTCGAAGGAACTTTTGCCGCGATTCAAATTATCCCCAACTTATCGAAAAGTATAATGGGTTTCATTTCGTATGGAAATACGCCTGGTAGCAGGCAACGCGCGATACTTGAAAGGCCGTGTGTGGAAGTCGGTCGCGAATCAGTTTTGTAAATTATACGAATGTACATCTTGCCCGCAACGTTGCATCGTTTGAGAATTATCTTAAAATATTCCCTTTATTCGAAACTTCTACTAAATGTATATACCTGTAGAGAAAAGTGCGTATAAAGGTTAGAAATATTTTTTTTATAGTACGAGATTAAAAAAATCGTAATAACACTTGTTTTAAACTTCTTGCAATAAAATGCAAAACACAGATAAAAGAATATATTTATTACTTGTTTATTACTTCGACCTATTGCTTTCCGATATCCATTATCGTCTTCAAAGATATTGGAGAATGTTCTCGAATCGTGACTTTCAATTTTAGATTATTTAAAGGTCACGCTCGAACATCATTTCAGTAAAAGCACTTACGTAAATTGATAACCATGAGAACATTAACTTGTACTCAAATATGGTGACTGGCTAAAGTATTTGAATATATCGTTACGTTACGAATAAATCGTACCATGTACCTTACGCGAACCTTCTTGAAACTTCAGCAGTATTCCTAGATTAGCTTCAAATATCGATGTAATCGTAATAATCTCATTACGGTGCTAGGAAAATTTCAAAGAGTTTTATAAATAAACCTACATTTAATTCCACGTTTAACGTTTTTACTCTTTTTCCCAACTGACCACGACATACACGTATACGTACACGTATATACACGTAAGCAAACATTATCAGCAGGTTAAACGAGTAGTTTCTCGTAATGAAACGAATCGCAGTTTCACGGCGATCAAACGGCAGGTCACTATAATGGCGTACATACACGGACACGTTGTTCGATTTGGGCAGCCGGCGTGCTGCGCGATATCGGTTCGTGGCTCGAAATTCGCGCGAACATCAACGAAAATTATTGCTCGGCCACGACACCCGGTGGTAGCGAACACTCGCGAAACGAATCGTCTGGTCCCTGCTGTTACCGTACACGCGTTTCCGTTTTGTCGAATCCTGGCCGTCGCGTCGATTCGGTATTTTCCGTTCGTGCGATCGCGTGAGCCACCAGTTAACCGAATCGAATCAACGATTTTTGTCTCTCGTATCCGCACAAGCCGACACATACCCCTGTTTACGACGCGGACAATTACGCGGAAATTTTGCGCACCGCGAAATACGCTGCGACCGGTTTCCACTGTTTCCCGTTGATAGCCGCGAGCACGCCGATGCCAAAGTGTCGCGGAGATTTTTGCGGCGTAACGCGAAATCGTCGCCCGTCAACGGTCGATGGGTGTTTAAACTACGGCGTTGTAGGATTTGCGGATTTCCATGGTCTCGTATTCGACCATGAAAATTGTATATGGCTTTTACATTTGAATTTAATCCCCTAACTTTTGGCGACATAACCGGCCGACACAATTCACAATGCACAATTCTGTTTTTAGCGGGATCGTTCCTTGGTTATATAATACTTTTTTGTAGTTCTAATGCTATTATCTTGCGTGTTTAATGCGTATATAATAGGATGCGATAATAAGATGTAATACGCAAGATGGAAAGTGAGATAAGATTGTATTTTTAGAAATGCAAGGACATGATTTTTCGTCATTAGGAAAAGTGGTGGATTGATAAAGATCCGAATCGGGATCGTCGGAATACGAATCCTGTTTCAACTACCAAATGAATGTTTAATTGGCCAACAGATTAAATTTGAAATTTAGTTGGCGGTTTCATTTCGATTTGATTTTGAAAATTTAAATTTAAACCTTGAAAGATTTAGCTCCCTGCTACTTTGCATCAAACTAGATATTTTATTCGATTATTCTTAGCTTTTACATATTCTTACGTATTGGAAGAAATTGTATGTAAAAGTACTTCGATGTAAATTATTGATTACGAATTAATAGAAGTCAAATGTTAAAGGTAGCACGGTCTGCAAAAGGTTGAATATTCAATTTCAACTTGAAACAGAATTGAAGTTTGAATTCTTTGATATTTGCATCCTAAGTTAAATTTTTTTTTACAGCTATTGTATCGCATTTATCGCTGTTAGATAAAATTCGATATCATTGCGATTTTTACTATCATCCTTCTTCTATCCTTACAATCTCGAGAGACGAGAATATTAGGGATATCAATTTTCAGGTTCTTATTTAGTTCTTGTTATCTCTCTTACAAATCGTCTTTCTAAAAGAACATAACCAGGACCAGATTGATAACATAATTCGTACACTCATATACCTACGTAATATTACACACGTAAATATGTTCATGTAAACGGAAATGATCTTGCACCGAGGTTTTAAACGTTCAATAAGGAAAGAATTTAAAAAGACAGAAATATGGAATCAGAGATTGTAGAAAGCAGAACCTTCCGTGCGGTCTTATCAATATTTGGAAGAGCACCGTAATCCGGAGCGGGAACAAGGAGAAACGATGCGATGTAGCCATCCAATAAGACCACGACCGTTTCATTACAGCCACGAATAACCTCGGCCGCGTTCTACCGCAAAATTGCGGCGTAAAAAGCGAAATACAACAGGAGCAGCAGTCGCGTGGAAAACTGTCAATGTCAGAATGCCAGTTACGCGTAAAGGAACGAATCGACCCGGACGACCATCGTCCAGCGAAACCGCGCAAAATCCCGAGCGGGATTCTTGGAATGGTTGATACTTTTTTCCATCGTCGACGAAGGAACAAGCCCGATAACGACATGGTCATCGAGAAAAGCGAACTTTCGTCACGGCCAATAGCGCTTCCTCGCAATTTGGTTCCATCAGCTATTCGATAGTCGGTGTTCCTAGGGACGTGGAAGCCCGAGGGCTAACAATCCAGCTCCACCGGCGCGTCCATAACGCGATTTGCTAGCTTCTGCGGCTGCTTCGCCCGCCCTTCGTTTTCTTTCGTTTCGTCGATCGGTTTCTTCCGTAGGCGAACCACATCGGCGACTTTCTTTCGACTGGGTCTTCCCTTAGGACTTGATCGGTCAGCGTTCCAACGTGCGTCCTTTGAGAACGATCTCTTCTCCCTCGCTGTTGAGATTAATCGCCGTGAAGCTGGTCTAGTCGCGCGAGATGACGAAGATCGGTCGGACGTCCTTTGAGACCACGTTCATGGCTGTAACATCTTGTCTAGGAGAGTGGCTGAAGCTCGACGGAACAGCCAGACTACGATGCTTGTTTTTAGTGGTGTGAGATTGTCTACGGGGTCTATGTTATACAGCAGATTGCATTTCTATGTATATGTATAGGGCGAAGGTCGGAAGTTTCTGGCTGGAGAGTAATTAAAATACTAGAGCGTTTAGAGATAAAGAGTTTTCGGAAATAAAGATTGATTACACAAGCGTGGAATGTATATATTGTAGTTATATTAGTTTATGCTCGAAAGTGACCGAAGATTCGTTTATTTTTGACAAGATATATTTTAATTACAAAATTACGGTGCATCGAGCTAATAATAATCTTCGAGTTTATAATCGACTTCTTTAGAAATGTTACAGCGTATTGATACAGCTGTTGCTTATCAAACTAAATAAGCACAGTTTGATGTAACACGAAGAAAATTTCTATCTGAAAGTTTCTACGTTCCCGTGTTCATCTAACTATACATGCTAACCGTGTCCAAATGTACCTTAACTTTAGTTTCAAGTGAAAACAAGGATTTTTTCTATGCAGTACCACCATTTAAATACGTGTTTCAGATTGTATCTTGAGATAATTTTATTTAACAGTATATACAAAACTTTGAGATATTTTTTTCATTTGATTAAAGTGAACGAAGCTGTTAAAAAATTGAAGAAAATCGATCGAAGAATCGTCATAGTAAATTAAATCCACTGCACATTCGCGTACAAAGAAATTCCGTACGTATACCTATAATTTTTGTTGCAAACGATGCATTATTTCTTACTTATCGCTTTTATTAGAATTGTCGCTATAAAACACGCGGCATTTCATGTAGCCTGCGTTCAGGACAGCAAGCTATTTTCATCAGAAACTTGATTCAATGAGTTTTGAAAAATGCGAGTAGTATACGATGGAAATTTCTTTTCATCATTATTCGTCATTCTTCCTATCCTCCTAGAGAATATTTCGAATAATGAGAAAAATCTCACAATCGAAAACATGTCACATTTAACTATTTGTACGTGCAAAAAGGATAATAAAAAAATTTCAAATAACACTGATAGCAATTTTGCAAACTGTATGGCACAAGAGTCGTTTGGATTTGCTATGTACAGACATGACAAAAGTTTGCAGAAAACAACTGATACATCACTCCATATGCAACATTGATTAAATGGATCTAGCGCAGAATTTATTTGGCAATGATGTTTCTTTTAATCTTCGTTAAAAGTATTTATTATTTAATAACAATATTATTATTGTTATTTGATAATTAGTAAAATAATACACTACCGTTCATAAATATCTAGAAACTTTATTGGAATAATATGAACTTTATCAAAATGTACAAATTAATTGCAAATTAATAATTAAAACCTATACTTACCTTTCCTTTATAAAGTCAACAGGCTGTAAATCTAAATTATTTATTAAAAACTAGCGATAGTACGATACAATACTTCTATATGACGATAACGTTAATGGATCCATCGAATGTAACAGATACCACTACTAAACTTCGTAATTTAGAAATTAAGCAATCTGAAGAGAAAGAACTTTTTAAACGACGAGATATATATAATCTTTGATAATTACGTACGCTGAGTCTGTCGTTGCATATGAACTTCTAAAAGTCATTCTTATCGCTATAACGTTTTATATATAAACTTGAAACGAGAATGTGAAAGATAAAATTATCGGAGATTACGTATAAGAAATAATGACCGAACAATTTTGTCCGTTATGTTATATCGTTACATTATTAAATCTTCGTATAATCGATAATTATATTATTAATTCTAACTTTTAAATTACATTTTGAAATACAGTGGATTATAATTATCTTAAGGCATTAAAGATAATAAAGGATTCGTTTGAAGACTATTCTTGCGAATACTGCAATGAAGCAATGGCAAGCATTTATCGCGTGTCAGATTCGAAATTTCTAAAAGGGTCAACCAGATGCACGTGACAACGTTAAATGAAGTATCGTAACGCGAGGAATGCAATTAACGCGGTAGGACTTCTATAGCTTTTGTTAGGAATACATATTAGACACGCTGCAAACTATCTGCATCGAGTTTACGTAAATTTGAGCGTGAATAGGAATTTTCGACATTCCGGTTGTTATCGACCCCAAGTAGTTTCAGACGCAGCTCCCATTAATTTATTGCATCTCTGGACACCTAGTGTTACTGGCATAATGCATTCCATAGATAACAATGAAATATCTATTTTGCTTTTCCGAATAGTTCACTCTGAATAATTATTAATAGAATGTTAGATGCTTAAGAGGTAATATCGATTGTCTGGAATAATTATCACGATGATTACGGAACAGATTCTAAACTGTTGCACGTTTAACGTTTCAAATTTCATATAGCTCTTATTACATTATAGATGGACGTGAACTTCAAAACTCTCTCACCACTTTGAATAAATTAACATGAAAAACAGTTTATTTGTAATCTGTAACAAACCCTGCGAAGTATATATTTTAACCAAACACCGTTGACTTACAATATAATTTCTCTGTTTAAAACAGTTATTTTATAGCAAAATCTTGTTACTTGTAGAATAATAATTTCTAGGCTTGAAATTCATTTTAAATAGTAAGATGAACAATTATCGTAATTTATTCTTTTTTCGTTTGGATTTTACGTTGCTCCGTCACTTAGCTCGCAGCATCGCAATTATTTAACAGGAAAAAATCGTGGCAAATATAAATTGCCGACAATGATCGAGATTTGTCTTGAATTTCCTTCGAATTTCTCTTCAGTGAGAAACGAAAAATGATGAAATTATAACTATAGAACATTGGCTGGCAACACGCGAGGCAATCGAAACATGCGATGTAGCATCGAATACAGACCGAATCGCGTATCAGAGAACATAATAAACAGGTAATTCTCAGTTCGAAGGCGAAATCTTTCGGGTGAGACGCCGTCGGCATTAAGAATCACCGGCGGACATCCGGTCGGCAGTGTATCTGAATCGCGCAATCACGAAATATCGATTGGCCGATTTAATTAAGCGCGAGTACACTTCAAACATAACGGGCACATGGCAAACTAATCAAGACTATGCGCTGTCCGTTTAAAGTGATTATAATAAATTAATATTGATATTTTCTTAATTGCACCGACTAATTCGAATAAATTGAATGCCGTACCGAATCTGCATACGTCGATATCTATCAAAGTTCGCGATCTACACGAAGTTATTTATAATGGCTGATAAAAAAACTTGGATATCTCCTATAACAAATCTTCGTGTATATATGTATCGTGTATATTATAAAGCGTACATAAAATAGGACAAATCCTCATATCGGATTCAATTTAATTTAATTTACAATTTAAACGTGAAGACCGTTTTGTGCTACAAATAAATAAAACATTTTATAATATTATCATAGAAAAATAGAAATACGTCAAATTTTTGACATGAATTTATGAGTACGTCTTTCTCTATTTACACACTTGTCACTTTAATTTATAGTATACCATCAAAGTGGATTCTATTGAAATTGAAAAAAATTTACGACAAAATACGACAGTTCTGCGATGTGCAGTTAGCCGAATATGTATTTCGGTATACGAATAATTCCCTTTTTTCACGCAAATATGTAAAAGTCTATTACGCGATAATTTACGTATATCTGACCATGTAATACATTTATACAGCTATAATGTCGTCGAAATAGAAAAGTTGACTGCTGTCTAATATCTAAAGCGTGGTATCGACAATTATGGGCGTTGAAAATCTGTAACGCGATAGCGTGTCAATTGCTGTACGTAAATGCAAGGAACGGCAGCAGTAGAAAATTTCCAACTGGTCTGATTTGGTCTATATCCGAAGGTGTGAAATTCACGCACGCATATTAAATCCGTCCAGTTGTAAAAAATCGAACTACCATTCTTCGAAGAGCAACGAACTTTTACATCCGCAACAAACATTCAGTCTTACCAAATCCAATCCAATTCGATTCAATCCAATCCAAACCCATCTCCAAACAATTTTTCCCATCTATCCTGGATACAAGAACGAAGAGGTTGCTTTCCGATACTCAACACGTCATCGATGAAGAACACCTTTATCGCGAAACTGATCACCGGAAGAACAATTAAGAAGGCTACGCGTATCGACAGCTTGAACTTTCGATACGAACAACCGCGGTACCACGAATCGTGGCCAAATTCGACCGCTAATTCGAGGCGGTAGACACTCGTTACGGTTTGCGGATTTTCGTTACGGCGACCTTTTACCCCAAGCTACGAACTTCAATCGGGTTATTAATGACGAGCTCGACGATAGGCGAGTATACGAAGCCAGCAAAAGCTATATGTATATAGCGAGCAGCAAGCCGGTAATCACTTTCGTGGCAGACTTTAAGCTTTCAGACACGATCGCCCGTTATCCCGTCAATTTAACCCGTCTCACGACGTGATCCGGCGCGTCTAGCCCAGCGAAATCCTTTACCTTCTTCTCCTTTAGCCTGGCTACGCGGCCGTCTGTCCGCGTTCTCGCTAGGTAAAGGATATAAGGAAGGATATTATGCCCATCACCACCAGACGACGTCCTTATCCAGCGGATTTAGTTACGGTATCTATCGCGAACGATTGTCGATCACCGATCACCGGTTTATTAATTTTCCTCGTCATGAAATTGCCTCAACGTGTCTGTGTCATCGTTTCGTGATGGATCGACAGCTTTCCAGCATTTGGCTTGTCTTGGAAATTTCTATGAGAAGAAAAGAACGATGGAATATGATACCGTTGTTCCTTGCCTGAGAAAATATCAACTTCTATTTTCTAGACGAAGGATCTCAAAGTTTTCTGTCTCGCGATATTAAAACTAACGAACCAATTGAAAAGGCTAACATTTAATTAAATTTCTTTTCTTTGTAGTAGCTAAAAACTGATGTTCACTTTTATCGAGATAGATAAAGTTTTTTTTTTGCTGCTTTCTTTTTGTTTCTAATTAACTATATATATATTAATAATATATTCCAACGTACAACTTGCAAATGAAAATTATTTGAAAATTTCTAAATATAATCCTCTTTATTTCACATATATAATCTATATATTTATATACGCTATTGTAATTATATTTAGGTGAACAGTAAATTCATTTTATAAAATAAATTACATTTATAAAACATCATTTTTCGTAAAGCTGATAAAATCGAAAGACATTTAACGAGGCGAACGCGTCGATAAACTGTCAAAAATAATTTTGTTAAACGCTGATGAAAACCAAGGTGAATAAAAGTTTATCACATTTCCGACCAGGACATATGCATATATTGTCATAGGTGAGTAAATAATTATCGAGCGACATTGGATTAACACTTCATAATACCCTGTGACATACGTGAGTTGTCGGGACAAGCGAATAAATCGCACATAATATTCCGTGTTTAACAGTCGGTCGGGATTCAAGGTAAACATAATATTGACGCGGCCGACGATAATGATAAATCTCGTTATTTATTAAACCCTCCGGCAAACTGCATAGATTATGCATGCTCCTTTGTAACTCGCCGTCATAAATAACTAATTACAAGTTAAATTTTGGTGCGTTAGATCGCGCGCGACCGGATAACCGGCCTCTCGATGATAACTATTTATAAACTTCCGTTTCGTATCCAGCAACTATTAAGCGTCAATTGTATTATTTGGGCAAACAGGCTGGATAGGATAATACAGGCGTTTCTTCCTCTAATTAATTAGTCACCCCCCTGATGGATTGTTGTTACATCCAGTAAATTTCGTTACGGGGATAACCGTGATAAATCTCTGTCATGGCTCGATAGATAGACGTATAATTTATGGTCGGACACGAGCCCACGTATTTCAACGAGCGTCAAATCAATATAAAAATACAGGGGGAAAAAGGAAGAGACACGAAGAGGGCCAGAGAGAGAGAGAGAGAGAGAGAGAAGAGACAAACGCGCTGCTGCGAACGTATGAAAACGAACCCGATCGAGTCGAATCGTTCTCAAGTTCAGTGCACTTTGAAAATAATCTATGATAATAAGCACGAAAGGAAGAAGAATTTCTCGACGAAATTTGATCGCGATTTTATATCCATGGTACAAGTTTTTATTGTTCGTTTTATTGAGAAAAGTCACGATACGTTTAGCGTATATCCACGCTAAAGTTGATCGCTATTTGCCGCAACTAAGGAACGACGCCAGCGAGGGTAGTTCGAAACGAAGCTTCAAGATCTCTCTTTTTAAAGGAGCGAGGCGCAATATCGGTCGGGAGGTTTCCACGATTCGTCAGAGCGACGTGGCGAGCATATTTTCACGCTGATATAGCAACGTTATACGGGATAGATATAGTAACGTTAATATCTTTTCAGCCGGTAAAAAGGCGGCCCGCTCGAGAAGTTATGGCCAGTTTATCAGCGGCTAATCCAGATTAATCTGCGGCAATTTTTTTTATCGGCAACGACATTCCTCTGGCCGCGACTGCATCGTGTTCGCGCGAGTCGCCGGAGCTTAGGCGTAAAATTTATGGAACCGCGTAGACACGCTCACCCCCGCGGGGAATATTCGTCTTTCTACCCTGCACCCAACCGCTTCCTCCGCGTTCTCGTACCGTTTTCTCTCGTCCCACCTAACCCGGAAAGGGTCTTCTCTTCCCTCCGTTCATAATATAATATGCAGGGGCGCACGTTACACACGCTCACGGGCCAACAACCACGAAGATGCGGTACACCGATGTGTCAGGCCAGCCTGGCAATAGATCTGCCATGGCTGCACGAGTTCGGCGCC
Organism: Bombus haemorrhoidalis; assembly: GCA_014825975.1. Classification (NCBI taxonomy): domain Eukaryota; kingdom Metazoa; phylum Arthropoda; class Insecta; order Hymenoptera; family Apidae; genus Bombus; species Bombus haemorrhoidalis. Next base: position 1,445,759 of record CM026166.1, on the reverse strand, counting down.
CGGAATACGGATGAAGATGGCCAAGCGACGCGCTTAACCGGTCCGATCGCGACACCTGTGCCAACCGGTCTTTTGCGTTGCACCCCAAGTTTCCCTTTAAACGAAGATTCATACGAAATTGCACATTTGGCTGTTTCATGAAAATTGGCGCGCGGAGAGATTGAACGGAGCAGACTCGTTGAGGAAGGTCAATCGTGGAACTTGATAAAAGGATGCAAGAAGAGTAATTCGACGGTACGGTGAGACGAAGGGAGCGTTGAGTTTCAACTCTTAATTTTAAATATCTGTCAGAGGTATGATGTCTCTTAACCTATTAAGGATCAACGTTGCCTTAACACGGCAATTTATTTTTAATATTTTTATATTTACAACCCAACTTACGCTACTGAATTCCGTTCCTTGACTTTATGATTATAGATAGGAATATCAAGGATTCTATTCCTTCTTTTCCTTAGATTTTACAATTCTATGAAATTTACATATTTATGATACTACGATAAAAAGATGTATCTTCCTAAATCGAAAAAATTCCGTTTACTTTTCTGCTTTGTTTAATGGGAATCTGTAAATTATGAACTTCGAATATGACCACTCACCCTCGCTTATTCTCAAATGGAAGTAACGCATTGCAGACGCTGCTTACTCACCTGTAACAAAAAATAAAAGAAAGTTATTAATTAATGAGTTTCCTATATCGTGTGTACTGATCAGTCTTGAAAAAATATGAAAAGCTCACACCTATATCAAAGAGAATTAAAACAGCAACTAGTCTTCGAATCAATTTGAAGCCAAATACTCATACCAACAACCATATTTTACCTAGCAAACTGTTATATAAATTCCATTATCAGTTACCAGCATCATTCAGAGTAACACACTGAATATCTCAAGTAACGAACAAACATCTCTCAGTGCCCAAGATTTTCATTGTGTAAAACTTTCTATCCCCACATTCCATACATGACCGTGCTCCAGAAACACAATCGCATTCTTCGATGACTATAAATGAAAATGAGAACAACGATCCCAACCGGACGCACGAAGACGTCATCGTCTAGTCGAAAACTCGCACGATGGACCGTAAAAGAAATGTGAAAGCGGAACAAGGAATGCGGATCCCTGGGTCGCAGGTGCGCGTGAGTCTCGGCGTGGTTGAACGGTTCTCGATTATCCTAATTCACGGACGAACGAGCAGAAAAAATGAAAGTTCCGGAAGGCGGTCGTACGACCGGCTTTAAGTCGTCGTAGAAAGCGTGCCCGCGTGTACGACCCAGAAACGCGTCCAGACGTATTTACGTTCTTGCTCAAAAGCGTACAGACTTTTGTTTATTTTCAATATCGTGTAATTTATTTGATCATCTCATAATTAACGTAGTCGTTAGCTTTTGTACACTGAATGAAGATAAAGAGTTACCAATTGGTAACTTATCGGTGGTAGATTTTCCTATATCTTTATCATTTTTATCTTTTTCTATCGAATTTTCTATTGTAATTTTATAAAACTTTCATCGCACAGTAACAACTTCTATCGTTGTAAATTTAACTATCAGGAAAACCGCATTACTCGTCATATAATGACAATTATCGCTTTTACTATTTGTAAAGGGCGATTTTACTGTTTGTTAGAGTTGTCGCAGAATCTTATGACACGATACAATTTACAGTGAGTGTTAAATACTATGGAGCAATTTTGTTATTCAAAGAGTTCGTCATTCTCGGTATATTTCGTTGTCAAGTTATAAATAAGATACAGAAGGTTCTTGCAAAATGATACGAAAACAATCACGATTAGTTTTAGGAATAATATTTAAATCCAATTAAAGCTTCGATAAATCTTGTATTTAGTTTTAACTAGTTTTAAAAAAATAAACACTGATTTTGATCATTAGTTTGCCATTAATTCGTATATTTTGGTAATATTGATGTATAATACTTTCAATATAAATCGAACAAACCGTCCACGTACTTATAAACAGTAATGTAGCCCATACACGACCATTAAACCAGCTTTTCTGGAGAAAGTATTTTATTTAATATGCAAAACGGTATTTTCTCTCGAGCAATGACTCGCATTTGCTATCGCTCGTGAATGACAAACCTCCGGAATCATTCGCTAATTGCACTGTACACTCTTCTTCGTTTTCTTCCACGTTATGAAATCATTTACGACTACAACGTATCGTATTTTCACTCTGGCTATCCATAACTGAAATTTCTACCATGTCCGAAAGACACGGAATTTTCGTTTTTCTGCTCGTTACTTTTCCTATTTTCACAGACATTTTGAGATTGGCGAACGCGCCTGAATCGCGTAGCTGCGTTGTAATTATCGCGATTGAAGCTGGTAAGAGCAACGCGCGTGCTATCCGTGAAATTTTCATGGTGTTGTAACTACGATGAAACTATAGCGAAGAAAATCTGTGATTACGCGCTATTTCCAGAAGTAATACGAGACGAGATTCTAACGAAGGTTTGCAAAAAAATTGATTCTGTTCGATATTGAACATTTATTAGTGTTGAGAATTTCGGATCTTAATAGCCGAGATAATGGTATATGAATACAAAATTTACACTTGGAATTTATATTAGAATAGTTCTATATTTATTTGATAAATGATCCCAAAGATATTCATCGATACACGCTTGCACGCGTCTCAGCATTTTCTTCCATACCCGATTGTTAACCGACTGAACAGTTTACATTCATTTGTTTTTGGGACGCCGCGCACACACATGTTTCTACATATTCTGATATTCACATACAAGTAGGTAGACTATCGTATATAGGTACGCATCTAAGCTAATCTAGCACATAAAATTATATATATATCTCAATAATTAGAATTCATTATTACATAGAATTATTATTTGTTAGAAACTGATGGAAATGTTATGTCGATCAAATCTACCTAATTATTAGGTAAGTGAAAAGTGTCCTTCTTTTACAGACTCGTTTTTTACAACGACGCATCTGTATACAAATATGAAAGTTAATCTATCGAAACGAAAGAAACTTTTCGGACGACCTAATATTAATCACATTCTACGTCAAGTTTCGCTCGAATTAATCCAACATTAGAAAGTAAATGCAACATAGCGAATTGAACAACATATATTGACAATGTTTAATAAAAATCAAACCTCGAATAATTCCGATCCAGCGACGCATTTATCACGACGCGACTTTTGCCCAGGCGTAAACGGCGCGAGTCAGTTGGTGCACGGACCCCACACGGCAGCTTTCAAACGTGTATCTTACGGCAACGGACGCTTTCCCCTCGTTAGATAGTCGACCGGTGTCGGATTCGAGGGAACTTTGGGGAAAGTCCCATAGTTTGCAGTCGCCGATGGAAAATGCTTGGCTACCAGGAACAGCTTCTAACTTTCGCGATTTTACGGGCGGGAAGAGTTTATGCTCGGCGCACGGTCGACGTCCCCGTGAAATCTGCTGACGCGGATACGAGCTTCTTTATCGCGTCCTCGATTAGTTGAATATTTTCGATCATAAAAACGTCTACAAGAGGTCTGTTCTATTAGGATCTTGCTTGATCTTTTTTAACGGCATGGATGCTTGAATCGAAGAGAAAAGATTCGTTTAAATCGCTTCCATCTGATACCATTATTCCAAATCGAGATATGGAAAATTTGATCTTATTTCGTATGATAACGTTTGTGCAATATGCAGTGGAAGTTGCAAGGACGTGTAGATACTTTCTTCAAAATGATTTCCCTCGTGTATGAATCTACGTGTTTGCATTAGATGCTATGTTATTTGTTGTTGGTAATACAATGGGTAGGTTTGTATGCGATTACTCACAGTACCTTGAAAACTGTTGTTTTCGTAAACGGTAACAAGATAAAGGATCTAACGTAGGCTTTATTAAATTCCCTGCGAAGAGTTCGAGCACATGTGGAAGTTTTTTTATAATCATTTAAATTAGAGTATAGATTGTATTATTTGTATTAATTGTAGATTGTAGTAAGAATATAAAAGGAACACGTGTTTTATAGTAATTGATAATGAAATTGTAATATAGATCAATTGTACGATTCTATGTTAAGCGACAAAATATATGTATCGTGTACGGGAAAACTTTAACGATCATTTTTTAATATGGCAAATTCTGTCGATTCATCGTTAAAAAATTCATTTCTCGTTCTTTGCGTAATATCAGTATAGTTATCCTGAAGCTACGTTTCGACAGATATTAGAGGTGAAAATTATTATCGTTCGATCTTCTAGGATATTCCTACTAAAATTGCAACGCGATATGGGACCCAGTATATCAGGATATAGCAATTTAATGGGATGTAGTAACTTGGATGGCTTATATTGAAACAATAGGGAAACTCTGGCTAACTAGTACGAAGACTAGAATGGATTTATCTAGTTAAACAGCTAAAACTTTCGCGAAGGACATCATTCAAAATCGTGATGATAATTTCAAAAATGTTTTCTTTAATATTTACATAAGAAATTCTTATCGAATAAAAACATCTCGAAATGTTTCGTTTGTAATAAATCGCAAATTGCACGTTATACATTGCAGTTATACGATTATTTGTTACCCAAACAAAATAATATTCAAGAGAATAAAGCATTAAATTATAAATTGAACATATATTTGTAAAGTTCAATATATGTTCAATTGCGTATATGTATATATATATAAATCCGAAGAATTATTTGTTTATTTCTCCCCTAGCATCCAATATTAACAATTTTTCGTTGGTATTGCATTTAATTATAATAAATAAACATTGTCCAGGAAATTCGATGTCATATTAATAAAAATTAGACATTGCGGAATCACAGTCTGTTTATTTAGAGACATCAGCTACTACCATAAACTTATAGAAAATCAATAACGCGATAGAAAAAATCTTTCCACGTTTCCTTCATAAAGCGTGTGAGTTACAATTTCAAAATTCGTATGAATATTAATAATTGTATCGTACACGTGCAATGAAATCGCAATTCAAATGATATAAAATGAATTAAAAACATTCAATTTTAAGTTCGTTTATATCAGAATTAAATTCATTAGATCCGCCAACTATATAAAGTTTTTAATTAAGAATATCATAATTAAAATCCTTAGGCAACGGCTTCACAGAAGGTTTTGCTAATGAAGTAACCTAGAAACTAACTCAATCGCGTAACTGACACTTTGCTTGTTAATTTTTCTTAAGACAGCATCTACGACTAAAGAGTCGATGTTCTTTGCCCTTTAACCTAGGGGCTACGGGCCACGTCTGAAACAACGGCGTTCTTCATCTGTCAACAAGTTCTACTACAGTCTTAACAAGTTTCTACACTAACAACAAGATAAATAGTTTGTTCAACTAGTTCGCAGCGGTAGACAATTTCCACAAGTACGTCGGTGACTGTAACTGCAGTTTCGCTTGGTAAAGTAGTGGTATCTTATTTTGTATCCACCTAATTTACGTAATTATATCATTCAATTACCTAATTATATCAAATTAACTCGTATTCATATTTTTAAAATGACGATAAAAATTAGAAAAAATTCAGCGGCTACTTGTGTGCATGTTTTTGGTATCTTTACAACGTTTCTCTAGGACCTCGGTACATTAATTTACGTCCACAGATTCGTAATAACTTGACAATATCTCAATATGCATTTGCCAACAAAAGTCTTCTTACAACTGATAAAAAAAGCCAATTGTATAGATAAAACATGCACGTATATATATCATATGATGAATTTATTTCTTACAATAGCTCGCATAAATATATTTATTCTATGACTGTTGGCATAGAACGGAGTAACTTTGCAATAAAAATTGTTAGTATTCTATTTTAATGAAAATGGCCTTTTAAAAACATATACAAAGATCGTTATAAATAACCATATAAGAACATTAATATCGCCTAATTAATCAATTGTCCATAGTAATCTCTACCGTAACACAAACTCACTCGAGCATTCGTCCATTCAAAACCAACATGGAAAACCGCAGGAATCTCAAAAATTCCTCTCTACCGATATCGAAGCTATTTCACGGCGGTATCGTCGATTAAATTTCCGCACGGGCGACCTGTTTGTGCAGATTCACTTCGAAATCATCACGGACGAGAGTTTCGAGTGGCCGAGACACGGGGCTAAAATTTCGAGAGCAGCTCAGGCTCTCTCGGAGGTGCGGATCGTCACAAGCACGAGAGTTGTTAATTATTTCACGCGAGTTCCACAGTCACCAGAGATGCCTACTTCGTTGGCAACGTGTGTGGAGCCAAGGGAGCGTCGAATGTGCGGTGAACGAAAGCGGAAGCGCATATATCAAGCAGAGGATCAACGGTGCTCGGTTGCATCGAAATGTCGAATCCCACGAAGCGGTTTTCAATGCATCAGCGATCAAAGAAACCAAAAGGATCACGACCCTTGCCCTTCTTCCTCGTTCTCCTCTTCGATGGCCGTGTGTCGTTTGCATCGCGCACTCGTGCGTTTTTCAACGCATCGGTTACGGCGCACAAACTGGTCCGCACGCACACGTTTCTCTTGGCGAAACCGACCAACGAGAACACGCGTGGAACCGCCTAACCGTGCGGCAAGACGTGCTCACTCGTCTTAAACAGTCAATTGCTGGATGAATTTATTGCGACGAATAAACGCGAAGCAGATGTATTTGCGATTGCTTCGGTCTTACGGAGCAAGAGACCTCCGGATGAATTTTTTGAGCAATGTTCCTTTGAATAGAATGCATGTAGATTTCTGTGAGAATAAATCGATCTTTGGTAACAAAAGTAACAGAAATACGTTATTTTCTACTATACTTTTTAAATATTCAGCTTCTCAATGTACGAGTCACGATGTCACGACTTCCTAGGTAATTGCAAAGTTTCTCGCGACAGCTCGCCATGGTTAATGGAGAACTTTTAGCACTGATGAATTATTAAATCGAAATTATATCACGAAATGTTTATTCATAATGTATTTTTTATACTCTAATATTTTTTTTCGTATAGTCATGTAAATATAACGTTATAATTTAACCCTAGCGTAACACTCGAACGTCGAACAACAATACAGCGATTCGATATAACATGCCACGAGCTGCGAGCATTTGCCATTCATGTACTTGCCAACGACGAAGGCATCAAACTGTCGAGCAAATCGAGGACGGCCATTCTCTCCCTCGTCAACGCTTTACCAAATTATTCACGTTCCAGTGGCCGTGGTAAGTCGACCGAAAGAAGCCGAAATAAGAGACTACAATTTGCCGATTCGAATTTTCACCTGACAATTGGACATCGTTCGCAGACGTAAAGCGACGGTCGCGCTGAGACAACGAGCAACATTATGATCATGTGTCGTATTTTATGAAAAAGTTTCTTCCATCTTCTCCTGTTTCTTCGGCTTTTTCTTATCTGCTTCTGGTCGAAATGGTAAAGGTCAAAGAAAAATACGAAATACGCGATAACATATCGTGACAGAAACGAATGCTCGTTCAGTGTATACCTATTGCATACTTCGCATTTGCAATTGTTTGCAATTTGTTGCTACACAGTGTGTACACCGTTCAGAGAGATCAATTATAGTAAAAACAACAATTGCATCATCGATAGTGGTTGCCGGAAAGCAAACGAATTTTGATCATTTACAATGATTATTCGTAATCGGAACACTAAAAAATGAATATCTTTTAATCGTTAAATTTTCTGAAAAGTCTCTCCAAAAATTTAGTGACCATTTAAGTAAAGATTAATAATCATATTTGGTTCTAATGTTATATTTAGTGATTATATTTGATAAATGTTATATTTGGTCGCTGGTTCTCACAAATTCATATTCGCCGACTACTCTGTCTCTCCAACATGCAGACAACGAAAAGTTGCTGCTTGTTGCTTCAGTGAGGACGTAGCTTAAGGAATGATCGAAGGAACGGAATCGATGAGTTACAGCAAAAAAGATCACGTTATAAACTCGCCGCGAAGTGGAACGAAGAAGCTCGATATCTCGTGGGAGCAAACTCAGCGGGTCGCAGCTATTTTTCCTTCCTTAACCTGAAACGGCGTTATCCTGACGTTTCCTTCTACTCTACTCTCCTCCTACACGTTACCGATCTTAGCCACCGTTAACTCTATTTTCGATCTTCACAGTCAATTCTTGCTGCCGTTGCATTTTGTCGCTACTTCTAATTCCCCTTCGCCGCCGAGTGCATTGTTACTGGATCCACGACAGCAAACGTGAAAAATTCCGACGAACACAACGTGGCTGGAGAACGTTTCGAGAGTCCTTCGATCCTGACCTTTCTCTAAAATGCTTCGTTACCGCAATCCACAGCTCAACGAATCGCGAATCGAAATAATCGATCGATAGGCGTAAGACGCCTGGTTCACGGAATATGGAGACCAAGTTGCTGGAAGTTGAGGCGACTAGATCGGATGATGCCAGGAATTAATCATGAAACGGCTGACGAGTGTAACCCAATAGGGCCAATCGTGAATTTAACAGAAGTGCTGGGATTTGGAAGATTGGAAAGCTGTTGACAGGGAATACGAAGATTCTATTTAAACGATAGCGGTTTTTGGATGGAATGTCGAATAATTGAGAGCATCCGAGGCTATCGTTCCCGCGGTCTAACGACCATCCGAATTACTTCCTTTGGTACTGTTGATTCCGATAGAATCTCTCATAATTCATACTTTGAGTCTAAAAGTTGTATATGTCAATCAGTCGGCGAAAATTATTTGAAATGTTTACCCTGGGATATATTTTTTCAATTTAAAAATTCTCTTATTTCCTGAGAAATTCTATTCTCTGGGTATTAACAGAAATCAAATTAATTTTTATATTTCGTTTCTTCTCTCTCAAGAGCGTCCAGCTTGTACGGTCTTTGTGCTAATATCACGAAACCTAGAGATTCAAATTCGTGCGCGCTGTTTCAAGATGCAAAAATTACAAGGAAAGGAGGCAATATAATCTTCTCGAGTAGCCAATTGAGCATAAAAGTCTAGAAACTGTTCGCCTTGATTTATTGCGGCAAGTTGTCCCGAATAATCAACTTTCTGACGCGCATCTGCGGCCCTCGGAGGCGACTAGAGAAAAATTAATAATTTATGAGCCGAGGAGATGGTAAGCCTTAAGAAGCACTGTCACTCGCAGCTGCATACAAAATCAACAGTGACTCGCGATTCCCAACTTTTTCTCCTCGATTCCACGTGTACTCTATCCTTTGCTCTGCCCCTCCCTACCCCTTCGCGAAAGCTTCACGGTCGTGAATCACCGGAAAAGAGGGAAGCTAAGTAAACAGTTTGAGTTTCGTGTCCCGACGCCAACTCTCTCGAAATTCAATTTCGATGCTTCGCTTCAATCGACATTGTCATCCAACATTCACGCGCAGCGACCACGAACTTTAATTCGAAGACGACCGCGCACGAGCGAATCGACTAGCAGCCAAAAGTGACGGATCATCGGCTCAACCGAGCTTGGAAAGCGGTAGAAATCGACCGGAGCAGGTTCGTTTCTCGTTCCTATCCTACGTCCATTCGCAGAGCTTCGCCAGCCATCGGCACATAAATTAACAAGGAGCTTTCGTCGAATCAAAGAAACTTTCTCGATCCTCCTTGCGGTGGCTGACGCGCAGATACGCGGACGGAAGTTCCAGTAACGCGTCGAAACGTGTCTCCAATTGCTTTGCTACGAGTTGTCCGCTTCGTGAGAACTAACAGAGACACCATGTGGTGGGTGAGTATCCTTCGTTGGTGGATCGACCGCGAGAGCCTTAAACTTTAATCGTCCTGGCCGCATACGTGCTACAGAACCGGCTCGTCTAAAGTCAAAGTGACATCTGGTTTGTGCAGAACAGAGAACGTCGGGAACACCGAGCAACTTTCGGTGGAAAAGGGTAGGAAGGGAAAATTAAAGGAATGGAAGAAATAGATGAGAAACGAAAAGGCGGGGGAGGGACGGGGGTGGAGAAACGAGATGCCTCGATTCTCCAACGGGAGACGACTGAATCTTTTATTCGTGTACCACTCCACTTTGTCGCATAGCCTATCCGTTCATGGAGGAAGTTGAAGAAGGTCACGAAGCTTCTCTCGTTCAGACGGTTTCTCGATGCGAATCTCCCATCGATCGGTACGAATCGATTATCGTACGACATTTCCGCACGAACTCGGTTCGACCACCGGAGTCACGTGTCCCGCAACGATCCTCTCTTCGTGGCCCTCGACTGGTAACGGACGTGACGTCCGATTTGTTCCGATCGAAAGCGACGCGACGTCCTCGTTGTTACAGAATTGACAAGACGACGGGGAATAGAAAATGTTAGATCTCCGGTCGTCGGTGAAACCGAGACATCGAAATCGTGAAAAATCAGAGCTTCAACGGCGACGAGCGGCACGACGACACCGTCAATTTTACGACCACGTTTCGTATTATATCTGGTTTGGTTGATCGTGTCAAGTATACCGAGTCAATTAGTTGGTTGAAGTTACGCGTATCGTTGTATAAATTCACCTGACGAAGCATGGTTTAATTAAACGGAAGCGTGGAGAACAGTAGGATGTGTAATAACGAACCAAAGGTTCGAAGAGGCTTGGGAAACGATTTGATAGGAATTATAGCGATTACGTGGCCTGTTCGCTGTCTTCGTTTCGAACGACAATTTTCTACAAGGTACGTATCGAGAAGGCTTGAATAGGTAGTATTGGATTGCGACAATAATACCTTTTGAGATCTAGTTCCATATCTAGTGCAAGTTCGAGTGAAATTGAACTTCTCTTGGATTATGTGGAAGTTGCATTACTAACATGAGGTTACATGAAAACCGATGACTACTTTTCTGTCGGATGTTAAATGATATTGGGTCGGCTGGAATGTTCGTTCCGATTTTTAAGGCACTTGGTCGACGTGAAAGACCATATTGAATAGTTTTTCGCTGAAAAACCTGAGAGATTCTGTAAGGATATTCAAGAATATTCAAATTGCGTGGAAGACGTGGAAGGCTTGTGGAATAAAATATCGTTTTGTTGATAGTTCAATAAATGTATATCGAATCAAGATGTCAATCGAAACGAAGTTTCAGGACGACATAATATTTGCTCATATATTTCATAAATTGAAAAAAATTATTTCGATATTGATTATCTATTATATCTGATAGGTATATTGAGATATGTATAATTTTCTGTGCTAGACTAGATTAGCCGCGTAGTAGTGACACACGTATGTGAGTATGAGTATGTGGAAGTATGTGCGTGCACAGCGTCTCGAAAAACGGACGAATGCAACTGTTCCGTTGGTAGTGTGGCATAGGAGATAGCGAGACAAAAAAGAGAGTTGCAAATGTATATCTAAGAAGATCTTGCAAATCACATATTCAATAAATCTGAAACTATTTCGATATCAATTCAAAGTGTAATCTAAATGTTCCTATACTTATATTTCGGCGATTAACAACCAGAATTCTCAACAAGGTATATAGATTCGTTATAACCCACGAAGCAACTTTAGAAAATTTCAAAAATTTCCTACTGATTCTTCAGCTTTATTACACGAAAGAAGAGAAAGATCGCACAGGATCACACTAAACTAAAGGACTAAAAATGATTTCAGAACTTAAGAACGTGAAACACGAAAGGAAACTAAGCTCCGGGATCGCAACATCTTGAAACCAATTTCTCGAAACGAACGACCCGCTTCTGAAACATTTTGCCACGCCGTCCATAACACCGAAGACGTTCCAAATGGCCAGAGGGATCCTAACCTGGACAGTCGGTACACGATCCGAGTGAAATACACGATTTACGAGAACGCGGGCGAAGCGTTCCCGTTTCGAGCATAGGAAAACGTTTTAGAGAGCTGCTAGCCAACGGACGATTCACGTAACGCCTCCCCCGCGACTGCGAATGTTTTCCAGTTTGTAGGACAGGGGAAAAAGAACGGGCCGGTTGATGAGGTCACGTTGCATCCTTAGACTAGCCCTCGTCCTGCATATCAAAGCATACTAGATGCAGTTGAACTGTGCACGCGTCCGTGCTTTCCTAGCTTCATCTCATTCGCCTTCGTTGCACGAGACACGGAGGATTGGGCTTTTTATTTCCTCGCGAGGATATAGCGGTGAATCATGATCCTAAAAGAGCGTAGGGAACTTCTAGATTCGCGTTGTCTAGACGAAAAATTTCGGCACAACGTAGCGTTGAGTAAAAAGTTAATGAATTTATTTATAGGATAAGTTAATTTATTTATTATACGATTATCTATAGGATAGATTTCTTTTTTCTTTGTTAAAACGTTAGGCACAGTTATAGTTTTGTATCGAATTTGATATTTTCCATCCATATTTTTGCCTATTTCGTTTTATTTTTATCGATTATCAAGGAAACGTCTAATTTTCTGCAACTGACGAAGAATTTGGTACCTGATAAGTACAAGGCTGTGGAAATATTTTTTCTCTCGGTTTATCTGCAAGTCGCAAAGAACCGAGATACTCGTGCGAGGATTCATGCGACGCAGTCTTCTTTACTTCCTTCTTTTTTGATAACGATTTTAAAATCGAAAAGCTCGTCGAGCCTATCGAACAGGAAAATTTTATTTTCTTTGCCGCACCAGACACAGTTAGCTTTACTTTTGAAAGGTCCGTATTTCCAGAACGATTGATCGTGAGCCTAGCTGTACGCATTTGTCGAAAAATCGAACGGTGTTTACGAGCCACCTTTTATGCGACCGATATCTACAAGCGACAAAAATGGATTTCACGTAGCACGGTTTTACGTGCGTAACTTTGCCGTGTGTTTTTGTTCTTTTTCGTGGAATGTACAGCCATCGCTATAAAATTCCATGCCTCGTTGCTTGCACTATTTTCAACCAACAAAAGATACGTATACATAAAAAAATAGTAAAAAGGAAAAGGATGGAAATTGAAATTCGAAGTTCCCAAAATCTCCCTTACGAAACTTGTACGTGTGGTCCTCTGATCTACCAATTGTAAGATCAAATTTATAGATTATTTAATAACTTCAAAATTTGAATCTATTTCATCTTAAAAAAAAATAAAAGAGAGAGAATAAATACTTTCTATGTTTGTTACAAGTTGAAATATAAAGAAACAAGTAATAAACAGAATAACGCTCTAAATTATTAGATACAAAATAGTCACTTGATCAGTCAAAGAAATTATACAGAAAAGGTTGATAACTTACAACTTGTAACTTATCAATTTACCAGTATCATTGACATAGTTAGAAAATTATTTTCAAAAAGGATCTACACTTTCCCCTAAATACATAAACATCCGTAGTCTGATTATTGTACAATTACCAATTTATCAAACTATCGAGTGAGTACACACCTATCCCATAAAGTATCAAGAAATGTTTCCTGCGTCAAAGCAACGTTGTCGCCCAACCGTAAGCTTCATCCTAATGAGTATAGATCATCCTAAGTGTGGTAACAGGAGTGTACGAGCATTAATCGTATCAGTCTGTCTAACCGTGGCGCGAAGTGCCGCGTTAAGGCGAGTAAATTAGCGTCTGAGAGGGTCGCTACGGCCAACTGGGAAGCCGGGGCACGTTCGTCCAATGTTGAGCGTTTCGCGGACGAGCAAAGCCGAGAACCGGAGGGCGTAAATTGGCGGCGGGAGACACCGCTGATGGAAATATGTCTCACCTCAAGAACGTCAGGGACTTGTTGAATGGCGGAAGACTCCGCGCCATCGTGAACAACGTGGCTTAATCGAAGAACGCACATACTTCGCGCAACCTCCCCCAAACTCGTTCGTTTACGCGTACCGTTTCGAGAACGAAATACGAAATTTATGCGATTCCAACGGAGCGATACGCACGCGATGCGATGTCTGATTTCTGGGACGCGTTCGAAAGTCCGTGACGGAAACCCGACCACTTCGACTAGCGAAAAGCGGCAGATCGAGAAATCGTCCGAGGCGATCTATGAATGGAGTTGAACATCGAAGAGTTGGAGCGATAAATGTAAATGTAAATGCGAATATCAAGATTTCTAACAGGATTATAAAAATTAGCATATCTGTTAATCTTGCCTTACTTACGTCTTATACTTCGTGTCTTCGCGGCGACCTTTTGTCCCTTTCGCGTATAAAAATTTTGTCTATTAAACATTTTTCTTGCCTTCCGTCTTTTCTAATTGACGTATCATATTTTCTGAAAAATTCTCGTTTACAATAATTTTGACGAAAGATATTCTAAATTTTCAATTCTTCGAACATTCTCGAGGTTTAATAAAATTCTAATTTATTCCTTCCGTACATACGTGCACTTATAGGAAATTGATTTTTAAATAAAATAAGCTATATAATTGTAGTAACATTTGTATATCACCTAGGTTCGTAAATTCATGATAGCATCGATTTTATGAAACGCGAGGTTCTTCCGACGGGTGAAGGATACGGGAGTTCGATTCACGTTCGATCGAGGTATGATAGGCGGCGTAGAACGATGAAGCTGTTATGCTAATGACGAAGTTCGATCGATACTTGGAACAAGCTACTCTAAACGAGAACAACCAGCCAAGTTATAAACAGGTTTATTACGTGTGTAATTAATTAATTAACTTAGGCAGTGTAAGCGGGTATATGTTAATTAATGGTCGCATGTAATAGCATCAAGTAAATACATATCGACGTTAAATATGGAAAAAGGAAACTTCGTAATGGGAACACTATACGAAGTTCTGCTTACTTTTTACAGACTGAAGGTCATTTTCTAATTAAACCCTGAACACGATACGAATCGAAATAGAAAGAATACGGTACAGTGTATAATGAAGAAATTATCAAACAATTACGCGTTTAAGTGAAGTCGTTTAAACCGCGTCAAACTACAGCACGGTTTCATGGAAATGAGTTTTTAAGCATCGCTTGAAAAGTAAATGAAAAAATTCTTTTTTATAAAGCATTTGAGACTTCGTGTTAATGTTTTCGATATTTGATTGATTTTTTTTTTTATATTTCACATTTTTACAGACTGCACTTTTTTAAAAAGTTCGAAATATACGAGCAAGCTAATGTATTTACTTCGAGACAAGTAAAATTTATTCTTCTGAAATTGTCTAATTAACTTGTATATTATATTTTACATTATTTTGCTATTAAATTAAATAGTACAGCCATTGATATTTGAAAACGAGTGCCATGCATATTATTCCTACGTCATGTTGTTTAAGCGAACATCGCAATTTACCTTTTAATGTTCGAACATCTGAGTTCTTCGCATAAGCAAAATCATAATGTGTATGAAATTTATGGAAGCTTCTACAAATGTGTTCGAAATTAGAGCTTTATCGATACATGTGCAGCGAAATAAGGCACCATAAAATTTTACAACAGCTACAAAAATACGAAATCATATTCTAAGGTAAAGCGTCTGATTTACGACAGTTGGTCTATCGCGAGTGACATGTGTGAAGCCTGTAAAATTCAAACTATCCTGTCCCGTATGGTATATCGCTAAAATACAGCGATATCAAAATTCACTTAACCTGCTTTACATGTTCAATTTTACACCGCGGAAGTGCTCCCATCGAATTTGAGGACAAATCGATTTTTGTACTGATATTTCTTTAGAAATCAAAACGGGTACTCAATGCGGATTAGACGATTACTTAAAAAGATTAAAATATACGTCGGTTCATTACTATTCGATAAAATATAAAACCTAATGTCAAAAGAATTTTTAACATTTGCCTTGAGCCAATTTTTATAAGGGCTAATATTCGAAAAGATCATCGTCACAATTTATTTCTGTAGATTCAAGTACTCTTTTAAATTATTTAATAATTATTAAAAAGCTGTTCCAATCGTGTTTTCTATTAACGTTATCGCTTCTATATCTAGTTAATAATTAAAGAAAATAATGTATCTATCAGTGTAGTGAAATAACCTCTTTATGGAGATTCAAATTGTCTGAACAAAAAGAAATCTCATTTCCCATGAACAACATCGGGATAATGAAAAACAGCCACCGGACAAAACTATATAAATACCTGTCAAATCTGTCAACTTTATAGTCTGAGAAGCATCCTAGAACCATTATCGGCCAGTTAAATTGCGTTTTATACGCTTTTCATTAAGGCTCATTGGATATGCGACAAGCGCACGTGGCCTGACACGCTGGAAACGTTGGCTCCTCTTCCATCTCCTTTTATTCTCTGGTTGCCGGCCGCTGGAGCCACGACAACCTTTTAGGCGAGTTTTCCCCATGAGGAAAAACATTTACCATCGACTATACAGTCCAACGATCTCACTCTCCTTGCTCCACCTTCTTTCTTTCTGTCCCTTCGCTCGCCTGCTTCCCAGACTTCTTCCTTTCTGTCCCTGGCTTCTTCCCCCGGCTTTTTTCATTTACCCGAGATAGAGAGCGAGAAACGAGAGCCAGTACTAATTAAATCCAGTACCGTTGCGCAAGGAAACGAGCTAACGTCCCCGCATTTTTCTACCGACCCCGCTTACGGAACCTAAGCCTTGTTTCTTAATTAAAAATACAGTGCGTTGGAGGACGTTCGATTACACACCGGAATCGACACCCCTTGTCAACGAGGATAACGAAGCCCGACTACTCCGAGCTGATTGCGAACGCCACACCGCTCTACAATGCGGCAAATAAAAGGTTTAAAGCCTACCTTTCCATACCTTGATCGATACATTCTTTCGGACATCCGAGAACGACGCTCTTCTTTAAGATAGAAAATTTGCATAACGACGCTAGAAACGAATAGACGAAGCAAGGATAAATGTACAGAGCGTAGAGTGACAAAATAAGATCAATGAAAATAACGTCACTTATAGAAATAACGTCGGACAACTGAGATCGTATAATTCCTTAGATTTCTCACCAAAATGTTTAAAGATACGTTCGCGAACCCAAAGTATGTCATAACGCACACTTCCTCGCTCGCATGCAAACGCGTCTTAAAGGTGAATACGTGAGTATTCGAGCCAGGGACTAAGTTTCCGAAAAATGTTCGAAAAGTCAATGACTAGAGATGAATGAGGGAAGCGCGCGCGCGCGCGTGAGAGGGAGAGACAGAGAGAAAGCGAAAGGAGGGTGGGAGTGGCAACGACCCTTATAATCGAGCTCTAAGCCGAGGCAGTTTATCTCGCTTCACCGAATGAATAATACAGCGGCCAGAAATGTAATTGGACGAACTCGTATAAAGCTAGAAAGGCCGAAAGTAGAAACGGACACGCAAAGGAAACAAGCTACCACTGGTAAAAATACGAACAGGCTGAAGGGCTGAAGAGTCGAGCGCGGTCAGAATGTATGGTTCCTAATTATTTCGCAAGCGTTCACCTTCCCCCTCACCCCTATAATTCACTCCGTCCGTCTTCCTCTCCCCCTTTCTCTTCCTCTTGCTGCTCATGATTCTTCACGTTGAAATAGATTTCAATGTTAAAAAAAAAAAAAGAAAAAAGAAGGTGGCTAAAGAAGGAAGAACGTAGGTTCGTGGCAAACGAGGCACGTGTAACCGGAGAGCCTACGGACGCGGAAGAATATTTCCTCGCGCAAGAACAGCCTTGGCTGGGAGAAAAAGTGGCACCGGGCAGCGCGGTTACGGGGAATGAAATACTGGAACAGTTTTACGGGACCTCGTAGACGTGGATGCAAGCGGTTCTGGCTGCCTCCTGTTTATGGGCTTACACCGTGCAGTTTTCACTTGGTATCGAGGTCGGGTCGAGTATTTTCCGACGCCGTTAATAACGGAAAAAGCACTTGCCCAGGACCAAGTCTGCCCGGTGGATGTTACAACGGACGTTCATAATCTCGCCAGAGGGAAAATTGCGATGCAACCCCCGAAGACGCGAACACCAAAAATTCTGCGCACGATCTCACGCGGCCCATCTGATTAATTCTACCGCCCCGCAGATGAATTCTAGATTATTCCGATACGAATTTCAACGCACGCTGATCTGTTTGATCTATCGGCGTAACATTGATTTTACGACGAACGGATATATTGGCTTGGGTTTCAGCTTCGATTACTTTTATTGGCATTTCTTTTAAAAAGTATCAAAACTGTATGTATTATTTCGTTCCAACAAGTGGAGCTGAGGAAGCTGGAAATTCAAGAAGATGGTGGAATTTTATGAGCAAGCGTGCATTTGTGCCATGATGCATTTACAAGCAATATACTATCCATACTACGTATGTATAATATGAAAGGGTGAGAGAACTTTTACATAAGCTAGTTGATACTGTGTGAATTCATTGGAAAAGATTACTTAATGCGATATGAAAAATATGTATGTATAATAAGATGCGTATATAATAAATAAGGAATAATATACTGATATACGAAGAATGATGTAATGATATACAAATGATATTCTGTAAATAATTAAATGTTATTTCAATTTATATAAGAAAAATATCTCTTCAGTGCCTATATAGATATTTCGCTGTGGCTTTCCCGAGTACTGAATATTCGACGAGACGATAAAATCCATTAAATGCGATTAAATCTATTTCGACTTAACATTATCTTTCTTGAAAATCGCTGTGCAAAGATTGATGGTTGCAGAGGTTAAGGCGCTGTCCATCAAACTAATTTTAACGATGATGAGACGTTTGGTAACCTCGCGTGCTTCACTCGCATACCAACAATCTTTGCTTTTAATTTCGAGTCTGTCGTAACGTATAATCCAGTATTTTTCAGAAACATGCAAAGATGGTTGGATTCCTCTATTTATCCCATCGAATTCTTCCGTAACGTCTGCGATATCGATGACAGTCTTTGTACGCTGCAGGAATCTGGATATAATGCGGCAAGACCGAAATCAAATTTCAAGGAGAGAGGGAACGAAATCAAGAACAGGGACGTGATCGCGAGCGCACGCGTGCGGTATAGTCGACAAAGGGTTCTGTTGGTGGGGTGCGAGGGTTGAATGAATATTGCAAATTGCGTTTAATGTAACGCTCACCGCAGGCGAATATGTACAGTTCATACTAATGCAAACGTATCGTAATATCACATCTGCACTTCCGACTACAAATTGGCTCTTTAAGCCAATACCGCCCTATTACCGTCTGAGTAACGGTGCTCGTGATTATTCCTCGACAATTAGAAACTATAACGCGTCTTATCACCGTGGAAATTCTACAAATTCGCCAGTACCGCGGAACTTTACTGCTTCTCGAAATACAAAACAGCTTGGTCGAACCGGATTATCATGTTGAATAATCCGTTTCTATCCATGCGCCACCACGTATCCACTCAGCGGAGAGGTCAGTTTCCATTTGCAAATTTTATCGCGCGTGGCCGCGATAAATAAATAATACAACCCTTTCTCCGCCGTAAAAGATATCCTTTCCCGTGCTAAGGAGAGTCAAGTCTCTAACATTGCATGCGATGTTAAGTTATAAAAGCTTGGTTGAGTCACGAATTTAGAACAACAAGCCGGTATACGATCAAAATTATGTCGACGATGCAGCCACGAATGTTCGCACAGTGCGCGATGTGTGGAAATTAGTTAGTTGGATATATTCGTTTATGCAATTTTTTTTTTGCAATGGTACGTAATAATAAGATATTTCATATATAATGAAACGAATATGATATTTATTCATCGAGTAGGCTTTTAAGAATAAATTCGTAAGGAAAGTCCATTCTTCCGGCCGCTCAAAGATACGAAAGGATATCTGATAAGAGTTAATGACACTTTACAGATTGATTACTCAGTCGAAACAAATCACTGGAAATAATTGAAACTGGAACAAACTACAATGTCCAATTAAGGTTCTGTGAACTCTTACGATATTAGCACCGAGACAATGAAGTCTTAATTTTTAAGTCCTTGATTGTCGCAAGACACCATAAGAAATGTATAGCAACTGATACAGTCTAACTGATACCGTAGAATCTGAAATTTCCTGACTCTAGAACTATGGGATTCGCCACGAAGCACACAATAAACATCAGTAGAGAAACAATTTAACCGTGAGAGCAGAAACTTCTTGGCGTCGGAACAGCGAGGCTTCTAATGGGCCATAGAAAGTAGGATTTTCCGATTTCGGAGTCACACAACGTTCTAACTGGCACTTCGAACGAACTTACCGTATTAATTCATTGAAAACCTTGAAACTCGATAAGAAAAAAAAAAATCATATAACTTACAAAGAAAAGAAAACAAAAAATTCTTGATCGTTCTCGTTTCCATTATGGAGTAATTGAATCCTAAGAGTTAGTTTTTCTATAACTCTATTATTATCATAAATGCTTATTCTATAACATTTATTAGTGTTTATGACAAAGAAATCGATTTATAACGTTCGATAAATGCTATTCTAATAAGAAATTCCTCAAAGTTGGATTATTTATTTTGTAATTATCCAAATCATAGTCGCTATCTCTATAAACCGCAACAAAATTTACAAAGTTTACAAACAATTGAATTATTTTCTTTAAAAAGGGGCATCCCTACGTTAGCGCGTGGCCGATATAATGGCAATAAAATATCAGTACAAAACGTGATCGTAAGAACTTAAGTTAGCTCAACTTGGGCAAAGTTACAATCGAAGATTAGGTAAATTCATTACACGGCGTCGCGTCGTAATTATCTTGTCACGCTCAGGTCTAGGTCTTGGGAGCGGAATACACGTCGTAAAGTACACAGTGCTGCCACGTAGAATATTCTGACGATCGTACTTACTGATGGCCCGTGCTTTACTACGTAGGTACTCTATTATGTTGATAGAAGGACAATTAGCCCTTGCATGACGTTGACATCGTAAGCAACCGAGAAATTAATTGCAAGACTAATGCCGGCAACAAGGCGACCCCTTGACAAAAAGACAGCTCGCCTTTATATCGTTTAATTGCAAAATGCAACGCACGTTGACAAACTGTTCGAACACGACTGCACAATTTGAAACACACATTTATATGCCTGTCTTTCATAAATATGAAAGCAGGCACACTGGCAAATAACGCCTGTTTCCATTTTACCGCTCGTAAAATGGAAATTTGTGCAACGATGTCTCTGTTTCGCCGGAGTATTACGATTATAATGCATGATAGCCTGTGCGTTATCGCAACGTTCGCTCCTTGACGGCCACGGATCGGTTAATTGAAATTTACGCCGAATTGACAACAACGAAATAAAGTGCATCGAATGGTCGTTCGATGCATGTACCTAGATGAGAACCGTTATCGCACGCTGGGATTATTGTCATGCTGTATGAACTTATTTTAATATATATGTATATGTATACTTGATTTAATTAAACGCAGTTCTTCTATGATATAATAACAGATACGCTTACGACAATTATATAATATGATACATATTTTCTTCAAAAAATTCAAACACATTGAGTAGAAATTAAAGACGCCAGCCGGACCGTTCTTTCGTTTTCTCCCAAAAAAACGTGACTAAGAATCATTTTATAAACAGTTTACAAACAACTAAAACGCAATAGATGAATTATTCAACGAACAGAGTATTCAACAAATTCGATAAATAGTTCAACGAATATGGAAAGAAAAACTAACATTAGAATAAATTTCATTCCCATCGGTATCAGAGGAAAATAGATATCAGCTACGACGGAACAGAAAAGGGGATGTGGACCAGATAGGAATAAAAGGTCGCGGATCGATAAAGGACATATCCTTCGATAAAGGACACGATGACCAGCTTTCTGCGATGTATCGGCACGTGGTTGGTGGTCGATGCTAGGCTTCAGCCAGGAAGCCGTGCACAACGAGATAACGGGTGCACGCTACGAAGCACACTTCACAGCGAGTCCACGCCACCGAGGCCGAAGGTTTACTAAGAACGATAACGTTATCGTACCTTGCCTCCTCGTTATCGGCCCTTCGGAGCCGCCACTCCTGCGTTCACGAATGAACTTTCAAGGTAATCGACTAGGGGACTCGTGGTCTGCACGCTAAACAGCTCGTGCGCGCACGTACGCCACCCTTCGAACACGCTGTTGCTTCGGCTACGTTGCGGTTAGAACAAACATGGGAAAATTATGGGCCTGCGTCGACCAACTTGCTCGCGCGCGAATAATTGATCTCGTGAATGGGAACGGAGTTACGTGCATCGGTTTCCTAATGCAACCAGGGTGAAAGGGTAACCGAGAAGTTTTTAATGCTACTGCGTGACCACACAGGTAACGCGACTTCTACGAGTGTTGAAAATATAACCTTTTGTTTTTTTCGTTGAGTTTTCCGTAGAATTTGCAATTACAAAGATTGCAATGACTCTTAGTAATATTTGAATGTTACGGTATTTGAGAGATTGTCGCTCTACACATTCGTTTTAATATTACCATCGAGTACTAATTGTCTTTAATCATATTAAAGATAATTACCTTTAAAAAAAAGACATCAATTTTATTTACTTAATACGCACAAAGAATTCTATTTTATTTATATATATATACATGTATATATTTTAAAGAAATATAGCATTTACGTCATTATTAAAGATGATAAAAGAATATAAAATAGTGTATACCACTGTATAATATGTGAAAAGCCTCGTACGAAAGGTAAAAATGGCCAAAAGTACTCTGCAATGTAAGAGTTGATTTACTCTTTACCAGACATATTTTCTTCTCTTTGCATTCACTTTTATTACTCTTATTTACAGTCGTACAGTAAGATACAATGAAATTATCGTTGCGAAACAAAGAAAGAAAGAAATATTTGAATGAAAGAAAACGACAACGAACGGGTTCGCTGCGTTGGTTTAATTTTAACGCCGGCTTTTATTGTTTAATCAAATGAATTCTCTTTCGAACGTGAAAGGTCGTGCTTTTGTGCGAATCCCGTTTGATGGAGATGGTACCAGCGCAGCGCGAGAAAAGCATGTCAAATTTTTATAGTACGCCTGCCAGCAGAAAAAATACCAATATTAAAAAAAAGGATCGTTTCAGGAAAATTCTTCTGACACCTCGACAAAAAGCTCCGAAACCAGTTTCCCAATGAATTGTTAATTTAAGACCTGACAGTCCATTATTCCAAAATCGTATTGTTCACTTCTCGAAAGAGACAAAAAACGCTAGTGCGCTTTTAGCGGAGGATTTTTTTCTTCGACTTTGGATTAGGTTTTTCGTTTCGCTTTGAAATACGTGACGAGAATATGTACGTTTTTCACGACTACGACTAGGATTATTTTCTTAATCCCTTTCAGGTGAATTCTTCTTTCCAACAATGAATGCGATATCATCTTTTTAATAATATTCATTCTCAACATTCATGACACTACATTTGTACGACATTTTTTCTTTATTTCTGTTCATAGTATCGTTCCGTGAAAAAATAACCGGAACACTCTTTATAATCTCATTAGTTGTCTATAACAGTATCACATATTCCAAAAAAAAAGTGTCATTATTAGTGATAGCATGAAAAATGATAAACACCCAAGAACTTTCGTAAAAGGTATTTTGGAAAACGTATTTCTATCAATTTCAAAAGAATTAAGTCGAAACAAACTGTAAGACTTACGTCCTTTCGCGAAATCGCTTTATTAGTTAAAAGCAAGGTTATAGCAGAAAAGTGCGGTGGAGCTATAAGTTTGCGTGTTCCAGAGTGCATCCAACTGAACTTACTTCCAGGGCATAAATCACATTGCAATAACAGTTCCCGTGCTGCGTACTACTTCTCGATTGAGATATCGATTTTGTCTGAGGTTTGTAAACACATCCTTTATTTATTCTTATTTCGCGTCGAATATCGTGTAAAACGTGTAGAACTTTCAGTATCTAACGTCGTTTAATAAAAACTGTATCCTTTTATATGAATTTCTTATCGAAATAAATTGCCGTTTACTGTCCGTTTTTCATTTTTGTAAAATTTGTAAAACTTTAATATCGTAAGAATTATTTTGTAGAGTATAAAAAATATAGGTATTTTATTTTGTTGCCAACCAAATAGACAGACAATATCGATAACATGATATCGATCGGCAGTGTATTGAATTTTAAGGATTCTTCTGCGTAAAAAGTAGGAAATTCAATTTATCGCGCGCATTCTTCCATAGTTTTCGTGTCGTTGCCTATATTCATCTTGTCCTTGGAAAATTATGTACTACGTATCGCGTTTCCTTTGAGACCCTAAAATAATAACTCAGGAATATTACCCTAACGTAACACTTGCTCTGTTATGCGCCTAATCTGAATGTATCTGGATGCTGCGTTGCGGGCCAGCCGCAGGCAGGATGTTGTTAATTCAAACAGTTTACTTAATTTATGAATCCTATCTACACGCGTGTTCCGTTTACACGCGCTGGTGCTTCTATTTCGCGGGCACCGCTAATGATTTCGACTGGCGCTGGGCCTCGGCTCTGTCTTTCCGGGAAAGTTGAAGTTTCCGGAAGTAGCGCGCAGCTACTGGCGTGTTTTAGTTAAATACGTGAGATATGTAACGTAGGAGGAGATGACTGCGGCAACGGCAGCGGTGGTGGCTAAATTAATGCGGAATACGTCTGTTCTCTGCGGCTGGGCTGTCTCTCAAGTGCACGCTCGACGAATACAGCCGTTCGCATAAAATACGTACGCTGGGTGTACCGACAGACAACCAGACAGTCAGACACACCGTGAATTCCGCTTGATGCCAGATACGCCGCCGTGAAATTAGATTGTTAGACGGGCATCGATTATTGACAAACGGGATACTACGTATTCAAAGCTTCCAGTGAACGCTCCGCTTTTCAGAAACTGCCTACGAACTGAGATGCAAACGGTGGTTGCAAGGTTCTATGGACTAAAACATGGTGATTTCTCTCATTGTTGGAAGATATTATAATTTCTGAAATCTTATCATTAGATAGCGCCTTGCAGACTTGATTGTATTTAGTAAATACGAATTTATTAGAGTTTCACTTCATCCGTTATTTTCGTAAGTCGAAGATTTTGTTCTATCACATTCTATCTAAAACCATCTTTCAATAATCCGCGGTTCGACTTTTACGATACTCAAATGTTATTTCGCTTTCGGTCGTTTAATCCAAATCCTTTTCCTATTCTCTACATTTTGTGTTTCTCGAATCTTGCACTGATTCAATCCGCATATAATTGATCCTGAATCAAACTTTAGTCGAGATCGTTTGAAGAACGAGTGACAAGGGAAAGTATGAAAGATAACAAAGGAGCATCTTTAATCAACACAAAGATTGTTAGAGGTCCGAGCTTAACACGTCTAAATCGTATGATTAAACGTAGAATCGTAGAAAACATCCATAACAAATCAAAAACGAAGATTTTTATTCTTGACAAAGGTATTAAAATCACTGATGTATCCTATTCTGGAATTTTACGATCTACGAATTTTATAAGACAGAATATTGCGAGGGCGGACTGAAAAGTTTCCGGAATGACAATAGCAGTAAGAAATAAAGCAACTGCTAGCGGCGATTCCGCGAACTTTTCAATCTGTCCTCGTAGAGTCATGATTCAATGACAAAAGCGTAATAAAAAATGTTACTTTATATTCTTCGAATCAATCAAAAACTTTATACATTTCGCCAGAGATCCAATAACGTTCTTATCAAAGGATTCGATACATCGTTCGTTTCTCGCTCCCATTACACGTGTCATAAACCAAGGATCGTTCTTATTAAACGAAAGTACGGTCTTCGAGATTACAGTCAAAATATCGACGTGCACATAGGGCGTTAGCAACTTGGCACGACGCAGTGACCGTACGATTACGAGAGGAAAAAAGTTGCGAAAGTAATAAAAGGGAAAAGGTCGAAAAGCAGGGGTGCGATGATATCCAAGCTGTTATGGAATTTTCGTCACGCTATCGTACATACATCGTCCAGCTGTTTAGATTGACTTCGATGTTTTCATGGTATTTCTAATGGACACTCGAAGCTCGATCGAACGGCTGACAAGAACGGCCGGTTTTTGCGGAAAGTTGAACCGTGGATCGCGAAACTTTCGTCATTACGACCACCCACTGGGCAAATAGGTCGTGCGATATGTAGAGGGTTGCTTGTATCGCGACAGTTGCAAGAAGATAATCAATTACATCGTAAAACAAAGAATACAAGTCGTTGAAAGGCTAACTTTTATTCGCGTGCATCGATTCGTTTGGTCCATCGTGCGTTATCTTTCGTGACGAAAACTTTTCTTCTCCGAGAGAGAACGCGAACAATGGAGTGCGAGTTATAATGTTCTCGGCGGAGAGCGGATCGTTAAAGTACCATTAATAATTTCGAAAAGCCACCCTTTCCATCGTACTTGCGAAAAGCGCTGGTCGACGATTCTTTTTTACTACGAACAGATCACGTAGATTAATTCACGTTTGCTTATCGATAATGATCTCGTGCATGCGTCGCAACTTGCTTGCACATGAAATTCCAGGGTGTAAGTTGTACTTTAAGACGCTCTATTTAATTCACTGTTGCTCGTAATCTTAAAAAAATTTGCATATTTACTCGTAATTAACCAAATTCGAATATCATAAATTAAAGAGCAGACTAATATGTGACTAGATGTTAATGACGCGATAAACAATGAAATATACCTTACGCATTAAGAGCTCGATGATTGTTGTCTTCTACAGATGACTTGTAATTCAATCTTCTAACATAGCTTCAGCAGACAAGATGTTCCCAACCGATAACAACGTTAATATTTTCACAAATTATCAACAGCTTAGATTACATAATATTTATTTGCCCAATGGGTGGTCATAATGACGAAAGTTTCGCGATCCACGGTTCAGTTTTCCGCAAAAACCGGCCGTTCTTGTCAGCCGTTCGATCGAGCTTCGAGTGTCCATTAGAAATACCATGAAAACATCGAAGTCAATCTAAACAGCTGGACGATGCATGTACGATATCGTGACGAAGATTCCATAACAGCTTGGATATCATCGGTTATATGTGTACACCATTTTCATTTCTCGAAATTATTCTTCGTCCTTATATAATACCTCCTCGTTTTTGATAATTTTTTTTACTACACCTAAAACGATTTCTCATTCTTTCATTGCGATATCGGAGATTAACGCTATCTCGCAATATACGACAAACTTGATTATTCCGTAGAAAGTGAAAAATTGAATTTTAAGATATTGAAACTAACTAACTCGGATGACCCCACTTCATTTTATTGAAATTTCTCAAGTCTAAATCAGCTTCTTGTCATTTTAATACGAATAACTTCAACAACTTGGTAGAATCTTAGGTAACAATGCAACAATGAGTCGCAACCGAGAACTCAATCAACGAAAATTAATATTCGTTCTCGGGGAAATTCCGCGAACGCGCTGCTCGAAATTCCGGAAACACTTTGTTCGAAGGTACCGCTGCCCTCTGCAAGTTTCCCTTCACCAATTATTCGAGACATGCTTCGTTAATTTTCTATCACCGCGAGCCCTCGTTACCGCTCGTCCCCAAACAAGGCAACACCGCTAACAACTGGTCAACTCGATCAACCCACCGGGGAGCGCTACGCAAAATTGATACGACCCATTTCCAAACGGCGCGGCGGTCAACCTTCATCGATCACTACTGAATTTCTATGATACACGGCCTGCCAATTACAAGAACGAGTTATCTTCGGTGGAACACGAACCACCCAGCTGTTCGATACCCACCAATTCGATGAATATCCATTCTCTCTAGATAGAATCGGATCTAATCTGTCGAATCGTGGCCGATAACCGTGCAGGATAAAATCAGATAATGTGCATTGTGTAACGGAATAAGCTTCGGATTCCCTTTAATATCCGCTCCGATTCTCCTGTTATGCTTCGTCCAGCTACACGATTTCACTTGGCATTATATATTCGTAGAACGACCAGCAAATAATCTAAACTATGGATCGTGTATCGTGTAACGAGAGTGTGCTGGAACGATACTCGAGTATTTACGGAAATATCGCGGAATGGATGAGTTAGCAGTACAGAACATCTCTTTTATCGTTATTTTAACCCTATTGAAGAGACCAGTTTCCGTTGAATTCATTAAGATCGATGGATACAAGCATTTTAGGTATTTAATGTAGTAGATCTTTGTATCCTTTTTAAGGAAAGAGATAATAATGTAGAAACTGTTCCTTGTTTTATTCTATCTTTTGCATAATAGAGACGCGTTAATTAAATATGAAAGTGTAACAAGACCATAGGCAAGTGTTCGGAGAGGCAGGAATTCAACAAAATTCCAAACATAGCAGAGAAGCTTCTGATCGCGGAATTTTAATTACTGCATTTTACTGAATCTTAAATCACGCTAAAACTATATTCACTTCGCGAACAATGAAAAAAGATTCGTTCGGTATTAGGCAAGAATGGTATGACATAGGTTACGAAGATTCGTCAAATCATGTAATACTTATCGCCTTCGTCAATTATGATACTTTGCGTATGTTCAAAATACGTGACTCGTTTAATTAACAAAAAAAAAAAAAAAAAAAAACAGGCACAATTCAGCTAAAAGTAATAAAGCACAAGCTACAAAACAATAAAATAAGGTCTATATATCCATATATATAGTATAATTTTCAAAAGTTATAATTAAAGAATCTGTTCTGATCACAGCACGTGAAATTCGAAACACATGGTCGTAGGAACCAGATTAAATCGTTTATTTTCGAATGGTTCGAATTTTAGTTACACGCTGTAATCTCGTCCTAGATTTAATCGCACCGTGGCGCCGTGACGAAGCAAACGAGAAGATAAGGTCCGTCGCGTACGCAGCAATCTCGACGAATAGCAAAGCAACGAACGGATTCTCCTGCATCCGGGTTATCTGGTTTCGTTCCGTTCGATACGTTTCATTCTTTCGATATATTTCGAATCAGATAGTAACGCACTTGTACAATTAAAATCTGGCGATACTCGGCTCAGGTTTAAATCGATAAGATAATCCTACAGACACGTGACAGATACGATTAGATAAACTAGGTACGTATCGATGCACAAATGGTATTCTAAACGTAGTACTGACATTACGGCTCATCCTTTTACATACGCGTACTTCTTATTTGATCGTTCAATAAAACGATTTTCACTTTATTAATTCACTTTAATAATTTTATTAGTTAACGTTCGCTTCGATAATTTTTATTAAAAGTACCATTCTGGTGACGTTTTACGCAAGTATACATATTGTCAAAGACAAACGACATGTGTGCGTTCGATATACGCGTGGACCGCGAGACCAGACAGATAGAACCCGAGGGAACTAAGAAACGGACGACTGTGCAGTATAAACTGAGATAGGTACAACCTCAATAAAACAGAACTTTAACTTGACAGTCGTTCGAGCAAACAGGGAAGAAGGAAACGAACAAAAGAGAAAAAAAAAAAAGAACGGCAATACTAAAACGAGCAGATACAGAAAGCGTAACGCTGGTGGAATCATAGAAAGAACGAACCTCGATGTGTTTCAGTATCCAACTTCTTTGCATCACTCGAAGAACGTTACATGCAATGATCGTGTAATTTACGTATTTATTCAGAATAAATCGATAACATCATCGATTGATAGATATTCGAAATGTACTAGCTGAGAGAGCATGCATATACAAAAAGTTATGCTTTCCACTCGTGAATATTTTAAAGATATTTGTCGCTTCGATAAAACTGTAAACTCAAAAGAGCTTCCTTTTACTGCGCCATAAGAAATACAATGGGATGGCTTCTTGATACAATAGAACATCGTGTATCTTTAGTTCGCTATTTACATACGCGGTATTTAGCGAAAATTCGTTCGTTAGAGATTGATCATTGTTCGTTTCCTTGCTACCAAAGTACCATAAAATCGTATCCCAAAGGATCTTTTGGAATCCTGATACCTGGTACTTAGCCTAACGCTTTTCGGTATTTCACAGTACCGAGCCTTGACCTGGTCGGATCACCTTGTTACCAAGCTACAGTTCACCAGCGATTAACTACTTTACCCCCGTTCAAGTGTGTCTATAGTAAGTCGTTGGTTGTCATCCTTAGTTGCTATTCGTCATTCGTAGTCGTCACTTGTCATATGTAATCCTTAGCAATCGTTTCAATAGTTATTTCCCACGATAGTGAATGGTCTTATGGGCTAGTTATTGTAGATAGCTTTTAATAGTCGGCACAGCACGTGGTAATGGCAACCAACTGCGAACGAACAACACTCGATCAGCAAAAGGGATCGAACAAAACAATTACGTGTGTTCGATTAATAACATATTAAGGCAAAGATTTAAAACGTACTTTAGATAAAATTAGAAAATCCATATTTAGTTCAACATGTATCGATGCAACATAGAAACTTACTACATCTTATAAAATGATTTTCTACTACTTTGGTTAATACAAATTATGTAATAGACAATATCAGTTTGTCGTTGAAATCTTTAACAGCGCGATTTAAAGTTTAATAACGAAAAAAAATCATCGTGGGTTTTACCAGCTTCTTACAATGAATAAAACCATAAGAGCAGTAAGAGCATTGAAATGACAACTCTGAATGAATTCTATATGTAGCATCACCTCAATCTGTAACAGCCACAGCGTTCACTGTCGCCAACATTATCATCCTAAACATATCACGCGTTGCATCACGTGAAACCTGAACACGAGCAATCTAAACGTCTGCTAGTCGACTGAGAAGCACTCGAGCAATCCAACAGACTGGCGCAGATTCCGTGGCACTTTTTTCAGCAACCGATGCGTCGCGTGTCTGCCTTTATTTCCATAGCCGTCGACGACATTCACGAACCGTGTGTTCACCAAGCGCCGATTCACAGAACGCCTTCAGAAAGTCGACGCATTGCTCGGTACGCGTCGCGAGAAATACGCCGTGAACGATGGAAAAGGGAGGACGAGATAAACGAACGGGCGCGAGAGTGTGTCGAGGCGGAAGGGTTGGAGACAGAGTTGGAGGGAGTGTTGGAAAGAGTGCATTAAAGCGTCGACACAGAACGGGAATGTTCGCGGAACAAAAACCGACACGACCGAAGATTTGCTTTGGGAATGGCGGAACCTGGCCCGGAGAACTCGCTGTGCCGGGCGAGAACTCGACTCATGAACGAAGAAGCTAAGCCCTTTAGCGAGAACGCGGCAAATGGAGTCGACGTTTTCGCTCCTGGATGGTCGACAAGCGTCGTGAAATTCTGTATACAGGCAGGAACCACCTAAACGGAGCACAATAAACAGCTGCTCGAAGCGACCGCGAAGCTTATTGATGAAAAGAGACGGAATTTGGATAGGCGAGTAAGACGAAGAAGAAGCGGAACGAGTGGCAATCGACAAGCAAAGAGCATCCGGAATGAAAGTTCCGCGACACTTTTAATCATCGCGCCAACTCGTCGTTTGCCTCGCTTTCTTTTTCGTGTTGCGATCTGGAAACGACGGAATTGTGGTTCCTTTTGACGAAGAAGCTAAGAAAGGTTTTACACCAGTCTTGTGATAAAATTGCCTTTAAAATATATTTGTATGTAAATTGGGATATTTGTATATTTATATTGCTCGATGCGACGCCGGTAAATCTAAAGATAGACGTTCTCTGTAGAAAGTAGTTGAGACATTAGACTTCGTAATATAAAAGGTACTTTTGTAAAAACAAAATAAAATGTCTCGAGAATTTCTGCATTCAATAATATCTATTGTTCAGAATTTTCTGCTAATTATAATAAGTGTTTCGATATATCCGAAGATAAGTCCATAACGCTATTATGAATGAAATATGTATAGAGCAAGAATTTCTGGAACATCGTAGTGTCCGAATATGTATTAACGACAGTCATTGAACGCTCTGCAGGCTCTATGTAATTCGGTAGCTGTAATTGGCTATTAAGACGCTGCAGATTCGTTAGTGCACGCTTTAAATTCGTCATTAAAGATTCGAAAAGTTAAAGCTTTAATCAGTGATGCCGTCAAAACGTTTTCGGTGGTAGGGTTGGCAATTTCATTCGGCGAACGTTGCTCCCAAAAAGGAAGTTTAATCGCCACGCGTAATTAGGAAATTAACAAGGCAGAAAATAGCTTGCACGAGTTTACAACTGTACATGTATGCGTTACGACAGGAGAAGGCTATACGACAGTTGATGTTTTATGGAGATAAATGAAATTCAAATTTATGCCGTAAATATATGAACACCGTGAATTTAGACATGGATTAAACACTTTTTAATTTTATTCGTCCTATTTTCGAACCAGGACGGTTCTACCAGCCTCCAATTTTACGAATAACTACTTCTATACCCGAAGCTTTTTTTTCTTTTGTTATATTTCGTAAAACCATAATAATGTATAGAATAATTGAAAGCCGCGAGTAAGAAAACATGATAATTTAAATATTCAAGTTGAAAAACGTTATTTTGACGGATAAATTGTACGAATAACGGATTTAAGATCATTCGACTTACTTTTACGTAACATTCTTCGACAAAAACGAAACAAAATGGTAAAATACTCGCTTAATCTTTCACCATTTGGAAACCATAGCATGCACTCCTCTCGTTCGTACATTTTTCACTTATTTTATCGCGTAGACTCGTGATAAAAAGACAGAAGTATTGTTACACATTCAGGAACCGCTCAGTATTATTTCCAACACCCGCATTCAACGACGACCAATCTTTTTCCCATTTCTCGTTAACCGTTGTTTACGCGTGAAAATAAGTACAATGCCGGCGGAATCACAGCCCGGTGAAAAGGTTATAAAACGCGGAACCAATTTTTCTATGGCAGTTAGTAACATTGTTTGCGAAACAAACAACACTTTGTTGAAAGGTCGAATTACTTCGTGAACAAAAGACAAATGAATTCGTCATATGTTTCGTACAAATCCCTCGTCGCTATTTTTTAAAGAGGATCTCACGATAAAATGTGAACATTACGCATATATTGAACAGAATGAATTATCGTATAAACGGATTAATTCAAGTGCGCGAAGTAATCACAAATGTTACACAGTTTCATTTTCGTGTTTCCCATCAAATTTTTACGAACTTTTAATGGAACTGCTTGGTAGAAAACTGTAAAAGAGTAAAAATCTATCACGACGGACGCCTTTATCGCGTGGCTTAATCGTAATCCCTCTGTAAACGAACGCTTTACAGACAACCTGATTGAAAAGTATCTGTAAAACTTTCCCCGTTTCAAAGGATTTTTTAAACGTTTGTTTGACTTTAAATCAAATGGAATTGAACGTCGAATTAAATGGCCTTATATTTGAAGGGAAATTATTGTTACTATAAATTCAAGGATTATTATAAAAAATATTCTAACACGGTACACTGGTACATTTGTTTTACAGAATAAATACGAATTAAAAATGAATGATTCGTTCAATAAAACGTGATCCATTAAGACATGCATTATGAAAACTATTACGAAAATACTGAAAGCTACAAGTCATTCAGTCTTGAATTCTATGTTCAATATCACACGAACTACTAACCGTAGGTTAATCAATTCTTAAAAACTAACTTATACTTTACTTTACTTGTAACTTCATACTTATATTATATTTACATTAAGAAAATATTAAATATGTAATATTTGTAATATTTGATACCAGAGAATAAACTATCTTTAGATTCAGGTATAATTGAATATTAGAAAGAAGAAAGAAATATTTTATAAGCAAGATATCGTGCTGTGTTCAAGGTATCATACATATGCAGCGAAATGATTCATCGCCTTTCTTCGTATTGACCTCAAAAGTGGCTATTAACTTTTCGTGGCGCAATGTGTTGACTCCACGATTAACGGTACCAGTAACGGCCTCACGAAACAATTTTAAAACACGTCAAGACGGTCAGTTTGGTCGAATATCATTATCGTTTGATCTATCGTAATCATCAAGAGAGCCAGTTACTGAGCGCGTAATCTTCAACCTGGCAAGAAATTACCATTTCTTATTTATGTAAATGTTAACCTGTTTCTTTTAAGAGTAACAACCATTCTTCTTATTTCACAGTTAATCTTATTCCCACTTACACTCTTTTATTAATATGAATGAAACGATTTGTTGGAAAGTATCGTATTATCATTGGGTATATGTATAATATGTTATGAAATATATGCAACTGAAATAATTGTAGATTATAAAATCGATTCAATCAGTTGCTATAAATCTGATTGTAAAGTATATTCTATTTCGTAAAGAAGCGTTTCCTCTGGCAATTATAAATCTCTTTCCAATTAGCAAATATCTAAATCGATTAAATTACAGAAAATGCATCTCTCTCTTTCACTCTAGCGTCGAAATATATAATAGTAACGATTTGTAACTTGATTTGTTCATTTTTGAAAAATTATAGTTTAATAATTAAAGAAAATTATAATCGTAATTATATTTATTTTTTGATATATGATTATAACTAATATTTTATTATAACTAATTAATAACTAATCATAACTAGCTAATAAAAAAAGACATTGTAAACCTGTTCATTTTCTTCTAACTAAAATTATCCTCAAGCTCGTGTCACGTTTCTCATTTTAAACGCTTAAAATTACAACGCACACCGAAGAAAGTTGAACGTGATAAATGTTCAAACGCGATACGTCACGCTCGGGAAAGTATCCGTGCGTACAAAGGGAAATTCGTCTGCTTGGTGTATACAGTTTTTTACGTTTTAATTAATACGAGGATCAAAGCAACGTGCATGAGAGCGAGTTCGAAGCACCTGCCGGGTAAAGAAAGAAATAGAAACGTTCAAACGGGACATGAAAACGTCCCGACGAGAAGCCAACGTGAAATTTTTAACGAGCGATGATTTCAAATCCAGAAATTATGAAAACACGCTAAAACCTGTCAACAAGATTTATCCAATCGCGATACGATTTTGCTACATGTTACAAGTTTAAAGGACCCGTTTCCAGCTAGTACTCCCTCGTAATATCGAATTTAGATCACAAAGAGCTGCTCGATGATGCCCGCTCGCGTGAATAACTCGATATATAGAAAAATGACATTTTCTTGAGGTATCTTTCGAGATACAGGAAGATTCTCTGATACTGAAACGATATTTGTCTCTGGATTTAACATTCGACCGAGCAGAAAATACGCAAGGTATCGTAAAAGCAGTGTTTTTGTGTAATAAACGCACGACTAACTTGGCTTTGTTCTTTAGAAAAAATCCTCTTGGAAATACATGTTTCAAACGTCTAACGATGTGCAATCCATCATACAGACGACTTTCTGCACGTAATCCGTTGCAATTCACTTGTCAAACTAGAAAAAATATTGTGACTGGTCGCATTACTACAAAAATTTATGTGTGAAGATCCACCTAATCTAACTTCTCTAATGATATTTCTTGAAATCTTACAGAAATCATTATGTGAGAAAATAATTGTAAGATTAATACATGGTAGATAGAAAGAAAGAGACACTTGGATGCGTCTATTTGTTGCTAAATATCATAAGGATATTTCATCAAAGAAAAGCACGTATTAAAGAGGAATTTCTGCGGAACCGATGTGAAACAAGTAACTTATGTAATATGTCAATGTAATTCCTTTTATTAATGATCATCGAATTCATTGTCAAAGTAGATATCCGCAATAACGGGACGCCTCGTATGTAAGAACTCATATCATATTATCTCCACGCAATCGACTCAAATAGTAATTTTATCAGCAGATATTAAGCTATCAGAAATGGTCAGAGCCATTGAAAAACAACATTATATTAAAATATCTTTCCATGACCAATCTATGAACTTTCCCTTATCATTTTCAACTGCATTTAAAGTAAAATATAAATCTTTTAATTAATCTAACAACGGCAAATTAATCTGATAATGCACGTTGCTTCCATAAAATACCAACACGCTGTATCAAACCCAGTATCATCTACTCTTAGATTAATCCAAGGACGATCCTCATTTTCTTTTCTGTAGTCTCTAGGGGTCATCGTTATTAATAATCCGACATTTCGCTGGCAATCACTCAAGAGATAACCAGCAACGAAAGGAAGTGCGATTGCTTAATTTATCATCGAATGGAGGTCACCGGTGAACGCGATAACTAATCTTATTTACTCGCGAAAATATATTTAACATCGTCTATCGGAATAGTTATCAGTTACGTTAGTCAAAAAGCAGGGCTATTGTTGGAAAGCGAACTTACTTTTAACTTTTGTAAAATAGGTATTCGTAAAAAAACAAGTAGCCTAAGAACGAACGGCCTTTGTCGAAAGTTCGCCTCTTTAATTTCTGTAAAATACAATTTTAGGAAGCATTTAACGTTCCGCAGGAGATGTCACTAGACCACGATATTGTCATCGATCAACCGGCTGGAGAGTTTGTCACCTCTGGATCGAGGAGCAATTAATTCTGGCGAACGACTTCATGGATCGGACAGCGGAGCACGTAAGTAAACCGACTGTCAAATCCGATTTCTGACGCGGTCGAGGGCCTGAATTCGAATGAGGCCGTTCCGCCGAGATTTCTCACTACCGATAATCAGCTAAGATTCTATTCTAGATGGTGGGAACGCGCCTGTTTCGTATTATCATAACGGAATCGGCGAAACACGCTTTCGCAGAGTAATTAACTTTTCGCGTTCGCCACTGGTTTTCAATGCTTGCCTGTTATATACCGTTGGAAAGAAAACAAGAGGCATAAAAGTACTTAAACCACGAACTAGTCCCGTTGTAACATTAGCAACATTAGCAACGTCATTATCAGAACATTACGTTTAATTAATATGTACTTGGGTTTTACCCCTATGTAACAGTCTGCAATATTCACTGTTTGTTAAGAATTTCTGTTCAGTCTTTATAGACTGTACGACATGTAATTCATTACATTTAAATTCACTTAAATACAAATTCATTGCGAATACATATATATATATATTCGCATGCACGTATCGATTACAGATAGATTAATGCATAGAATTTCCATTCCAAATATTATACGTTATACTGGCGAGGAAACTCGATTCGACACATATTATTCCAAAAGAAATATTTGAAATAATTTCCATTAGTTGCTTATTTCCAATATTTCATAATCGATAATTTTTAATTTCTGCGGAAAGTTAACTCTGTGGCAGTCCTCGAATATTCTATATCTCAAACTCGCTTGAATTTCAACCGAGAAAAGCTTATTCGTTGTGTTAGGAAACTCAGTACTGTACATAATCAAAAAGATTCTCTCTTGATTCATCGTTGACGATCGTTTTCATACTAATAGCATTTGCAATCTTTCCAATCGTTGAATGTAACTAAAATTCTAAATTAGTCACTTTTTAATTTTATCAAACAGAACAGGACACAACGTTACTTACTTGCGAAATGGTATACCAAGCGCTATACTTGCACTGGATGTTTTTCTTTTTATATATCTTTGCGTTTTACGTACGTTCCGTGCATTTCTGTGCCTTGAAGTTTTATAGATACGAAGTACGCAGTCGTAAATAACATCGTAAATAATAACCAATATGCTACATATATATACATGCCAATTCTGTGAGAATATCACCAGATTACTGCTAAGATTATCTGTTTGTGCCTGTTTCTCGTACAGACGCCGCGTTGGCAGATCGTTCGGTTCAATCGCGTTCGAATGAATCATCGACGTGTAAATCTTTCCCGCCCAACGATACTGAAGATTCTAAACGAAGCTACATCGACGCTATTACCAACTATACGGGCGGACTTTGATCACGAAACGACATTTTTTAATGATTCCAGAGTTAAACGATCTAATTAGTCTTTGACAATGTGTCCTAATCCCTTGATGTAAATGCATAATCGATATAAATATGTATAGCGATAACGAGCGATCGAAATATGTATGCGAATAAGGGGACTTTAAGAGGACTGTGAATCGATTCGAAACACTTTTTGCTGGAACAAGATAAATTCCAAGCACGTTGTCTGAAATGCGTACGACTTAGGAGTGTTCTAACTTTAAGCTATTCGGGACGCTTGTAGTACGTGACATCGATTCTACGTAATATCTACTCGAGGATACAGTCTAGTTAATTATTTTCGCGTGGGGTTGGCGATGCAAATTCGCATTAATGCGAGGAAACTTAATGGAAGATTCTCGTCAGATCAGATTAGTCTGACAATATATTTAATAAGACATCGTAGGATCTCTAAAATTGCTTGTTGACTATTGATATTTACCAAAGTGCTTTGTGTATTTAGTTTAGTATTCTTTTTGATACCGATAGACGATTGGTATTTATTTCTATACGATGAGACGGTTGTTAAACGATTGCAAATAAAACGAAAATATTGCTACATAAGATACTTTAATTTGCATTTCTTTATTTCAATTTGTCGATAGAATTTAAAAGCTAGTTGCAAATCAAAAGCATTTTCATATCGAACTGTTGTATAGCGATCATTGGAACATGTTACGTAATGTCATGACGAAAGGGAAAATCTTCATGGAGACATGATTAATTCAAGATAGTTGATCAAGTTTAGCATCACTGCGAAGAAAAACTATGACAAGAGCGCGAATCTTTTTTGCACGACATAATGTTCCAGAAGAAACAGGGAATGATATACGACGCTTATTACGTTGAAGCGATGTTTCCCCAGCCTATATCAAACAACGTAATTCTAGAAATATACGTTTCTTTCTACATTTCTCTATATTATCATTCTTTACGAGATATTACATACAGGTATAGTCAGCTTTCTAAACTCACGTTGATGCGTCCCATTTCATTTAATGAAGATATCATTTTATATAGACTATAACGAACTAATCTAGCAGAAAAGATTACGACAGGAGAAAATCTGGCAAATTTTATACAATAATTGTCCCTAATCTTTAATCGCTGACATCATCCTAACCTACATGAAGATACGGACGCTTACATTTGAATCTGGCATGCCAGAACCCACTCGCGAGACCAGATGCCCAGCCGTTAAAACAGATGTTTATTTACCGAATGAAAGAACCCTTTGACCGTTTGACGAGATACGTGTGGAAAAAAACCATATGGCAGCGCAAATACGTCGGCCATATAATCAGCGTAATACATTGCGTTGCGTGACACGTGTGCCACCGACCGTCGAACTAACCTCTCAACGAGAGACGATCAAATAAATCGGAACAAAGAAATCACAT
This sequence comes from Bombus haemorrhoidalis, assembly GCA_014825975.1. Taxonomy (NCBI): domain Eukaryota; kingdom Metazoa; phylum Arthropoda; class Insecta; order Hymenoptera; family Apidae; genus Bombus; species Bombus haemorrhoidalis. Next base: position 1,406,761 of record CM026166.1, on the reverse strand, counting down.
TCTATTACACGTAACGTAAAATCTATCTGTTTCTCTGTTATACGTATATTGTGTTGGTAAAGTGTCACTGACCTTGAGTCGAACTTGGTACCATCCACCAATGTGCCGGTGTAATGCATCGTCAGCTGGTCACCGATCTTCGATTTGGCGTCGCATACTTCCGGTACGTACAGCTTTTCGACCTTCAGTCCCGACTGGTTCTGATCGGCATTTGCAAGAACAAGAACGGCGACGAACACGAGAAGCACCGTACGGCACATCGCGAGCACGACACCCGCGTTATTATTTTCTAAACGGACAGCCATGACTCGGTTCGTTCGTTGGCAAATGCTCGTAAGCAACTGAGTCGGTGTAGCGCTCTACTCCACCGAGCTACCTTCGTTTCCCACTCCCTCTGGCCGTTGGCTGCGCTGTACTTCGTTCCGAGATCAGGCGAACGCGTTGGAAAAGGACGAGAGCACCGTACCGCCACATTGCGCCGTCTCATTGGCCCCACGAAATATGTAGGTCTCTGCCTCGGCCTCTTTTCCTCCTTCCTTTCCCTCTCTCTCCTGCTTCCATTTACCCTCTTTTTCGCTCTCCTTTTCCCTCCTACACTCTCGCGTGCCAATCCTCTCTCGCGTCTCCTTTTTCCCTTCCGTCTCGTTTTCTCTCCCTCCAGTCAAACACTTCCTCTCGCGCATTTCCTTTCTCACTCGCCCGCGCAAAGTCCCTTCTTGTCTTTTCCTTGTTTCTTCCTCGTCACGGCTCCGTTCCACGGTACGCTTCGGCAATGTCGACCTTCCTTTCCTATTGCACGCATGCCGTGGCTACGTCGCTACACCTAGCATCCCGGCTCTCTCTTTCTTCGAATCTAACCCGCGTGTCCTTCTTTCCAACAACCATTCGCGCCTCTTTCTTCCTTCTTTGCCCTAACAAACATCTTTCGAATCTGCCGTGATGAACCGAGTCGCGTCTCGCGGCATCTTCGTACGGCGTCTCTATTCGGGTCACTTTGTAATTTAGCCTTGCAGGCAGTTTCTTGGTCCTGTACAAGAAGCGCGGAGCATCGTTAGTACAGTGACGCGTTGGTTAGAATTTCTTGTGCGATACACGCTTGCTAAATGAGATTATATCGACCGATCGCGTTATTGTTTATTATTATTTATTATTCTCTCGTTATCACTAAAACGTTGGATAATTTAACAAAATATTCCAAGATCACGGAGACGGGAGTTATACCGAAGCACAAATTGCAGCGTATTGTATCGCGCACCATTGAACTGCAATAGGGGGAACAATAATATGTTGCAGGTTGTAGTAAAACCTCAAAATCGATCAGTAACGGATTTTTATTGGCATTTGAACTCCTCGTTTCGCATGATGTAGCATGATTATGGCATTATGTACTACATAATACTGATATTATTCAAAGCAGTATCATATTATATGGCACTAGAGGATTATGTCGATCGATCGATTTTAAACGATGAAATATTGTGGCCCAGAAACGCCATTCTCCGCGTTATCGGATGACAAAATTTGAATAAGAAAATTGTGCGGTAATATAGATCAACGAGAAGGAAAGCTAGCAATTAGGATATCTTTTTCTTTCAATTATTATTCCTTCTCGAGAGAAACCTGCCCAGTACAACCTCTTGAAATAAAATAATATGAATGCAATTTTTACAGTATATTTTTACCGTTTCTAGAAGACGATAAGAATTCTTACAAACATCTAAAAAACAAAGATCAACCACGTCGACGGAACCGCGCCTGATATATCAAAACATAGAAAGATACGCAATTACTGTTGGTGTATTGAAACTGTCGAGGAAAGCAGCGCAAAGTTTCTCAAACCCGCGAGACTAAAGCTCCCTAAAAACATTAACGAAGAGATAAACGAACTGTGACAGGATACGGTGGTATTATAAAAAAAAAAAAAGAAAAAATAACGAACGCTGTTTCGTTTCATTGTGCAAAGAACAACCTGAAATATTATCGTTCTCGGACTTCGCTCTTTGTTTTCAACAGAAGGTCCAACGTTAGTCGCGCAACTTTTACATCAAAGAAAAACAAACTGCGTTGACGTTCGTCTCCGCTAACAATTCCGCCAGGTTGCCGGTTACTGTCGTAATTAATTTCCCTTTACTTGTCCACTCGTTTTTCAACCCTTTTCGTTCCCCGCCCTACTTACCCATTTACCGACAGTCTCACGCAGCGTCTTCCAAGCCTCGTTCAAGCCCTTTGCTCCTTTCCTCGAACGTAATCCTTTTTTTTTTTGTCTTTTTTCAGGGCCTTTTTCACTTTGGCGACGTGCGATACCTTTCCTCTTTGGCATTACATCCACGTTGTTTTTTGTTCTTTCTCGCATCTTTCGTTGCTCTTCCGCTCGTTTCCATGCAACAGATATCGTTATGATGCGTGTATAGCTCTTTCTGTAAGTTTTCTTCTTCGTGTTCTTCTGCACGTTCGGTAACTACGTGTCCGTTTCCAACCCTTTCTCTTTCACACTGCTCGCCGTCCTACTTTCTTCGTTTGCCAGCCGTGTCACAGCCGCAGCCAAGCGGACTGCATCATCGCAATACGTCTCTTCTTGCAGGGAGCCGCGTGCACCAACGCTGCCAGCAATGTTCAAAGTTACACGCGTATCTCGCAACTCGCGAATGCCTCGCTGCATCCCGTCGCTCACCAGCAAGAAATCCATCCTACCGATTAACGAGGTTTGCGAATTATACGCGAAAATTAGGCGCACGAGTATCACTCGGTGAACACTCGACTTGGTTTTTAGAATTTCACGGCTCGATGATACGATCCTTTCGAGATTTCCGCGAGTTTTCAATTGATGCTGTTTAACACTCGGTACGAGTGTATTTCTTGAGAGTTGTGTTGACATGTAATATACAGGGTTGTGTTGGAAATTTTACATGAGAAGTTAATACATAGAGAAACTTAAAGCTTTAATCGTATTGTCCATATAAGTTATTAAAATAATTAAAAATTGTTGGTCAAAGATCATTCTGTTTCGAGATGTCGTATTTTATGCAGGTTAATCGTTATGTAGGGAAGATACTCTTCATCCTTTTAAGATGAATTTACCTTGAAATATGAAGAAAATATTAGGAAGATACATATTTTGATTTACTATACGTAACGTCGAATTTGTAATACGTTGCGCTAACGATAAAAACTAAATATTTTTTATCATCAAAAAATATGTAGACATTTATTAACATATCTTTGGGAGAAACAATATTATATATATTTATGACAAATATCTTCAAAGCATTCATCGTAAAATGTTTCGCTGCACGTGATGTAAAATATTTGACCGTCTCTATTTTGTTGGAAAGTAAAGCTGACAAATTATTCCAAATTATTCCATAGGTACATCCGCTCCATCGTGTTGAATTTGCGTTCCATCAAATTATCAAATATAAATTTATACCTACAGAGTGTTGGCCGATGATTGTCAAGTTTTACGTCATGTAAAATAAACTCATTATATAAATAAACTTAAAATCCTCTTTCGTAATAATTTCGTCCCAATCAGAGATAATTTAGTTTTTCCTATTGACAGAAATATTAACGAACACAATTCCACTGTATAACTCGGAATTTATTATTCGCAAAGCGAAATGCAATTTATCGACAAGAAATTTCACACCATTGACCATTGAAATATCGAGACTAAGATATCTGCTGAATCGATAGTTTTTCGACACGAATCGTTTCGTACGTTATTAGCGGGAAATATCTAACTTCTAACATCTAAAAACATCTAAGTATAAAATATAATTACATCAGATTATGTCACTCTCGGAACCATTCGGTTCTTCTCTGAACAATTTTTTCATCCAAGTAATTTACGAGTAATTTGTAATTACAAAGGCATACAAAATCTGATGGAATTTTATTATGCTGGAAATATATAATATGAAAAACTACGTATACCACTAACCAGCACTATTCAAGTTTCCGACTATTCTGAATAAATACGAGGAACGATGATCAAGGATGGAATAAAAATTCCAGTTTCAAATATTGGCTCACCACCACCATGAAAGCAAGCACTTGCCTATCTAGATATTCTGCGGATTCTAATCCCCGGAAATACTATTTTTTTATTTACTCAACCACATGTACCGATCGTTTCAAATTGCACATTCGAATCGCGCGGATTTTGCCGAATCGCGTGTTAAATTAAAACGTTCGTCACGAACGCTTCTCGTACGATCAATCCTTGCTGTCCTTTTTCTTTGACGTACAGTATCTCTCATAAGTATTTACACGGACATCTTGGTCAATTTCTATTAATATACGTCCATATATTTAAATTTAAATTGTCAATACCGAGGAAGAAACAGCAAACTAATAATAAAAAGCAATGCTTTTATACTATCTCCATTAAATCAATAAAAATACCTCGTACGAGACTCAGCGAAGTAGCTACTAAATTTGTACCGAATTTTAAATATAATAGAATCGATCGTGTTGAAGTGGTCACCACTTCTAAGCAAACTCTACATCTGGTCTTTTAATTTTGTCAAAAAATTGGATCGAAGGCAAACCATAAACTGTAAACAGGCGACGATGGCTTCAAGGATTTCAGTGTATAGGGTAACGCTGCTAGAGTGCGGATCTGGACCAGCTCAATTATATTCCGACTTGTATTTACATTTCAGGATTTAAAATATATTTTCTACCTTACACGTTATCCACGCGTTCCTTTGTATTCACATACATCTAATAAGCCCAACAGATCAGAATAATCTCTCTATCAAATTGAAGAAAGTTTTCCCATCTCAGCCGTAACTCGACAATCAAACAAACTACTTGCATAATGTTTTGACACTTACGGATATCACATTTTTATCGCAAATCTATATTTAGAAACAGATTTTCTCGTATAGTAACATTCTGTAACAATTCTATCGACAAAAAATAAAATCGTCTTAAATCCTCGTATTTATAACTTTGTAGCTATGCATCACACTTTTGAAAGGTAGTGTACAACGTACATATTACAGTACCGCGACAGCTCGTAAAGTTTCTACATTATCACGAATAAACTCGTTCCAATTACAACGTTCGTAATTTTGCACATTGCACATGTTTCTTTCCGTCCAAGGACTAATTCATCGGTAGGATTCATCGAAGCGCAATGACGTCGCTGCCTCGAAATGGAAAACTCGAGTTCAGAGTTGCTTTCCTACCTCGATCCGACGAAACGCGCTGCTCTGGATGAATTTCATTTATTCTTAAATAAATGCAATTAAACGACTGAAACGAATGTAGAACGGGAGAGCATCGCTTGAAGAGTCGCGCAGAATTATAATTCGCGCGTTTACGTAGCTCGCGACTGCGAAAAGAAATGATCTTCGAGTGTTTGTTGAAATGGGATAAATGAAACCCCTTTATTGCGGGAGTAATTTGAAAGTAAGAAATGGGAGCGTTGTGAGAGGGTCAGATTAAAATTTTTATCTCGCTGAATTATTGAAGATGTCGCCACCAAGCTTAATTCCGTTTACATGATTCTTTCAATTTTCACCATCTGCCGCTAGACTACGAATGTTTATGCACTTGGGCAAAAATTTGGAGACACAAAAGTGCATAGAATACATATATCAGGTTGTCCGAAAAGTGTCTTTCTTTTACAGACACGTCTTCTACAACGATGCATCTTTATACAAACATGAAACCTAATCTGACTAACGTTGTAATCTTTATCTTGGTAGAACAAAATGGATCATACGTAATTCGATAAGATAATATGAAACGGAAAATGTTGTGTATCCATTATGTCCTTATAAAACGAAAGAAACTTTTCGGACGACCTAACGGTATAGCATAATGTATTTAGAGGATGGAACACATCTCTACGTTGATTTTATTTCTTCGCTTGTGTTTGTAAAAATATGAAATTACATAAACGCACGCACTCTGTTTAACATTATGTTACTGATATGCGCGTGTACCTTTTCACGTACAAATGCGCAGGATACTTATTTCACGAGAAATTTTTAATCAACGATTCACTGATAGATTCGTTCCGGGAAAAATATGGCTCTATTAAATCATAAAATAACACTTTTATTATCCCTGTTTTATGATTGAATGTAGCGGAGCGGAGAATAGTCGTAAAATAAGTTTCTAATAGACTCGGCACCTTAAAGAAGGGATGTAGGTATCACAGTCTCACTGCGAACGATATCAATAGCATTGCAATGACCTACCTTTCGTTGTAAGCAACAAAAGATAGAATTTCATAAAATATCGAGAACTTGAGATATTTGGACGATATTCGAACACTGGACGATGCCAAGCAAATTCGTCAGAATTTCTTCTCTGTCCGTCAACGAGCATGACCTCTTTCGCAGGCTTTTAACAAGAAGAAACACGAGAGCTGGATCCGCGAGAGAGACGTTTCATCGAATCGTCCACAAGCTTGAACTCGTACAACGTCGAGGAGGAAAACGTGAAACGTTGAACTGTCTGCGTGGTTGTTCGTTACACGAATGGGTCACGACGTTCGGCCAGAAGTGAATTTGCGTCTGGCTCGCAGGAATCTCGACGAGCCGTGACTTTGGCCGTGCCATCGCAACGCGTCTACATTCCGACTTCATGCATACAAATTATGTGATTTGTGGGGGATCCGGGCCTTTTGAAAGTTTCCAAGTCTGTTGAACAAGGAGAGGATCACAGAGTGCTCCATCGTCGATCCTCGGGGAGGAGAGTATCGCGTTCGATCGCGTTAAACCGAACACCGAAAAGGGAACGAGAAACGAGAAAGTTTTTCGATCCTGGCCGCGTGTACGCTGACTTAATTTCAACGTGGGTTCGTTCGACAAAATTCTCCTTTCCTTCTAACCTTTCTGTGTAACTTGCTCGTTTTATCCGCGACGTGTACGACGTTTTGTTGTCTGACGACGTTCACTGTTAACGAACTTACGAACGAAAGTATCGTGAGAACCGGTGTCCGCCGTGTTGGACAGGAACTTTTATTTCCAGAGAATACAGCATTTCCTGGTAATAAGCTCGTTTCCACAGTTACGGTTTGTCGGAAAAATATTCGCACCATCCTGAGCGGAGGCAAGAAATAGGATGTAATACTTCGGGCTAGACAATTGTTTCGAAGAAATAGTAACACCAGAGTTCATCTTATCGATGTATCTCTTTTATTGTTCTTTATTCAGTATCGTCTGTGTGTGTGTGTGTGTGTGTGTGTGTACGCATGTCGTTGTTTGTGAAAGAGGTAAATACGAGGAAAACCGCGGCGAAAGTAGAGGTATACGACTTTCATTGCGGAGAGGTTAAATATGGAAGTGACCTCCAGGTGAAACGGAGATGCTGTTATGCTATTTTATATTCATGCCGGATAGAATTGTTGAATGAGAGTTAAAACGAAAATTAATTTTGATATTTATGTTTGTAGTTCATCGTCGAGTTGACGATTACTTTCAGTTTTACGTGGTTTTAATATACATGTCGCTGAGGGAGATACTTTTTTGACTTTATTTTCAAGGAAACAATTTGCTTCTGTTCTGGCGGTTGATTGATATTTCGTATTTTAATTATTCATACCCGTACAATTTTAATTTCCCATTTCAACTTCAGTTAGAACTATTTTCAGATATTTAATTGTACGTAGAAATTTCACTCGCTTCTCAATAACACGTTTTATTCGAATCTTTGCAAAACGGAATCATCGGTGTGAAATAAATTATCAATGAGAGATCGAGACAAAAGTATAAAAGCAAGGCATATTACAATGACGAATACGCGAAAAGTTGGTGCAAACCATTTGTTAGTCGGCACTGTATTTCCTCCAAGAATAATTACATCGCGAAATCAATGGAGCCCCATAGAAATGCGGTAGTTCCGTTGGCTCGTGTAACGACGCTACCAACTAATCCCAGTCGCGGCTGCTTAACGCATGGAAATTAATAATGAGACAGAATGGAAATCCTGGAGCGATAAGCCCTGGATCTACATAACTCAGCTCGTGGATTATACAGCGACGCAACGGTGCCGGTGCGAATTGAACGAACGATCGAGAAACAAACATGGAACCGGTTCATTTAATCCGGCGCGAACGCAACCCGCTTAACTTGAAAATTTCTCTGCCCGTTATGACGCGGAAGCGCGGCAAATTAATTGCCTACCCGCGACAGACACTCCGTATTGTTCCAGGGAAATTTCTATGGTGCGCAAACTCAAATTATTTATTTCGCATTAAACTTAGAATTGTGGTCTTAGCCGTAGGACGAAGTAAATCAAATGAGTCTACCTACGGTGTATGGTAGATTTTGTTACGTAAAGGACGAGAATAAATTTCCGATGTTTTCGTGCGTGCACTGAATTTAAAATGCAAAGTAAACGGTACATGAAACACGAAACCGTGAGGGCGGACGAAAGGAAAAGACGAAATATATTATAGTTTATCTGCAATATATAGAAAACTAATTGCATGGAATGATTTAATATTTTTGATATTATTTTGCTTTTTTTAACTCTTTATGTTCCACCCGCATGATACTGATAACGCGAAACTGTTTCTTACATTGTTCACACGAGATAAGAAATGGAAAGGAGTAGAGAACTATCGTATACATAAATTTACAAATATTTATTTTACTTTTGCAGCAAAATTCTTAGATTCGTCCACTTTCACTGTAAAAGCGTGCTGGACTTGCTGACCGATCTTATTATAAAGATCTTCAAAGTGCAAATATTTTATAGTTATACTATACTATATTTTCTCATAAAAGATTAACGTACGTTAAAAATCATCGAATTACACGATACGATGTATAATTTGTAGTTTTGTTGGTAATTTAAAAACATCGAAAAACATGGTGTTTTGCGAATCTTGTCACAATTGGATCAACAGATTCCGTTCCCTCGTATTCTTTCCCCGCATAAGGTATCCGCTTTGCAAATTACATGGCAAACAGATTCTGAAAGGACGCTGTTATCATTTATTTTCTTGTCGTTAGAGAGGCGGGAGGCGGCATTAGGCAAATAATAACGGTTCGCAGGCCATTGCTCCTCTCTCCTTGAATCTCCGCAGACAGTTAAGGCCGTATCGCTGGAGCGAATTCTCGGGGCAAAGGAATTTTCGTATTCGCGTCACGGCGCCGTTTCTATACGTACCTACCTGCTGCATACCGTTCGATTTAGTGCGGTACCAATGTTGTCCCGCTGTTGTCTCGTCGCTATCGATATATTAGAGCAAACACAAATAGACCGATTTGTTCTGTTTATTACGAACACCGAGTATTAACACAGGTGAAATTTGAAAAATTTATTGAAATTCTAACACACGATATACTTCAAACGTAGAAAAAAAACAATGCGATTTTATTATTATTTATCGTGTCGGCACGAGCAAAAATATGTATTTTAAACGACAAGTGTCAAAATTTTGATATCAAATATTAAAACGCTTCCTCTTCGTCGTGATAGGAATTACCTTAACTGCTTCGATAAATTTCTAAATTATCTCGATAAATAATCTAAATTTGTATATTATAATTACATGGATCGAGATAATCGACGATTAACATGGTATGTTGCTTAAAAGTAAAATAATATTATGTATACGAATTGGTAATTGTAAGCCAGATCAAACGAAAGAACATTGAACATGTATCGAAAAACGCCGATGAAATTGAAATTTAGAGAAATCTGCTTATCTCTAGGTGCGCTCGTGCTTTGAAAGCGATACAACTAAAATTACATGCAGGAATTATGTCTTTGAACATAGCAAGATCTTTCTTCGTTGATTCAATTTATGAATAAAAAAAACTGCTCATAAAACAGTGTGGAGTACGTCCTTGTCATCTGTAAATTATAAATTTAAAGAATCGCATAAGGAACTTTCTCGTAATAATAATGTTGATAGACTCTCTGTTTCTCATAGATCCAGTCACAGTTTTTACATGATCCGATGAATGTATCTTGCCAATTATTCTGGTTGCGCCTCTATCGAGTGCAGCGAATTCGATGTCGCCGTAGCTTGTTTGATCGCTTTGGTTCGATTCGTAGCGCGTGGCAGTTATTCTTGTCTGTATTCTGTCAGATTAGCTCGCTCATATCTATGCCATACCTGCTAGTACCACTGTTATATATTACTACATGTCTTATGCTTGTGAATCACGCTGTGTCTCCCTATTTCACGTTGCATTTTCTTTCATTCCGTTCGCTCAAACTGTTATCTATGAGGTCGATAGCTGTCTAGATCTAAGAGTAAAACAGAATTAATTTACTGAACTAAGCTTCAAATACAATCTCAAAAACCTTGAACATTGCACGGGATAATCAAACTTGTTATCTCATTGTTGATCTTTGATATAATAGCGCAAAAATAAGAAGATATTCTACACTTTAGGCCCGATAAAGAAAGATAGCACATCTGCAGGAAACTTGAAATAAATTCGACAATTTCGGCAAATCGTACAACTGAAATCTGAATCTCACCTGTGGAATTATTTACAAAATCCGTGGAACCAAATGACTTCATCCGACGATTTAATTTAGAAAAGGAGGCGCGAAGTTTTCTATTTTGTTTCTTTCGCAACAGCTTTCGCAAGGAGTTTCTACGAAAGTAAAAGAAACAAAGTCTCGGATTCGTCTGAGAGAAAAGAAAGGCTGGAAAGATGACATCGCGATAATCCACGGTGTTCGCCATTTAATAGCCGATTTTCCGATATCATAGTGATCGATATTACCTGTATTTGAAAATGAAACGGCTATACATACGAGAATGGCCGCGGAAGCCTGATCTCACGAACGCTTAAGCGGCAAATGGCTCGAGCTTAATAGCGGTTCGTTTCCAGTGGGCACTGGTAGTTGGTTAAACGCGCGTAGTTTCGACAGGAAAGCTCGAAAGCAGGAGCGTACGTAACGCGAGCTTCAACCACTTTGAATGCCGGAGATAACTAAACTGGTACTCTTGTCCGCGGATGAGTTCGGGGTTAAGGGAAATACCGCGGGTTGCGGTGTGCTCGATTGTTCATTCGAAGGCTCTATCGCGTTACGCATTACATATATTAACAATGAGTTAGATACACATAGGCGAGATAGACTACAACCCCTGAGTTACATTACGAGTTACCTTTCCTTTCTGTCGATCGCTACTTTCTTGATAATACCGATTTCTTGATAGCGTGAGATACAAATTCAGCCTTGTATTTGCCTTTGGATAATTTCAATCTTTCCAAAACTCGATTGTTTTCGCAATGTGAAAAAGATCGTTTTCGAGCAATTGTCAGAAATAGAAACACGTCTATTGACGATTTTCTCGTTGCATGATTTTATGAAGAGGATATGACACAGTAAAATTTGAGAACAGTTTCATCGAAAAGAAATATATCTGTTATTTAACGAATTAACAACTTTAAAAGCATAATCGAGCGTAGCAAGGTCAATAGAACTCTCTGTAACTGAAATTTCACTTTCGAAAGAGAAGAAATTTTGCTTCTAGACGAAGGAATCAAATACACGGTTTGACTTTCTAATTACAATAAGACGTGCTCCATAGATTTCTTCGTATCTGATTATCAGTAACTACTGCACTGAAGATACTACGTTTAAGAAATACTTCTAAAGATAGTATTAAAATTCATAAAATCAGCACGAAAGAGCTACGTACTACTCGTATTCGCGACAAATCTAATTCATAGAAGAAGCAGTTCTTCTGTATCTTACTCACCAATCGCGTCAAATGTTATCAAAATATTGCTTTCTCTGTTGCGACAAACGCGTTCATCGCACTTTTGGAACGTCGTTAGCAACAGACTTATAGACTTTATCATCGTCTAAAGTCGACGTTGTCAATATGTTGACAACTGTTAAGCGTCTGCGGCAGACAGTGCCAGGCTCGGTCGTGCTACTACGCGATATTCAAAGGTGTCAATGATACACGTGCCATTGACATACTTTCGCCTGCTCGATACATCTCGTCGCAAATTTACCAGTTTTATCGTATACTGCTTGAGCGATCAGTTCTTGTTTGCCTATACGCATCAATTTCAACGACGAATTTTACGAATATTGAAGAAGCTGCTCGTTAAACGCAACGCTCTGGGCAATATGGACGACTATTCGATTGCTAGAATTTCCAACACGAGGTACGTTATTCCGAGAAACGACTCGAGGAACTGATTCGTCACGATTGCAACGCGGTTATAGTCGAGATTTGCTCCTTGGTGAGAGTGTTTCGAGCCCTTCGGGGCAAAACAATTCCACACTGAATTTGCAAATGATGCTTCTCGCGGAAGTTTATGGCTGAAGACGCTTTCCAGTGTAACGATTTAGAAACTATTAGCGATATTAGTAAACCGAATCACAAGTTACCGGGATTATAAATTTTTCTTTCGCAGTTTCGATATGATCCTGGAAAGGGTACGATTGATCTGTTAAAAACAGGCCAAGCACAATTCTCACTGAAATAATTTCCAATACGTGATGGCGATATTTTTATCGTCAATAATAAGAATTTTAATATTTACGGTAGCATGTAGAAAATAATACGCAATATTAATATTATATTTGGAATTAACACAGTTCTGAAAGTCATATTTCGAATTGCTTGCCACGTCCATCCAACGGGCTAAGCGTTCGAATATTTATGGAAATTAATTTGGTAGTACAGGTATGTTTTTGTGATTGGAATCGTTTGTAGAAGGATAACGCGAGATATGAATGGTCGTATACCATTCGATCTCAGGGAAATCGTGTTGGATAAACTTGAACTTCCAAAATAGAATGTCAATGGGACGCAAACTAAATACGATTGATGGTTTAAAATTGCATAAATCGTAATCGAAATTCTTAAATAATAGAAAATCCTTGATATAGATATATATTGTTGTAGATAGACTGCGGATGTTTATACAAACTCAAACTTTTATAAACACAATTGAGATAAAGGAAATAACGATATATATGGTAATTAAGAATAATACTATCTAAATGATAAACAAATGACCAATTCAGCAATCTAAATACATAAATGTTTCATCTATTGAATATTGCTATGAGTACTACATTTCGAATGTTTTGCGTATGTTGGCATATTCTGAACATAAATTGTGTATTTTTACGTTTATCCATTTTTCGAAAATGCATAAGCATCCGCGTTCTAATTATAACAAATATTTCCTTTATTTTCCATTCTTTCGTTTTTTAATTTTCCTTTCTTTTATTCAATAACAAACTTATGTAAGAATCCTTTATCCGTCAAATTTATTATATTTAATTGGTACCGAAAGAGAGCTATTACTTCTGCGAGACTCAAAGTTCGGAACAGTGCATGGTCTTTGGCAATCTCGTTAATGAATATATGAAAATTAGAATGCCAGATCGAGGCAGAACAGCTCTTATGGAAATGACCAAAGGATCATATCGATCCATTGTAATTCTTGAGAGAGCGCGCGAGCTTTGAAATTTGTGCGGTGCCCCGCGGGAATGCGGATCTATTTGGATCGCTAATTTCGCCAGTTAATTTTAGGGAGGCTAACCATAGTAATGGAGTTTGCGGTGTGGCCCAAGCTTCTCATCCGTTATCGATAACGTCGATGGCTGAACTCCGTGTACCGGATGTCAGAGGGAATTGGACGTGTACCGAACACGTTTGAAATTCCTACAGAAAGTTCGGAGTACCGTTTGGCATTCCTATCCCAAACAATCGGCTACTTCCGACTCGGTCAAGAGATCCTGAACCTTTCGGCGCCAAGAACATGCGTTTCTCCGTAACTCAACCGCAATCGAAAGTTGACTCATTTCCTGCCTAGATTAATTCGCATTTACTTGCGATTACTGTGACTAGTGGCAACGCACCGGGTCAAACGATCGAATCACCTTGCTGGAATATGTAATTGCACAATGTTGGTCGATTTGCTCGCGCGCGTAATATGTATTGCAATTTTAGAAAATTCGGAGCAAAGTCTGCGTGAATGGTAGAACAATTCTTAAATGCAACTCGTTGATTCTATACCGATACTCTGACCAACTTTCTCCACTTTTTATGGCATTCTCTATTGTAGGTCAGGCCACTTGTAACGTCGTGGCCTCTGGAATTAGCCTTTACCTGGATTTTAATCCTGAATTTTTGACACGTTGTGATCTACGCTATAGTTATTAATTTATTTCGACGAATCTGAATCATTCGTTATGAACCGTAATCAATGTATTCGAACATATTTTTGATTTAAATTTTGACAATTTGGTAATTATACAAGTATCTGTATCACACATATACGAACGTTTAACTCTTAAAATCTATAATCAAGGAAAATCACGTTTAATCCATCATGTTTATTCTAGATATCAATAGAGTCAAGCAAACGCAATTAAATGTTCTATTGTTACTCGATATTCGATTTTCTATAGAAAATATATAGTTTCCAATGGATGTATGTCGGTAGTATTATTACGAAACAATAGTATCACAACAAAATGGGACGGAAATTGCATCCATGATAACTTTTAAGGATAAAATTTATCGCTTTTAAAAAAAGGGAAAATTATTTTACCTATAAATGTGAAAAATTTTCTAAATTGTAATTTAGAATCCAAATTAATCGAATGATAAAACTTCAGTTAAAAATAAGCTGAAAATTCTATTATGCCGTGACGATATATGAAATGAATATCAACATTCTCGCCCTGCGAACAATAAAGAAACGAATGATAATCACGCTTGAAATTCGTTGCGTTCCCATTGTTTTTCATACGAACGGACTAATCACGCGATGGGCGTTTGAAAACAGAACTCCCATATTGCACGTGCGGAATAAACGAACGATTCGGGCTGCGAAATTAAAATCTTTTCCCGAATTCCTTTCTCGACTCCCGGTTCGTGGAATCGCGTAATGAGCTTTTTGTTGCGTCCCGCGTTATTACAAAGTCGAAAATAATCACGAGAAATAGCGGAATTCGTAATATCGCGAACGACAATCGGCCTCGAATCCCTCTTTTTTCGTAGCTGGTTTTGAAATAAAATTGTTCTAATTTTTTTCCTCCCAACGTGTTATTTACTTTGGATACGAATTTTTATGAACCGAAAATATTATTCCGATAGATGAAAAAAAAAAAAGAAAAGGAAATGGAACGAAGAACACAACGAATAACAAACAGGATCGTTTAGCATCTTTTGTCCTGTTCGTTTCGATGCATCCCAGAAATCTGTGTGAACGTACTCGGTACCGTTGCGAACATGATCACGTCTAGGCAGACAACAAAAGCTACTTGAATAGGTCTCTGCTCTGTCAACGATTCTTTTTGCTATATTTCTCGTGGAAAACGCGCGTGGAAATAAGCCACGCTTACCGCACGTGATAATTCCACCAAGCAAAGATACGTGCACGATTTTTTATTTGTCCGCTAGAGTGATTAATGAATCTCCCCGCGAGATCATATCTTTTCAGTCGGTTCACCACGGCTGAAACAGCGACCGCGTTCGAACGAATTCGTTGCCCCCAAATGAACTTGAAACTTGAATTGTACGATACGTTCGACGCGTGTTTCTTTCAGTTACATATTTAACATATTTAAATTCTGTGATTTTTTCGATTGCGCCACGATTATTGCGGTTGCATAAAAGATTTCTTAATTTAACATTTAATATTTCAAATAAAGAATTAAAGACTTAAGGAATTAACGATTTCGAATTATAACATTAAGATTTGAAATGGCAAGTCTGCAAATATATCGATGAAATTACTAAATGTAAGTTGCTACTTCGTAGTGATGGAATCAACTTTTTATCGTTCGATTTAAAATTTGGATATACCCATAGTCTGTATGAGTTCGTTGAACTCTTGCTCGACCTCGAATCGGTTTAAGCCCAGATTACGAAAGTCTACTTCCACCTTTCCACCTGGAAGTTTCTGATTTAAGAAAATCAAAGTGGCACAAAAAACAGTTCCTCTCGAAGTAGGTTAACTTTAGCCTGACACATTATCATTATCAACCAATTTTATGGATATCATGTACATATAGACAGACAGCTTTGCTCAAATTGCCAATCAACGAATTGAATAATGATTACCAATACATTATAGATATCGAACTTGTAAAATATCTTCCTGTTGGAAAAGTGCATTCAAATGCGTGATATTAAAAAGAGAAGATTGAAAACATCCATATTAATACAGAATATCTTATTATAGAATCAAATTATCTTGTTTAAAAAAGGAAGGAAATCAATTGGTTAAATTTGTAACAAAGTAAAATCAGATAGTGTAATCGACGATACTGTTTGTCGTTTCGCTAATTTAATGGTCCTTATACGTTATATGTTAATTGCGTTAGCCGCGTGATATCGTTCGAACGAGTTTCGTCGATTAAAAGCATTAGATTTCGATTAGCAACAGCGGCTCTCCTCGTTGCTTCTCAGCGATTTCATTCCGTTATGATACAACGCTTTTTCGTCCTTTTTCACCATCGATCTAGTTTGTACGACGAAAGGCCTTTGAACGTTTCAGTATCGAACATTGCGAAATAATTTCCTGCTTGACTGCACACTTTGATAGTTCATCGTGTAATCTTCAGCACGTAAGTCGTTGCGTCAAAAATTCTTTGAATGCTATGTTAAATCGATTAGTTCAAGCGAGAGTCTGTATCATATTATTTATCATCCACTTATTATATATATGCCTTTAAACATTTAGGATAAAATTCGTGCACGATCGATGCTATAGCAGATACGCTGAATTCTGAATATTAAATTATTTCGCAATTTTTGTAGAATGGCTACAATATTTGTACCGATTCTGATAGAATGTGGAATATAATTTGAATGTTCACTCTAATTACTCTTATGTATGCAAGTACTATAATTACATGGTGTTGGAAATTTATTCGTTTACGAGTCATTAATTTTATGTATCGAGGACGAAGTTGTGGATTTAGAAACTGTAACTTAGAAACTAATTTATACACACATTACAATGTACATGATGTTATTGCGGTGCCTAGCTATATTAATTATATTATATTATATTATATTAATATAATACTAGTTATCAAGCCACTGAATTCGTATTACTGTGCAGTTTAAAAACATGGTAATAAAAATATGCGTCGTTATTTAGAAAATCGCAAAGTCCTGTTTTTATAGAAAAATTATTGAAATTTTTTTTACGTCAGCAAATTTCGCTCGTTTGTTCATCTAAAGATTAAATGAATTATTTAATTAGAATTACGAATCTTACGTATATAAATATACCTACTGTACATACTGTGGCACGTATGTAACACATAATAAGGCAAATACCGCTTGAGATTAGAAAGCCTCACGAATAGAATAGACGTTTAAGGATGAGATGAGAGTACTTAGTACACAGGCCAGATTCGAAATGCGACAAGAATAACGGTTCTTCGAGGCTGAAGAGAAGAGTATCCAAAAGGTTGATGACTCGTTGAAATCGTCTAGAACATGGTATACCACTCGATCTATAGCCATTAAGTTCTATTTAGTTAGCGTGATCCATCCAAGTACCATGGTTCCCAGGTACCATTCGAAATGCACGTGCTGTTCGCGTGACGACAATCTCTTTTTCTAACGACAAGATACGACGAGCGAGTTTCGTGGGATTTAAATGGAAACGTTTTGTTGAAACTCTCTTCGACGAAGCTTTGGTATCGCGAACGGAAATCGAGAGAGTGTTGTCTATTTTAATGAAAGATGATCGACGACGAGGCTCCCTTCGCGTCACGATCTCTCGAAACTGCATCCGCAACGTACGTAGAAAGTTCTCCAGAGGTCAACTTTCACCGTCCGAAACCTGTTCCGCGAAAGAAGATGCGCCACGATGGAAAAGATTTCGAGTTGCATTCTTGGAAATTGTACGTTCGAGAAAATGTAGTGACATATTTATACTTGTCCAAACACATTTATCATCGGCTGAGTTAGAAATCGAAAGGTTGCACGGGTTGTTTGCTTAGTCAGAGTGTGTTCGCTTTAACGGTGGAATTAGTAAGATTGACTTTTTTATCAGGTATTTCCACAACGTCGACCGAATGCATTCTACCTATAATAAATACGTATCAGTGACGTATCAGTATCTAAATAGGAAAAATCTTAGAATATGACTTGAAAAGCCTATTTAAGCATGCGAAAATATAAGACTGTAAGACTCAGCGGACAAGATCGATGATCTTTTTGTTATGCTTCTCACTATCCAATCTTATGTTTAATTCGCGCATAAAATTCTATTTGAACTACGCGTGCGATGTATTTCTCATAGAAACTGAGTCTTTCAATTTGTTTCGGTCTGTAAAGAAAGCAAGGGAATTCTCTTCTATAACTAATTGTTCTATCGAGGTACTTTCAGTGCAAGATTTCTAATATATCGTGTATGGCCTCGTTGTCTATACCTATAACCACTTTTACTGTTTCATAGCGTGTAATCTATTGTATTGTACGTGGTACGTACATATTACATTTAATGCGCATTAATGCCATCAAGATTTGCTCGCGAGTGTAAGGTAATTATTTTAAGTAAAGATAAATGAACGATAATAGACGAAATATGTAAGAAATGATACTTAATTCACAGCTGTGATATGTAATTTCGTAATGTAACGAAGAGGAACGCGATCTTCTTTGTTTCTGTGAATTTACAAGTTTCACAGAAATGATATTCCAGATGGTTTTGCCGACGATAAACTACGCGATTGTAGAAGCGCTGTATCGAAAGATGCACTTAGCTCCTTTCACCGTAAGGTTCTTTGAAACTACCAGTCGCATCACGCGCGAGAAGTATATTTTTAAATTGGCCGAAGAACATCAATTTATTTAACAACGTAAATTATGTCAAAAGATATTGTATTTTGTTCTTAACTATATGACAAATCGGAATCAGATATTTTATGGTACTTATTATACCGAGATGATAGACGCAAATACAGATGTTATAAAATATATTCCTTGATATTCTACTATCTTTTATTAATTTAATATCTCAAAAGTGTATACGATACCAACAGTTTCAAGCTTCAACAGGATTGACAAAACAACACAAAGAACAGGTAAAAGCGAGTAACGAAACATTTTCAAATTCCTCTCGATCTCTTCCAAAGCTTTATACTGCGTGTTTTGTACAAAGCAAACACGTTTGTTTTTATTTTTATAACAGTTACAATTGGCAACCGGACCGATTTATAGGAATTTGGATTTAAAACAAATAAAATACGGATCTCTCTCCATATATCGAAGAACCATGAGCACGCTCGTACATAAATATTTTTTCCCAGTCAATTTTTTAAAAATCTCCATCGATTTCATATAAACTTCCATTACACCGACATCTTTAACAAACTGCAGTAATTCCATCCTAGCCAGTTTAAAAAATATCAATTTAAAATTGAACAATCTTTATCAAGATCGCGCGACTTCATGATTTAATTAAATACGATTCTTCCATGATATAATTACAGATACACTCACAGAGTTATGATATCCTTCGATTACGCAAACACGTTTCAAAGAAAGACGGTCACGATAATTAATAAGTCTAAGAATAATTGCGAATCGTGCAAAATTAATTATCCCGCTGACAAACATTATACATAAATATCTCTTTCCTTAATAAAATGTAACGACTTTAATTTTCCCTGTTTCAAAAATACCGATACATTTATACACACGAACATATGTTCTTCAAACATGTTGCAGCGAAATACGATCGCATAAATAAATAAGTGTGAGAGTTGTCGCGAATCGTACGGGATTAATTAGCGTCCTGACGATTGCCAGATACTCGTTAGCAAGCTTCGAATCCGCGAACCACATGGATCGACGTAATTAGGTGATGCGTTCGGTCGCACTTCGATACTCGCGTCGTATCTGTACGTATTTTTCCATAGATTTTCACGTTTTTGACACAAGGATGTCCCTTTCGCCAATAGGTGGTATTGAAATATAGGTAAAAGGAATCAAAGACAGGTGCGCGCCACTGACGAGAACATCAAGTGGTCGGTCGTGGCTTTTCCAGCGACAAAAATCCTCGCTCCCATTCGTTCGTTCGCTTCTCTCTCCCTCGCTTTCTTTCTTTTTTTCATTTCCCACATACTCGTCGCGTATTTCAACGTTTTCATCGATGTCAATCATGATCGCGGAACGACGGACAGCTCGTAATCATCGGGCCTCCCATAAACTGGTTAGACGGACGCTTTTAAAATCCAATTCAGCCGAAATATTATTTACAGCGTCGTGCCTTGCCGCTTCTGTTTTGTCGTTGTTCGAGCACCAGAGATTCGTAGGCCGACTAGGAAGTAAATATTTACGCGCGAAATGAAATGCAAATTTTCATTCGCGACGCGCCACGCTTCATCGCCGGCTTATTTGTTCCAAGAAGAACAAAATTTCGTCGATTCGCTCCTGTGATATTTATTACGACGATCCAGCGAACTGATGCGGCACGACTTGCCAAAATAACGATTGCATATTCGAACGTCAATTGCACCTGGCAATTCGATGTCGCTAACGTTACGCACTGCTGCGTCTATTTTATTGTTCGTTCCATATTTTTCCTTCCATTTTCCATTCTCTTTCGTTGTGTGGATGATGGGGTTCGAACGACTATTGTACAACGAGAACACATACGAAGATTATCAGTGTTATGGAAAGAAGTGAGCGCATCGATTAAACAATCCTTTCTATCGACATGGGTGTAATTTCATGGGCGGCGTTCATTAATTCGAATGGTATCCCGTTAACCCCTTTATGTTCCTATCGTTTTCCTGTTAAAGAACTATCGAGCTCTCCGTATTTCGCCTTCGTATGGAATTTTCAGGAAATACTTGATAACGGATAGCTGCGCGAATGTTCGGTAATAACGAGGCGCGTAATTTCTTGTTTTGTCGTGTTAACAAGTACAGAATGTGTTAGGGGAAAAGGAAGTAATATAAAATGTATGTAAAAATTAACTGAACACGGAAAACACGAGAATTGAAACAACTCGTGAATCGATAAAATGCGATAAAACTTAATTTTTGGTTAGAAATATCCCCTTTATTTATTCGTCAACTTCGCTAGCATATTACGACGATTAAACTACGATAAATGATGTAAATATCCATTATTTAAATAGTCATAAAATTCGAGTTAATAACTTCCGCGATATGAAAAACAAATATTTATCAATTTTCATGAACTGAGAATACTGAGAATCAATATTGAATTGCGGCGAAGATATCAAAACTGGTTTGTTGCGTGAGTTTACATTGGAAACACACACGCACGGTATTAGAGCACATTGCTTCGTTCCCATGTAAAACGCTGTAGACAGCTAATCAACATTAAATACATCAAAGTACGGACGTCAGTGATTGAAATTATGATAGTGGTTCTATGTTAACGGTCGACTAATTTGACAACGATATGGACGGCGTATTAAATGCTTCTTCGCGCGATTGAAAACGATTTAGTAGACATGAAAGTCAATATCGTCGTTATTGACGTTTAAACGTATACGATAAAATGGTATTAAATTTTTGCTTTCAATTTCTTATATATATATATTAGGTTGTCCGAAAAGTGTCTTTCTTCCGCAAACGTTTTTTTTTTTTTCTTTTTTACAACAGTGCACCTTCGTACAAACGTGAAACCAAGTCTGTGAAATATCGCGGTGTTTATCTCTTATCAGAACAAAATGAATCGTACGTAATTCGACAAAATAATATAAAACAAAAAACGTCGTGCGTCTGTTATTTCCTCATAAAACGAAAGAAACTTTCCTAACAACCTAATATATAGATACATCAATTTACAAGAGTGAAACATCGATCCTGCACGAACAGATGGTCAATAATAACCATCTATTAAAGAAAAACCAAAGATACAGTTTTCAGAAAACTAACTTGAAAGCTGTTAATGAAACAACTATTCCTATCACGTCGTTCTATCTGTCTCATGAGTAGTTATCACAATTAGAATCGTCGGGACATGTCGGTAGAAACGATGTGAGAGTTTTTTGCGTATCATAGTAGACCGGGATGCGGACAATAATGCGATTTCTCAGCTCTCTCCACCTGCTTTTTCGAGGGGTCAGTGATCTACAATCATACGAGGCCAGCCCGCATGTGTGCACGTGCTATGCAAACGTGCCGTTACTCTGGGACCATCGTTTTAAATTATAAATAATTTTCCCTCGTTTTGCCAATATTGTTCGCTGGCCGATGCAATTCATGAAGACTTGTAATATTCTAATTTTAACTGTTTCAAACGTATGTCAAAAGTATATATTTATGAAACAATGGAATAAGTAAGTTAACTTTGATTGGACAGATTTTATATGAAAGTAATAATACTTGCAACGTGTTCTTTTAAAAAAGAGCGCGAATGAACTTACTAATCAACCTAATATGATATTGCATATTGTTGATCCGTAGGTTTGTGTAATTTTCAGAAATATAGAAATTTCACTCTTTTTCGTGACTATTCGGTGACTTAATCGATTAACCTATCTTGCAACATTATTTACAGATTGCCTTCAATGTTCCAATAGTTTCTGCGTTTCTTACTGGAAAAATTCAATGAAAGTATATGATATTGTAATAAATTAATTGCTATACGAGTGTCTACGTATCGAATAATAATTTTGATAGACAAGAAATATTTGCTATTTATAACTATCAACTATTGATTAGCATAATAGTTTGAAAAATGACATTTCTCCATGGCAATTGAATTCCATGGCTAGAGATTGTATAAATACTACATATAAATGCTCGCATTTAACACGAAATGAGAATCACGGAAACTTATGTGCCAACCTAATAGGAAAGAAAGAAAATAAGGAAGGGAAATGTTACGAACGACGATTTAGCTTGAAATTGGACAAATATTTGGGAATGTTATTAAAAGGTGAATGAAACTCTGCGTGGATAGAGAAAGGGGCGATGGGAAAGCCGGGCCAACGGACAAAGCACGATTTCAAACTTTTTTTTAATCAAAAAACTTTCAGACGACGTCGAGCAACGATGACGGTTTAATTGCATGCGATGCAACGGCAAGTTCCGGTGAACAATAAAATGGAGAAAACGCGATATGTGAATGAAGATTTTTTTTATTAAAAACCGGATGAGCCGGGCCCGGTTCTGTGAAACTGTTCCCAGACGCGTGTGCGAGGGAAAATACGTTGTTACGCGCCACCGCGAGATTTTTGCGGAATAAAAAGCTTTAATAGCGCGTGCCGTGAAATTTGAATCTACGAGAACGGAGTATGACAAAAAAGTGGCGTATGCAGGTGAAAGTTTAAATAGAAATATAAAAAGGAAAAGTAGAAAGATCGTAGGAGGAAAGAAAATTGATACGAGAGAGCAACGATTCTATTCTATATTGATAATCAACAACAGTCCTATTAAAATAAATCAATATATTATCAATCTATTAGCTAGAACGCACGAATGTATAATACGTTGTATGAAATATGCTGTCTGAATTACGAAGCATGATGCTTGAATTAACCTACCGATTGTCATTTGAATATACATGGGAATTATATATCATAACGTATTGTGCAGTTGATTACAAGAAATTATTTATCCGTATGTTCGCTAATTATGTTGTTTCAATTTGTTGCCTTATTTTGAATGTCTCTGAAAATAATAACGTATTGTATATGCACTTACGTATATAATTATTATAGAGACAACTCCTGGTTTTATATGAAATATGCTAATTAGCTTAAATTATCACGGCGAAGATTAATCAAATATGACTTTGTACTCATGATGAGCGAGGATACGAAAATTTGTTGAAACCGTTTATAAGGATTACAAGGGTGTTCCAATTACAATTCCTACAATTCTCTAACTTAATTGCCATTAATACAATTTTCTGCAAATTAAATGCAAAACTCGAAGAAGCTTCTAAATTCTAAAATCACAATCTAGAATCGTAACGAGAAATGTCAACGATATTGGATAGAAATGCAACAGTTTCTTTTAACATCTGTTTCCTAATCTTTCTTATAAGGGGTCATCCCAAAATTTTCCATTAATCGGTGTTATAATCGAGGTTCTATCATAATCTAAAATAGAAAATATTCTGTCATACGAGAACAAAGTTACTCGGTTATACAGATAAGATACTCATGATTATTTGAAATAATCAAGATTCCATTTCGGTAAATAAACCGTGAATATTTATGCAAATTCGTCTTTTTGTAAATATGATTTACGAAATGGAAGTTAGATAGAAAACTCTTTTATCTATTAAATATTGTAAAAGACAGTGAATTTTGATCAATTTTCTACATATTATTCTGTGCATTCGTATATCGTCTTCCACGAATACATAAGCAACGAATGAACGTATAGCAAATAATAAGTAAATGAAGGAGTGGAAAAATGTAAATGTTCTCGCGACTCTGTCGAGAATAGTCCGTTAATAAACTGACCATTCGGTGTTGTTAACGTCGTTCAGTGATGTCTGTCTGAGGCTACAGGAAACGTAATTACAGGTAAAATCGAACAATACGCGGATCGGCGAAGGTTCGGCTAGCGCCTCGATTATACGTTAACAGCGTCGCGCATTTTCGAGGCAATTAAATGCGCGCCTAGCAAAGTGTCGTTAATATTAAATTAGATTTCGTGTCGCTCGGACACGCGTAAATTACCAGATTAAACTAAACGTTAAATTAACGCTAAATTAATTAATACGCGAGAAAGAGCCCGCGAACCGATTTCCGATGACGTTCTAATTAATTTGCGAAGTATGGGAACGTCGTTAAGAACCGTTTCCGGGAGATATCGTAACGTGTTCTAATTGAATTGTCCTTTTTTTCTTCACGATACTTTTGAAATTATATCCTTACAATGACTTACGAATGCATTTGAATATTTATCATAGAGAAGTACTTACACTAACTAACTCTACCTTATCGTCGGTGATTTTTCGAAGATCGTTATTAACATTTTGATCGTCGATCAGATATCGTTCGTTGATTAATTCGTATCAAGCGAGGCACATAAAATCGTTTCATTTTTCAAATTCGTTTAACGTATGTTATCAAGTACAATTAATTAAGTACAATTAATTAAGTACCATTAATTAGGCACTAATTAATTAAGTACAATTAACAAGTTAATTAATTCGTATCAAGCAAAGCACATAAAATCGTTTCATTTTTCAAATACGTTTAACGTGCGTTATCGAGTACATTAAAGTATATCGGAATATTTTGTATTGTCACGTCAACGTCATTTCCATCGAATCCCACCTCACTAACTCACAACCTCCCGCCGACGACTAACTCGAGAAAGAATACGTAAAAAAAAAAAAAAAAGGAAGAATAAGTACACATTTCACAAGTTCTAATGGACGCTCCGAAGCAGAGGAGCGAGGTCATTGCGTTAGAAAGAGGAATTCGATGTAAACCCGCGGGCGAAAGTGGTGCGACATCGAAGACGCTGTCGGGTCGGCGAGATTTATTTTCAATCGAGAAACGTCGCGATTCGTCGAAACGTACGGATTGCCGTGTCCGTGACGGTTTGCCGGGCTGTGTTGTCAAAAGCCGCCGGTAGAATACGTGCTCGTGGCGAGAAAGAGCGGTACTCACCCACGTGGCCAATTTTCTTCCGACAATATTGACCTTCCCTGTACTCCGGATGGAGGACCAAAAATTCCTGCGGATTTCACGTCGCCCGGAGACGGAACAATGTAGATACCGGACGAGTGGCTAATCCGGGATGTTCGACGCGAAGACTCGATTACACTGCGGATTTATCGAAGGCATTGAGTGCTCTAAGCCCCCGGACGACGCTCCGAGGAAATCGAGATTTATATTCCGGTCGCGAGCGACCTCCACTGTGCGGGAAAAAATTCTTTCGCTGCTGCACCACAACCAGACTCTCTTTCCCTTCCGTCTGTCTCGCTATTTTCTTTTCATCGGAAAAAATTAAGAATTATACGCGTTTCCGCGCGCACGATAGCGGAAATACACGCTGATTTACTGGAAGAAAGATTTCCGTTGTTTTGGTTGCGTAATGATACTCTGTTTGGGACTTAGTTCGCCGTCGAGGATTTTCAGTAGAATAAAGTGAAACAGAATTCAGGAGACAAATTACCGTGAAAGTAGATCTCGATGAGAGAGAAATAGGGAATAAGTTGCGAATAATGCAAAGCTGAGGTATGTCAACTCCTTCGCTCTGGATTAAAGCGATAATATGCTGCAATAATTACATCGTAATTGAATACAAATATACAGTATTAATAAAATTTCGGAATCAATCGAACGTCCATTCGTACATAACGATATTAATTTGTCTGTATGTATTGCTCTTTCTGTTTCTCTCTCACACTCTCTCTCTCTCCCTTTTTCGTAAGAAAATTATCTTTCCATTCCTATTAAAAGCTCATCTTAGTGCGCAAACTCTCAAAGACGTTCAACTCCGTTCGTGCGAAAGATAAGGAAATTATTTTCGGTCGATGCAGATTGCCCTGTAATACGGAAGTTGGAAGGCAAGGACGGATGCAAAGAGCCACGTCGGTCAATAAACTGAATTAAAATAGCTCCGGAAATTACACATCCGAGGATGTCCGACGATGAAACGTTCTGTCCGTCTCGACGCAACGCAAACCTCGTAAGCCTACAATTTCTTGCTTATCTATTTGATGGGTAGACCTTGCTCGAACTTTACATTTCTAACATAGCCTTATCAAAGAGCGTTTATGACACTTAAATCAACTGGATTTCACGAGAAAGTATTTTCAAGAAGAATTCCTTATGACGATAAAAAGTATTTATAAGTACGTATAATTTCTATTCTTTCGTAAAATACAAGCGATAATGATCCGAACCTTGCCATTTATTATTAATTATATATTCATAGACTTCATAGACTTAGAAAGCAAAGAATGAGAAAATTAGTTTCGACTGAAATTTTCTGTGCTTCTAAAATTCTAAAGAGAGATATTTTTTTAACGAGAATGAAAAAAAAGTGACGATGGAATCCATGGTATATTTGTACCTGCGATAGAATGCTATTAGCATTCAAATTTCTTTCCATAGTCAATCTTCTTATTTCTTCGAAATAAATGTCCTGATAAGAAACACTGATAATTACAATCGGAGGTAATTATATAGCGATTTATAAAGTAAATATAGTAAAATATATCATGAGTATATTTATTAAGAGAAAATTCAGATTTATAATTCGCCGATTGCATCAAAAGATAGAAAGTACTACTTCGAATTATCGATACATCGCTAATTTATACACTTTGATGGAATTAAAAAATTGTCGTTACGAATCGCTAAAACTGTCTGTATACCTATGAATAAGAATGTACATATTTACCAATACGTAATACTCTCAAGATTTTACAATCTTCCTATCTCCACACAAAATAACGATACCGAAGTAATCTCGTAACCACATTCTCTAACAGCTACTCGTCACTCGGTCGTAAATCTAAATAAGTCGAACACGGATTCGTCGTCTCGTTAATCGCTTTCACGAATCGTTTTCCGCTCTATGTCGAACGACAGTGAGAGCGACCGGTGAAAGCTGTGCGTTGGCAAAAGTTCGAAAGCTCGATGGTAGCGCGATGTCATCGACCGCTTTCGCGGGAACCGAGTAAACGATGACACGGCGCTTTTCGACGGCAGCGCGAAGCAAGAAAGCGTCTACAATGAAAAATGATTCATCTGGGAGAAAGCTGATGTTTCATCGCGCGAGAAAAGGGTTGAACCGATTCGATCGAATTGGAACATAAATTATAGGATATCTATTACTCAGACGAATTAAAGACGAACTGCGATCGATTTAGTTCGACCATTTACGAGATTGTTAAATCTCAATGGTGTAAAGTATATCTTGTTTACGATTTCGCGAAATAATATCGTAGTAATATCGTTTCGGGAAACTCGAATAAATAGATTGAAATAGAGAATTTATCGATAACTCAATCGTTTAACTGTGAAAATATTTTGTCTGTTTGCTATAGCTTAGCTAATGTTTTGCTATTACGATTTTCTATTGTCAAAAATTAACGCGTTAACTAACGCGAAAATATACAGCTTTCTCTGGAAATCGCAATAGTATTACCGCGTTAATATTTATTACGCCATAAAACGCGTTAAGTTTTGCAAAATATTATGTTGTATTTGCGCACTTTTTTTCTAGTTCTAGCAGGTTTCACTTTCATGACCTTCCACGACCGTGCATTCGTATCCTCTATTTGCATTTACCTTTCGAACTAAAGAGCAAACGAAGCTGGCTTATTTACGCGTCAATAACCTCGAAGTGAACTCCTGAATATTTCTTTGAAGGGTAAAGGTCTCGTTACGCGGCTAATGGGACTCACGACTGCGAGATTACTACAGGGCAACGGTTTTTGCAATTCCACAGAGGAAGAGTGCACCGTCTTCCTAAAATGCACTTAATTAGCCGGAAGATCGGCTTCTTATCGCGCTCTCCGAGGACAGTCAACTCTTTTTAAGTACCCATAAACTTACAAAGGATCACACCTTAGTGACTCTCAGTAGTAACATAAAAAGTTTAAAACAGATAGCTGTTTCTCGGTCGTCGCGTATCGATCGTATGTAGAGAAAGTTAGTGAGTGGTATAAACTAACACTAAGCATTAATCGTTTTAATCGAGTGCATTAGTCGTTTTAACTAGATTCATCGTGTTTTTATAACGAAAAAGGATAAATCTTTCGACCTGGACGCCATCGTTCGGCAAATAAAAATTTCTTGTCCGTTTAATATTAGATCGTCCGAAAAGTTTTTCTTTCGCAAACGTGTTTTTTACAACAGTGAACCTTCGTACGAACGTTAAACCTGGTCAAAACAGAACAAAACAGAAGAGAACAGAATAAAATGGATCGTAGGTAATTCGACAAAATAATATAAAACAAAAAACGTCGTACGTGTATTATTTATAAAATATCATAAAACGAAAGAAACTTTTCGGACGACCTAATACTCTAAATATTCGATGATACGAGCAAATCAATTCGAGCGAGTTATAATTTTCATACTTGGAGAGAAATCAAGTTTTCCCCTTTAGAGTCTTTTAATTAACTTTGATTGCTGTGAGTTATACGTATAGCATTGCAATGTAGCCACGTATTTTGAAAAAGCTACATCGAATAAAAATAAAGTTTATTATACAATATCGTAATTGAAAATAAAAAACAAAAATATTGGTCCGCTGTGTACAACTCTAACCGATGAAACACGTAAATTCTGAAAGTTACTATAAGCTAAGTGGAAAACACGTGCTTCGCTGTATCTGAAAATTAGAAGCGAGTAGGTAGTGGTTTTAGAGCTACCTAAAGCCAGAAGAATTAGGGAGCATCGTAGGAACCGATTAAACTGTTCGAAACTAGGTAAAGATACGCTGTTTAATAGAAAAATACGCGAGTGACCATTTTGTGCAACAATACGCACAAACGCATCTAGATACAAAATAGCTGAAAAGCTTTCTGAAAAAGCGATCTGTACGACTATAAGATACGAGAGCCGAGTGTATTTTCTGATCAAACGGTTAGATTATTACAAAATTTTTATTTATTTTCTAAATATAAAACAACAAAGTTCTTCGAGAGTTATACAATTAATAATTCAAACGTAGCCAATTTTTAGAATGAGCTTTTCTTTAAAATGCTGCTCAATAGGGTACGCATGAAGAATGTTTTTAAACTATGTATTATCTAGCTATTTTGTATTGTTTGTTTATTAACGTCTTGCTTATTCCGCGATGCATCCAAAGATCTAAATAAAAAATTTCAATGACCAAAAGCGATGGAGCAGTTTCGACGAAAGAAAGAAATACGTTTTCATTAAATTCGTTTCTTCGCAACGTAAACGAAACTATTGGGAAATGCATACGATAATGCTGCATAGTTTTATGAAACAGTGGCGAACATATCCGAACAATAAGTGCGTGGACGATCGAACGTAGGGGAATCTTACACCGTTGTTTTCGTGATATCCAAACGAAAACAACGTTACGATATTTTAACGACAAAAATACGCGATAAACGCAGCGTAATGCAACGCAATCAGACTACAGGCTGCAACGAGATACACCTAACCGCATACAAATACACGTCTACAAGCGAACGCACACTTGATCTCAATCCCTGCTTCCTCTTGCAGTTTAGCAGACGGTATTGTTCGTGTGTGACAATAGATGAAATTGAAGTTGGACCGGTGTGTGTTTGTAATTTCAATGTAGGAAGGATTTCGCGGTAAATCGCGTCCTCTCCCTTTTCATCTCTTCCTCGTCATATTCTAAAAAAACGATTAACTACATTCCATACAGAAATCAATTTCCAGAGAGAATTACATCCTTCTTGTTAATCATCCTAGTGATTGCTGTTAAATGTTACAGTCTCCCACGAGCGAATTCTAGCGCAATTTAGAAATAGCGAGAAAGAGAAGATGATTGAAATATTCAAGCCACGTGATATATACGCCACATGCATAGATTGCGCTACATCTTTTTCATCATACAATTGCCAAATTAATTAAACTAAAGATTTCTCGTGTATTTTTATAGCCTCTTCTTCCTCTTTTTAATTTAATCAGCTCTTTGCTACAGATTTGAAATTTTTTTTTTAAAAACCTCGTGACTTACGATAAATCTTTGGGGAGCAGGTCCAATACAATGTCTAAATTGTCCTGACAAGAGATATTAGTTAAAAACAAGTTATTAACTTAAAAATTAGCTGTTCTCTTCTTGATAGTACAGCTAAGATTACTAATTTCAAATACATAGTCCGTAGCACAGTCTGCAACGAAGGCAGTTTCGTACGTGAGAGCAATTAAGCAAGTAACACGTAGTTCAGCAATGTTTATTTTCGTTCCTGACGCCATTAAAGCAAATTAACCGTGAAATTGTGACGGTCATTATAACGGCGTGGGCCACGAGACAAAAATTATCCGGCCGCGTTCGCGGGCAACGATAGAATTTAAAGGGCGCGTTAGTATTCGAGATTACGACGATCCTAAGCTCGCGCTATAGGCGCTTAGCGGCCATTTTAAACTTCCAACGACCCGCTAAAGTCTGTTCACCTCATTGAATTCATAAAACCCTCTGAACTACTTACCGGATTGCAATAATTAATAAGCGGGCAACTTTAATCGCCAGACCTTTCAATCGGACCATCTTAAAATACTTAAATAATTCCAATCGAGAAAGTATCGTTGAAATTGACGAAATTATCTGCATTCGAGCAATTTTCACAACGATTATTTATACTATAGATTATACTATAGGATCGCTATAACGTGACGAGGCACGATGAAATTTTTTGAGCAAGAAAATTGTACGATCGAAATTTTGAAAAAAAAAAAAAAAGAAAAAAAAATACCGATTAAAAGGAAAGAAGGTACAAGATCTTTGTCAACTAGTAGTATCGTATCTGTATATCGATTAAGCGCTCGCTCATAAATAACGTGTATTAATCCTGATGATTATCCCGAGCCAAAAGTGAGTTGTATCTGCCACTCTGTCTCGTGTTTTAAGCTTTTTATTTGAACAACTACGTTACGCGTGTTTTATTGTCGTTATCAGATGCCGTTAAAACGTACACTTATTTTAGATATAACTTAGCCATGCTACGATAATATCGCGCGGAAGAAATATTTGGCTCAGGTGGTCGCCTATTAAATTCCAAGCCAACTGGTTAGCAGAAAGTCTTCCGCTAAATTTCCTTCCGAGTAAATATACTATAAACTAGAATTATAAATTTTAGAAAGAACGGTAAGGAAGTGTACACGAAAAGCTAGTAGAGTGGTTTTGGTACATTAACGAGACAAATAAATTATTACTTTTATGAATAAATACAATTATTTCTAATCTTTAAAAAAGAAAACACCAAGACTTTCGTGTCGATTTATAGATTTAGGTCTAATAACTACCGAGCAACGCCGTACGATATAAGATATTAAATAATTATATGTAACACGAGTAACGTGGAATTTACGGTAATTTGCATTATCAATTCGCGGATTATAATAATCGAGTTAGAGATTACTTCGCATCGTATTTATCACGGCAGTCGCGAACAGCCAGCAAACCATTTACGTGTTCTATGTATTTCACGATGCTACTGCCTTATTAATGAAAGCTATTTATTATCGACCTAGTATTTGTCAGATCAACGCGATTAAGCGCATGATCCTATTAACGTGCGTAACGTTCATTCGCAAGTTGAATGAATAATAGAAAAGAAAGCGAGCACACTATATTCTTTATCGAAAAATAACGCTGTCAAGTTTGTAAAATACTCGACTGACGAGTCTTGACGAAACAGCTTGTTCGACGAATGTAAAGCGAGTAAAGTGCTTGACGTTTCCTCGCACAATCATTTACCTTCTTTGTCAAACTCCTTTTCGTAATTTTACTGTTTTGAAATTACCGATATAATCGGTTGACTTGTAATTCTCAATTTCATCTTCAATTTTGCTTCTTTTTTTATCTTAAAATCAGATATCTAATCGAATTATGAAAGAAAACAAGTAGACATTTTTTAGAAAGATTGTCGAGTTTACTGGTCTGTTAAGGAGATAATTTGTAAAGGTCGTGAACAGATCTTGGACAAATAAATCAGAGAGGTTTACGAAAAAATGTTGTCGATACTGCGATACGATGTTTCTTCGCTGCTTTCAGAATCGTTCGTGAGTACAAGGAATAGATTTTACGATGCATGAAGATCGTGTCCTCGCGATTAAAGCGAATCTCCCGTCTTTATAGCTTGCCAGGGAAAGCTGGATTTCCTTTTATGGCAAAGAGAAAATTTGCATCGACACTGCCAATAAAATAATTCTTAAAATTTGTAATTTATACGACGATGAAATATTGAAAGCAAGTTTACATTCGCTAAAACGTTTTACACGTGTTTTCCCCTTCACTCTTCAGCAGAAAATTATTATTATTGATTTCCCATTACAAATATTAAGTTCTTTTGTTTACGACGTCATTCGTGTATTTTTATTATATATTCGTTTGTCATGAAATAAACTTTTTCTGAGACAAACAGGTTATCGAAATAAAAGTAAAAGTAAAAAGTAAGAACGTAGCGTAACGCGTACATAAATCGTTTATTAGATTCGCGTACGCTTTCAGAACACGGCGCCATTAGTTCGACGATATTCGCTTACCCCACGAGCGGAAATTAAATTTTTCGCTTACTTTGCCAATGATATTGCTGATATTTTCCATATAACTGACGGCTTGCCATATTTTGATATCGATACTGTTTGTATATTTAACGCGCTCGCTACGCCAGATGAAAAAAAAAGCAAATTGGAGAAATAAAATGGTTTACACATTTCATGCCACAAAGGTGGTTTCGATCGAAATAGCGTTGAAGTATCCGGCTACGAAATTAATCTATGCACATCTATCGCGTTTAGATCGAGCGAATTGAAAACACGGTGAAATGAAAATTTACTTTCCTCCGGCGATGAAATAAATTTTAGTCGGGCGCAACTCGAACGAACTGTTCGCTCTACAATTTTGCAATGCGTGCGTATGTCACTTGGAAAAGTTGCAGAATTGCAGGACGTAATAAAACAAATCTATTTTCACATGGAATCCATTTCGTTCGATCGCCTAAATATCAGACGATGAGTAGGTATATTTTTGTATTGTATTTTCTCGGTACACTTTAACATAAAGGTAATCTTTTTCACATTCATCCTACATTCATTTTATAATTGATGACGTTTCTGTGAAAAGATTCTATAGAGTTATGAGCCTATTTTCGGCAAGTCGTTCTTAGCTAACTGTCTAAAAAGTCTTTTTGTTCGTGTTGCTCGATAACCGCGAAAATTTCTGCCGTAATTTACTCGATTCGTCGTCTCGACTTATGGAACCTTTTTCCAGAAACGTCCTCAATTAGAACGTTTTCAATTTAGAAGTTAAACGAAACTTGTTCTCTAGTCGAAGAAGTTCAAATACTCCAATCTAACGCAACATTTCTCGGATAACTCCGTTTAAGTAAATTTCAAGCAGCGGTAATATATTAATGGCGTTTAATACTTCAGAATATTTTGAAATTCCAATCTTCGAAAACATTTTTCTATGGTTAACGTTCGAAGGGATTTATTTTTGAGCCAAGCTCTTTATAATTAATTAAAACACATCCTATAAAAAATAGGCAAACGTCCAGATACTGCAAAAAATTACCCAGTAATTATATCAGACTTCGTCGATATCTATTTTCCTATAACATCAAGCCGCAAAGATATGCTATGTATACCAATAATACTATACGTGATATTATCCAAATCGGAAAATCTGAAAATCGCCTCGAATAAAGAGGAGAAAATTCAAGCCAGTCGTCGCTCGCCCCTCTCGATGTTTCTCGCGAAACACGCAAAACCACATTGCCACGATAATTGCGATAATTGCAACGAGTTGGCACGCAGTCGTTCCAAGCGAACCGCCGTGCGTCCTGATAACTAATAATTGACCGAAGTTTTCAGCGCGCAACTTTTCGACGCGGAATATTTCGGCAGGTAACCGTTGCTCCGTTCGGCGGATTTTAATGCGTACGCATCGGCGATCCGCGGCGGAGGGTGGCATTTCCGTTTTTAATTGGCACCGCTAATTGCAACAGCTTTAACGCACGATTCCCGGATATCCGAAAGCGTGAAGATTTACGCAGCTAATTGGTGGCCTCCTCGTGCCGATTTCTCGTGACGATGAACGTTGACAAGCAGAGATGTACCAGGGACATGGTGCACGCTCGTCGACGTTAACAAGCCGCTTTGACTCGAACACAGATTGTCGTTGGAAACTATTATTTTGGTTCGAACGAGAGCGTAGAACGCATTGACATTGCGTATACGATGAAAGTTCGTCGTAGCACCCCCTTAATGGAAGCCTTTCGCGAAAGAAGCCCGAGAGAAATACTTCGCTACAGCGTTATTTTTATTAAATTATCGTCGTATTACGTGGATGCTTTCATCGTGATGAAACGATAAGCATCGATTTTGCGTGTATACGTTCTCATCGATAAGTATCAGGGTTGTAAAGTCTCGAAAGAAATTTAAAGGCGAGCGAAAGAAAATATCTAATTGGAACGGAATTTTGCTTATATTCACGTTACCTGAACGATATTGTACCACAGAATATCCGTATTCGATTACTTTGAAATTTAGTTTTCCAGAGATTTGAGAGACAGTCGCGGAATAATTAAATGTTTGTTATATAAAAATTTGAATTTCTTTCGTATCTAGAAATTCAATGCATTTACAGTGGAACGATTTGTTCGTTGCAGCGAGAGTATCGAGAAGTTACACGGTCGTGTGTGTCTCGTCTGTCAGAAGACTCCGATACGAAGATACACTCGAAACGCAAAAGGATGCCGAGTGAAAAGGAGACCGGCATGAAATCGAACAGATCGATTCGTTCACCGTGTCTTTCAAACTTTGTGGAATCTTCGTTCGAATGAATTTTTATGTATCGCGTATAAATATTCACAAGCGGATATTAAATTTGCAAGGAAGCGGGGCTCCTCATTGCCACGTTCCCGCGATCCCTCGACCCATTTCATATCGACTACTAACCGGTGTTGGTATCGAGGAAAATAGCTGGCCCGATAATTAAACCAACGGTCGATCGGTCTGTATATGAAAACGCAATTTCCATAGGCACTCGATACACGGCTATGCATCTTACGGGTGCACAGAGGACAATTGATTCTTGACGAACGTATGTACGTCGACCGCGACGTATTATTGCTTTTTCCTCCTGGTTGGCTGATTCCTCCTCTCTGTGTCTCATCTCTGTGTTACAATTCATCCTTTTTACCATTTCGCTCCACTCGTATACAGAAAAACCTTTCGTACAAAGTAGAAATAGCGAACGTCGTTCGCGTAATCGATCGCGAAACTGAATTATCGCGTGTCCTCGCGGTACGTGGGCGGGGAATATGAACGTTTATTATTTACGATAAATATTCGTATCAGATAACGAACGATAACGACTAGCCGAATGTACATGGGCGCGACACCCGGTCTATTCCATTCTGATTTCGCGATATCGAGGAATATATCGAGACTAGTAATTAAACCATTGGCCGATCGCCGCGCAGGAAACGCAATTTCCATGGCCGCCGTT
The DNA here is from genome assembly GCA_014825975.1 of Bombus haemorrhoidalis. Lineage (NCBI taxonomy): Eukaryota > Metazoa > Arthropoda > Insecta > Hymenoptera > Apidae > Bombus > Bombus haemorrhoidalis. The sequence goes on along the minus strand of CM026166.1, from coordinate 1,370,677 downwards.
CTGAACGCGTCTACGTGCACGGTTTATACGTATATTTCCTCTTTGCGTCGTCGATCGATGCACCGAGGGAACAAAGAGCAGAGAGGAGAAGGAGGTCGAATAAAGCATGTCGACCAGGATGCCGGAATTGCGCGGTTGTCGTTATAATTTCAGTAGCTACCGCCATGGGAAATGGAACAACTATAACCCTGAAGACGCAACGCTCCGCTGCGGACTTTCCCTTTCGTCTCACGAGCGGATAACTATACGCTACTCGTTTCACAACTGTGTTTAGAGTTGTGATGCCAAATGGATCGCCCACCTTTGAAATTCGTTAACGTAATCGTATGGATATTAATGTGTTATGATAACGAACGTATTAGCACAACTACACGGGACAAATTTGACGCTTTAAGAGATTAGAACGTTGTTCTAATTGCTTTTACTGTTGAAATTCAACAATACTGTTGGTATTATAAGTATTATATTGATATATTAGCGTATAAAATATGGACGCTGTACGCTAGTTATTTCTCTTCGATGAAATGTAATTCAATTATGAATTTACGGAGATATATTTGTAATTATTTTGTTCTTTATCGTCGTTGTAATTGAATAGATATCGTAAAATCGTAGATATCGTGAAATGTTATATTTTAAATAAATCGATTCTCGAAATCTATTACGTATACGATAATAAAATTGGCACTTGAACATTCGTTCTTGAAAAGCTCTCTATCTCCGGATCGTTTCACTTTTTCAATTATGAATCGAAACATTTTTCATTTACCGATACAAAAACAAACATCTTTGACCAGTATAATTGGTATATTTTATAAGAAAATAAAAAATATCGCTTCCAGTCGTCAATTTCCTGTCGGTTTAAGAATTCGATAAAATTCATATATTATGCATTATATATTACCACAAGTATCAAAGTGTCCAGACTCTTATGAGCGATGGCGTGTGTGGTCATTCGTGGTCGTTTGTGATTTATGAAAGTCTCCGAGACCATACAGTTACGTTCGTACGACATGGACAGGATTTGTGTTAAAAGTTGGAAACGCTTCTTTTAGTATCTAGATTTTTTTTTAATTTATACGTGTGAACTCTGTATCGTCGAAACATAGATATAAGGACAGTTTGTATCTTTGTATTTGTAAATAATGTATTTTGATTTATTACGGCAAACTCATCAGTTAATATATACGGATTAAAAATTTCACATTTCAACGCGAGAGATCGACACGATAAAATTAATAACATACAAGCTTACTAAAGTATAAAACTAAAAAGTCTTGTAATTACTAACATCGACAGGGCTATCGTATTTTACAACATAACACGGAATTTGTCGATCATTATAAATCACCGTGTAATTCCCCAATCGATAAATTCTGCAGTCGACTGCAGCTCGACCAACAGAACGTCAAGCGCAAACCTTCCAAACTATCCATTTACATCTTCTGCTTCAAAAAATTTCAAATATTAAAAACTACTTAAACTCTTCTTTCCTCTCAGATGCTTTAGATCTCTCACTTTGTTACGTTACTATCGTTAAAACCTCGTTTCAATTTATCCTCCGAACTAACAGTCTACATCCATCAACTTCATAGATTTCAAGTGTTAAACATTACCCGTTGAGATAAATTCTTCGTTTCTCTAGGATTCTTAAAATCTTGCACCTCGTTATAGCGTGTTATCATCGAAACATCAAACTTCTTCCAACTTACGTTACAAACTATCAATCCATATCGTCAACTACAAATATGTTAAATATTCAGAATTGCTCCAACTCTTCTCCATCAGATTCTTCAAATCTCGTATCATCGTCGAGAGGAAAGAAAAGTTAACGCGTACCAGGCTCGCACGAAACGCATCGAACGTAGCAACGAAGTAACGTAATTGTCGTTATAGTTCCAGCAACAAGGAGAGTAACGAAGGTTACGTGGAGAAGAGAGGTGAGAAGGGGAAGAGAGTGAGATCATAACGATACACGGTCGAACTATTAACGGATCCTCGGTCAAAGGACGGCTTAACCCTGCAATGGGGAAACAGCGCGTCGGTTGAACGGTGAAACACGCTGGAAATTGTGGCAACGGTAACAACGCCGCTATCAGCAACGACAGTTACATGATGGCCGGGGCGCGGACAACATCCGGCCCAGGCTTTCCTCGCGTATTCGTATCCCAAGCAGAATTGCACGTAGCCAACCCCTTGACGTTACAATCCCATCTTAAGCGAGCAGCTCGGTGGTCGCGATTAATTTTCCAGTCAGAGAGGAAACGCGCTTCAGTTGATTTCTTGCCATTGTGAAACGGTTGGGAACCGCTGGCGTTTTGCTAGAACGCAATTTTATTGGAAAACTGTTTTTGGAACTCTACTCTTCCATCGATCTAAAAAAAAAAAAAAAAAAAAAAAAAAAACAGGCGATATGAAGTGACCAGACGCCACGTGAAAAGAGAATCCTGAAATTGAATTTTGAAGTAGGTAGCTGCCAAATTAATATGGCAAAAGATCGTCCTTGTATGAGTGTGTGTGTACGTTGTTCCATGTGGTTGTTTCGCTCGTACGTTTATGGTAATGAGGTAGAAATAGTCGATTCTCCCCGTTTTGCTTTCTTTTTCTCGATCAGATTGGATTTTAAGAGCTGATTTTTTTTTTTTTTTTTTTTAAGCACAATGTACGAACTAGATTTCGGTAAGCGATGTTCATAGAAAACGTGTAAATGTTTGGAAGCACTGCTTCAAGTTTAAGGTTACGTACAATGGTAAACAATTAATTCTCCAACGAACAGATTGTACAATAAATATAAACAAGTAACAGAGCGTTAACGAGTAAAACGTAATAAATTAATAGAGAGACGTGCTGTTGTTCTAATAAAGAAACGGGTTTAGTATTAAAAAAAGAAATATTTCTTTCACGACGTGCGAGGCTTTCGCAAACACATTTCGCAAGACTACGCGTACATCCTGTAGCGCGTAAAATTAACTTTCACAGCTTCGGTAGCTAGGCCGTGTCAACTCGCAAGCTCCGCCTAAATACCGCGCTCTCGCCGTCGCTTAACGTTTTCATTTGACATTTCGGACAGTCGTGGAGGCAGCAGCAGCAGCACGGCTTTCGAGCTAAAAGACTCTCGAGCATATTCAAAGAGCAAAAGGACCGAAAGGCCGACGTTTCCTGGTCGCAAAGAATTCATGAAATATGACTGATTCCCCGGCGAAACGAGACGACAACGCGTAAAAAACAGACGGCAAAAGCTTAGGAGAAATGGACATACCGAGCGAAATTTCTCTGGAAACTCGATTTCTGCTCGAGCATCGCGTCCTTTTCTTCGTGCGGAGCCGAGTTCAAGACGCGTTAAAAGTTTCAAGCCGCCTCGGGATGCCTCTGGCTTGGTATCGACGCTCAACTTTGCTGAAGGGCTCTGCCTGTTTCACGTCCCCTCTCCCACGAATTCCCCTATTCTTACCCCTCTTTCTTCTGTCCCCGGCTGATCTCACAGAAATCGCACATCGGGGACGAATTTCCGCGGAAAATTTGTTAATATTGCAGGCTCGCCGGGCTCGTGAAAGCTCGTGACACAAAAAGTCACTCGGCAGTTTCTGAGACGGAAGTTCATAAACGACAAGGGCGGCCGCTGGTGAAGCGACGATAGGAGCGTCGGGTGTAAAAATTAAAAACTTGCCGCGACCGTACATAGCGGACGTCGAGAAGAAACACTCGTTTCGCTCTCTTCCTCTTTCTCTCAGCTGGGTCTCCTTCCGCGATAAAAGCCGAGAACTTTATACCCCCTGCCATATAAAGTTCCTCCAGCATTCTGTCTACGCACTTTCCGCAACTTTAAATTGAATTAACCTAATAAAGTGCCGGCTTAAGCCAGCGACTGGCGTATCTTTGCGCGAACCGTGAGACGCTGACGCGTTTGTTTGCAGATTTTCCAGATTTTTGCGATACCACACGTACACGTACACCGCTATTGATTGCTTTCTGTTTCAAACTCTTAAGCACGACGAATCGCGCAAACAGCTTTTAGAGAAAACCATTCGCCTGCTTCGTGAAATAACGTGCAGGAAGTTGGCAGCTTTTTGGAGAGTTTTGCTCGATTCTTGTGATTATCGATAGCGGCGAATTTAACTGCTTCTTTTTAGAGAGAAATACTTCATGAATTGTTTATTGTTAGTGGAATCTCTTTCGATGTTTTATACTTCAATTTGTTGGAAAAAAAGATTCTACTTGCTACGATGTTGTACTTGTGTTCTAGTAAACAAACAAGTAAAATGAAATCTAGACTTAAGGTACTTGAATTAAATTATAAGCAGCTAGTGTAAGGGAAACGGAGCAAAAGTTTTTTTTTTTTTTAATTACATTTTATTTCCTACGTAGTGGATGTTACGAAATTTATAATCCACCACTATCCTAGCTAATAGCGAAACATCTTTACCTATTAATATTATACTGCGAATTTTTATGTATCTGTAACAAGTATGTATTTGTTCCTAAATATACGAAAGTATATAAAAACGAGGAAAAATGCAAAAAATTAGCGAAACGTTAGAAGTAAAATATATTTTACGACATTTGAGAGCCAAGATATTCTATTTTCCTCCAATTTGTTTTGTTTACGAATGGGTACGAAAACACAACTCTGCTTAAATATTCGCGATATATTTGTTACACGCTCTAAAATTTCCCAGCGAAATGAATCGAATAAACCACGCCGGCAGCGTTAACAACACGGCTCGATGTTACTTTTAATTTCGCCTCGATGTCTTTCTCGGCTAATACGCCGCAGACTACGTAGCCAAACGAGGAATTAGAGGATCGACGAAAATCCCGGCGTGGCCATTTCCAACGTTGCAGAATCGAGCCTTCGTCTAGGTGTATCCAGCATTTACGATACTGTTATGGCTCGCTGCGATTAAGGAGAACTGGCAGATGGAAAACGGAAGCCGTCTCGCTCAGACACATAGCCTTAAGCCCCGGCCACTCGTTTGCGCCGCAAGCTGTTCGCTGAGAGGTGAAAATCCGATGAACGAGAAACGTTGTTACTCATATGTTAATGGACCGTTTCTCTCTTTCCAATTTTTTTCTATAGTCTGAGAAATGGCAATTATAAGATAGCGTCTGGCTCTTAATACGTTTGTACGCTACGATTGAAATTTCCTTTTGAACGAATTGAGAAATTTAATTTAGTTAAAACGGCTGACGCTTCTATTTGTTTGTCAAATATATCGAACTTTTAACTTGCTTTTAGCGGAATTAAAATTAGCATAAATCTGATTGAGCGCCGGAATACATCAGGATGGAATACAATTTTTAATAATTCTACATAATTATCGTAAGTAAGTTTTCAAATATATATTTTATAAAGAACAAAGTTACAGTAATTTCAGCAACTTCACTCTGTAACTTGAATTTTTCACGTTTAGCAGCAGAGCGTACGATTAATATTTCGTAAACCTGGGTTTATCTCGATACGATTAATTAACTTTATCCAGACTACATTTATTTAAAATACGCTCAATTTTATCGTAAACATCCGTTTCTCTCAACTTTTGCGTTCCAATCAACGTTTCTTACGTTATTTCTCAGACGTTGCCTTCTCTCAATTTCCTTTTTCACATGGAAAAAGATCAGTGAGATTTTTAATCTATACCTTCTAGTACACTTTGTTTCAGCTCGCGCGTCGTAAAAACGTTCGGTGACACGGAAACCGAGAAAACCACGCGTACCTTTCCCTATAACCTGGTTTACATTTCGAAACGGAATCGTCGAGAGAGAAAAAAACGGGAAAGGTCGACGTGAGGCTTTCGCTGTATAAAATTCAACAGAAATATCTGTACATACATCCTTCTAATATATCCAGATATTAGGTAGCACAAATTTTGGCGATTCGCGATCGTTAGTCACGATACACGCATTAATCAACGTTTAATTTATCCAATTACGTCGATCTGATTTCAATTAAAGTTGCGATTGAATCGCAACCGGAATTACTTTACCGATTGACCGTTGAATTTATAACTGGCACGTCGCTAAATATTAGTATGCACGAACGTCCTAATCAAAACACCGACACGCGCCACTTTAATTATTCCATTTAACTCGGTTTGTAAAAGTAATATTTCCGTGCTACGTTTTGGTGACCGCCATCCTATTAATTCGCTGGCTTGACAGGGGTTGCATTACTCCGGAAATTTCGAGGAGAGAAAGCTTAATTACCGATTTGAAGTACTGTAAAGTTCGATAAAACGTTTGCCAATTGCGTACGGCGAGTAGAGGGTAGAATTTGATGATTATCCAGAATTTGATTAGAAACAACATACTGTTCAACACTTGACTGGTGAAACTGTAACGAGCTTCTATTTTGACGTTCTTTAATTTCAATCTCAGAATCCAATAAAATTACCTCGGTTGAGAAGATCAAGTTGTTAATAATATTTCAAATCAAATTTTCTATGTCAAATCGATTTCCGAAAAAATTTATTTCTCCCGTATATTTATAAAACTGGCGGAAACTGATGGAAAATAGTTTAATGTTACTATTTTAACTAGTTTATTAATCGTATTTATTTCAAAAAATGATAGATTATTAATTTGTGGTATCTGCTTTTAGCTAAATCTCCTTCTAAAAACGTACCTCTATATAAATAATATCTTTCTGGGTAACGATTTACCGTCCCAAAATTTATTTCGGTTTCTTTACACTTACCAATGTAGATTATCGTTAATAATTTTAAATCGTGTATTTCAAAGGATTGGAAATACACGCGATGACAAAGTTAAAAGAAATTTTTATAATTATCCCATAGTTAAAAATATCTTACGATTATTTTAACCTGAATAAGTTAATAATAGTAACAAAAGAATTAAATGATAAAAAGACAGTGTTAGTAAAAATAGTTATATTTTCGCGTATATAAATAAAAAATATCTATAACTGCGAATCTTTCAACGAAACAAATATCGAACGCATCAATATGAACATCTCGTGAAAGCATTTATAATAGAAAGAAACGATAATAAAATAATAAAAATAATATACGATGTAATAGTTGCATATAGTATAGTTCAGTAATTTACGAATGCTTTATAACTTTCTATTTGTTTACTAACAATAAGTCCTTCAACGAAATCTCGCTTCTGACATAAGCGGTTCCAGTAATTCCACGAATTCTGTACGGGATAACGCGATTTCCAGTTTATCACGTCACGAGGCAAGTTCATCTTCCGAGAATGATGACCGTCCGGATACCGTTAGCGGACCGTGTATTCCATTAGTCGCGCGGACAATTTCGGCAAATAGAAGACAAAATCTATTCAATGCCGTAGAATCAGCATTTTAGAACTGAAACGAGTTTCCTGCATTCGTAGTTGAAAGTTGTTATTAACCCTAGATTAAAGTATAAAATATAAAGAAAACGAGATGAAAAGATTGTAACACAAGGACTTATTATTGCATTATACACGCATGGTGCAATAACTTGTTAGCTGTGTATTCGGCAAAAAATCACTCAAGTTTCCAGAAATGTTCCGTGGCGAGTCTATAAAATTCCTATACAAATTCAAAAATTGGTCTTGACGTAAAAAGACAAAAGATTTACGATAACGGCGTTCTGATATTTCGTGCTTGAAAGATTCACTGATTGCATAATAAACGCAAAATATATAGAAATAAGTTACAAAGTCGTTTATCGTAAAGCAATGGATCGTCGGATCGTTAATAGGCGAAAGTAAATACGAGTGAAAGACTTTTGTAAAATACGTGTACCCATTCAGGAATTGCAAATTAAGAGGATTCACGAGTAACGAGTAACGAGCATAGATATGCTTCAAACGCAGAAACTGTAACGAGGAAAATAGTTTGAAATGAAAATCGAAGGATTACTTGTTATTTCCCAAATCTCGAATTTCTCTAAAACACAATATCCAGGTACAGTATGTTTACCGTATCGCGTTACTTAAAATATTCTACAAAATTCTAAATTGAATATAACGTTTACAAAATTTCGCGAAACGATCTAATGGATTGTTTATTATTTCTGAAAATAACTGAAAAATTGAAACAACGCAGCGCGTTACTTCTTACGGAAATCTCTTTATCGCGTTCGTTGATTGTGCCGTAATTTAAAGAAGCGAAGGATCACCGAATCGCCGGACTAAATCTCTTTCCTTGTCTTATCTAACGTTCCCCTATCCGGAATAAGATTGATACTTAATTCATCGATTTCCAGGGCTAGATTTGCAACAGCTCGGAACCAATCTACTCCCAGAGCAAGGGAAAACGTCCGACCCGAATCACTGTTCTTCGTTTTCGTAGTAAACTACCGATCCTAGATGAACCGACTGCTTACGCGTTTCTCACCGTCAACATCGAGTTTCTTCCATTGGCTACATTCGCCTGGTTGCATTTAATCGTTTTCGCTTCAATTTCTTCGTTAATGTTTTAAGCGTTATTTCTCTTCGAATAATACAGGATTTCTTCCAACGTCTTCCGTTTCGTTGCACTCACGTAGAAGATTAATGAACGAGTAACTGACTTTGAGGTTTGAATTGTACAATTAATTTGTGATATTAAACGTTTAAGGAATTATAGCGCTTTATTGTTAAAATATTTTACGATATAACGCTATTTGAAATGAAAATTGCTGACGAAATATAAAAATACGAAAAATACGAAATTACTTTACTAATTGATAGATCTTATAAAATCGTTAATTTAAGTAATTAATTCGAGTAGTTTCGCATTCGATTTCGATCTTTGTATTATATATACGATATTGTATATATGTTCTATTCTACGTTCGGAGATACCGTTTTGATAATTCAATTCATTAAATGAATTTAATTATTCACTACGTGGTTAGGTGTGTATCGATGTTTATCGTTTGATTGACGTTTACTCCAAAATTCCAATCATTACCAATCCATTGCGAAAATAACGTAGCAAAAGTAACAACTCTCCGATCAATCTCTGGTGATCGAGAAGCCATGCAAATACTCGTCAGAGGCACGGTTAAGCAACGTAACGACTCTCAGAGTAAATCCTTTCATAATGTAAAATAATGTAAATCGATGAATAGTATTAAGCGTTCGATCGAATGGTTCGTCAAACAACGTGTTTCGTACGCGGCTATGCGCCATACGTCGTCCATAAAAATTCGTCTGAGCGGCGAAATTACGTCCGCGCGGTTGCGTATAAGCGCGCG